>OZ038447.1:13934217-14043967 GCA_964036265.1 Daptonema setosum
AGGTAACATAACATAATCAGAGGGATAATAAACGAAACAATGTCTTGCTTCTACACAATTTCGTGGCTTTTTATAATACTCAGCCACAGTCAGTAATAAGAAATAAATAGTAAAAAAGATGATAAGTTTATGATTTTGATTAAACAGGGATTCTACCAAAATTCTGATTAAGCGACGATTCCAACGACAACCAACCATTAACGAACACAACCGTGAACACAAGTAACGCGAGTACAGTGATCGCCAGGCACACGGCTATCAGGAGGAAACGATCTTTCACTTTCGATCGGGTGTTCTCGGCGTTGTCGTCCGAATGCGAACAAATCGATGGCAACAACAACGACCTACATAGTGGGTTGGGTGAGTGAGTGAGTGAGTGAGTGAGTGAGTGAGTGAGTGAGTGAGTGAGTGAGTGAGTGAGTGAGTGAGTGAGTGAGTGAGTGAGTGAGTGAGTGAGTGAGTGAGTGAGTGAGTGAGTGAGTGAGTGAGTGAGTGAGTGAGTGAGTGAGTGAGTGAGTGAGTGAGTGAGTGAGTGAGTGAGTGAGTGAGTGAGTGAGTGAGTGAGTGAGTGAGTGAGTGAGTGAGTGAGTGAGTGAGTGAGTGAGTGAGTGAGTGAGTGAGTGAGTGAGTGAGTGAGTGAGTGAGTGAGTGAGTGAGTGAGTGAGTGAGTGATTGATTGATTGATTGATTGATTGATTGATTGATTGATTGATTGATTGATTGATTGATTGATTGATTGAACAATTAATTAATTGATTGATTCTATTGATTGATTAATTGATTGATTGATTGATTGATTGATTGATTGATTGATTTTGTAATCGATAATAACATTTATAATTGGGAATACCTGAACTTGTGTGCCAACGACGTACTCATTGATGATGGGCACCATCCACTTGACGGGTGCTTCTGTGAGCACTCGATTCGATACGACGATAGCCGACCGTACAGACTGTTCTCGTGCAGATCACCGAATCCGTCTGATCCTGTAATAACATGTTTCTTTCACATGACATACACAATCTCTCTTGTGCATAAGAAAGCAAACAGTCTATTTCACTAGAAGTACAAAGAGGAATATAACCGTCTAACTGGCTATACTCGTTTTGGTCCCGTACTCTAGTTGTGTGAGTTTTTGAGATTCAGTCAATGTTCAACATTGATGTGCAGTACAAAAGTGTGAACACTTGGGATAAACCAAGGCCAAGGCTTAACAATTGCATTCCATCTAATTTATAAACAATGAGACACACCTCACGAACAAGGCGCACTGTTTGCTAAGCGGATTTGGCACGCTAATTGATTCCCTATCATATTATGCTGATTGGTATTAAAAGCAAATAATGGGCGATCCCTCAATACATACAAAAGCACCAAATAACCCATTATTGTTTTAACATTGTAGGCATTAACGATTCGCAATTTCTTTATCCGCTTCTAAAACAAAGAAAATGCAAATATTGTAAATGAATAAAAAATTTCTATCCTTAACAAAATTATAGCAAATCATTTTATTTCTTACCGTAATCACTATAAAAGCCTTATAGGTGTTCCACACTCAAGCACATGATGACTCACTCATCAATGCTCTGCTCACCACCATTATGTAGCTCATAAGCACTCTTGACAGTTCAGGTTTCAAGTGATTCGTTTAATTTAACACTCATCTACATGCCAGTCAGTCTTTAA
This sequence comes from Daptonema setosum, assembly GCA_964036265.1. NCBI lineage: Eukaryota > Metazoa > Nematoda > Chromadorea > Monhysterida > Xyalidae > Daptonema > Daptonema setosum. The sequence continues at coordinate 13,935,910 of OZ038447.1, forward strand.
CCTCTACGTCAGTCAGTCAGTAACGAATGAGTCATCTAGTCTGTTACCCAGTTCATCTTGTTTTAACAGTTCAGAAACGCATAAAATATCAAGAACAGAAAATTAAAGTTTTCATATGAAGGAGAAATTATTGTTTGGATACGTAAATTACACCATGAAAGTTCAAGTATTTTGTAACGATAAAGTTTGGATGTTTGGCTCAGCCACCACTGACCGAACAGTCATTACATCAAAACAGGACGTCCACCATTAAAACCGGCTTATTAGACAACTTATAATTTATTGTGGCGACAGGGGATACAAAGGAAATCAGGCTTAGTTTTCACCGTTACTAACGTTTGTTGGTATTTAATCGAAAATTCGGACAAAAAAAACTTTTGACTTGTTGATCATTGAAACACGAATTGTGTGGCAACGTTTGACTGCATCCGCTCGGTGTCATTCAATGATTTGGTCAAGAGAAGGTGACTATAAAAGCAAATAACTAAACAACGTAGCACCGAAATCAGCTCCAAGGTCAATTATGACACTGTATTCAAACTACTCGTAAACTCAGTCAGTTCATGATGGTTGACGGTGTAGCAGCACCATGATGATGTTCTCAATATATGTTCTGGGTGAATGCTCAAAGCTGGCTGACGTTCGGAATACTTATCATGCTTTTGATTTACCCATCCATTTATTATCCCAGATAAAGTTAACTATTCACTCATCCACCACTAAAGCTGGCTTTGAGGAATGAAAACGACTGGCGGTAACCTGACGGACATGTAACAAAGCGTTATGTTATGTTGCGTTCAAGTGTAAACGAGGTCAGCACCCGTTGCGGACAATAAACAATCCCAAACATGTACTCACTCAAAAGGGGGGGGGGGTAATGTTTTATAGAAAGAAAAATAAGTAAAACAATGTTGTAAGTCTAGTCATATTTTGTGATTAGCCTTCAGAATACACGAACTGATAAATGTAATACCTGAATTCGAGCGGCGTATCTTTGAATATTTTTGGTTAATTCCATTTATTTGATGGCATCTGGCGCACAATTGCAAGTTGTTTTGGTTTGTGTGACTGGTTGAGTTGTTTGTGGTTGCATCCACGTTTTCATAATCAGCTTGATTCGAAGTAACCGATGGCCCGCAGTTGACATACTCGTGTTTGACTGATCGTGTATTGGATTCATTGGCTGTCGATGGATGGCACATTATGGCACAGTGTGCCAAGTGTTCAGTGGTCCTGACAGATCGACGTTTGTCCGTCATCGGTTCGCTCACAAATGGACATTCACAATTAACATAATCATGATCGGGTTTGTTATCATGAATGACGGGTGGCATCGACTGTCGGACAGTTGGGCACTGACAAATGTGGTTGATGGTGGTAACTGGTCGAGACGTGATTGGTCCAGTTGTGATTGGCCCAGTTGTGATTGGCCCAGTTGTGATTGGTCCAGTTGTGATTGGTCCAGTTGTGATTGGTTCAGTTGTGATTGGTCCAATTGTGATTGTTCCATGTGTTACTGGTCTGGTAGTGACTGCCAATGAATCAACATCATACGCATCGGGTGTTGGCAGATCCACGCCAAAGTATCGCAACGGAGGTGTTGGTTGGTCGAACAGCAGTTGGGCATACAGCAGATCAGCAGTTCGCGAGAGATCAATCAAGTCCGGCTGAAAATTGTATTGAAATCATACTCATCATTCACGTGTTCACTCACTCACTCACTCACTCACTCACTCACTCACTCACTCACTCACTCACTCACTCACTCACTCACTCACTCACTCACTCACTCACTCACTCACTCACTCACTCACTCACTCACTCACTCACTCACTCACTCACTCACTCACTCACTCACTCACTCACTCACTCACTATTTACTCATGATTAACCTGTGTCTCAATGCTTTCAAACGAAGTACTATCGTCTTTGGTGTTCACCGTGGACTGCATTGTGCTCACTGCAAATATGTTGAATAACTTTCAAGCTGTGAAATAACCCTTCGAGATAATAAAAAATTGATTGACCAACCACTGTCGCCCCTGTATACTCGATATTCGATTGACAGGTCTGTTGCGCTCTTATTATCATCTGAAGTACTGCCACAATTAATATCAGGCCATCCATCATACGTCAATCTTCGTTGCCTGTCAGTAAACTTCATGCCTGTAACGTGTAACCGTTATATCAAGGCGCCAAACGGATCTGTAATTCAAAAATTCAAATGAAACTGTCAGTCAGTGAATGAGTGAGTCAGTCATCAAGAAAGCCATTGGTCGCAGCAGGAAGTCGGGCAGTCATGATTTTCTGATTTAACATTGACATTCGACGCCGTGTGCACACAATCAGAAATGAGTGACAGTCATCCAATTGTACACTCAATTATTTTCTCAGACAAATATAAAATGTTCGTTTTAGGAGTATGTTACTGAATACGGTGAAAGCGAATTACAGTATGTGTATTTTTGCAGAATTCATTCATAGTGTTATTCTATGAACAACTCAACCGCTACTGGATGGTATGGGAAGAAGATTCACAGGTGATGTACGTGTACACATTCTACATACATGCTTGATTGACTGACGTCTGGACTGTATGATTGACAAACCCAATACATTCAAGGTCACTGCCTAATTGGGCGCTTCGTTCGAGACTTGAACTGATCGCGGTTCTCCATGCATGTGACTGATAACGATTCAAACTTGAAGATTATTATGAGTCAAACATAGTTTCATAGGGTTACAAGTTTACTTGTTTCATTGCTCAAGTATTGTGTGCTTCATCATTTAACAATGCACAACGAGCTGTTCAAAATTATAGTCTACGAAATTTTATTAGGTTACTGACTGATCGGTTAATCACGCTTTGAGAACTTTTTTAAAAGCTGTTACCATGTGATAAAATGTTATGGACAGTTAGCTAGTTAGTGATAGTAGTACCATGCGACGCGTAACGTCCTTGGCAGAGGTGAATCTTCCCGATTTCGTTATTTTTGCATTAGCTTCAATAAAGCATCTTTTGTTATTAGGTTTCGTGAATTCTTCGTACAGCAGGGCATGATCATTGTATTGTTGCTTAGCAGTGTAGTGTAGGTAACTGGTGTGCTTGTAATCAGGTATGTAGTTGGGTGCGATTCCACAACACCGTACATCTGTACAATACATAACGTAAATTCACTGAGAAGCAATCACCGATGGCCTTGGTATGTCACGGTCAGGTTTACTGTACTGTATGCTCATTGTCTGGTTGTACCAAATGAAAACTGAGATGAACAAGCCTTAGTACAATGTGAGCTATCCATTTTGACGTCAAGCTTTCGCGTTTCATTCTAAGAGAGGAGATAAACAGAATGTATGTAAAACCAGAGATTCAGGTCAAAGCGGTATTCTTCAAACCCGTACGTACATGCGTCATAAAATGAAGCGCATTATCATTACGGTTATATCCATTTATATAACCCAAACATTCATGAATGTCATTCTCACCTCGTTTGTCAGGTTATCAAGGTGCGACACCGACATAACATGAATCTGATGCAGTAGCTGCAGCACTATCTCATGTTATCCGACGAATCACTGATCCTGTTGGTTGATCTACGGTACAAAATAGCTCGAATTCCACCTGTGATTCCAAAGAAATGTTTTTTGCTAACCAAAGCCTCTAGTGTCTAGTCCATTTTGCAAGACAGGATTTTCTTATTCAGTGGAAAAAAAGTGCGGTATGAATTGTCGAATGAACGAATCCCTGAAGCAGAAAAAATCTAACTGTAATAAAAGTCAGTGCAACGTGTAACACAGATTCATAACTGTGGTGCTCCCAATTTCTAACAACCCGCCTGATTTTCCGCTCGATTGGGCCACTGATTCGACGGTTACTGTCCGTCTTAGTAGCGGATTTGCATACCTCTTTCATTCATGTGTGCTTAAAGAGAGACAAATATAATACAGTCTTCTAAATCATGTCAACAACTTCAAATAGTTTGGAAAGGTAAATTTAACTGAATTTTAAAATGCGCCCCGGTGAAGACAGTCATGTAATAGTCTTAGTACGCACAGCACGTACCATAAACGCCTCATCGTTTTAGCAGTGGCCGCTTCGAGAATACCTTTTACTTGGAATTTAAGTTTTGGCAACCAACTGTTCGGACAAAGAATTCTTCTATTTATGTAAGGCGCAATCATGATATCCAGTTGTTAAAATTTTTATCCGCTTACCAACCATATCAGACCGACGTCAAATTCTCATGTGTAATTTTTTTATTGATTTCGTACTCGTAATAATCACAAAATCAATCATTTGAATAATAATGATGATAATAACAATAAAAAAATCAACGGGAATAATGCAGAAATAGAATATGACTTGTGTAACGTAACGCGAAGTTCAGTATAGCGTATTCGGTTCGTCTGTTAATGTACGCAAAACAGAAATGTGTTTGGATTTTTTTGTTTCTTTTCAATACGTAATGTAATGTTTCAGAGGTGACACCTTTCTGTTTTTCACGCATAAACAGACGGTCAGAATACGCTATACAGTATATACCATAGATATCTGTGGTACGAGTGATACAGACCCCGCAATCTAACAAGGTGTTATTGTTAAGGAAAATGTAGAATCGATTCAGGTAATACACCGAGGGTCAAGTACAGCTATCCAAAATGGAAATTCATAGTTGAAAGATATTGACACCCACATAACGGCATATTGCCTGCAACGATCGAAGATTCCTCAGTGAGACGACTCACCAAGAACGTAAATTTGTATGAAGTTAGGTTGGGACACGCAATTGTTGACAAACAACCACATCTGCACGAAAACGGTGTAACTATCGATCAAATGACAGAACAAGCTGATCTTCTCTCACTCTCCTCCTTTATTAACGAAATTTCGTCAAAATAATGTCATTTACTATAAATTTTGTGTAAGAGATTCAATCAAATTTAGGAGCAGATGCAGAATCATACAGAGTATATGATGAGTGAACGAATGAGCGAACGGGTCACGGGTTTGCATCGAATTGAGCCGATACGATACGTGGTATTAGATTCACATACAATGTCGACCAATGGTCAACCAAATACTTGCCCTATAGTGCAAACAAAAAAAACAGAACAGTCATCCAAAAACAGCAGATTAGATGACTAAACAGTAAAAAAGAACTGAAATCCAAATACTTCAATCGGTAGGTGGCGGGGCAGTATTTTCTAATAATGAATGATACACACTTGTAAATCAGTAGTTCAGCACTGAATGCGCACGATATGACAATTAATCAATTGCAAACGTAAATGTCATACATGTATATTGTATGCCTAGAATATATCCATTACTCATGGAACTTATAAGCTGTCTGAACACATCAACAGCTACCCATAACCATACCGTTCCGTTTATATTATGATTAACAACAACACAGATTGTTTGAATCACGTGTTAAGAACACAGGAAACCGATTCAAAGTCATCATTTTCCATCCAAGATCACAATAATAAAGTACTATGAAAATTTTACACGAATTAACGAAGGAAAACATAATGCATGACTGGCCTGCCATTTATTGTAAACATATTTATTCCAGTATACCACTGAAAACAAACATTTAACGTTGTGATAAAAAATAAGTTTACGTTATAGAACTTGAAGGAGTGATTCCGAGTAAAGTTGAACAAGAAACGACAGAGACGATGCATAGAGACAGGCCAAGCTTCGTGCTTCACCTCGGATAACAAACATGAAAATGAGTGACCAGAAGAGAACATTACACGTAAACACAGGGTACGAAATCAACAGTGAATTTGACTGCTTGCGATGGTGCAGAGAAGTCAACAACATAAATAGCAACAAGTGCTCAACATTGATCTGACACGCATACATTGTTAATTGCTTAAGTTAAGTAAAGGCTATTGGTTTCAGTGCGAAAATTAAACAGATGCCTATGCCTGTCAAATCAAACAATAAAGGTGTAATGTGCGAATAAATAAACCATACAAAAATTTGACATTTGATCATTCGTATATGAAATGGTGGATTATAACAAGTACGAAAAACGGTGAAAATTATGTGAATTAGATTTAAAATGAGGGCATGTGATAAAAATCGATGAAACACGTGGATATATAGAGAAAAAAAACGGAATCAGTAAATGACATAGCAAACGCAGATTGAGACAACAACATAGTAATAATGAGAGTGCATACCAATTAAGACCTACTGGATACAATAGAAGCATGGGTTGGGCACACATATAACCTAAAATATACCAGTCAACTAATGTATTAAAAGCGAACCAAAACAAACTGAAATGCAACCATGTACACAAAAATCGAAGACTAATTTAACCAGGATTATTATCGCAGAATAATATTCATGTATACCTTTCAGTTTCACTGCATTGTTACCAGACGTACTCTAACCCTCTAGAACCTGTACTACACTGGATGAACAAAAACAGTTTAATACAAGAATATAAGAAAATACACGATACAGTACTGTCAACAAGGGAGACTATAAATTAGAATGAAACGACTTGAATGATACAAACAAACTTAACTAAAATAATATCAGGGGTCGAGTCGTTGTGGTTGGTGCCAAAATGAAGCCACAACAATACCATCATGGTAGGGAGTGTACGATTCGACAAGGACCACCCGATTGCAACCATCATAACAACAGACCGGTGTCATCGATCAGCACATCAACGTTCGTTAACTATTGTCCGTTGACGGCCACACACTCGTCCGCGTCTCCACCACCGTTCAAAGCACCACGTCCACCTACATAAACAAAAACTAAATGTATTCAATTATCATACCACAGTTGGATACCAAAGCACGGCACTTTACCATTACTTTATAATGCATTGCTAGTGTAAAAACATCTTTGTCTGTCATATATGAATGACGTGAAAAATGTCTAAAGGTTACAAAATTAGTAACGTTGCAGAAAATGAAACGTGACATAGGACTTACCGCGTTTTTTGTCTCTTCGTTTCCGACCACGGGCGGATCGGTCGATTGAAGAGGCGGAGTCTGCAAGTAGTCAATCAATAACAATCACTCACATAAGTAGGTGAGGTACATTAACGGACTTGAGCAACCCCTTTTGTGTGATGCTCCATCATCACATCACTGAAAGGCACAAGACAGATGTATCAAGTCAACGTATTAGACTACTTTTTCACGAGCAAAATCTTGTATCAGATGTTTTCACGTTATGAGTAAGTTTCAACTAATGCAGTATTACGGTTTACAAACTTCAAGAAGACTGGATAACCCCGCGCGACAAAAACAGAATTAATTTAAAAAAATGGGAAAATTACTATCAACTGTTTTGAAAAAGAGGCACTAGCCATTAGTCAGATCATCATTGATGGCCTGCTGTGCGTCATCGATACGTCGGCGTGAGTCATCGACGTTGGACGAATCGTGGTTGACGACATCCGAGTCGTGACTGCCAGATGCACCACCGAAATACGATCCACGACCACGACCTCCGCCACGAGCACCACCTCGACCACGACCACCTAAACACACAATATTATTACTCTAACCATCAAAACAACCAGCAGTCGATTTTAACTTTTTGTTCCATCCAAGGCCAACCAGATAAAAAATACCTGAGGAGGTCCTAGAGTGTCTGTAAATTGACGGATGGAAAACCACGAAGTTTCTGAAACGTTATGGCAGTCGATCGGAAACGTCCAAAACAATGTCGATTCGAGCCAGAAAACGACCAATATGAAGGTTCACATATCTTTTTCTTCCACTTTCTTAAAAATAAAAAAACGGTAAGACAAAAATTTGACGAACGATATGGCAGTCGGTCGTTGCCAAATCCGTTTGACTGATGCTGATCATGGTATTCGGTGGTGTTGGCAACAGAGAAGCCACCCCGGTTGCCGAACCCGCCGCGTCCGAATCCACCGCGACCACCACGGCCCCCGCGACCTGCAATTTATTGTGGTGTTAAAACCGGTATTAAATGCCAGTGGACCATTAATAGCTGGGCAAAAAATGACTTTCTTGCCAAACAAGATTAGGTGAATTTTGACGGCATTAAAATTGAAAGTCGTAACATAAAAGAAAATAATATATCTAACAAAACTTAACTGAACGAATCTTTAGAGTGGAGGCAAAAAAGCACGAACACAGAGAAGAGGTAACACAGATACAAAACAAGACACAACATTGATTCATTGCACAGACGAAACCCAATTACAATAGTAGTAAATAGAACAACCTGGACCTGGCCATCCGTAACTGTTCAGGCCTAAATGTACATGTAAAAGTTGCAATACTAAAAGTTTAATTCATTAGTCGTTAATAATATGTATTATTCATAGTTAATATTAGTAAATAAATATCAAGTAAAAAGTTGAAAGTCTACAAAAAGATGAGTGGCAGTGGCAGACTGATTAACCTCTAAACGGCATGCCATCCGGCTCCATGGAGTACCCACGGTCACCTCGTCTGATGTTAGGCATAGTCCGTGATCCGTATGCCCCATACGGCAGACCCGACCCACCACCACCAAATCCTGATCCACCCAAACTCTGATTGGCCAGTTTCCTCGACAATTCCGCGGCGCTGTCTCGTAGTTGGTCCATTTCCTGATAAAGTATGTTGTATTGAATTTTCAGAACCAACAACTAATTAAAACACAAATCGATCGATGATAACACATAATTGTATGTATCTGTCTCCAAAATCTTATCATCTTGTCCCCACAGTGCAAATGAAATTGAATCTGTTGTTGAAAAATGATAGTTGAACACATAAACCAACTTGCAGATGATGAATGTGATACTCGAGTAGAAATTTGGCGTTGTCAATGGCCTCACGTGTGCCGATAAAGATGAAAGGAACCGGCGCCTAAAATTCTGAATTAGTTAGAGTTGGCTTTTAAAAGTGAATTTTTAGTCTGAAGATCACCAAAACATGAAATCCAACTATCCCTATCTAAATTTTTAGTATTCCATTTTGATGTAATACGAAAGAATGGTTCCGCATTTCCTTGTAATCGGATGGAATGGAATCACATCACGATTCACAAATAAAACCGTTATTGCATAGTTAGATTGTTATTCAATATATAACTAAGCGTTTGTTTGTTTTTGTTAGGAGGAAATGAATAAAAATTTTCACAGTACTTGACTTAGTACTTTTGTTAATACACACACATTTTGATAGCGAAACCACTCACCGGAAGTGCTCTGCTTGACTCGTCACCACCGTCATTCATCTACAATCAACATTTCATAATGACAAATTCCAAACGGAGTCTCAGCCAGTTGACCGTTCATAACCCAAACAGACTACAGTGGATTATTGTATTTCATTTAACTTTTGTGCCAGACAAGAAAATTTGCACCTAATCGCTTTATATTCGTCAGGTTGAGTAATAAACAGCTATGTTTATTGCACGCGGTTCATTACTAAACCTGACAAATCGACGGTGAATTATTAGATTTGAATGTGCCAGTTCTTGCACAAAATGAGTTCAGAAACAATAAAATAATCGACTACAAATATTCCATCTTGACCAACATTGCAGTCATCAGACAGACTGGGCAGCTGCGGCTGTTGTTGGTTGTGCTGTTCGCCCTCGATCTTGACACGAATGACGCCGGATTTGTCGACGATATCCTGGATGGTACGTCCGTTCTTGCCGATGGAGCGTCCGACCATGTCACGAGGCACCGGATACCCGTCCTCGGTAAACTCCAGCATGGAACGCGCCGAACGAGCTGCCTCCTCCGTCTTAATTCAGATGATAATTTTGAAATAATTTGATCGAAAACTCGCTTTAACTATATGATTTTTGCCGTTCCGTCACATAAAAGTATGACTAAATTTTGCTAACTGTGTTACAAAGCTTATTTGTAAACCGACTCCTGTACCTGAGCCAGAATTTTGAAGGTGGTAGTGTTGCCGGTAACGTCTTCCATGAACTCGATGGTCTCCACACCGTTGATGTGCCTGGCATTGCTGATGTTGGTGCCCCGGTTGCCAATGGCCAGACCCATAAGCTCGTTGCTGATGCTGAACGACTCGCTGAACAGACTGCTGTCCGCCGCCGACTATAAACATATTTAGTAATATAATTATAATTTTGTAATAAAATTATAATAAAAAATAAATAATTCGTGGTTTTGACAGATTCAGATTAGCAATGCAATAGGCTTACCATTCATTCATGCATGGAAGCAAACACTACCATTTGGCACTATTGGTGAAAAAAGGTACGAAATTTTATAGACTCTAAATTGTTCAATGTGTTTCCTGATAATTCAGAGAGTCTCAAAATTTCAGCTACTGACATGCATCAGTTAATAAAATGGTCAAGCAATAACTACATAGATTACTGATACTGATTACATCAGTTGTGTACGCCATGGTGTGTCTTCTTGACCTATGATAGGCTATGAATACATGAGGAAGATGAGTTAAAAACGGCAAATCAACCTCAAGCTGTTTAGCCACATCCTGCGTTCGACTGCGCACGACGATTTTCTGAAGCAGATCCTTGAAGAAAATATCGGAAAGCATCTTGGCCCGTTTGATGGCTTGCGGCTGACACGTCTGCAAAAAACCCTTTTGTGAATCTTAAACGTATATTAACGTTTGAGTAGTTCAGGTGGAGATATGTAGAACAAAAATAAAAAGTGTGACCCTCGTATACAAATAATACCCATATAAATAAAAAAATTACAAACAAACCACAAGATTGAGAGTCGACTTTGATTCATCATATGTAACATTAATGTTGCCGACGGCCGCCGCAAACTCTGCAGCTGCATCGATCGACTTCAGGTTGGATATTCTGTAACACAATACATTTTATAAATAGATTTTGAGTGTTGAGTTACGTATTTTGACAATGATACGATCCTCGTATTACGATACAAAGAGTCTGAATTTTTAGCAACTTTTAACTGAAGAACTTAATACGGAGCGCAAGGTCAGAGCCACCAGCAGTGAGCCCAATGGAGCCGTCAAACTCGATCGGTAACATGAACAACAAAAACGAATGCGACTAACTGTATCCTCATATCATCCGGAATAGAGATGGTGTCACGATAGAAGCTTTTATAAGAGAGTGGTGACGGTTTGACCACCGGCTGCAGTCCATCGAAGAGCACAACGTCTGAGCTGCCGTCATTAAACTCAACAACTGCAAAATCGCCCTGAAAGGATTGAATAAAGAGACGATAATAAGGATATAAAAAGAAACATGCTAAATATCGAGTGATTTACTAAAATCTGTATGATGTGGATGTGCGACAACAAATCATTTTTTGTGACTGACATGACAATATAGTCGATAATGAATTACTGTTTCAAAAAGGTGCGTGAATTCATGATAAACATCCAAATAATATAACGTGATTTAGCTTGTCGGTGAAAAAAATGTCAGAAAACCCTAAAATTGCTTTTTATTCACGATGCTGTGATTTGAGAGGTTTTCAGGAAATTTTTGGTGCAAATGAAATAAAACATTTCTTCTTTAATTTGATGTAAACTTTTCAAAAGCTGGTACAGCTCGAATAAATAGAAGAAACGAACGTTTCATCGACTGCTAGTGCTGCGGTCGACAGGTGAATTTAGTGTGAAACAATACATTAACGTTTTTTCGCGCGCTCTTCGTGGAACATTAATTATCATTGACTATACCTTGATTGACTTGATTCTGCACTGATGCCAGCCGTGGTGTTCAATGTGGTCGAGTTGGACGTACGCCTCTGCCTGGTCGCCTTCACGAAGCTGGTGTGGCATTTTAGGTTGTGCCAGACGGCACATGTCGTAACCAACATTACCACTCGGTTGCCAACTGAAATACAGCCATTTTCGTTTTGTAATAAGCATGTGAAAACTGTAAAAACCTAACAGAATTTGAAGATAGGAAGGCGGAGGTGACATTTGAACAACAACAAAACCAACCATTTTGTTTCCTAAATTTACATTGCATCGTGAACCTTAGGTGTCTAGCATGATATTGAACCACGATTTAACCAGAAATTAAAGGCAACACTCATCGCGATTGTCGATTATACTTTCAGAAACAGAAAGACGAGAAAAGGGCTCAGGTGTCGAATCGGGGGTAAAAAAGGCATATACGTATATGCCGATACGCATATGCCAGTTGGCATATACGTATATGCCGATACGTATATGCCAGCATATACGTATATGCTGATACGTGTATGCCATCGGGTAGCCTGGCATATACGTATATGCCGATACATATATGCCGGCATATACGTATATGCCGATTATTGGCATATACGTATATGCCAAATATTGGGGATGATGACAGTTTTTTTCAAACGAATCCCACCTCCGCGCTCCGCGCAGTGTTAACGCGCTTGTCCTCGCTATCGCTCGGACAAGCCAGCCTTACGATAGGTTATCGGGGGTTAACGAACAGTAATACTTCGAAGGGAATAGTAAAACTTTTAAACAAATCACAAAACGGGCGGATGAGGGGTGGTGGGACCCACAGACCCTCTCAACAGCCTAAAAAGCTAACATCAACTTTTGGCATATACGTATCGGCATATACGTATATGCCGCATATACGGCTGGCATATATGTATCGGCATATACGTATATGCCGGCATACATGTATCGGCATATACGTATTTGCCAATACATATACGTATCGGCATATACGTATATGCCGATACATATATGCCGGCATATACGTATCGGCATATGCGTATCAGGCATATACGTATATGGCGCTATTCATACTTATTTTGCGATTTTCTGCGATTCACGCGCGAGTGTCGCGCGTGTATCGCAGAAAATCGCAGGAAATCGCAAAAAGTCAAAACTTTATCTTTTTAAATTTCTTTTGAATCTAATCGATAGAGGAAGTTTAGCTGAACAAGAAAATGGTATTTTTAGCTCAATTCCATTCGTTTTCGAGTGAGAAAAATCATTTCCCAATCTGGTTTTGCGATTTTGCGATTTTCTGCGATTTCCTGCGATTCACGCGCGGGTCTCGCGCGTGAATCGCAGAAAATCGCAAAAGAAGTATGAATAGCGCCTATGCCTTTTTTACCCCCGATTCGACACCTGCCCCGAGAAAAGAACAAACAGTAAACACCAACTTGTCTTCATATGCCACGACCATGTTGTCTCGGTTTAGCGTTCTGATGCTCGCCTGAAATAAGCCAGTCAGTATGTCAGTAGTACCAGGGAAAGAACATAAACTTACACATGAACTTAGCGTAAGTACATCCCACTGTTATCCGGTCCATCACTGCAGTGAGCCACAGGTGGTGGCTGCACGCCTTTATCTTTTTCACATAACAAATGAAACTAATGAAATTAACCTTGTAATATCCATTGCTTTGCGAGGGCAGCCGAACCTCAATCTCCATGATGAATAATAACGAAAATATGTCTTGTGACCCGCTGGTTTCGTAACCAAGATGTCGTCCTCTGAATCGTTCAAACACTTGTAGGCAAATGAGATGATGAAATTGTTTACTCTTCGTCTTCCGTATTATCTTTCAATTTTTCTTTGATAAATTAACTCAATCAAACAAACAATAATAAAATAATTAAAAAAAATTAAAAAAAATTAAATTGAAAAAAAATTAATAAAAAATACCGTTGTTCGGCACAAAGAATTTTTTAAACCTTCTCTTTCTTCAACTGCACAAACCGCCGGCGTTTTGTGTTAACGATATGTGCAAAAAGGCATCGACCAATTTGCACGTGCAAAAAGGCACCGACCAAAAATTTTGGGTTTGTCGTTTTGATGAATGACGATAGCTATAGGTGATAAAAATAATTTAATCATGTGTTTTATGAAGCTGCTACAATAGTTGATCATATTTGAGAAAAATAATCAGGTTTATTCATGTTTTGTCTAGCTAAAAACAGGGAACCGTTTTTGGTCGGTGCCTTTTTGCACCGAGAATAAGGTTACAAAAAATGTTTTTTTGAAATTGTCGTATTTTTTTATTTGAAGTAAAATTGTTTCAACAAAACTGGGTGAAATGTTTAGAACAACTGTGGGTTGTATTTTCATCTTATTCCCTCATTCATTCAGTCACTCAATCACTAACCCCCTCACTTACTTACTCAGTCACTTACTCACTCACACATTTCCTCACTCACTCCCTCATTCCCTCACTCTTTCAGTCACTCAATCACTAACCCCCTCACTCACTCACTCAGTCACTAACTCACTCACTCACACATTTACTCACTCACTCATTTACTAGAATAACTCAGTACTCACTCCAATACCCGTTCACTCACTCATTCAATCACTCACTCACTCACTCACTCACTCACTCATTCACTCACTCACTCACTCACTCACTCACTCACTCACTCACTCACTCACTCACTCACTCACTCACTTACTCACTCCGTCACTCATTCGCTCACTCAATCACTAACCCCCTCACTCACTCACTCACTCACTCACTCACTCACTCACTCACTCACTCACTCACTCACTCACTCACTATTCCAATACTCACTCCCTTACCCATTCTCTCACTTATTCACTCGTTTACTCAATCACTCACTCACTCACTTTTTCACTCGAGCACTCATTCCTTAACTCAATGCTCATTCACTAACTTGCTCCTTCACTCACTCACTCATTTAACAATTCATTCACTCACTCACTCACAAACTCACTCACTCACTCACTCACTCACTTAATCATTCACTCATTCACCCATTCACTTTCTTACTAACTCAATACTCACTCACTCACTTACCCAATCACTCATTCACTCAATCACTAAATCGCTCACTCACTCACTCACTCACTCACTCACTCACTCACTCACTCACTCACTCACTCACTCACTCACTCACTTACTCACTCACCAACTCACCCAACTGTGAATAACTTTTTCACTAACTGCTGAACCCGGGACATTTTCTTCCTGTAAAACCTTTTCCTCATGTGCAAAAAGGCATCGATCGAAACGAAATACCGAAACGGTTCGTTTCGATATCGTTAACACAACGCACCAAACCGCCGATAAGGAAATCGCAACTTTTTATTCTTACGGCGTTTCTTAAAGAACAGCGTTTCTGCTCGAACGTTGCATGATGAAGCAATCAAATGAAATCCTTCTTACAAAGCTTAGGGTGCCTTCATAGTCTGTCTGCAGAAAAGTTGCAACTTTGTTCGACAACTTTTCTGACGTTTCGAAACGTTTCGGAACTTCTAAGAGGGAAGAAAATTTCGAAACGAACGTCAAAAAAGTTGTCGAACAAAGTTGCAACTTTTCTGCAGACAGACTATGAAGGCACCCTTAGAGAAACTCGAAAAAATTTACGGAGCATTTCGTTATTTGCCATGTTGTTTTCCTAAACACGTAATCATCATATCCACTACAACTACTATTTCCTTCATCAACGTTGCATTAACAGCTCAGCATGACTGATTTACAAAAGTGAGCAATATAGCGACTGAGTTATATTATGACTGAGTTATTGTATATCCAGGGTTGTTTAAAAAACCTTTCGTGTTGGATAATCGGTTCAAATCTACGTCTGCGAAAAAAATTTGCGTGAAAGTAAAGTAGGAATCGTTTTTTATTTCTACAAAATAATAGCTTTTAGTTTTTCCAAATATAAGTTAACAGCCAGTAATGAAACAATATGGTTTGTTAGTCGTCGATAGACGCAACTTAACGCTAGTAAGAGAAGAATGATAATAGTTTTTTTTGTAGTGCAAAGTTGCGAGGTTGTTCCCAAACCGAGTAAAAGTTAACGAAATTGTCTCATTGTCAGTGATCGTAGTAGTATCATGTTGGGTTCTGCAGTGACATGCCATTATCCGAGTCAATGGGTGATACCATGATCAGCATCGACCCCAATGAAGACGCAATCCTTAAACAGGCTGGCACACAAGATAACGGCAAAGGTTTATTAACATTCACAACTTCGATCAATAGAACGTTCCCCATGACCTTGTGTGTTTCATATTGTTCATCTCTCATTTTATTTCATTACACGAGAAATTCTGTCTTACACTACTTTCTTGTAAACCAGTGCTACAATATGAATCGCAAACAATTTGAAAGAGAGATCATCAATGCGGCAATGCAATTTTCAATCAAAACTTGTTGTCTTCTTGATGACCATTTTAACACACTGTGTATGAACCAAGGAAGCAAAACATGTTGATATTATACTTATGATGTAGTCAAGCCCATTATGCCAATGCACATTTCTTTGTAATTAAAATGCTATGAACTGATTTGTAATCAATTGGGGAAATTAAGATTATCTTATCCATGTAAACACCCGTTTTGCAGGTGGTTTCGTACTGCGTCGCAAGGATGGCACTGTCTGGAAGTGTTGCCGATGTCCTCATTTGCAACCAGTCATACTCCATTTTATTTGGCGATATTCGAAAAAAGATAACATAGTGAGTTTTTTTCATACTGAAATACCAAGTTTGACTAACGTGTAGGACGGTTGAAGCAGCTGACCGACCGTCAAACTTCAAACTACGACACTGAGTTTGATCGTTAAAGGATTGTTATTGGATTGTTGCAGGTTCTCATCTCTGGAACATGGTGGAACTGGGTCATTAAAATTCCGATGCAATGGAATAGTGAAGCCCAGTATCATGAGCTACAGGTCGAGACGAGTGGCATGTCACATTATGAGTACAAGTTCATAGTGAATGAGGTGGTCAAACACCTACACACTCATTCACTCACGACTCACTCACCTACTCACTGACTGACTCACTTACCCACTCACTCACTCACTCACTCACTCACTCACTCACTCACTCACTCACTCACTCACTCACTCACTCACTCACTCACTCACTCACTCACTCACTCACTCACGCACTCACTCACTCACTCACTCACTCACTCACTCACTCACTCACTCACTCACTCACTCACTCACTCACTCACTCACTCACTCACTCACTCACTCACTCACTCACTCACTCACTCACTCACTCACTCACTCACTCACTCACTCACTCACTCACTCACTCGTTCACTCACTCGTTCACTCACTCGTTCACTCACTCGTTCACTCACTCGTTCACTCACTCGTTCACTCACTCACTCACTCACTCACTCACTCACTCACTCACTCACTCACTCACTCACTCACTCACTCACTCACTCACTCACTCACTCACTCACTCACTCACTCACTCACTCACTCACTCACTCACTCACTCACTCACTCACTCACTCACTCACTCACTCACTCACTCACTCACTCACTCACTCACTCACTCACTCACTCACTCACTCACTCACTCACTCACTCACTCACTCACTCACTCACTCACTCACTCACTCACTCACTCACTCACTCACTCACTCACTCACTCACTCACTCACTCACTCACTCACTCACTCACTCACTCACTCACTCACTCACTCACTCACTCACTCACTCACTCACTCACTCACTCACTCACTCACTCACTCAGCCACTCATTAACCTGCCCAGTGCCCATATAGTGGTGTTGACATTTTTCATTTCAAACATGAACGCGGGTGCTGCAGTGAGTCCGATGACCACGCCAAGTATGGCATACCAGAACCGAACCCGGGGTGTGCAGCACTTCATTCTCACTGGTACTATCCTGTGTTTATTCGGTCATACAAACATGCGCTGCAATTTTAAACTGGCTGGATCATAAATATAAAATCATTAACAATTTGTAAACGTTGTTTTGCATCAAGTTAAAAAACTGCAGGTGAAGGAACAAGTTATGTGACTGGGGCAGAGCAACGGTGACCGAACGCACTTTTTACTGATAACCACTTATGTACCTATCAGTTACTATCAACATCTATGTATCTACGTGTTTTTTCCGGACAGACAAGGACAATAGTACTAAAATGAGCTTTTTAATCTTCCGTTTGATAAAATGAGATTTTAGCATCGAATTTTTTTCAGTGGAAGTAGAAAAAGATTATTATTTCGGTGTTTTTGTAGCTCTACAATATTGTAGTGGCCCTATTCTACTCAAAATCCTACTGTAGTTCTACTCAAAATGCACTTCCGTATCGATATTATTTATTGGGTTCATTTATATAACTTGTTGGAACAATGATGTGTACAAAGGGCATAATGACAATACTCGATTGTCAATAAACAAGTCGATAAAAATGAACACGATCTCTATTTCATAAGTGGCAAATTACGATAGAAGATCACATTTGTTTACTGAATTAAAACTATTTCGTATTTCTACGATGATCAACTGCAACAGGGTGAAAGTGAACTGCTTTCAAGTTCAGGTTTGTTTCTTGTTGCTGCTGTGATTGTGATTCTTGTTGTTGTTGTTGTTGTTGTTGTTGTTGTTGTTGTTGTTGTTGTTGTTGTTGTTGTTGTTGTTGTTGTTGTTGTTGTTGTTGTTGTTGTTGTTGTTGTTGTTGTTGTTGTTGTTGTTGTTGTTGTTGTTGTTGTTGTTGTTGTTGTTGTTGTTGTTGTTGTTGTTGTTGTTGTTGTTGTTGTTGTTGTTGTTGTTGTTGTTGTTGTTGTTGTTGTTGTTGTTGTTGTTGTTGTTGTTGGTGGTGTTGTTGTTGTTGTTGTTGTTGTTGTTGTTGTTGTTTTTCATCCAACTGTTGTTCATGCAGGTCTTGCAACTTAGACCGCAACTCGATTTGTTGCAGTCGTAACCGCTGCTCACCCGTAGTTGGAAACTCATCACTGTTGAAAACCACTTTAGTACAGACGACCGATTTTGATATTGGAGGGTAAATATTCGGCTGAATTCGAAGTAATTCTGGATGAATTTGCGAGCATTTTCTGCAGTCAATCCGTTCTGGATCCTCATGATGGGCAAAGTACCGATAACCTGTAGAACATAAGATTATGGCAGTGGTGTCATGCATGAATACCATAAAAATCTATAGCCCTTTTATTGCCTTGCAACTTATAAAAAATCACTCATAAGAACCAACCATCAAACAGATCGCAGTTGGATGGCCTGAAGTACCAGGTAACTGCGATGCACACCACAAACAATTCGATGATCAACATTCGGTCGGCAAGAACTGCAATAATCATAAATAACTAATAATATCAATCAATCTATGCAAATAGCACATGTAATAAGATAAGTCGGGCAAAGTTGAATATATTCACTCGGGAGATAGTAAACTGCCAGTATATTTAGTGTATCACTGAATTAACAGTCCTAAAGCCAATGGTGTATTCACCAACTTAATGCATGAATCTCGGCACTGCCCGAGTAATCTTCATGAATCATGTGGTGGTGGGCCATCAACGAGAATATAGCTTCTTGAACCAATATACTTAGAAGCAGAGCTTGCACAAGACGAAAGATTTGTGGCACACGGTATTTTGCTTTCACGACCTGCAGTTTGAGAGTAAACATGTTACAGAAAAGGAAACTTTCAGGTTCAGGTTTCAGGTTTTATTCAGGTTCATCACTATAACGGTAACGAAAAATTATAAACAGGAGTGAAATAACGGAGTTTCCGATCGATGAATGAGTGAATGAGTAGCGATGTGAGCTATGTAGTGAAAAATTAGATAATTTACATACGCAAGTGACTTTGCGAATGCATACCTTATGTGTAACATCAGCATACGAGTGACACGCCACACATCCAATCAACGCCAAGAAAATCTTCACGATATTCAAGATTTCATGCATTGTGGCACTTTCAATCCCTTCGGCTGAGAAAACGTAAACCGTTAATGCAAATCCAATATCAATCATGGCTGATTGGTAGACCAGAAAGTCTAGCAATCTTAAGTTGCTTCTGAAAGACGAATAGTGGGTGAATGAATGAGTGAGTGAGTGAGTGAGTGAGTGAGTGAGTGACTTATTGATGTGACGTGATTTATTTAGGTTAACTGACGTGGTCGGATGCAATGCGGGTCCGATCTTCAGTTTCCAAAAACAGTTGAAGCCGAGTCGCAACCTCCCGTTGGCCAGTTCTAATTTCCTAGCCATTTCCTGATGTCCGCCATAAAGGCTGATGATCAAATCGATGAATGCGGCCAACGCTTCGGTCAGACAGCTAAACACAGAATCAGTGATAGTCAGAGTGGTTGAGTCAATCGGTCGATCAGTGAGTGAGCGAGTGAAAAAGTTCACTTGTGGAGACGAATGACTCACCTGAAAAAACTACTCACTATGTTTTTTTTTAATTTGTGCTCGCACCAACCATGGTATAATGACATTCATGACATTCGTCGTCGAAGGAATGTTCATCGCAAATAAGGCCGCTCCGCTGCAGATCTGTAAAAATTGACGCACTCACTCACTCACTCACTCACTCACTCACTCACTCACTCACTCACTCACTCACTCACTCACTCACTCACTCACTCACTCACTCACTCACTCACTCACTCACTCACTTACTTACTAACCGGGAAAAGGCGTGACAGTTTGAGTATTAATGAGGCTCTCAGGTGACTGGTCACGTATTTATGCACTACTACCCAATGTAGCAAATGCATGGAGAGCATGAAAACAAACAAAACTGCGCAAATTGCGGTCCATGCTTGCTCCGCTGAGTTCAGATCTAAAAAGCTATAAGTACTGTTTTTATATGTAACGTAATCAGCCAGTCAACAATTGACCCAATAGAAAACAGTAGACAATAGACTTCGCACAATAGAAAACAGTTTTGAGAAAAATGGTAAATGGTGAAATGTTATCATTGTAAGTCGTTCAAGTCATTATAAACTAACGAGTTAAGTAATCCATAAAATCGGGAACATGATGATGTGGATGATACTCGCGGGACACGAACGATTCTTCACTGCTGTCATTTTCGCCCGATCTCAAACCATAGATGCGTTCTCGCTCTTCCGAATTAATTCTCGGTTCGTGTGCTGCAAATATGTACCATGTGGTCACAGGAATCATTGTCTATCACCTGTCTGTTTGTCTGTCTGTCTGTCTGTCTGTCTGTCTGTCTGTCTGTCTGTCTGTCTGTCTGTCTGTCTGTCTGTCTGTCTGTCTGTCTGTCTGTCTGTCTGTCTGTCTGTCTGTCTGTCTGTCTGTCTGTCTGTCTGTCTGTCTGTCTGTCTGTCTGTCTGTCTGTCTGTCTGTCTGTCTGTCTGTCTGTCTGTCTGTCTGTCTGTCTGTCTGTCTGTCTGTCTGTCTGTCTGTCTGTCTGTCTGTCTGTCTGTCTGTCTGTCTGTCTGTCTGTCTGTCTGTCTGTCTGTCTGTCTGTCTGTCTGTCTGTCTGTCTGTCTGTCTGTCTGTCTGTCTGTCTGTCTGTCTGTCTGTCTGTCTGTCTGTCTGTCTGTCTGTCTGTCTGTCTCTGTCTGTCTGTCTGACTGTCTGTCATTCAGCCAATTAACTAACCATCGGCCATTATGATACTCTTCATTCTGGCGATTCGCTCCGACATGTTATGAACAGTGTAAAGTGGACCGGTGGCCATTATATACTGGACTTGAGTGTTGATCTCGGCACCGTACGATTGTTGTTGGTCAGGCTGGGCCTCGTGTAAATATCGAAATATGGAACAGTTGCGGCCGGGATGCAGGTCACAGTTGCCTTTTGGTGTTCAATAACTGCAAATAAATACTGTTCTGAAACATCTGTTTTTAAGTGATATATAACCGGCAGGATAATACAGTAAATGTGCCTAATGAATATTATGTTTGATGTAAAACAAGTGTACCACCAGCATCTGGATCCATATCCTAATCAACTGTGAATGACACACAGATTTACACGCCGTCGAGCTAAACATTGTGTAAATATTGGGATTTCTGTATATCTCCAACATAATCAATCAATTGCTGCGGATGAACACATAATGGTTGTCGAATAAAATATATAAATTTCCGGACAAACAATCTCACACTTATCAATAAAGTTTTGAGCGTTTCAATTGCTGTTCTCCACCATTGAGAACCTTTTTTTTCATTTTCATCACAGTGAAGCAATCAACTGGATATTGTATGGGTTTGCCGTTATACAGGGTAGCGAAGAAACAAACTAATCAACCTGATTTGTTATTCAGTCTTGCATACATATGCTTTTCTTCAAGTTTTTTTTCATGTTAAATATATTATTTATGTTCACATAATTGGTATTCGGCAATTTTTTGTACTAATATTCATTCCTTAAGTTACGATTTCGCGGTTTTGCTGAATATATCCCCTCTGTACAAACATACTTAATGAAAAACGTGTTTCTGTAGACAATGGTTAGAAACTTGTGTCGGTGGTTCTGATTTTGCAAGTGCATCGGAGGTCTGTCAAGCTGTCAAGAAGTCACTGCACAGATGTCAATTGGATATGATGGCCCTGTTTCTTCAGTGATAATACCAACATGTTGTGGTGGCACAAAATCAACTGTTGATGTCTTCATTTTTAGTTTTCACCTTCTTTCTTTGGTTTACATGCATTCTGTCTAACTTGATGCAAGTTCAACATTGATGGGAAGTTTTGTTTAAAGTCCCTTGGAAATAAATAAATAAGAAGCGATCTGTACGCTAAACTCAACTTGGATGTAGAGTGTTTCGTTATTTCATATTCTGATTGGTTTGCTTAACCAAGTATGTACAGTAAGTGGACAGCGTTTTCTCTTTGTACATCTGTGTTTGTATGTAGGTGTCTTTTGAGGTGTTTGAGTACGGGTGACTTGGTTTGGAGTACAAACGTTGGAGTGAGTAAGTCAGACGATTTGTTAACAATGAAATCGTAATTTCTTTTCGATCAACCTACACATTACACACGCGTGTGCATTAACAGTGTGATACTTGCACAAAAACGTGTTTTGCTGAATTACATATACTGTACCAGTATCATATTGTTACCGAAACGTATGGTTACACCAATTGTTAAACTTTAGTGGTCCAAAACACCACTCACCCTTCCTGGGATTCAAGTTCAAATTGCAAAAACTGAATCATTCCACTGGCTCAAATGAAAGAGAAGGTGATGAAAAACAGCCTGCTGTTCGACTTTACTCAGCCGAACAGGTCTATTCAATAGAATCTCGAGAAGCACTTGATTGACATACTGATTTTACTTGTACAATCAGCTGAATCCACAACAACCTTAGCCTCAATCTAGGTTCATAACATAGAGATTCAAATCTGGTTGAACCGGGTTCTCTTGGTTTATATCAGCACTTTATCGCTGTAACATTATTGACACAGACCGACCTCGCACCTGCACATGTCAATCAATTGTTACAAATACAAAAAACCAAACAAAGGTGAAAATAACCGTGTCAAAGCTTGCGTAGATATTTGCAATCCTGTGTAGATGTACAGCCAGTCGGCCAATGAAGTTGTTTGGGATTCGTATGTAATAATACAGAAGAGCCGAAAGTTCTGACCAAGGAACTATTTCTCCATACTGCAATATCAACTGATTAGGTACATAGGATACTTGGTTTGAATGCATGTTCACCGTAAATCATTGTTCTCATCAATTTTCAACACTTTTTCATCACTTTTTCAGACATGGAATAGGAGTTTCGAATGATATCTGTGTCTAAGTTTGTGTACGTATGCAAGAGTCTCACTGGGCAAAAATAATGGCAAGCATTCAAGTTTAGTCTACCAATTAACTCAGAAAGCCATAAAAACTATGGAGTATGGAGATGTCAGATTCAAACCATGGAGTATGGGGATGTCAGCGTCAAACTAATCTAAAGTTAAATAAACATACATCTATGTAATGTTGTTTATATTATTCACGATAACAGCAGTGATCACGGTACAATTTATTGAGTTTTTGCAGACATGCAGATTCCCATCTAACCGGTTTGGGATTTGGAGGATGATAATGATTGTAGCATGAGGATGAAAATGAGCGGATGATATAGCACAAGTTCCATGCAAATGTGGTGGGGCCTGAAACACTCGTTCCCAGTCTTTAAAGGAATGGAACAGGAAATCAGCTGCTTTGTATGTACATAGACACGTACAGTACTGTATGTCTATACATAAATCTCATAAGAACAACAAAAAATCTGTTCTGAATCAGAGAAAATGTTGAACGATTGTTATGGTTGTACGATTATACCGTGAATATATCTTTAATACATCCATAGTCCACGTTGAATATACACACTCAAAAACAAAAAGACCGGCTTTTTACTATCCAGAGAATAGTTAAATTTTGTGGTGGTTGTTGACCAGAAAAATCTGGATCCTGATTGAATTTGCCTTATCCGCTAAGAGCGGAATGGAAATTATGAACAGAAAAAAATTCATGGTTTTTTACGATAACGGATATAAGAGATGATACTTTTTTCTTAATGGCAGCATGAATTTCTAATGGCCTGTAATGTTTCAAAAACAATAAGTTATCCGTCCATGAGCCAACAAGGGGCATGACAACAAAAAAAGACTGCCATAAAATATATTTTTTACAATAAACCCTGAAACAAATTTTTCCTCGTTGTGTGATCATAAAAATACGGTGTTAATTTTTCATTGTATTCTAATAAACCATGTGTTCACATTTACCGCATTTTATAGGCTAACTTCAATGAAGACTGAATGTTGTTCGCAATTCAAGTTGAACGGGAGTTTTTTAGTAGTCGATATATGAATATCAACGTAAAAAATTCTAAAATAGAGATGGATAATTTGCATGGTATGAAACCATTTCTTAGTTGTGCATAATAAATAAAGTGAACACCCAAAATGCGACACACATTCACTGGCACTGAGGAAAATGTTTCTAAAAAATTAAACTAATATGACGGGAAAAAACAGGAATTCTCCCCAGATTTATTGAATTCTAAAGAGATGAAAGATTCTACTTCAACAAATTCAATATAAATATTCATACATTACTCATTCGTCCAAGTTGAAATGAAACTTTTCGCAAAGAAACGAAATCGTGCACGTCAATCCCATTGAAGAAATTTTGAGAAAAAAGTCTGCTGAACGAAAAACATTACTTCAATGTTTTGTATCAGATTAATTCAATTCGTTGGGTAGCCGTCACCACCATTCGATTGGATTCGATCATCAAGATTGGGATTAACGTTAACAACTTTCCCTTCGATTTTTGACTTCTGACTTGTTATTGCTCTATTTCAATCTCATGTTTTATTACATTTTCCTTTGGATTAATAAAATGTACGAATGCACAATCTACTACAAACTATATGTATATACATGTCGAAATTTCACTGTCAGAAAAATGGTCTAATTGGTATGTATGCGGACCATAATTCAATCAAGAATCACACACGATTTAACGGTGAACTGCAGATTTTTGACAATACCGATTCATGTACTTCTGCATGATTTATGTATTTACCATACCACAGGAAAACCACTTATTTTTAAACGAAGCAGACCACCGAACTCAGAGTGGGAATGCAAACCAGATAAGGTATTTTTCATGATTGTCTGCTGCTCAGTATTCAGTGAAGTTTAGTACGTTTTGATGATCAGAATGTTTAGTAGGAAGAAGGTTGCGTTGGATTCAGAATGAGGGCAAGCGCACACTCATCATTTCACAGTGTCAATTAATTTATAATTTTCAATAACAACATACATAGACATCGACCGATTCGCCATGTCAATCTACATGTACGTATATGTATTTGTGTGATGGTGTTATTCAGATCGGAAAAGGACTGGATGACTGCATGAAATACTGAATGAATGCATGAATATTTGCATGAAATTTTATGGCGGTTTTATGCGTTTGACTGAGGAAGATGGCGGAGGAGATCATTTTTGCAGACCAGCATTTAACCAACAATTACCCTGAATATTTCCCAAACTGCAAACTCAGTACAGAACAGCCGCGTTTTTATCCTTTTCACCCGCCAACGCGATTGAAATTTTTGAAATTGAATGCGAATTTCAATTAAAAAAAGATATGGAGTCGACCGGATAAAAAAGTCTTTAGTTCCTTGGTTAATAACAGGTTTCCCAAAAGTCTAACTTTTTCTGGTTTATTGGCAGCACCACAAATTTTACTTCAACAAAGAGTAAACAATTTTCGTGGGATAAATTGAACATAGCGAGCATCTGGGATTTATTTGAAAAGTAAAAAACTGAGCTCTTTACCAAGTCTTTGAAATTTGAAAATTCATGTAGTTTTAAAGACATTTAATTTGTCCTTCATGTTCTAATCTACGAGAAACATTAACGAATAACCTCATGATATACATAAACAGTTCAAGAGTGAATGAATCATTCACTCAACATCAGGTGATCAAGTCTACCTGTAGTGCGCACAATCTCCAGAAATTCAGCGTGAATTTTTGCTGTGGTCGGTGCGAGGCGAACGGCTATTGTTTTTGTTAATGCAACGTGTCAGTCAGTCACAGTACAAGATCCAATATCTGCACCACAAAACAACATAAGTCCTTGAAAACTGAACGAGTTTCGTTTTGACGGGAATGTTCTATCAGTCTTTCATTCATGTAATCGAATTTCTGAAGCTGAATAAATAAAAGAAGAAATACTGGGACAAAGTGTTCTTTTATTGTAGCTTACGTAGGGAACATACATACGTTGATAATTATAATATGTTCTAGTTAGTGATAGTGAATGAGGTATAAAAGTCGGTCATTCATCTGGTCTGATTCGGTCTGGTGGTTGCGTAACTCGAATGTATCGCCGATTCGTGTACGTAAATATAGAATACATACATACGAGTCTGCCATCGCAAATGGAAAGCCTGCCAAACGATTGAAAGATAGATAGAAAATTAACTTGAAATCTCTATAAAAACGTAGAACTCGTGTGAGGCACTCAAAAATTTGCATCGATTGTGTGCCAGAGAATCGAATGCCATAGGCCTTCTAATAGAGGAGCACGAGGCACAAAGCCAATAATGGCATATGCATCGCACTCACAGTAAACAAACCACAAAAGCCAATAGCCGATGTCCAGCTAATGTTCAGATAACGACTCGGGCATTGATGTGACAGCTGTCCATGTTTGGCCCTCCAATATCATGCGTTATTGCTTAGTGCCTGATTCACGGGCTTATCATCGATAAACGTATGTATCTGATGTGTGTAAACCCGCCGTCTTAGGGAACGTAATCCTTAAACAAAGCTACGAGAGAAATTAAAGTTAGAAACCAATGAGGTCGTAGTGGAAAAGTGTTGATCATATTTCATTGAAACATTGTATTCAAGGGTGACAATGAGCGAATTGCAATGTAAGTGACTTTGCGAATGCATACCTTATGTGTAACATCAGCATACGAGTGACACGCCACACATCCAATCACGCCAAGAAAATCTTCACGATATTCAAGATTTCATGCATTGTGGCACTTTCAATCCCTTCGGCTGAGAAAACGTAAACCGTTAATGCAAATCCAATATCAATCATGGCTGATTGGTAGACCAGAAAGTCTAGCAATCTTAAGTTGATTGAAAGACGAATAGTGGTGAGTGAGTGAGTGAGTGAGTGAGTGAGTGAGTGAGTGAGTGAGTGAGTGAGTGAGTGAGTGAGTGAGTGAGTGAGTGAGTGAGTGAGTGAGTGAGTGAGTGAGTGAGTGAGTGAGTGAGTGAGTGAGTGAGTGAGTGAGTGAGTGAGTGAGTGAGTGAGTGAGTGAGTGAGTGAGTGAGTGAGTGAGTGAGTGAGTGAGTGAGTGAGTGAGTGAGTGAGTGAGTGAGTGAGTGAGTGAGAAGTGAGTGAATGAGTGAGTGAGTGAGTGAGTGAGTGAGTGAGTAAGTGAGTGAGTGAGTGAGTGAGTGAGTGAGTGAGTGAGTGAGTGAGTGAGTGAGTGAGTGAGTGAGTGAGTGAGTGAGTGAGTGAGTGAGTGAGTGAGTGAGTGAGTGAGTGAGTGAGTGAGTGAGGGAGTGAGTGAGTGAGTGAGTGAGTGAGTGAGTGAGTGAGTGAGTGAGTGAGTGAGTGGAATACCAACGATCGGCGTTCCACACAGTGCGTTCGTTTACACCATGACACGCCTCTAAGAATTCGACGTCGGTAAGTGGTGTCATGAGCCTTCGGAAATCATGATAACTACACGGTGCGGGACATGACCGCATTTGAACTTCGGTTAAGGTACCGTTCCAAACTGACGTACGCAGAGTCTGCATTCATTCGGTTACTCCTTTTAGAACTATTTTAACAACAACAACAATAGTATTTACCTTAACTATCAATTCGTCATCAATAGTGTGCAACTCGATGACTGCATGTGCCCCGTACTTCTGTTCGTCATTCATCCAGTCATCTGAGTCGATTCCCAAAGCTAGCAACGTTTGTATCATATTGGAATCGTGCTAAACTGAGTAAACATTTAAGTGAATTAAGAAAGCATAGTCGTGGACCTATGCGTTGTATGGTTGTTTAACAATTGTTTATCCTGTCGAAACTAGCAACATATGTATTTAAGTATGAGTTGGCCTACCACTTTCCCACAATACCAAAAGAAGCAACTCCAAACGTCAAGTCACTAACCACTGAATAAATCACCATTTTGTGTTTGGTCTCTCCAAGCAAGAAATCGTGCATTTCCGTTACTAATCGGCCAAACATGTGACCTGCAATTTTAACTATTGGTCACATTCTCTTTGTTGTCTCTTGTTATCGTAGAGATCACTCATTAAATGTTAAGCTGATTTACCTGCAGTTTTGTTGGTGACGTATGGCATTCTATAAAACCCATATTGACCTCTGGCGAGAGCTCTTTCAAAATTTACGTCTTTAAATGCACCTTCGTTGGTCCAGCTGGGCAGTGGTAGTCCTTGTATAGTCTGCATACTATTTTATAAAAACAATGCAACAACAACAACAACAACAACAACAACAACAACAACAACAACAACAACAACAACAACAACAACAACAACAACAACAACAACAACAACAACAACAACAACAACAACAACAACAACAACAACAACAACAACAACAACAACAACAACAACAACAACAACAACAACAACAACAACAACAACAACAACAACAACAACAACAACAACAACAACAACAACAACAACAACAACAACAACAACAACAACAACAACAACAACAACAACAACAACAACAACAACAACAAACCTTGACCATGAGTAGATCCTCAATTTTACCAAGATCTATAATGTTAGTCACGAGTAAACCAGTCTGAAAATGACGATTTTTTTCATCAATTAAACGAAGTTGACGTCAAGGTGGCTCGCGAAAAAATGTTTCAAACGCAGAATAGGAGAGAATCAATTGGTATATTGTCATTGTTAGAAAAACTTTTAGGAACAATGAGTACAGTAGACATGTATTATACAGTAGTTTAAAAAAAGCATTTTTTGTTGAATAGCGATTTATACCATGAATATGGTAGCGGCAACCAACTTTTTCCTGTGCATAGGCATAACGTTGCTCGTTAGTTGGATCCGTGCTCACGTCGCTGGTGCGCAGGATTTGAGCGAACGCCGGGCAACTCAGCGGTGGCAATGCGTTCTGATGAACAAAGATTCAGTCATTGACTCAGATTAAATCCTATATAACAGTCTGTTACTCAGTCTTTCTGAAACAACCCTTTTTTAATCAATCATTTGATCTAGAAAATACATACAGTACGTACTTCACCACTTCAATCAAACAATATTGCGACCAACTTAATTTGAGTTCTTAAAAATACTGATCAATTCTTGATCAACTGTTTGTGAGAGTATGAACCCTACATAGTCAATCAAGACGTCTGTATGTATGGATCAATTAAGTCAATTCACCCGGGTTAATCAATTCAATTCAGTCTGATTAATCAAGTCAATTCACCCTGGTCAATCAAGTCAAGTCAATCTAGTCAATCAAGTGAAATCAATCTGGTCAATCAAGTCTATATGATCTGATCTGATCAATCAAGTCAATTCCACCAGGTGAATCAATTCAGTTCAATCTTGTCAATTCTTGATAACTGTTTTTACCATATACAAACCTGATCAATCAAGATGTCTGTATGTATGGGTATAGGACGCCAATTGATACCCTCGATCGTTTGGTTACCAGCAGGGAACAGGCCAGCCAACAGGGCTAACGCACTACTCACTGTCCGGTTTATGGCACCCGTACGCACCAACAACTAAAACACATTTCGTTTTATTTTTTACTTTGAACTTTTGCTTAACGGAGCCAACAGGGCACATTATTACATGCCTTCTCAAAATGGTGTTTTCGTACATAGTGGCCAGAGAGGTTGCATGAACAGACATGCAGACACCCTAGAGCAACATGTCAGGATACAGTATGTGTCTCAAGTCAGGTTTCAATCAAGCTTAGGACAGCCAGTTTTTAGGCTGGTGCCCTGCGCAACAGACTAGACAGGCGGAAAAAGCCGCTTGCTACATACCTAACTTTAATGAATTACCTACATAACTTTGAAGACTTTCAACTTACAGTAAATAATCGAGTGATGAAATAGTCTAAATAAATCATATAGAATGTAATGTAGTGTTATCAAGATGTCAAACCTGTGATGGGTGTGCGTCTATACTGACCAGGCCATCATACCGTTTCCTCAATGATTCGCCAACAAAGTACAGTTGTTGATAACCAACCTGAATGTAATCAGTACATTGGTCAGTTAATTAAAAAAATAACCCACCGATATTTTCCGGTCTTTACCCGTAGAATTGGCTCATGAATCATAATGGTTTAGAGTTTATTACAGATTCAATGACTGTTTTTACCACTAAACTTTGTCAACTCGGCGAGTTCAGAATCAAACTTCACTCGAATGTCAGGTGGATCGGTTGGCAAACTCTCGTAGTAAAGGGGATTGCGGTCCCCGTGGCGGTGGACCTGGAAATATGAAATATTCAGTCATTTACCAACATACTTCGTTTTTTTCAAATACAATATTATGATGTTATCCTAATACAACTTTCAAATTTATTCTAATACATATGTAACTTTATTTTATTCTAATAAAAACTATTTTGAACTGTTCTACTTACAAATATGAAGTAAGTAAAGCATGACTCACAATCTGTACTTGCAGCAGTTTGGATACGACTAAGGGAGACGTCACCAGAAGCAAACCGAACACGACACCCCATACCTTGTTAATCAATGACATCATGATCACGATTGATCTCAATCTCAAAGTACACAAAATAACGTCGAAAAATATAGAAAATACGTACAACCTTCTTTTAGATTTTAAGTGAAGAAATTATTTCGAAAAATAGTTGCATATTTTTATATGATGGTTCGGTTTGCCAGTGATAAGAAACTCAGTGTCGCAACTGGCTCGTTTGTCTGATAACATTTTGATCTGTGCCCCCAATCAAAAACTGAAAGTGAAACATTGCATCAAATGTGTACCCAATTATTCATTTTATTAACTGTTTTTTTTTGTTACACGAACACAAAACTATTCCCATTTATTCATTCAAATAACCGTTATTATCGGTACACGAACACGATTCAATCTGAATGATATGATAATTCGAGATAGAAAAAGTTCAAATAATACAGTATGTAACATCGAAAGGATGGACACAAGAACATTGTACCTGGAATTTATGATTTATTTAGTCATTTTATTTGTATATTTGTTTGTTTGTGTGAGGTGATCCAATTATGAGCGTGTATACAAAAGTGCATTGTACTATGTACACATCATAAAACAGAAAGCCAGTACCTCAACCAATCAATAGCCCAATCAATCAATCAATCAAAGCTGCTGCAAACAAAACTTTATCCCTCCTGGCATGTCAATCGCACAACACAGAAAATGAGTTTGTTTACTAACAAATTATAAAGTTGACATTTATTTGTTCGTGAAAATTCCGGAAAAGTTTGGTTTATGTGACAATGAGTGTATCCAACCAGGATATCTGGTTCGTACGAGTGAAAGGAGTGAAAGGATTAGTAAGGGCGAGTGAGTGAGTGAGTGGTGAATGAGTGAGTGAGTGAGTGAGTGAGTGAGTGAGTGAGTGAGTGAGTGAGTGAGTGAGTGAGTGAGTGAGTGAGTGAGTGAGTGAGTGAGTGAGTGAGTGAGTGAGTGAATCTTTAACGTAGAAACTCATGTATAAATATATTAATGTATTCTATAGTTCATGGTATTAACATGTACACGTACTGGTAAGTTGGTAAACATCAATAAAAACAAAGGTGTAAAGAAAACATTATGATCGGGTTGCCTAGAAACCTTTTTTTTACGTGAAGTCAGCCACCGTATCGCGCACTTGGACAAGTTGAAAGTGATGCCGACTGATGCGATGATCCACGAGTGATACGATGACGCCAAACGACAGACTTGGCTCTTTACTCGGTTCGGTGGTACACAACTGTAACTCAATTTCATAGTTCCGGTACTCGGTCAGACATTGTTGTGGTTATGTCATGTGTTAGTGTTTATGTGCAGTACCCACCGAACGCCTTAACAATTACGAGCCGACTTGTGTTTTCGAATCGATCATTGTTTACAACGTGCTAAATTATATTTATTGTAGGGCTTTGCTTAGTTTCAACAACACGCGTTTTGCTCAGCAGGTAAATTTATTCGGAGATTCTCGATTGTTTATAAGAATTTCATAGTGATATTTTAATATCAAATACAAATAAAAAAATTAATAGCCAGTAAATTAAAAAAAAATTGTAGGACAAAACTTTTTATTTTAGTATTTGTGAGTGCAACCAGCCAACTTGAATACGTCAGGTACAGTGAGTGCACACTGCACAGTGAAGTTTTTTCTGCTGTGAACGAGTTTCGCTGAACAGTAAAATAATCTAGCACGAGGTTTTTGTTATTGACTTGTGGCTACCCTTCATATCGTTTCTGTGTTTTATTAGATCAGGTTTCATTCCTCTAATTTCCTTACAAAGCTTCTTTATCGACCAAGCAACATTCCTGTATTACAAAACTTAATCCAAGCAATAGATTTTTTATTACAACTGCCTGCAAGTTAACTGAAAAGTATACAGCAAACAAGCATCCCTACATTTTCGCGTCACATGCACAGCATTCTTTGGCCTTCCCTTTCCACGTCAATTCCGTGTACGAATTTGAATTTGTTACCTTGGCCAAGAGCGAAGCTCACCCCTTCCCCATGTATGTTATACGTATGAGCATTTTCGGCATAACACTATATGTAGGTTCGAA
Source organism: Daptonema setosum (assembly GCA_964036265.1). Taxonomy (NCBI): domain Eukaryota; kingdom Metazoa; phylum Nematoda; class Chromadorea; order Monhysterida; family Xyalidae; genus Daptonema; species Daptonema setosum. The sequence goes on from OZ038447.1 coordinate 13,968,943, forward strand.
TAATGTCATATATATTGAATATAATATTCAATCCGTTCATCTGCTATGGATTTGATAGTTGCTCAGTATCAAGGCAAAATAAAGTGGTTTGCCTGAATTCTAACACCGTGAATTATAAATTTTGTTTAAAGGAAACACCGAAAACAAAATTAAAAAACATTGTGAATGGACGATTGCATGTTTGCGCTTTGATTGGATTCGCGTGTGCAGAAAGGCTGCCAAAATCGCTGATCTATTCCATATTTGTTGTTAATGTGGTTGTCGTCGTCGTTGTTGTTGTTGTTGTTGATGATGATGTTGCTGTTGTTGTTGTTGTTGTTGTTGTTGTTGTTGTTGTTGTTGTTGTTGTTGTTGTTGTTGTTGTTGTTGTTGTTGTTGTTGTTGTTGTTGTTGTTGTTGTTGTTGTTGTTGTTGTTAATGTGGTTGTCGTCGTTGTTGTTGTTAATGTGGTTGTCGTCGTCGTTGTTGTTGTTGTTGTTGATGATGATGTTGCTGTTGTTGTTGTTGTTGTTGTTGTTGTTGTTGTTGTTGTTGTTGTTGTTGTTGTTGTTGTTGTTGTTGTTGTTGTTGTTGTTGTTGTTGTTGTTGTCATGAGTGACTCGGTCACCTTGCCTCTCTAATGTGTTACTGGGCATCGTCATCATGTGATCATAAATCATAACTGCGCTGTTCAAATCCGGTGTTACATTACGATGTTTTCTATTCTATTCTTTCTATTCTAGGTAAACATGCCCATAACATCGAGAAGCATTTTTGTTATTTTTTACTCAGTGTGATTTGTCAAATTTCGACTGCATTCTTCCTAAGAACTTTTAACATGATATATTTTGGTTGGGTTTCTTCTGAATGATGCATCACAAGACGTTCACCGACGGAATGCGATTACTCGTTAGCAAAATCAAACACGCACCAGAACAAATACACTAATTATTCAAACAAAAAAATAAGATAGCCCACTAAACACGTTATCACTACAAAAAGTGAACTCAATTAGTCTGTTAAACTGCAACGAAGCATAATAATTATGATCAAATATGCAATGAGTGCATCAAACCGTAAACACGAACATCACGCCAAAACAGTGTTTACACGACGCGTTGTCCACTCTAATCACATCCACCAGCGGACGAGAAGGCTGGGAAAAGTGGAATTCCCCTTCCTCTTAGAGGTTTAAAAAATGGAATTTGTTCCCTACATAATGTGCAGGTTAAATGGCCTGAAAACTGTCGACTCCTCCTCTTTGACGGCATTCCCCTCCCTTTGGAAGATTACACAGCTAGGCCGCTAGTATCAGATGTATGCAGAATCCAGATTCACATTAATCTATGGAAGGCTGTAATTGATGGTTATTGATTGATGAATTTATGACCAACGGGTTCGTGACAAACATCATCACCAAAACCGGATCATCTGTAAAATCGCATGCCTTAATCTTGTTCAATTACTAACAACTACCTCAACTATTGGGTCAAAACATTGTTTGCCATATATTATGACACACATTTAGCCGCCTGACAGACTATTGTTAAATTGAGACGCTTGATTTTTGATGTTACATGACAGTTACGCAGAATGCAACAGTTTGTGGTTGTAAAATAAGGGGCTAATCACATCTTTGTTTAGGATTTTATCACACCGCAACGACTTAGCGACACTCATGCTATTATAATATATGTAACTAATGTATTCTGTTTTATATATGGGTCATGTGTTAACAGACGGGTTGCATTCTCTGACTGCGTTTGAACATTCTGCACTTACTATTTATAATTTAGCCCGTGAGTTAAGATCACTCTCAAGCTCAAATAAATCTTATTTTAAGAACTATACTATCTGCGTCCATTAAGAAAATATAATTTCTGATTATAATTATATGGCCATCCTAGTAACGAGTTCTAGAACGATGGTCACTCAGATAAATAGTTCACGTGTCTTATCGAGAGAGAATCTTGATCGGTCTGCGTTCACCGAGCATCGAGTGTTTGGATTGTCAAACGATTACATTCACATATAAAGTTACAGAATATCAGGCTTAATTACAAGATGTATTAGGTTTACAAATGAACAATTCTTACAGCAGATTGTTGTATTCGTTGACACGACACCACATTTAATCATCATCCTCTCACCAGCCAACTTCACGGATTGATCTCCCCATACTGTTTGATTCACATGCGGGACAGCCGATCTTCCAAAGGGAGAAGATTTTTTCAATGAGGGAAATTAGCAATGTGTTGAAGCATTTCATCTACACGTTAAGAAACAAATTCTACTTTTTGAACTGCCAAAAAGGGGGAAATTCAACTCTTCGTTCCCCACTCGTCCGCTAGCGATTCATGCTAACTTATTGCAGACTGCTGTAATACGCATGACGTTCGGTCAATACAATACTGTCATGTCCGTTAGTAGTCAGTCAGTTATGCAGTATTTCACTTCACAATTTGATTTGTTCGTGTTTACATAGAGCTGCGATGTGATAAATATGCTTGTTCGTCCAATATCAAATAGAACATTAATCTGAATTTATCTATTGCTGGCTGAATTTTTTTATCTGGTCCACGACAGTTTCATTTCTCACCAGCACGTTGAACCAGTCTGGATTATAGTCAGGAAACAGTTGGACGCCGTTTTATTACAAGCTGTGCTTTAGTAGAATGTATAATATTCAGAATGTCATGCTACATATTATACATACATAACAAATTCGCAGATTCTGGGTGTTCCTTTTGTCTACCTGTTTATATCATTCGTATGTTTACTACTTTGAACATAGTTACCACCATTTATAACCTGCAATTGTTATTGCCGTCCTGCAATACTATTTAGATAGCTACATATGACACATAAAATCTTCTAGGGAAGCCCATGTAAATATCCATAATTTGCTTTTATGGGCCACAACCCGACATCATGTGAATATCGGGTGTCAGAACTCAAAACAACTGTTTTTGAAAAACGGGTATAGAAACCAAAATATCAATTTCAAATGTTTATGAACTATTGGAACACCCTGCCCAATAAGATTAAATCTATTTCAGTGATCGGATGAGTGGCGAATCGTACCTCGACCCATGTATGTACATAAACATTTGATTGTTTCCATGAGCGTGTAATCGTTGAAGTGAACAATAAAAAAATTGTGTTTTTATTTTAATATTGCATAAAGCGCAACTTTCATCCGTTCATGTGCACAGATTCCGATATAATCCAGTATAACGGCATCATTCTTCGTCGCATTTGCGCGAATACTAATAAAATGGTGAGAATCGCATTCGTATGTAGCAGCTCGTTTATTATAAAACGGTAGCTATGCTATTTATAAAAATATATTTTAGTCTCGTTTCCCCGTCCACCGGCTGTTTTCAAGCAATTTCATGCAAATATTGCGCGTTAATGCAACGAGAACGACCTCGAGTTCTCCATACTTGAGCGCATCATGCAACTTGCGTCTTGTACATCTGACATTGCTTGCCGTATAAGTAACTACATAATACCAGAGTTGTTTGTCCAATGACTCATCCTGACCAGTGTTGTAGCGCATTACAACTAGTAAATTTGTTATATTATGTGTTTCCAAAGATTTTTAAGAATGCTAAACATAGGTGATTCCAGTTAAGAAACTGTTTAATTTGATTAATCGTGAATTCATCTGTTATTGCAAGTTTGTGTTCCGCTGTCGTCCTCGAGTCAGGTCGTTCGCCACGGTAGTCAGTTACCAATCCACCTAGTCTGATGTACTTGCTTGAATTATGATTCACCATTTGGTTGCACATCTCTAATTCACAAGCAATTAGGCACCGATCTGTGGTGCTGGGGGTGATGGGAACTGACAATGACGGGCTTGCGAGAGTCGAACACATCACTGGCGGACGAGAAAGAAGGGAAAGGCGGAATTCCCCCTTCTTGGTCATTTAAAAAAGTAGAAGTTGTTGCTTGAGATGTAGGTAAAATTGCATGAAAGCTGGCAATTTCCCCTCTTTGACGAAATTCGCGTCCGTTTGGATAATTATCTCGTCCGCCAGTGGAACGCATAACCGTACGCGCCAGTGTGATCGCAAGTTCAAACAGTTGATTACTACCTGGATGACTTGGCTATTGTTCAGGTGTGTATTTATTATGCAGTAGCGGTAACAACTGGTTGCAGCAAGTCGGCTGTTGCCTCCTACCGACCACAACACACAAAACCGAGAAGGAGGTGGCTATGTACAATACTAGTGACTCGTCGGTGCAGCATCAGTGACAGCCAAGCCAACCACTGGTGGACGAGTCAATCTTCAAAACCAAGGGGAAGTTCTTCAAATGGGGGGAATTAGCAGGTTCGAGCCCATCGAGGTCATTTTACCAACACCTAAAGAAACGAATTAAATTTTTTGGAACTGCCTGCCATTTTTTCGTTGTTTGCTCGTCCGCTAGTGGATTCAGCCCAACACTTGTACAAATCAATGTGGCACAGTACATCCCAAGTTATGCAACCGCGTGTACTTCACTATCGCATAGTAAAGTTCAATATTAAATGATTTGAGTGATTTATCAACAAAATTTATATTCCTACCTGATTGTGTACTGGTGTAAGTGTGTATGTGCTCTTTGAGTTATACTTGGATGATGAATGTGTTCGTTGTGTTATACTCGGAACGTCCAACCGAGTAAAGTCTGAATCTGAGTTTCTCAAGAACGACCGTCCCAAGGTTGACTTGTGTTTTATTTTATTTTACCGCTATTGTATAAAAAGCGTGATCGGAGCCGGCAAGTAACGGGCCGAGGATTGCATGTCACAAGTGATCGGCATTAAATGTCAACGCGTTAATGTTGTTTCATGGTCATCGATCGTACATACAGTATGTTAATAGCCGAAAAATTAAACACGATGTGCGCATCCACTTCTTGCATACGGATAATGTGTTTATGTGTTGATTATCCGAAGTGTTAGTCAAACAATACGAGTTGATTTACTGTAAATGGCAATCCGCCTGTTCTGCGATTCTGCCACGCTTCATCGAACCTCTGACATTTACGAATCATCTGCCCAACATGGCAGCATTGTAATGTATGCCGCCATGACCTTGGCCAACTGGACTGCACATGTATTTTAGTTTAGAGCAATCGGTTTATTCATAGTTGAATCATAACCTCTGTGGTTGACTCCACCTTTATCGCATCAACTTGTCCATTGCAACTTGTCCATCGGAATCACGGCAAGACAAGGCAATCCGAACCCGGATACCTCAGGGAGTTCGAAATTGATTTGGTTAGTTGTGGTAGTTGTGGTAGAGGGGGAAGCAGATATAACGAGTAGTGAGTACAACAACAACGCGTAAACAAGGCAGGTGACTTGACTAACAACATGATGATGATGATGGCGACTCGCACACATTCACCATCCATGCCTACTATACACCAACGGCGCATCATAAAACCGATACTATTTTTATTTAATAATTAAATTAATTGCAATTATCAACACATACAATCGGATACAAGAACTTATGACGATGTGAGCAAGTTGTGAACACGATCGTCATGTAACACGGGATCACTGGCGGATGAGTCAATCTTCCAAAGGGAGGGGGATTTTGTCAAAGAGAGGGGGATTCGCAGTTTTGAAGCCATTTCATCTACACCTTAAAGAAACTTTTTTAAACTGTCAAAGAGAGTTGAGTTCCACTTTTATCGTTCTTGCCTCGTCCGCTAGTGGACGGGATCCGCGACAACAACGATGACAACGATGACAACGATGACTGCTGCCTCGCCGATCACGGTCGTGTAACCGGACTCAGCCAGAGATTGATGTGTTTGTATGTGACTGACGCTCGACGCGCATAAATAATCGGGCAATTCGGCCATTTATTTCATTTTTATCTAGCCCGTGTTGAGTGTTTTCTCTCGCAGGCGCTTTCTCTTTGCTAACCACTTGACCTGTTTTCTCGTATTCGGTTACATCTTGTTACTGTTCTTCTAACTTTCTGATCGACTAATTTAGAATAAAAACACGCGAACGACTAATTAAGAACGACTTCAAACTTGGACTACTACAACTTCTACACACTTGGACTATTTACTGGCTGATGCATCGACTGGACAACTGAAGTTACCATCATGAATATACAGGAGATCTACCGGGATATCCGGCATCGTGGTAAGTAAAATCCTTTTATAGTTTGATACTGATTAGTGATAGAACTCTAAGCGATGCTGATAATAATAATAGAAGATATACTCTCATAACCCAACAGTTAATGTTTTGATGATATACGTAGAATATGGATCATGACCACGATGTTGCACGGTTGTGTCATTAGTCAACTGGTCAAGCAATAGCTCGATCAACCAGTTAACCAACGGCAGTACGCGATGCCCATGTTCATAGCATGTAATCTTGTACTTTCATCACTTATCATCAGTAGTCATCTGTCACCAGGTATCATCGGAATTTCGTGTGCCACCTGAAGGCTGTCAGTAGTTAAACATATGTAGATCAATCAAACACGTCCGTTAAAACAATTTGTTAGTGAGTTTGTCAATTCCGGACTGAAAACAACGACAGCGACACCGCACCATCGTCAAAGCCATGTTGATTTATATAGTTGATTGACTGACTGTCAGATTCCAAGTGTTTGCGTTCGCACAGCCACTCTCGTTCAACTCGTTACCGATTCACACCACAGCCGTATTCGTTTATTATATTGCTTATAAGCTTGTTTCCTGTGTTTTGTACTGTTGTGCCTATCACAAATCATTTGTCTATCGAATAGAGTATTTGTCGACTACATATATACCAGCTATGACTTCTTATAGTACAACTCTGAACTCCTAATTATCGTACTATTGCTTGGTAACCAACGCAATCCGGATCGCTGAATCCGGAGCTCTGGTTTATGGGCCATGGCAGTGTTTACGAGCACGCAATACCATGCCAGCCGGTTGGTTCCAGTAACTAGCGGACGATAAGGGGTGGAAAAAATTTAATTCACCCCTCTTTGGCCACTCTTTGGCAGTTCTAAGAAGTACAACTTGTTCCTTAAGGTGTATTAAAAACAGCCTCCAAACTGCCGATAACCCCCTCTTTGACGAAATTCCCCGCCCTTCATCCGCCAGTGGTTGCAGTTGCCATCAGGTACTGCACACCTGGGTGTACCACATGCCATTATTACATATGGCATAGTACCAATGCCAATATGCCAATGGCACTGGCTCATGTGTGGGGGCTTGTACGTTTGTGTTAGGGTGCCCGATACCTGCACATGTTTGTATAGGGCACAGTACTAGAGTAGATGCCAAATCAGTTGCTCACTATCCGTACACTTACCGATTCTGTTCATATCATTTCTCACTGTATGTATATCATGTTATGAATCATGATTGTGGTTTGTATTGTTTATTAGTGCTTTTCAACACATTCAATACGAATGCAAGCCTGGCTGGTCAGCGTTGTTGGCAGCGTCCCATGATGTGGTCGATGCCTGATTCAAGGTCGTGCCCTTCGATCACGATGGCCCGTTGGCTGTTGCTCACCGTGTATTTGCTGCCTCTGTCTCTGTCTCGCGTTGTGTTTTGCCCCGATAATGCTGCCGAAGATTGGGTGAAACGCGAGCAACGCAGCGTCAGCAGCAGCCGCACAACACGACGTAACACATGCAACAGCCTTACGGTATGTATCACTGGCGGACGAGAAGGGCTGGCAAAAGTGGATATCCTTTCACTTTGGCTGTTTATAAAAGTGGAATTTGTTTTTTAAGCAGCTGATAAAATGGCCGGAAATCTGCCGATTCCCCCTACATGGCGAAATTCTCTCCCTTTGGAGGATTAGCGCGTCCGCCAGTGGTTTGTATGTATGTATAATCAACATGCATGTGTTGTGTGTTTTGGCGGTCAAACAAGACAGCAGCGTTGCCCATCTCGTCCTGTATCACACTCCCATAACCACGACCACAAACGCATCAGCCTGTAACACGAACACACAAGCATGAAGAGGGTGACAAAGTGCAACTCTACTGATTTGGCAGTTCTGTTAACTGTTTAGGTGTAGGTAAAATGACCACGAAACCGCTAATCCACCCCTCTTCGACAAAATTCCTTTATCTTTTGAATATTGGCTCGTCCGTGACGTCCGTCACGGTGAAGGCACCACTTTTGTATGAAGCGGCAGCCGGATACATCTCGTTTCCAATTATACATCCGAGCGCATGTTTGTTATGGAGGATGCATTGACAGTCTCGAATGCTGTAGGTACATACATGGTCGGTTCGTCATGCCAGTTGCGGTGGTGACTGCATGACTCATCATCGATTCCTACGATTCATCACTCTTTAATTAGATCACACACGCGGTCGATCGATCGGGGTGAATCACCGCATTTTTATAAGTTATTCATGCTTGATTTGGTCAGCCGATAGAGTTTATGGCGCCTTGTTCTTTTTTTTGTTTCTATGATCAATAGATGTTGTATCATATCATGGATCTGTGTATGTTAGATACGTTAACTGGCAGATTTATGTGACAACGGCAGTGAGTTGCGTATCAGGTACCACGGTTGCGCCAAATCAATTGGCCATTTGTTAGCTAAACAAACAAACATGCCACATTGTGCATACACGCATTGTTTGGCAGTACCATATGCTTACCGTTGTGTAATGGACGCAATATCAGGTACATGTTCATGATTCATGCATGTCCACCACCTCTTCCCTTACCTGCTATCTTTCGCAATCGCCAATTGTTTAGCGTTGTTCTAATGAAATTGAAGCAAACGGATTCATGAGTATTCGCGATGACCCTTTTATGGAATGAAATTGAATTGAATATCGGTTGTTTGAGCGAACTTGGATATACGGCTGAACTGTCATCAATTCTGTTGATTATTGATCAATGTGTAACTCATTAACTTGCCCCATTTACTGAGTGGATACTGAGTGGAATGAATCAGATACTGGTATAATCTTGCAACATGTCATAAAACTTACCTTCAAATGTTAACGAAAAAACAGGCTACTGGCTACATTTCTTGGCGTATTGTTTGTGTAATGCGTCAGTGAGCAAGGGAGTGCTGTGTTGTACACCAACATCACACTTTTCACTCCTTTTTTACGCAACCGCAAAGTTGCGATTCGTTTCATTCACCACTGTTTCTAATCTCGCTCACACCAAGTTTTAATACTGTTAAATCGCATTGTATGTACAGGCCAATATAAAGATATGTATATCCTAAAAATTATATGTGTTCCCTAGAAAAAACTTTCTATTGTGCTTATTATTTGGTATGTGTATTGCGATAGTGATCAATTCACCAACATATCACATACATACCTGCTAACATAATAAGCCTGCAATCAGAACGTCAATATTGTGCACATGCATGCGTTAAGCGTGTACCTGACGCGCATTCTAGCTGCAGCTGCATGTAAATATACCGCAAATTTCGTCATACGGGGACGGAATCAATTGGGCTGTTGTATTCTGAATGGCACCCTCTATTATGGCATGGGTCTTTAGGCTTATATACCTTTGTATCCATGGCAATACTGGCATTAGGTATTTCACAATATTGGGCATTCATTACGTGACACTTCCGTCCATTTTCTGACTTACCACTGCTTCATAGTAATATTTAGTTAAGACATCATCGTCATAACTTTGTCATAAGCAGTCAACTAAAACAACACACCCACACGGTCGTTGTTATGTGTAAAGCACTGGCGGACGAGCCAAACCTCCAACGGGAGGGGAATCTTTTCAAAGAGGGGGATTCGGCAGAAGTCACACCATTTCACCTTAAAAGGAACAAATTCTACTTATTGGAACTGCTGGGGGAGACTTCCACTTTTGCGTTGTTCCCTCGTCCGCTAATGTAAAGAGTGAGCAAGCGCTGGTGAGTCGGTTGTAGGGAGTGGATGCATGCTTGCATGTGTAAACAACCACCCAGTTCACATGCACTCGATAACTTGCTCCGAAGTATGTGCATGTTGAGCAGTGTTTCTCAGTATTGCCGTTTATTATGCATTTATATTTGGCGTGACTCATAAATCACGGCCAATAATCTAGCCTGTGGTGTACCACCCACTGGCGGATGCCCCAATCCTCTAAAGAAAGCGGAATTGTGTTCGAAAAACGGCAGTTTTGTGGACATTTCACCTAACTACACTTTTGAACTCGCCAAAAAGAGGGAATTTCATTCACCCCAACTCTTCTCGTCCGCTAGTAGTAGAACATGTACTGCAAGTAACAAGTTTACCAGAACATATGTAGTTCTGTGTGCCCCGCTGTTTGGACTAATCAATAACTGGGTGGATGGCATCGATTGTCATGTGAACCGACCGAATCAAGTCGTTGGCTCACGGCCAGTCCCATCCATTCTCTTTGTTGACCGTAACACACACAAATCTTTTATAAATCCACATTCCTGCGTAGAAATCAACAATCGTTGAATTATCGCTATAATAACATTATGATTACGCCTGTGCTACTAAATTGTTATTGAACGTGACGTGATTAATTGTGAGCGAACGGAGTTTTTTGTCAGCTTGTTCTCAGTTCGTTTAACCTTGTTAACGCCTCCGTGCATCGGCATACTTTTATATGGGTTTTACTGTAACCGGATTCATCCGTTTGTATACATATGGACGTTTTATGATGTAACTTATGTACTTTTCATGTTACAGTGACTTTTGGTTATAAGCTTCAATAAGTCTCTTTAAAATAGAGAACAGAGGTTTTTCTGTGACAACATGAATATAAAAATTTATACCCTTGGTCGAACGAAACTTTCGACAAATAAATTTTATTACGTAAAATGTGGTACATAAAATTGATGTTCTCTAATTTCTGAATGGAGTGTTCTGGTTGAAAGTACAGTAATCACCGATCCAGTAGAATCACGATTACAGTTGTGCATTCTCAATGATCAATCACTTCATTTATTGGAAAAATATAAAAACTTGACGCCAGCCCAACTGGTCTAATTAAGAGCTGCTCATCAAAGTGGATATATGTATATTTTGTATGATTGTGTGTAAAATGGAACTGCTTGTGACAGGTTACAACTTTTCCGGACACGCCAATTACACCACGTAAACTAGGATATTAGCACTCACGTTGTGAATTGTTTGTGTTGTAATGTGTTATTACCTGAGTCATTAAACGTACTGCCGATTGTCAACAGGTATGTATGTATGTATTGTTATCCGGATGCAATAAAGATATTATCGTTTCACATATAATCCCTACACTACACGTTGGACTGTTGGCTTGTAAATGCATTTCGTGTTTGAATTACATAGGGCCGCATCGAATGACCATCTCATGGGATTCGCAGGGTGCAAATCTATTCTACATGTATGCATTAGCAGGTACGCGTTATAGATATGTATAGAGCATTCATTCAATTCATAACATAGAATACATAATTGCAATGTATTGCATGTTCATCTGATACCCAGGCGCTGTTCATTCGTATTAAAAATACATAGTTAGCTATGAGAGCACTATCTATAACTGATCTCGGATGAGACTGTTGTAGTTGTTAATATCAATACCACAGCTAGACAAGTATTCGAACTTATATCTTTCATCACCATCTTATGAATAGTCTTGTTTTATTACACTGTGAGTCATCGGAAAATAGTGACAGGTTTGTACTGCGAGTCAAGTTTACACGATGCCGTAACTCTGACTTCTGAATCAGGGTTGTTGACTATCGATGACTCATTGGCTATTGTGCTGCCACACATTCAGTGGCCGGCGATCATGATAGAAAACAGGATTGTGCAAACATGCTGATTGCATTTTTATACATTTTGGCAAGCACTTTTTAATAATACATTTTTAGTAATATGTTTTATTATATATTGTTAATCCAGATAGATCATGTGTATATATGTATGTTTGAGTGTCAATCTACATTATCAAGTATATTTTGAACACCCCCTCGGCGGAAATGTATTTAGAGTATATGTCATTACTTAAATTTAAATGAGTCAATAATGTATTTACATATAATATATGACATTATTTAAATGAGTGGATATATGGATTCACATGTGTATGTATGTATACCTGGTCAGCAAACTAAACTGGTCAACACACAGCGTTTAAAACTAATAAAAATCTATATTCAACATTTCAATTGTGTCCAACTTTTTAATGAGATGAGATAGATGCATCAAATGTTAAAAACCTACTCGTTTTCAGTTGTTGTTGTATTGATTGCAAACACGGATGGTCCCCGTTTCTCATGAAGTGAAACTCGGGATATTATTTTATGACAACGACATGAATTCAACGTCAACTCACTGCGTCTTTATTGCTGCATTCCCGACTGAGCTGCAAACACGTCGACTCGGGATTGGCAGGGTGCACTAGCGGACGAGAGAAATAAGTGGATTTCCCCCCTCTTTGATAGTTCCGAAAAATATAACTTGTTTATAGGGTGTTGCTAAAATGGCCACACAACTGCCAATTCCACTTCTTCGAAAAAAATGCCTTCCCTTTGGAGTATTGTCTCGTCCGCCAGTGGCAGGGTGTGCACATTAATCGCTATGAACACGACCTTGGCAAATCGAATCCAAGTGTGACAAGAATTTACAATTACTTCATACGGCAGTAATTATTGCGCACGTTCATTATCAGCTCATTCACAAATACAAAATTTCTACGTTACCAGAGTAAAACCCATTTTCTAATAAATAAATTGGCAAACTGACAAAGTGGATTCGATCGTTCAGTGCGTCCACCACACGAACATTGTTCATTGCAAAGACCCACCCACCGTAAAGTACTCATGTTGCACGTATGTATCGTTGACTGCACTGTAATAACTACACGCTCTGGCTGACGAGCCAATCATCCAAAGGGAGGGGAATTTGTTCAAAGACGGAAGAATTGACATTTTCCATGCTATTTTACCTAAACCTTAAAAGAAACAAATTCATTTTTGAAAACACCATAAAGGAGGGAATTCCATTTTTCACTCTCCTTCTCGTCCCTCAGTGCGCTGACTGCACTGTATAGTAACTGCACGCTTGTTGTACTCGCTGTTTACACAGACACGACGACGCAACTCTGCGTACAGTCGAGCGTACTTACATAAATATCACATATATGTAGTTTATGCACAGTGCGAGAGTGATGTCTACTGTATGTATATGATACACATCTATGTATGTATATGTATCTATATGTTTTGGCAACGTTCCGACCACATGTAATCGTGGAATCGGTCATCTGGTCATGATGTCGTGTTCACACATCCACCCGGGGTCGACGACCAGGTGACGAATCATTTTACGAGTCATCATGAGTAATTTGATGAGTCACCCAGATCCACGGCAGTGACCGCCCCCATTTACATGTATGTTACATACATAGCCGAATGACCACATATAATACAGGGTGTCCGGCGAGTTGCGTTTTCACTTTTTATGTTTTGAAACTGAAAGTGAAATGAGTTTCGTAAGCTTTTTTGTTGATAGAAGCATAACATTTTTCAAATGATTTACCAATGAGAGATTTACAGCCCAAAAGCCCCCGAATAGTTTTTTTATGCCGAATGGTGAAAATCTAACATATTCAAGCGAGTTAAAGTATAGGAATATGGGTTTTCGAATTATCGATAGCCTACGAACTCTTACTCAAATTTTGTATGATGAATACATAAACGATCTGTCTGCGTTTAAAACTACTTAGTTAGTATATTAATATGTGTATTTGAATGTGGTCATTTAGTTGCACCAAAAGTTCGACCAGAAAAACACTGAGATATCAAAAACTAAAAATTTCAAGCGATATCTGAAACGCCGAACTGAGCAAACTTAATTGAGACTGGACCTCGGTTGGGACACTCTGTAATGCGCATGTTCTAAGCTGCGATTGCAGTGGTCAGCAACGATGTGGTTGTTGTTGCATGTTGTTACTTTGTTGCATGTTCAAATGAAATCGAACGTTTACCATGCATTCTTCATAACACATCCACAATATTCTATGTACATCGTTTATCATCTATCAGTGGTCACTTAACAACCAGATTGCCACAGCATCACTTCCAGTATCATCATTTCATCAGTATCATCATGGATTAAATTCATTAAATTGTTTAGTTGTAAAAATTAAAATGACACAAGCTATGATAAAAACGTTGTTACTACATATCTGTATTGTTAAAACAAACCGTCAAATTGTGGAGTAGACCTGAGCCAACGATATCCACGTCTGATTTGTCGTAACGTGCAATTCGAGTGTCGACATCCCGTTAAGCCAGTTTGTTTGCTGTTCTCATTACGTTCGCAATGGTGGTGGTCACTCGCCCCGTTGAGTTCGACCGGTTTACATAAGTTGGCGTTGGATTCGTTTACAAACGGCGTAGTATTCTATCCTGTATATCGTACAGCTGCCTGCATCCGACGTTTATTCAGTCAGCCATCTGTTTGCCATTAGATACATACCTTTCACTTTCACTATATTTATATTCAACACCGAGTGGTGATTTCGATCGTCTCCTTGCCCCAACTCCCAAACCGTTTAAAGTAGTTGTCAGTCTTATCAATACACTAATTCATCATCATTATACTTTTACAGTAGTACCTGTATATAAAAAGTGTTGTGCGCGCTGCGTGTGTGCATATGTAATTAATATGCCATCATCATCGTAATAGGATCACCGATTAGTGGACACCGTTGAGGCTCGTAAAGATATTGATTGCTTTGGTTGTGGCTGTTGCGAGCTTTGCCTTCTCGATGAGTCAGCTTGTCTTATTATCAACTAATTACCGAACAATGTCCCGTAAACTTGTGAGTTTTGCACCCCCCGAAACCAGATTGCCTTTTTCATGTCCATAACAAATATTGCACATTTTGCGCTCATGGTCGGCTATTCGGCGGGAGTGGCAGCAATATACATAGATATTGGTCCTCATCAAGCAAGCAAGCATGTACGCAAGCAATGCATGTGTTGCACTCACATTCGTCTTCATCGTCAACTACAACAGCGACGGCCGACCGCGCATCAATCACCTACCCAAACAGTATAACTATTACATATATTACATATTCTAGTATGTGTGTGTGTGTGCTGACTAAAGTGCGCTGCCATCTGCTACACGTTGCTGATGTTGTTGTTGTCGTTATTGTTGGTTGTCACCCGACCACTTCAAAACTTCCGAGCCCGTCGGCGGCGTAGCTATTCGTTTTCATTACTGACATCAGTTGTTTATCAATCTGCTGATGCGATAGTGCGATTAACGCCTGTCGCTGTCAGTTAGGTAACCTTCATGCAAACTGACAACTAAACACTACATAGTTGCAACAACAACAACAACATTAACAACAACAGCTTCATCTTAACTCGTGATCTGGTTGCAGCCAGTTTGACTAATGACGAGCCGCGCAACATGCGATTGACGCGCGCTGCGTGGAATCATTGAATGCGGGTTGTGTTGTGCATGCATCAATCCCAACTCAACGTTACAGTTGCCGCTGTTGCTGCTGCTGCCGCAATCAATTGCTGAATTATCACCACTCGCCAAATCCTATCGGCTGATTTGACTGAAACGACAAAAACATTTGTGGACGAACGAGTTTTGACGAGCATTTGGGCGTCAACGAGTGCGCTTAATCGGTGGTGAGCCCGAATCGCAGTCACTCACTTATAATGGTGCAGATCAAGGAAGTACGCGATTCGCGTGGACGTGCGATGACGGTGGACGGAACGCTGGCAGTTTACAACGAGCCAGGAGGGATGGAACCATCGTGTGCCAGTGGAGGATGTACCAGTGGACCGGTGATGTGCACCGACCCGTTCTGTGCACCCGACAAGTACCTGTTCGACCCGAGAATGGCCGAACACACGGCTCTGGTGCGGGCCGAAGACCGGGAGCGTGAGCTGCGACTGGCCCGCATTGAGAAGGACATGATGCGTCGAGGTTCGTAGCCTTACATTCGTTGTGGGGTGTACGTGTAGTGCAAGTGTAGTGGTTTGGTGGGTGGCACTTGTGTTTTTGCCTTTATAAGGTGACTTGTCGCTTGGCTTGCTGTTTCAACCCTTAGTTACTATGCCTCAACGTTTGTGTCCACTATAAGTGATCCCTGATCGAGTGTGTGTTACCTGATTAGCACTGATGAGCGCGCATTATGATCTGGGTGTGATATATTTGCTTTACATCTATACATAGCAGCAAGACGCCCATGTACTGTCTGTTTGTTCATGATACCTGTGTCGTACTGCCATGTATCTGTACTAGTGGCCAGCGCTCTCATGTACTGCATTCCACGGGTGCTGCCTACCTTGTCACCACCTGCCTGCCGTCACCGATATGACCAGTTTTGCTTTGCTCCTCTCAAACAAACCGACTAAATTACCTACAAATCTGTCCACTCTGTGCCACTCGATATACAGGCTGATATCCGTTTCAGATCGCAGAGCAGAAACGGCAGCGTCGACCAAATCGTTCAAAATGAATGCCGAAACAGGGTTTCTGTCGTGTTGTAAGAAGTCAGTGGGCATCGTGTCCGAACTGCTGCTCCTGACTGGACTGGTGCTGATAGCGATTGCCCTTTGTGGACCGTCATGGCTTGTGATTGATATGGAGGAACATGGACAGTACCATGAGATCGGCCTATTCGCTCATTGCAGTCAGAACGAAGAATGTTAGTCACCATCCGCTATTCACCATTATAATATTATTTTTCTTTAGAGCTTTTGTGTTTTGTTTACCTAACTGCCGTATCATAACAGGTACTTCAGATTTTGAGAGGTACATCCCAGTCGAGAAAAAGCGTACAAGTTTAAGCAATACTTCATAATACGTCGAGTGATCAATCAAACTGGTTTAACCAGAAAAATGTGGTTATCAGTTAAAAATAACAATTGTTTTGTTTCCAGTATTGGTACATCGGCCGGGTTTCCGGAAGCCGACGAAAACGTGGTTTACGGAACTTTTCGGTTGGTCATCAGTGAATACTACTTATAGCACCATGAACCTATTCATGACTCGCAAAACTTAATTGTAATCCAGATTTATGTTGCAGATTGTTAGTTGATCGCTTGGTGAGTAATTGAGCAATGGGATCACATTATACTCTCACACTGTTCTATTTAACTGTCTTATCCATTAGAGCGTTGGTTCAATCAGTTTCCACTTCTCCACAGTAAAGTGTGTTAATCTCATCAATACCAAAAACCTAATGCTATTCAACTGAGTACATAATGTAGAAACTTACCCTGTTCCCCGCTGAACCAACGGTCATCCTTTAAAAACGTTGCACTTGTATGTATGTATTGTCCCTAATTTATTTTTGAACGCACTATGAAACCCTGTCCCGAAACCCTATAATATGGCTTGTGTAATGTTTATGTACTTGTTTCAAACATCAGTAAAGTTTCAAAAGAAATTTAAGGTTATTACTGAAATTAATAATATTAGTTATATTGAAAATATATGATTTGATGATTTGGTGGCAATTTGCTAGCTTTAGTTACAGTACATACAACCAGTGTAGGCCCTTGATAAGTGTTTATAAAACGTTCTCTTTGACTTCCATATCATGCTGTGATGTGGCTATCTCTTTTTGTTAAATTTTGTAGCACGCATTTTCTTGAGCACGCATTTTCTTGAAATTATGTCTAAATTGATGAGTTCATTGGCCCCGTTCACGTATCTATCCGGGGTCTACAGATTTAAGCCGCAGCTTAAAGCCGGACCTAGTGTTAAAGTATAGGGCTAGCTTAAGCCGCGGCTTAAGCTGGCCCTATACTTTAACACTAGGTCCGGCTTTAAGCTGCGGCTTAAATCTGTAGACCCCGGATAGATACGTGAACGGGGCCATTAAGCAAGTTCCGAGCAATCTTCTAAACTTTTATTACATTTCTGTAACTTTAATTCACCCGAAGCTTATTAGATGTTTCACTTTTATTGGATATTGCATCATGTGTACTGTGTTGTATTGTATATCGAATGACGGCTATTTTATTGCAATGTATTATAATGGATAACTGTTGCTAATTGCAATCATTGATTTGCAGATAACGACGAGACCACGTGCAACTTGAAGGAGTTTTCAACGACCGTTATTATTGGCGACTTTAACAGACAGGATCAGATCAGTGTTGTCAGTTAGTTATACAAAACTGAACCATTCATTTCACTGCACTCACTAATTATACGACTAATAATTAGTTAATAACTTGTTATAATTGTAGCGATCGTATGTCTTGCGATCTGTCTGCTTCTGGGCACGATTACCCTGTTCGTCGGGTACTGCGCCCTCTGCCACAAATGGATGGCCATCCTCTGGATCATTGGCGATGTCATCACCAGTTGGTCCTTATTAATATTTATAGCAAATAAATGAACAACAACTTATTTTATTTAAATTTATAAATAAATATTTATAACAGCAAATAATATCGATTCTATAAATAAAATTGCGGTTTTGAATATGATTTGTAAGGATTGAATGTGTTTGCAGCTGCACTATGTGGCTTTGCCATCATCAACTATTTCCTGACCACACAAACGTTCGAGTGGCGTCAGGTGGCCGTCGACAACAACACTTATTATTACGTTCGTCACATAAATAATTACAAATCGTTTAAAAATCAACACCCACAGTATTATTTGATTTTCTAATCGACTATAGGTCATGTCAGTAATTTTTGGGATTACCGTGTTTGAAACGTGGGGGTAAATAACGTTTTCTCCAACACCAGAAAGCGCGCGCATTTGTCGTGTAAAAAATGTCTTTAGAAACTTACTTCAGTTTATAAAAAAATTGACGGGGGAACAAATATAATAAATTCACACAGGAGTTTTCAGTAGCGGTCAGAAGCTGACTGAATTTTTTAATGTGAAAAATCATTTCAAGTTTTCATGTCAGCTCAAATTGATGAATACAGAAAGAAAAGGCAGACTGAATATCAACGGCGAAGGCTAACCACATATAAGCCTATACTTCCAGAAACATGTAGAATAAATTTATTGACCCCGAAAATTATTAATTAATGTAATTATGATAATAGTTTTATTACAGAAAGAGCTGGGCGCCATGTTCGTGGTTGCGTGTCTGGCATTTGGTACGATCATCGTGTCTTCATTATTGACCATCCTCACAACCATTCTTTTCTTCCGCTACTCATCGGTAGGTTTCCCTTTTATGGATTTTTTCTCATTATCCTTGGTTTTGTAAAACAAACAAATACAGTCAGTGTTAAATTATCATTTTTGTTGCAGGTCAAAGAGAACTCGCGGTCACGTGCCAACACAGCCAATAAATATGGGTTAGTAACTCAATGTTTGGTGCTTCATTTGATGTAAACCCCTTTTTCTCTATGTGTATTTGCCACCTAAGGTGTGTAAGTAAAGTAAGGTGAATGATAATATGATTGACCAATATAGGGATGACGTCGGTGATTATAACCGAACAAGTCAACGACGAGAACGGGAACGAGATTATCCGCGCAGGTAACAATCGTCGTTGTCTTTTGTAATGAACTCATTTCATGCTACCGCAATCACTGCCTTAATCACTTTTATAACATCCGATAGTTGTGTTATTAGAGGAATAGAGATTAGGTAACTAGTGTTAACATGGAGTAGAACACAACGATTTGGTGTTGTAAAATGCGTGACTGGGAGTCGTTACACGCAGACTGGGAGTCACTTAAACGACTCGACTCGGGCAGGTATCAACAGCCATTTACATCGTCTCACATTCATACGTCCGTTACAATCCATCGTCAAACTCACATCTATAAGTATCACGGTTTCCAAACTCACCACTGTGACTGGTTCATTGTTCAAGAGTTCTATAAACATTTCGTCCACGTACATATTCAACACGCATTTTCATTTCAAACTCACTTCTTCACTCAATTCTGCATTGCTTCGAATGTACTCTCAGTTTATAGCGCATGTACTTTATATCATCAAGCAAACTGCCAACACCAGTTGCTATTTGACAATACCTGAAGAAGATTGAACTGAAAATGCGTTGTCATTTTGGCACTGTTTGTGTCAGTGAACATCACATATAGAATACATGCCATATGTATGTACCAGTACATAAGTAGTACGATGGCAGTAGCCGAGTGCCCCCGACACCTGCCCACTGTTTCAGCGGTGGACGAGCGTTCGATCGCCAGCCCGACTATTCAAGTGTGTCCGGAGGCTCGGACATCGATGAAGACTTTGAGCGTTCACGTCCACGCTCCAACTCACGATCGCGGTCAAACGGTCAACGATTTGATCTGCCAAAGTATCTGACGTTAGTACCGGGTTGATGGCTTGGACGGGCTTCGGCGGTAGGGTGGCAACATGTTTCTTGAGACCGCCGCATTTTGCATTTTGTTTGAGTGGATTGTGGGAGACACTCTTTTGGTAGTAATGAGCACTCACTTATGTATGTACAAAAATCACTGATTCAATTGCAAGAAGTGCACTTCCAAAAGCTTGTTACCGTGAATTCACATGAAGAATGGTACAATAGACGGCCGCATTTATACCGATATCAGTTTGTAAGTAGTTTGAAACGGAAGGCACGAACTAATCTATACCCAAACTCTTGATTTCGTGTCCTGTCGATGTGTGAATGTGTTAGCTGTCGTCACTCTTTCAATATTTCACTGAAGACGTTTTTCTCGTTTGTTGTTGCATGACCAAATCAAATAATCAAGTCAACGGTATGTCACCTTTTTAGTCAAGGAGAACCGATGCGCCCTGGCGGATCGTACATGCCCGTAGTGCAGAAAGTGCAGTATTACTGAGTAGGTACTCGTTGTTTTCACACCATTTACATACCTTGCAAACTGCTTTAACATTTGGTTTATATCATTCTGTTGATGGCTGTTCACGTTCTATAACTACTGCATTGTAGAAGAACACGCTAAATAATGTGAGCTTGTCGAGGTTTCGGCCAGATGAACAAAACTTTCATACATAAGAACGTTACGTAAAGCATTCAGCAGAATTTGACTAAACCAAAGTAATCAGTGTTCTATTTTACCCTGTTCATTCATGTCCGAGTCGAAACCCAGTGATTTTGCGCTTTCCTGCTCTTCTTGTATCTATGACACTGTAGTGTAGTGAATTTTGTAATACAGCCAAACGGGGAATAATCTTTAACATGAAAACACATTGCAAAAGGGCAAAATTACAACATGAGATTACTAATGCTTCAGCTACGTACTAACTGTGTTTTGGTCGCACCACAATAAAAATGGCATGAAAAATAGTTTATGTTCCAATGAATCAGCTTTGCATGATAAAAAGCATGTGTGTATTTACGTCCACAACTACAAACATATGTACAACCACAACCAATTAACATTCGTTGGTGCACTGGCGAACGGGAAAGGCACACGCTCATTCACATTTTCACAATCATACAATCCACATTCTTCCACATAACAGTAAAATCGAGACATCCATTTTTGTGAGTATCCTGTTACCGTTCGCCTGTGAGACACGAATAACAGAACAACGAACTATTGCATGGGTACAGTCGGTTGATATTACGGTCTGTTTGCACCCGCAATCACATCGTACTTTTAGCCGACTGTAATCGGTTTATCCAGACAAATATAATTGGGTCAATATACATAAAGTGGTCGGCTGGTAACAAAATATTTTTCATGTAAAGTAAGACCCTAGGAAAACTCACCGAATACACTCCCACACCGTTCACCATCAAAATGTTTTCCGTGCATGATACAAATATCAAAACATGATGTGTTTACCTGCAGCATTTCATGATGTGCTCGTATTGACAAATGTGGATAACGTATGTACATAAGTGATTTTCAATATATCAATGATAAATGAGTAAAACACTTTATCTTTCTTGTGTAACTTGTAAACATGTATATGCGATGCCCCGAAATAATACAACAGCACTTAATAATATGATTTAAACACAATACATAACTCACAAGTAGCTTTACTCTTAATCTAATTGCAGTTCACAACCGCACCAAACCAACATGACGAACATGATGAACACAATGGACTCTCGAGATAACGCCCTTTGGATCGTGGATAAGCGTGAGCCATCGATGCCTCCACCCATGTATGTGCCTATGCCAGTAACCAACCAATCTAATAACTACAACAATCAATCCATGTCTATGGCACCTCGGCATCATATGACGCCTGTATGATCACATCAAGCCTGTTCTTCCAATCATTTCATTTTAATATATTTTTTCCATGTTAAAAGTTAAACGTACTTAGTTAAATTTGGGTTTGCAAATTGCAAATTGTGATAGTGCATACATACATGCCCATTAGCATAATGTTTAGCCACATGGGAAACTGTTTACCTTCAGGAATTTAAAGTGGGCTTTGAAAGTTTAATTGTTTCAAACTTTTTGTTTTTGTTGAAGTAAAATACATGTAGTGCAACAGACTATTACGCATAAAGTGTACGCACAACAACAAAATTGCATGTTTACTCGTCTTTGCTGTGCTAATCTGCCTGGCTCACATTTTTCACGACAGATATTTTGAATTACAAAATAAATGTCCACTAGAACGGCAGTCAGGTTTTTCATTCTCGTATAACCTAATAGATCAAATATCCAGGAAATCTCTGTTCAATGATTTCACCCAATGGGTTCTTCAAATTTCGAAGAGCGGAAAACGTAACTTGGTGGTGTTATATATAGCATTTTGTAATATAAACGCATAGTTGTATACATTCATGTGAATAATTGAAATTTGACTATCGTCAACTTGTATTTTGTATTATTGCATTGATTTATTCAAGATGACCTCGGTTATTATTCGTTATATTCACATATAGACTTGCTGGATGTCATTTTGTTGAACATGTTCAATTTTTGAATTCAGTTATTTTTCTCGCCGACGAAACTTTTCATGATGTCTGAAAGAAGTCAAAATATCAGACATCAGTTCATTACGTGTTATTTGTGCGATTGCGACACGTTTTGCTTTTTATAAACACATTTCTATGCACTTGATCAAGTTAAACATTTCAGTGTTTCGTGATTCCTATTCGATTTCGTGTGTATTTCTGCACATTTCGTTTCATGTTTTTATTATCGTGAAGTTTTCGATTTCATTATCATTTTGTTGTTCCGTTTCTACTGTGCTGATTAAATGATGTGATCGATAGATTTGTACATTTTGTACCAGTAAACGATGACTTGAAATGGTACGGAGAATCAACGCGTTTTTGTATTGATAAATTAAAGAAGGTCACAGAATATTACAACCTAGCATATCCAACGAGGCTGGAATTACTCCGTCCATTGTAAGCCACTACAATTACAACGTATCGACCGAAATTGAACTGATTTAACATATTAAGAAAATAAAGTATCAACCCATCAACCTATGTTCCAATTTATATCAAATTTATTAAAGCAAACATCACCTGACAAAACGCACTAGACCTTTGAAATTTATCGATGACAAGCACCGAGTATAATAATACGCAGTGATGATGATCAGTGCCGGTTGCTTGAAAACATGCATAAAAAAGAAAAACAAAACAAAACCAAAAAAATGTATGTCGATCAAACATACGTCATGTTCAACGAAAAGTGTTAATCTTACAAATCATTTTTTGCGGCACAATTTTTTTAAATTTAATAATTGTGCATAAATAAAAATTTAATTTCAAAATTTTCTACCGTAATATAATATTAATAAAATTGATTTGCCGTTTTTACATGTAATTAATAATTTGAACATGTTTGACAAATTAAGATTAAACTAAAATGGCATGTGTATTGCTTGTAATGTGGCTTATAACTGAATAGCCAATGTAACTGCCGTTTTATAAAAGCATATCGGTTTTCTAGAGGTTATAAACACTGTTTCTATCAATTAACTTTCTTCTGATAACAGCAGAACATGGTAATTCAGTCAACCACTTCCCAAGGAAGATTATTCCACAGATCTAAATTTTTTCATACATCCAATAGTTTCTCAAAAAGGCACCTGTAAGAGTTTTTACAACTTTGAAGAATTGTCGTCGGGTGTAAATTTATTCAATAATATGACATCAATGGGTTCTACGTTTTAACAGTTCTTTAAAAAAATTTATGGAGCACCACCAGATGCTGGTGCTCAATCAATCTAACGACCGATAAGCATCAATAAATGTATTTCACTGCAACGGTTTCTGCAACTCAATGTCATGACACCAGTATGTAAAATCTTTTCTTGCTTGGAAAAATACTCGGTTGTTTTTTTTTCAATTCAAAAGTGATGATTAAAAAGTTTTTCCACTTTTCGTGATCAATAAGAATATACCGTAACTCTTGTTATCACCGTACTATACCGTACCTTAATTTATAAATTTTACGGTAGTAGACTTGAAAATTATTACGTTATCCACATGCCGTTAAAATATTCAAAAATAAAAAATAAAATAATTTTTAATTTAATGAAAAAAATACAATGCTTGTTGCTTACATAAGAATTTTATATATTTTCTTTTAGCCGGAATTAATCATGCCCTTTGCCAACAAGCCCACATTGACTATTCTGAAGTATTCAGATGAGGTGATCCAGTTCCAGCTGTGCAACACAGATCTCAGGTTTGCTTTTTGGCTCAGATGAAGGTGTAGAATCGGGCGAATAATTCGTGAAAGCGTTTTTCTTTGTCCCAGAGGTACTGAGTTCATAGCGCAGTTGGCGATAACAAGATTTTTAATTTTCAAGTGGAACTTCACTGTTCGTTAACATATGTTTTCGGCGCTATTGCACGTTTGGGATCCAAACCCCTAATTAAACGTACAATTAGGAATCGTTCAAATAGGGCATAGGGGTCGTTCAAACAAGTATATGAACTTGTTAAATTATGAGTCGTTCAAAAGGGGTCTTTCAATGATGGGCCCAAGAGGTCAACTGGTTATTTTGTCGCTTTCTTGTCAAGTAGTTAAAAGGCGACGCCATCATGCGCTGCGCTGTCTTACTTATTGACTCGCTCATTTGTTCACTCACTCACACATTAGTTAACTAAACTGATCGACTCAGTCAGTAACATACTCTGGCGCTCTATCACTAGATCCATTTACTCACTCTTACGATGCAGCCGCAAGCCGCCGATGATTATTTATGACTGAATTTTTTTCGAAATAAACGCTATAATAATTAAAATAGTAATAAACGTGCTTGTTCAATTTAGCGTTGCGAACGCGCTGCGTCGTGTGTTCATCGCCGAGGTGCCAACAGTAGCCATCGATTGGGTGCAAATCGAGATCAACACATCTGTCCTCAACGATGAGTTCATCGCCAGTCGTATGGGACTTATCCCACTCACTTCTGATGAGATTGTTGACAAACTACAGTATACTAGGGTTTGTATTTTATAGTTGATAGTCTAGAGCGGTTATCTCTTAGATTGAGTCTGAGCCACTGACATGACATGGGTAGATTCAACCATGGCTGTGGCTTGCTTTTAGAATTCCGTGGGTTTCCGTAATGTATTTTCATTAACATATATGACTTGATTGGATATAGTATGCTTGTATAGCAGTTTATCACTGATGTATTAACACATGAATAAAAACAGTGATGATTTGCACAATCAGTGCTGGAAGTTAATCACACCCGAGTTTTACGTCAAAATTATCTATGCATCTGAATTCTCAAATGAATGTAAACACTTAGTATTGAAAATAAAGTGTTAATCAGAACTATGCAAGTGAATAAAAAAATTCGTTTTGTAATACTCTATCTTGATATAAGTAATATCATGAATTGCAGGACTGCACGTGCCAAGATTTTTGTCACGAGTGTGCCGTTGAGTTTGACCTGGACGTTGACTGCCAGGACGATCAAACGCGTGCCGTTACGACTGCCGACCTGACTTGCAGTGATCCGAGGTGTGTGCCCGCTTGTGGAGAGGCAAAGCAGTCGCAAACACAGCAGCAGTACGGAATGAATAGTGATGGTTGGCATCAGTGTATTATGAATTGAAAAGATTTAGTGCCGACGTAGGCAGTATTACTTACTCAGTTAGCAGTTACACAGTAAATATTCGATTAAATTAAAGTTTATATTCCTACTGTTTTACATTACATCACAGTAGTAGTAGTGTATAACTGTCTCAATACGACTGCAAATCAATAAACCTTGCAGAAATCCTAATCGTCAAACTACGCAAAGGGCAACGCGTCAAGATGCGATGTTTCGGTAAGAAGGGCTTTGGCAAAGAACACGCCAAATGGAATCCAACAGCCGGAGTTGCTTTCGAGTGAGTTTTTTTGTTTAATATGAACTAGTTGATAACCCGTTGCCAGCAACGTATGATCGAGTTTTATAGGAACCGAAGCTTCACGGGAAATCATGAGATGCATATAGTAAACCCATTGATTTATCTTGTTTTTCCTGTTTAGACAAAAGTTGCATTCTGTGACATTTACCCGACCCGTGAATTTTTTTTATATCATCCAATATTCGAAACTACTCCAGTTGAAAATTAAGATAGATTCTTCCGTACTGTTCAGCAACACAATCCTGTGTTTGAATAGAAACATGTCAGTTATGTGATTGAATGGAAAAGGCAAAGGAATTGAATAGTTTTATTTTTTTACTCATCCCCTGAAACGTCTCATAAAATTTCGATAAATATTGAGATAAATATTCCAACAAAAATCGTGATCAATGACTCAATCATCACGTCCCAATATTGCTCTTCCATTCCGAAAAAACTCCATTCGTCCCGTTAAAACTTTCGAAGATAAATTTTATCCGTGACCGGATCCGATGATTAAAAGTGAAGATAAACTGAACCAACCCAACCCTATCCAAAGATTAATTGGTTGAAATATGTATTTTTTGCTACCTCAGTATTTTTGAACTCGTTTCGGCAGAAAATAATGAAAAAAAAACATCTTTTCCTTAGAGCCCGTTGCACTCGTGTCAAAGGCAAAAATATTTCATCTGTTATGAAAGGCTTGACATGACTTTGATTCATGTTTTCCGTTAGCAATTATGTAACAGCTCAGACGGTTTATTATGTAAGTTCAGCAGTACAGTAGCACAACTAATGACGCAAGTATAAACTAACTTCAGTTTCAAGACGTCAAAGTTACCCAGATATTAAACATTCTCATCCCGTGTTAACATATCAGTTAACTTTTAACACACCAGAAAAAACCTGAATAAAATTTCAATCATCTCGTTTATTTATTTGCTGGTTTGAAAAAAAATCTACCCACCTGTTTGAAATGTCTCAAGATACGTTAGTTCTGTGACCGAGCCGTCGATTAATAAAATAATAGAAAATTGAAGATCAATTGAATCAACCCAACGTGATTCAAAGATAGTTCTCTCTGATACTGCTACCGAGAAGAATGTCTCTTTATTGCAAAGAAAACAAGCGTCATCCATTGAATTGTTAATTTAATTAATCGAAAATGAAATGTTTTGTATACCCGTTGCCGGCAACTGTGATTCAAGTTCTACAGTAACCATCGAATTAAATGAAACCATGTACTTCAGTTAAACAGTAAGAGAATTTCTCCTTCCATGCACAGCCATACAACCAGTTGTTTGAGTGAATACAGTATGTACGTACGTACATAGATACGTGTCAGTTATGAAGTTATGTAAGTAGAATATGCAAAGTATAAAACGGTCCATTCAAAAACATACCATAGCTGAATATTTTTTTCTTTTCATCTCATCTTGTTAAACCTCTCACTTAGCACACCAGACAGAAAAATGTCAAAAAACCTTACCATTAAGGATTCCACGTCACCTTAGGACCACTCATTAACAGGAAATCATTATTTATCATGGTTTCCCAATTTTGAACAAAAATTCCATTCTGTTGGATTTACCCGGCCCGTAAGAACTAAGTTTATCATTAAATATTTGAACCTACTTCATTTGGACATGAGGTAGATTATCCTTTTCTATTCAGCAGAACCCGTTGTTTGAGTAGATATGTATACATATATGTCAGTTATGTCATTGAATGAAAAGTGCAAAATAAAAAAACGTTTTTTTAAATAAATTAACTATAGTTCAAATACGTTAAAGTTACATAACGATTTGTTTTCATAATTTCAGGTTTGTTTAAACTGAATAGTTTTGTTTTCTTCTTCATGCCGTGAAACGTATGTATCAATTGAAACAAATGGAAGGTAAACATTCACAAAAAAAAAATTAGGTTAGATAATCAACCATTAAAAATTAAAGCAGCATCGTCTGCCGTCAACAGAAAACAACTCAATTAGGTATCAAGCTATAGGCTAGCGTAGTGATGCCATCCGGGTAAGCCAGTTCCCAACTCCGCAAAGGTTTACGGGATTGTGATTTAGTCAGTCAGTCAGTCAATCTGTCAAACCGAAAAATTATTATGACTGTCTGGCGATTATGTCAAACTATAGTCGGTCAACAAAAACTTATGCAAAAAATGTTACACGACAACCATCAAAATGAAGAAAATAGATGATCGAACTTGAAACCGTTTGTAAGCTAACTCGGACTTTGAATACCGTTTTATTAAATATCATTAACAACTCAATTAGGTACCAAGCTATACTCTAGCGTAGTGATGCCTTCCGGGCCCAACTCAATTAGGTATCAAGCTCTAGGCTAGCGTAGTGAGTGATGCCATCCGGGTACTGCAGTTCCGGACTCCGCGAATATTTACGGCACCTCAATTTAGTCAGTCAGTCAAACTAAAAAAATATTACGACTGTCTGGCGATTATGTCAAACTATAGTCGGTCAGCCGTTATGTTAGGTACCAAGCTATAGGCTAGCGTAGTGATGCCTTCCGGGCCCAACTCAATTACGTATCAAGCTCTACGCTAGCATAGTGAGTGATGCCATCCGGGTAATGCAGTTCCCGACTCCGCGAATATTTACGGCA
The DNA here is from genome assembly GCA_964036265.1 of Daptonema setosum. Taxonomy (NCBI): domain Eukaryota; kingdom Metazoa; phylum Nematoda; class Chromadorea; order Monhysterida; family Xyalidae; genus Daptonema; species Daptonema setosum. Next base: position 13,997,781 of record OZ038447.1, read on the forward strand.
CCTCAATTTAGTCAGTCAGTCAAACTAAAAAAATATTACGACTGTCTGGCGATTATGTCAAACTATAGTCGGTCAGCCGCTATGTTAGGTATCAAGCTATAGGCTAGCGTAGTGAGTGATGCCATCCGGGTAAGCCAGTTCCTTACTCCGCAAATGTTTACGGGATCGTAATTTAGTCAGTCAGTCAATCTGTCAAATAGTCGGTTAGCCGTTATGCAGAAAATATTAAACGACAACCATCAAAATGAAAAAAATTCTCGCTGATACTGCTACCGAGAAGAATGTCCCTTTATTGCGAAGAAAACAAACGTCATTCATTGGATTGTTAATGTAATTAATCGAACATGAAACGTTCTGTATACCCGTTCCCGGCAACTGTGAAACAAGTTCTACAGAAACCATCCAGTTAAAGGAAATCAAGGGATAAAAATCTTGAACGTTGGTTATATCTTAGACCGACCCGACCCGTATAATATAAGTTATTTCATCAAATACTTGAAATTACAGTACTTCAGTTGAACAGTAAGGGAATTTTTCCTTCCATGCACAGCCACACAAGCGTCTCAATTGAAACAAATGGAAGATAAATATTCGAACAAACATTAGATTGAATGGTTCAATCATCAAAAAATACGGCTATCGCGACCCGTCGACCCGTCGACCCGTCGACCCAGAATTTTGATATTGTTTGTACGGCTTCGGCTTAGTTCCTAGCACCGACTTAAGTTTACAAAAGTTATTCTGGAGCACTATACTAACAGTTTGGCAGGTGTGAGCATCAAAATTAAGTTTCTGTGTAGGCTTAGGCTTAGGCTTAGATTTTTGTATGGGCTCGGGCACGTAGCGCTCGAGCCTATCGCAAAAACCTAAGCTTAAGCCTAAGCCTACACAGAAACCTAATTTTGATGCTCATGCCTAGCCTTCTAAACCTATCCAGCTATGTAGGCAGCCTAAAAACCTCCAAATGGCCGGTCGACCGATCTCGGTCGACGGGTCGACCGGTCGACGGGTCGCGATTACCGAAAAAATATAGCAGCATCGTTATCCATCAAAATGTGTGAAAAAAATATGTAAAATATATCCAAATTTCTCGCATAAGAAAACTTTAAACGACAACCATAAAAATGAAGAGCATAAAGAATCGAACTTTTCAACTAACTCGGCGCGTTGAACGACTACGCTACTTAACCGTTGCTAAAAAGAGGAATTTTTTACCTTATAAAGCTCATACCGCTGCTGTCAAAATCAGTTTCACAGTTGACAGTAGTGTTAGGGCGCGTTCAGAGCCGTCTTGTGAGTTTCTCAAGAAATTTTTGGTAGCAGATGACCATTGGGAAACTTCCAAAATTAAATTATTCAGCCGTTCTATAAACTTTAAAAAAAAATTCAAGGTAAATAATCGAATTTAGGGAACAACTTTCATGCAGGATGGAACTTCAATTATGAGTTTTCCGGTTGATCATCCGCGACTCAAGTTCTACCAAGCATTTTGCCTGTTCATGCAGAACTGAAACCTTTGGACAAGCATACACGACCCAAAAATTTTCGTTGTCAAATTTATATATAGATATGAGTAAGCCCCCCCCCTTTACTGAGTCGTTTGTTATAGATACGACCCCGACAACGCACTTCGACACACACTTCTGCCGGTGCCCGAGGAATGGCCTAAAAGCGAGTTCTCACAGCTCGAGCCTGATCAGTGTTAGTAATTTCATTTTGGACATTCTCTTTTCAACGCGTGTCAAAGGTGCGTAACAAGCACTCTCAAATCAATCATAAAAACGAAGTTATGTAAACGTATTTTTCCCTCCTCCGGTTTGTTTTTTTCATATGGTAACTCAACTCCATTATCTAATCTGAACTGAAAAGTAGTGATCCATACTTTTTTGTAACGTGGGCGTCGATTGTTTCTGTCAGTATGTGTTAGTTAAACTTGAGTGTAAAATGCTATGGTTTCAGATGAGGCACCCGCCGATATGCTATCCAAACCTGAGAAATTCTGGGTGACCGTCGAAGCATGTGGTTGGTGGTAGTTTTGTTGTTTTTATCAGTTTTTCGTTGTTGAAAAGTTCATCAGTTTTTGGTGTGCAGCCACACTTCATTTTTAGATTCAATTATTATATAAAATTTCTGTGGTACTATGTGATTATCGGTGAAAAATTATATCTGTTTTAACTTAACTGATCGATATTCGATGAAAACTTATTGTAATGATAATCTTCAATTAACAGGTAACTACCGCGCTGAGAACATTATTCGAACGGGTAGTCGGATTCTACGAGGCAAATTGGAGAACCTGCTCAACTGTCTGGTGCAGGAGACGGCTGCTGATGCTCTGGCTATCAATTAATGTGATCTGGTGCTTGCTTAGTTGCCAATTCAATCACTGGGTCTGTTGCTAGCTGTATTCTTCGCGAGCGTTTTTCGTAGCGTCGTGAATCTGACACGATAAATTTATTACAGTGTCTTTTTAAGATATTCATTTAATTAACAAGGTGTGTGATCTCGGGTAATGAACAGTTTGCTTATTTTGTAGTTCAGATTGATTCGTATTCATCTTGTCGTTTTATCATATTGTGATGTGATTACATGATTTCCTGTGTTGTTGTGTTTCCGTTATGTGAATTTGTTCATGACAGTCTCTTATATTTGTACAAAAAACGAAATAAATATGAACCTGATTTGCCGAAATTGTCTGTTTGCAGTTTTGTGCCTTGCACCTTCGTTATGTTTCTGAACCGCGCTGCACTGAACACCGCACTCATTAACACATGATTATCTGCACCAGACATGCATGTCTTGTAATTTGCTTGACTTTTCATTCACCGCACCATCAACAACGACCACAATCAACGATATGAACTTCCGGTGGGTCGGTTTTCACAAAATCTCAAAATATTGTACACTAAAATGCATTAATGATGTGAGTAGTGAAGCGTCATTCATTCTCACCATGAATTTATGTATGATAATCAACTAAGAATGATGAAAAGTGGACATATAAAACTGTACATGTGTGACGGCATCGTGTGTTGTTAAGAAGAAACGTGATTTCTCCACCACTTGGTAAAAGCCGAAAGCATCGAAGTGGTCGCGGAGGTTTTCTGAAAGCATCGGATTTGGATGATATTTTTTCTGTATCAACAGTAAATACTTATCTTGAAATTCGTACTTGACCTGAATTAAGTTCCAATAAAAATATTGTGGATTTTCAGACGGCTCACTATTATACGTCTGACAGACTTTTATTAGAAAATCTGGTCTGTAAAACTATCGGCACACAAGATTCTGATTTTTTCCAATTTTGGATTATGACGTAATAAGTCGTAAAATACGAAAAAAACGTGTTTTCGGTTAAAAAGTTATAAATCCAAAATTCCAAAATTTCAATTTTGGATTTGTCAAATCGTAATGGTTTTTGGGATTAATTCTTAACAAATTAAGAAAGTATGTTATTATTCATCAAATTAATCATTAATTGCCATGATATTGGTTTCCAACAGTTAATGCACACATTTCTTCTGTGTAATACACTTTTGTTTATCCGTGTTCGTTATCCTAATCCAAAATTCGAAAAATTTAGAATCTTGTGTGCCGATAGTTTTACAAATCAGAATTCTAATAGAAGTCTGTCAGACGTATACTATACTATAATCACTAAGTGTAATCATTATCGAATTTTTGATAAACGTTTGTAATGAGTACTTGCTGTGACCAACCATTAGCTCCTGAGAAATATACGATTATGCCAACATAATACAGGTCATCGAATACCTGCAATATACTATACTACTAAAAGAACACATTTTATAAAAAAAATTATACTAATAGTTCATTTTATTATTGACACAATCGCGAATACTATTCACAATCTGTCATTTGAACGACACAATAAAATGCAACCGTTTCAAGTGCATGTATTCCGACAGAATCAATGTAGTTGACTGCAGACAGATCAACGATGATGACGTCAGGCAGGTTACACCGTGACGGAGGGTGTATCCGTGCCAGTCCGTTGGATCGCTTTATTAACGGCTGTATCGGTACGTTCTGGAAATCATGCAATTCATGATTCATGCATTACCGACGTGAACATTTTGAATAACTTTTTTGATTCGGCTATATTTGATTCTATAATAATTATCTATAATAGATACAGTGGATCATAGTTACATACGTGAATGCAGTCATATCTTATAATGTTTAATGCAGTTATAATATAAGTCGCTCATTATCTACCACAACTCCAACTTCGTTCGGTTGCAACTGCACATCGTTCTGTTTTGCTTCGATTTCCCTCAGAATGCGTTTCACTTCCCGCAGCTTGAAACCGCATGTTCGTGTCAGATCACTGACAAATCGGTCGCAGTTCATGTAGGTGAGGGGAGCATCGAACCGGTAAATGAGATAGCGGTCAGACATGGTGCCGCCCTGAAACGGTTACACATTGTGGATGACCAGGGCTAACTACAACAAAAATATTTTCCGTGCAGAGTCCAAAGTGAAATTTAACTTTCAAAAATGTATAGAAACACATACTTCTTACTTTCTGAAAAATTTCTCATCCTTTTCAACGAGTTGCTCATCATCTAGTGAGCATAGCCGAAAGGTTGAGAAAGCATGGCAATGGCATGAATTCCGACCTGTAGATATCTGCGGGTATCCCCGTATATGTCGGTGCCGGCAAAGTTGGTGACGAGACACGATCGGGGCCTAGAACGCCATACATACATATATACATATGTACATGTAAAATATACGATGAACTAAACTACATAAACTTATGATGGGCCCCGTTCACGTCCAATTCTGGATCGTTTGTGTCAATCCATGTCAGATTTTTCAGTTACCAACTTCTGATCAATCGTTCAGTTTATGTATAATAATTATGTTAACCATTGCGCTCTCCAGATGTGAGTCAACAGACCAAATGTGACTGCAACGAGGAAACCCCATTGTACGTTGAGGACAACGGTGGACACAAACGCAACCATCCATATTACCTGTAAATTGAAACATCAAACCCGTCATAACTTTTTACAAGTCATTCCATTCGTGCTTGACAATTGATACATGAAAGCCTGACAGACCTATTATTTCGAATTACCAACCAACCCACTAACCGCATCCATTTTCCATACTGGCCACAAGTCACGTAGCTGAGTGACTTTGTTCAGTTTGAATACACTCACCACAATTATCAGTCCGCCCAGACAACTCTGCAATGCATCTCTGTTAACTGCCCGATCGGTGTACTGGCTATGTAATTAGTTCATAGCCGATTGGCTCAATGACTGATTGCTTCATTGAATCATTGGTTGACTGACTACATATTTAGTATATTGAATGACTGGTTGACTGACTGATCGAAAGATTCGTTGAGTAGCTGACCAACCAGTGGTACCGGTTCAAATAGGGATCCCGCAAACATAATTGTGATGAACAACGTCAGACAAGAGAACACGCTGCTCAGCTGAAAATGATCGTCATATTGGCATAAATAAACGTGTGAGTGAACTTTATATGATTATGTTTATAATGAACATAAAATAACATAAAAATATTATCTATGTAATATAAAAATAAATACAGACTGATTGGATGGCACACCTCACCTGTGTTCGGCCCACAAACAAGTTCAACTGGGTGCGACTTCGTGACCCGCAGGCAGCATGGCCCAGGAAAAATGCATTGGCTAAATTGACGAGGCCATACGCGTAAAACTCCTGGAGGCAAAGATTAATTGATCATAAACTTCCCATGATAAATTACAAACCTGTATCACATCAAAAGTGTACTGTTTTGAATGTTGAGCCGCCTGCTTAGCCAGTGATATCGAGATGGCAATAGTGATCATGGAAATAACGAACGCGTCGAATATAAGGCCAGGCATCAACGATGGGTTGGGCAGCGCCGGTGGTGGAAACCTAATAATGCACAATGTTTCAATTTAATGGTGTACTTCATTCATCCATTGATTAATGGTTTTTTTGTACATTCGAGTATGTACATATATGTATTCTATTATGTACATGAAATTTTGTGATCATCGATTTTTTTTAAATTTATTTCCAAAAAATGTATAACAACGAATAATTGACAGGTAAATGAAAAGTGTTTCACCAACCCTCTTTCTATGCGTGGAATGGTGGCAAAATGGGCTCCCGGCATCATCGTAGCAATTATGGTGGCCAGGATTACCTGACTGACAAACAGTATAACTGATTGACTCAGATACTAGAGAAGTAGGGAAAATGGAATTCCCCCCTCTTTGGCGTTCTCAAAAAATGAACTTCGTTCCCTAAGATTGTAGATAAAAAGGCCTGAAAACTGCCAATTCTCCTTCTTTGACGAAATTCCCCTCCCTTTGAAAAGTTAGCTCGTCCACCAGTAGGTTCAGCTGATAATCTAACTGAACAACCAACCACAATCAATTCATACGGCACTGACAAAACGATCTCTCTTCGCCAATACATCCCGACTAAATAATGACTGAAGAAGTACAACACCATCGTGCAAACGCCCATGATCATCGAATCCACATGGAATTCATTGAATTTTTGAAAGAACTCACGGTAAAGCTGAAAAAGATGAATGCATTATTTTGTACTCCAGTGCATGCTTGCAGTATTTGTTCATCACTAAGAAGGAAATTGAACAGGCGGACAAATGATTTCTGTAGTTGGACTCGTGACTTGGGTGTGAATGTCATCCAATTGTATATCGATAATGTATGAATGTAATGCGCGTTTATCGGGTTGAGACTTTTCTGGATCTATCATGTAACACCTCCCTCATACGCCAAATTCTGTACATCAATGGAGTAAATCAACTACTCCTTCGGTCATTGAAGTGCGGTCATTATTTCTTTTAAACATTTAAAAGTTTCTCAAAAAGTGTTTAAGAAAATGAGTTTTAATAGAATGAACAGAGTATAAATACCGACCATGAACACGGCGAACACGTCGTACTGCCGTCTCAACGTCACCCGCACCACGAATCTGAGTTGGGCAGTAACCACGTGTATCAAAGCACCTGACATGAACCCTGACACGACGTAGTCCGATAAGAACGCTGCCAGAAACTTGAGACGAAACAGCGCAATCAAAGTCTGTAAGTGTGTGATTCAACTTTAATTAAATCAGATTGCCTGAGAAAACCTACAGTGAGGCGTCGATGGAAAAAAATGAGCTCTAGCAGTTTTAGAACTACTACATGGTGGGTCTGGGTAGTAATCGACCATAGTACATAATAGGGTCCACAAATGTTTCAATCTGGAGAACGGCCACTTTGAAATTTGGAAAACGAAAATTCATAGATTTTCGAATTTTTACATTTTTCTGTATTCAAACGGCAATATTGAGAGATAGCGTCTATCTATGGCTCTGAAACTTCACATGGTCATTCTCCATTTTCCTGCGGTCATTTTGAGCCATATATTAAGTAATTTCTCATTTGATCGCCTGACTGGGTAATAATATTTAGCTCAGATTTTCGTTAAATTCCCAAATTACATATTTCGGATAAGCCAGCCTAGCCTGTATGAGTTACCTTAATAGGACGACTTCACAACAGGTGCCACCCTTACCCCACAATCACGTTGCCTTCGTTTCAGGTCGAAAATGTTATTTTTTTAATTTTTTTTGAAAAATTTATGTATTTCTTTGTGGTGCACAGGCAAGGTTGTACAACAATTCTTCTGGAGATATTCAATCGCCATTATACCAGCATTCACCAATAGTCAACGATACCTAAGCCATCAACAAAAAAAATTAAAAATGGTTCCATTTCCGGGTTCCAATCACAAATGGTGCTTGCCATAGGCATATCATCGAATCAAGTTTCAAGTCACTGCATCGGATGTTCAAGTTATATTCTTTAACGAACATCAGCCAGCAACTCACACTTCTGTTTGACTGCCATAAGGCTTTTGGTGACGGCCCCGGGATTTGAACCCGTGTGCGGCCGGCCAGGCGGTTGTACATTTTCTTCGGAAGATATTCAACCGCCATTATACCAGCATTCATCAATAGTCATCGATGCCTAAGTCAACAAAAAATTTTTTTTCAAGAAACAATGGATGCCTAGGCCTTTTTTCAACAAACTTATTTCCTTTTCTATCATTGTCATTTAGTCCATATAGATTGAGTACTCACCTTCCCCATCTCGGGCTAACGCCCAATAGAATGACAGTCGGCTTGCTGGTCAAGTGGTCGAGGAGACCCCTGCCTATACACTACTCAACTGGGCTCTCAACGTCAGGTGGTCGTGCACAGGGCCAATGTATGGCTCAACATGACCGAAGTGAAACGGAGAATGACCATGTGAAATTTCAGAACAATAGATAAACGCTATCTCTTAATATCGCCGTTTGAAAACAGAAAAGTGTTAAATATTGAAAATCTATGAAACTTCGTTTTCCAAATTTCAAAGTGGCCGTTCTCGAGATTGAAACATTTGAAACATTAGACCCTAATACTATGGTCGATTACTACCTACCATATAGTGGTTTTAAAACCGCTAAGAGCTCATACAAACCGTAGGTTTTCACAGGCAATCCGATTCAAACTATTTACATGCATTTAAAATCGCTCTTCATGATGACTATCTGTTATTGAAAACCAACTAAATGCTTTGATTTCATTCATTATTTCACTCACCAAGATGACACCGACGAGAAACGACAGGGTTGCCACGACTTCGATGTTCTCGCTGGCAGGCCGTAAGGATGAGTCGATGTAGCCACCATTCTCCAACACAAAGTACTTTTCTTTGATGTTACCAATCAAGTAGGTTATGATGGCCATGTTACCTGTGAGATCAGAGTGTTCAATTCAGCAACACAATAGTTTAACGTAACAACACAAAAGTTTAACAATACAAACAACAATGTGAGTATTAATGATTGTAACAACAGAAGTGTGTTTACTTCATTTTTTTTTATTAGAATTGTTTTTTAGTCTTCAGTGTCAAATTAAGCTGAAAATAGTCCAACCGATGGACAAGTGTTCTGATGTGCCACAGATCATGTAGATGAGTGTCGACCAGAAGGCACATACCAGACCATTCGTTGTGGGAATACCGGCTAGTACGGAGTAGGCCATCGCTGAATCAATCAATAGTCATAGCCTCAGTTGATCATCTGCTTTCTTACTGTCTGACTTTTAAGTGAGTGAGTGAGTGAGTGAGTGAGTGAATGAGTGAGTGAGTGAGTGAGTGATTAAGTGAGTGAATGAATGAGTGAGGGACTCGTTAACGGACTCACCCATCGGTATGTGCAGTAGGCCGACAATCACACCGGCAATCACGTCATGCAACAGGTTGTTCGTCCAATCGTATCGAGGCAACCATTCGCAGATGGGCAGAAAACTTATGAATCTGTGTGTGAGGAAGTGAGTGAGTGAGTGAGTGAGTGAGTGAGTGAGTGAATGAGTGAGTGAGTGAGTGAGTGTGTGAGTGAGTGAGTGAGTGAGTGAGTGAGTGAGTGAGTGAGTGAGTGAGTGAGTGAGTGAGTGAGTGAGTGAGTGAGTGAGTGAGTGAACGGAAGGGTTAAGGACAAAGCAGTGGGTTACTGAGTGAGATTCCGTTATACTGTAATAACCTTGAGCACAACGCGTGTGGTGTCAAGTGTTTCTTTGCCTTGTATTTCAGAAAATTCTTCAGTTTGGTTCTTGATGATGGTCGATGCATCCAGCCAAATGTGGCGTCGAAACGTTCCTTAATACCAATCTCAGAAGTTCAACCACAGTTATTATAATCCTAATGTTGCATGTGAAAAATTGGTTCAGCGAAATAAATGGATGATTTTATGATTTGATTTATTCCCGTTTCACGAATGTTTGGCTGAAAGTTGTTAAAATGTCCAAACCTGATCATATACATGTCTTTCCAACTGCATCGGTACCCATATTGAATGTGGGTGTGCTGATTTTCGTCTCTCTACCGTACCAGGACTTGTTTTGGTCCAAGCAGGGTCTTCGGTCAACATTTCGGCAGTGGGATTCTTCCGTTTGCCAGTACCGAAGTAGGATTCCATTATTGGAAAATATCTGAGTTTGTATGAGAAAAAAAGAAGATTAGAAATTGTGTAAGCAGTATTAAATTGTTTCATTAATAGTCCAGAAATTACTTTATCACCTAGCATTTTAACATTTACAAAAAGTAATTTCTTTCTGCTGTGCCAATATTACAGAGCACACATGCGATTAATCTTGTCGATGATTCTAACAGGATTCGTTAAAGATCTATTTGGCGAATGTTACTTATATGATTTTCAATTAAGTAACGTGTTAACGTAAATAAACTACAAACCTTTAGTGACATGAGCAAAAAGCAGCGAGAAATCTTGTGTTTGAGTAATTACACGCTAACTTCTGAAGGGCGTCCGGGTTGAGCGCACGACAGTAGAGTAAAACATAATTAAACATTTTACATCATAACCTGTAAGTTGGTCAGTATTAACGTTATGACACATGAGCTGAATCAAATCATCGGTAACTGTCATTGCAGACATTTTCTTTAACGGACAATTTTACAGCTTTCGATATTACTGAGTTTCTTTTGAAACCGGCCAGTTTTTTTGCTTTAGATTAAAAAAAAACACGGGAATCACGTGCTGAAATTATCAGGTTTCATACACTATCTTTTTGTGTAAAAATGAAATCACAGTATTCAAGAAAAATTCAGATCAGGCTACAGGTGAAAACTAACGTTAAGAGTCCAGAGAAAAATCGTTGTATGTAAAAAATGAGTTGCATGTGAGTGCTTGAAACTACGCCGCGTAGTAATAAAGTACGCGGTAACGCCCTCCTCTGCCATACAATAAAAACAAATGCAGCGCCGTTCTGTTTTTTGTTTATAAATTGCGCCAGGTTCTTGTTTATGAAGTGCGCCTGGTTATAAAGGTATCGTAAGTGTTGCAAATTATCACTGACGTCTGACAACATACCATTGATGACATAATTTTTTGTTACCCTAATAATGATAGCAAGTTTTTATAATTACCCACGTTTTTTCAATCTATTCTATTTATATTAGTTAAGTGTGACCACTGTTTGTTAAAACTGATTCAGTAATCTCTCGCTTGCGAAAACTATATCAGTGATGATTCAGTAATCTCTATAAGAGTGAAGCGGTTATTTTGAATTATAATTTATCTAAACTACTCATCCGTATAGGAAAAACGAATTTCAACCGAACAAGGTTCGTATAATATTTTTCTTTCATATTCTCATCTCAGCAATGGAGTGTTGTGTTAACGAGAACAAAACGAACGAAACGGCCATAACGACAGGCACATCCCGACATAATAGAAATGGTTAGATCTTTGTATTAATTCAACAACTCTATGCATCCGATCACATACTCACTAATATGATTGAATAAAATTAATAACGATTTTCGAATTACATTCAATCACACGCGTAAGCATGCGGCGTAGAAGAAATCCGACATACAATGTACGATGTTTGTTATAATTCATAAAAGTTATTAATAAAATAGGTAACAAATACACACAAGCCGATATATTGTGATCAGATGAAGTACTGAAGACTGTTTTATAGATAATATTACAGCACGATTTTATGCAAAAGAGCAGGAAAGCGACAGTTTTGCACAAAATCACACTGATAAAAACACAAGTAAAATACATAACCAGCCAATCAGCACCGCGTTCTCTGATTTTGGGCACGCGGATTGGCCAGTGCTACACGAGCACAGTTGAGTCAATAGCCACATACTGATCACAAGTACAACTTCATAATAATCACCCGATACGTCCACGTTTATATGATACCGATTTTGTTGGCTACATCCAACGCATCGTAGTCTTGCACCAGACGCACGTACGCCTTCTTCACACCGAGTGGGGTTACCAGGGTGTTGACCTGCACAACGAAAAAAAGTAGCATAAATAGTACATATAACACAGTAATACAGCAGTGGAGGGAGGGAGATTATGAATTCAACGAAGGCTAACGTTTTAGGGCCAACGGTGCGGTGCATAAGCCTTACCCTACCAGATTCATTCCAAGCCGAGTATCATAATATAAAAGTTCTAATCAGTTTCCATGATGTGGAAATTAGAGGTAAAAAACGTTTTTTAACTTGTTTATATTCTCTTGACAAGGCATAGGAAAAATATGAAGATGCAAGCCAATTAGGATGATTTCGGACAATGACTACGTTTTTTTCCATTGAAGCCTTTTCGAACTAGTTTACCGACTCTTCTTAAAAGGTGGATTGCAGAAGTTCAAAGTTTCAACTGAACCGCTCCAAATCCAGAAAAACTGAGCAACCACCGAGATAAACATCACGAACCTTCTGTACTTTGATGGAATACAGCTTGCTGACGGCGGCCTTGATCTGGGGTTTGTTGGCCTTGACGTCGACGATGAAAACCAACGTATTCGTGTCTTCAATCTTCTTCATAGCGGATTCAGTGGTCAACGGGTGCTTGATGATCGAGTGGTCGTCCATCCTGCAAATAGTACCTTATTATCCATGAATAATGCATACAAACACTCTGCAAAAAGTAACTAATTTTGGCCAAGGCCAAAAGAAATACCAACACCTCTGATGATCCCAACGACAACGGCAAACGCGTCTACGTCAGACCGACAGAGTTGCCTAATTCCAGGGTTAATATTACTCACTTTTTTCCTTTATTTTGAAGTATTTTTACTAACTCACTTTAATAGAAGAGTTGTTCATTCAGCGTGAAGTTTATTCACCTTCTAAAAATTACATTCAATGGTTTATCAAACACATTTTCGATTTCACTTGAGAGATCAATCCAATCATTCAGTGATTCTCCAAAACAAACCTATTCCTCTTGGGCACGGATTTCCTGGGGTATCGGGGCGCACGGGGCAATCGAAGGCTGTGTGGCCGACGGAACGTGACACGGGTTCGGATCTTGTGCTTGCGGGTGCCGTGAGTGCCCTTCATCACTGCCTTTTTGGCTTTCATCGCCTTCACCTTGCCGTCTTTGCCTTTAGTGAAACCGCCTGTTTACAGGTCAAACACAATAGGTAACATTCAGAATCTACAATTTCCCGCGATTGAGAAAGTTAATGGAATCTAGATAAGCCCAACTTCATAGTAGAGTGGAAATTTAAATCCAAAATTTTACACTACCAGTTTGAAAAGATTTAAAATAACAATAATTAAATGTAATCATATATGATTTCAATTAGATGTATAAAAATTGGTCTTACCTTTGCCACCGGCTTTGGCGGGTGCACCCGCCTTGGCGTCTCGCTTTGGTGCCATTACGGTATTATTTGAAAACGCTACCTAACGGAAGTCCGACCACCTGACAAAAAAAGTTAAAATAACACAAGTTAAAATAGGATAAACATGTAATAAAAATTAAACAACAATAAAATATATACCAGCAGAGCTTTGCTTCTGAACTGGAGCGCAAAAATACAACGACGGTGATCAGACTTTCTCAATACTCTATCTCAGTATGGGTGTGTACTTTTTATTATTGCAAATTAGGTATGTACAACATAATAGATGAAATAAATTAATACTGTACAAGCACAAGGTCACCTGTGTAAAGGAAACCACAAATCGATGATAAAAAATTGACTTAGGTGAAATAAAAAGTGAATATAGCATGATATGCTTTTTGGTCCGATGATGATAGTCTATTAACAATTTTTGGGACGTTGAGATGACTGACAAAAAGAGGCAATGCGAGGATATAAACCACTCAATATATCACAAATTGAAAAATACGTTAGACTAAGCCATTGGATGTTAATAAGCCCATGAATAGACCTTTGGAATATGACAACAAATGTTAAAGTGAAAAGTAGACAAAGACATAAATAATTACAGACGACGAGTAAAGGAACGATGAAATCCACAAAAAATGGATCAATAGTGAAAAATAGTCACTAGAATCAATATTATGAAGTAAAGCATCACATGATAAGTAGCACAGCAGTCAAAATTATCTAGAATAGAAGAAATGTTCCTGAATAAGTGTTGCTAACATTTCTTACTTCAAATAAGAAGCAAGAAACTGGAAACAAATACTGATAGCTCAAGAATAAAATGGCCGACAGGTTTGAAAAACCAATATTTTGATTCTATAACAAAACACGAAAAATAATTAATTATAGCGGGGCAACAGAACAAAAGTGATTAATTACACGACCGAATTATACTGAGGCGGTGGATGACCAATACCGTAAGTCGGATGTTGTTGCATTTCCATCGATCTAGTTTGGGGACCATTTACACCGGCGATATTGTCCAAGACTGCCCGCTTGTCGTGGCCTAAAATCATGTCTTGCTAAGTCGTGTGAACTAAATTTTTAAAAGATGTAATCATAAGCAGTAGAGAAAAATTAAAATAAATGAATTTTCTTCCATTTTGCTGCTGTGAATCAATCGGTGAGTCCGCGTGTCGTAAGGGACACCGCGGGCTGTCTGGATTGAGTTGGGTTCACTTTACGAACAACTTAGCACTGACTGCACAGCGGCAGATGACAGACAGCAACTCTGTGTTCGAACCTATTGGTTTTCTTTTTCTATATTCACGGTCGTTCATAAACAACTTTTCTGATTTTGTTTTTTTCTCGACCGAAATGGATCACCCTACGCTACAACAATGATGACAATCCGTTACAATATAACCATAACGAACTATATTTATAGGGTAGATGAGTGATAACGCCACTCGGCGATTGATTGATGGCCAGTTGAGTGGGAGCTTGGCCAAGAGCACGAGGTTGGGATGATTGAGGCAGTGCTGCTGCTGGATAATCACCTTAAACAACCGGTTAATTATTTTTTCAACTGCAATACTTCATTGGAAGGTAACCGAACAAACGGTCTAATAATGGGACATCCATGCCCTGACAAAAATTGTACGATGGACTTGGCGAAATGACGAAAGTCGAAAGATATCAAGAAATTTTTCAATGCAACGTGATTTTTCATAGCCGGATACTGCTGAAAAGAGCTTAATCATTTATCAACATACACCAATATATCAAAACAGTAATCAACTTGCCTAGTTACGCACGCTTAAGCAATCTTAATGAAGAGTATATTCTGTTTGACGAGATTTCAGTTGAATTGGAAGTTCTCAGTCACGGTGTTTATTCAGTGTGAGCTGGAGTATCGTCATTGATCTCGAAAAATTTTTTACCAATTAATTATGCGTCATTTTTTTATCACTAACCCATGGTGGGTTGATTCCACATACTGGTGTCTGTATGACTCTCGGTCATGGCCGCGTATTTGGCCTCTTTCATGCGCTGTCGACGTGGACGCTCATATAGAAGATACGCAAATACCTATAAAAATTAAAACTAATCCAGTAAAAACACTTATTAAAACCAAAAAAAAACGATATTTTAAGAACTCATCCTTTAATTAAAAGTAACATTCAACCGTATTTTAGGTATTATTCGTGTTCGAACAACGCATTGATTGTGTTCATCCTCTCCCAGAAGAGCTGATAATTTCGAATAATAAAATACCACGCAGTGTGCTTCAAATCGGTGAATCCACTCGGCAAGTTAAGGCAAGGAGCGAACCGTCTTGACTCGAACACGGACACTATACGAACATCTTAGCACTGAGTGCACACGAAAGGTGACCACTCAGCAACTCTGTGCTCGATTCCAATACGAGACAGCCCTAATGCACCAACCCCAGCAAGAATTGTCATGAGCATGAACAGCGTGACGAACACACCGGTGGTCGCCTTGTAACCCTCGATTTGTTTGCGCCAACTAGCGATCGTAGGTGAGAACGTTGTTGTGAACAAATAAGCCAGCTGCAAATCAAGACAACATCAACATGTGGTTCATGAAGTATTTGAAAATGACTGAAACTACTAATTTGATTAGGGTGACTTTGCTGAGATCTCAGTTACATTGGAAATTCTCAGTCACGGTGTTTTATCAGTGTGAGCTGGAGTATCGTCATTGATCTCATCTCAAAAGTACATGTTCAATTGTTTTTATAAGATTTTTTGTTATGAATAAGTCACGAACCTGTTCAATGTACTCATTCCAGAAAGCCATATGCTCCCAATCGTAGTCGCGTTTTATCTTACGGAGAGTGTAGTTGAACGCCAAGTACCAGCGTTCGTAGTAGTCCATGTTGGGCCACGTTATGTAGTCGTTGGGAAGATTAGGATTCCTGTAGTAAGGGTTATTTATTTATTTATTTATTCTCACTTCAAAACAAAGTACAGAAAATTGAGAGAGGACGATAATAAATGAGTGAATAAGTACTGATTTTGGAGTGGATGTAAAAAAAACATTAGCCAAGAATTAGATAAAAAAAAACAATGATATGAAATTAGAGAGCAATTAGTTAAAGAACGAACAATCAATGGATTCCAAGAAATTTATAAGAGTACGGCGGTTGGGTGTAGTTTCATGAGGAATCCTTTCATAGAGATTAATGACTCTATTAGACCAAAAACGAGAGAATAACGTAGTATTACATCTATGTTTGAAAAGAGTACTACGGGTATTAGATTGATTTGGTGTGAATGGATTGATATTAAGGTATAAAGAGCCTTTAAAAAAATTTCTGACAGCAAAAATGTCACTACACAGAATCCTAGTTTCAATGCTTGGAAGGTTAATGTAGCGAAGCCTGTCAGCGTAAGGGATGTCATAAAGGTTGAGAGTATAGAGACAAATTTTCGCTGAATAGATTCAAGGTTTTTGATTTGTTTCTTAGTAGAGTACATGATTGCTGGGGAGCAGTAGTCAATAAGCGGGATAATGAATGTTTTGAATAATTGGATATGAAAATTGTGGTCTTTAAAGAAGGCATTACGAAGTATACCAATTTTTTGATTAGCCTTATGGGTAAGGTTAGATATGTGTTCATCAAAGGATAGGATAGTTTTGGTTACATTTCCAAAACTCTGCTAAGTGCTAATATACATTCACTTTTGAAACTTGAAACCCTCAGAACCCCGGAAACGAAAGCTTAGTAGCATGCATTATATTAAATGGTTGACTTTGCTGAGATCTCGGTTACATTGGAAAATTTCAGTCATGGTGTTTTTCAGTGTGAGCTGGAGTATCGTCATTGATCTCATTGAGTAAATGTTTGCTAATTTTTTTATGAAAATGGAACAACACATACGAAGAGACATTGTATTATCGCATGTAACAGAGACGAAAGAATTGGATGGTATTACTAACTTTGAGTCAGCAAACTGTCTGAACATAGACATGAAAACTTCGCTGGCGTTGCGATCGAACCAGGTCCACTGAATCTGCTGAAACTTCTTCGGTAGGAGTTCAGGAGGCATCCATGGAAATCCGAACAACAGGTACAGGTCACAGTCATGGCAAGGACCTGGAATACATTTCATGAGCAACATTTGAAAATTTATTAGTAGCCTCAGTATCAAAGTCTTTATAGTCAATTTTAATCGAACGGTGATCTACGTGACTCTGATGGGAGGGATTGTCCCAGTCCCACCCAACAACATAAATTAACTGACCCATCCAATAAGGCAGCCAGCGTTCGTTCTCATTGAGTGCACCCGTGCTGAAGTTGTAGTGATTGACGTACATGTACGTAAAGCTGCCGGCTCTCGAATGCATCTGCGCCGACTTGGACACGGGCGACACGTAGTACGCGTCAGAACCGAACTGAAACCAATAACCATACATAAATCATTCATTAATAGTCACACACACCACATTATCTTATTTAGTAACCACACGCAACTCGCACTCACTAACACAGAAATCAACCTCCTATGTTTAAAATGGTGTTGTTTGCTGTTGTCCATGGTCATTAATAAAACAATCCGCAAAACGATTAATAATTTTCATACTAATTTCAATGCTAGGTTTGGTGATGACCGAACTCAATCCAAATTCAACCAACATGTATGTACATTTCGCGTGCCCGTTCATCAGATCTGGGATCGGGCCAATACGTGTACAGGTACTTGATGGCCTGAATGATTGCCTCCCTGTTGTCCGTGTAATTGTGCTTCAAGGTGAAGTCAAGTATGCGATCGTAGATGAACTGGTTATCAACGTTGAACTGCAGCGATGTAAAGTCGGCCAGATCGCGTTCCGACACTGAAGGTTGACATAGAAAAATTAGCGTAACTTTTGTGTCATATGTAACAACGAAATAAACAGCCTCCTGTAATTTTTTCACAGACCAGGTTTTTTTTCGAAGTTAAAGAACCCATAGTTTCAGACTTTCGATCAGAAATGATAGTAAAAAATCACTGAACATGTTTAGTGTACTTCGAATCGGTGAATTCACTCGGCAAGTTAAGGCAAGGAGCGAACCGTCTTGACTCGAACACGACTATCTACGAACATCTTAGCACTGAGTACACACGAAAGGTGATCACTCAGCAACTCTGTGCTCGATTCCAATGCATACAAATCGAAAGAAGTTCAATGATAAACTAATGAACTGTATAAACCATATACTGTATCAAGTTTTGTTTGTGAAAGGAAAACGAATGTTAAATGTGTCACATGCAGAAAGTTAGCACCAACACAAGACTTCAGTGCCATCATTCTCGTTAACGCCAGTCAAGTACGGCACTTGCATTCGAACCAGCTTCTCCCGCAGCATCACTTCAGGAGGCAGTGGTATGTATTGGCCTTCCACGACAGGTAGAAACGAGAATCGGTTGTACTCGATCTGTATAAGAAATCAACCCTTAACGTATAGATTTCCAACCACCTAAGAATTTAAACAACACCGCATCCCTTGAAAAGATAGTACTTTTTAGTCACAAACATTTTGGGACATTAACTTTGTACATAAGTCACTGAGAAGAGCAATAACAAAGGTTTGAGAAAACCAAATGTTAACAAACAATCATGGATCTGGCGGCCATAATGATATCGTCGGTGCTTCTGGTCAGAATACACGACCAGATGTCAGTCATCGTCTGCCCGACGCACCCCACCTGCTGACCAAGTTGTCTCGTATTATTGTACGCCACTTGCGGACGATGGATCACTTGATGATACGACACTTCCGCTCCCGACATGGCACCAACCGCGTGGAAGAGATCTGCAAGAAGTCAGTCAGTCTTTTTGGCTCGATAATATTAAACAATATCGGTTGATGTGGTTGTTTTCTGTCAGCTGTTGTTGTATCGTCATCAACAGCTGTACATGTTTTAGACAAACTGATTACAAAAAGAACAGCGATTGGAACAGATTCGAAATACAACATAGGAAGTTTATCAATTCGAGAAACATAATCAGATGGATAAATTACCGAGATTTTTTAGGAACCTAGCATAACACGATGTGACGGGTGATGAATAAAAGGCGACAAGAACCCAGACAAAAAGCTGACCCTGAGGAGTGGATGGCATAAGCATATGTAGTCCAGCACTGACAGCACCAGCGTCATGTCCAATCACAGTGATCCGACCAGCATCACCCGAGAACGCGTAAATATGTTCATGAACCCAGTCGATAGCAACGCGTTGGTCCATCAAACCGAAATTGCCCAAACCCGGTGCGCCGGTCGACAGAAAACCTGGAAGGTGACGTGTGTGTGCTAGCTGGTCGACATACTTTTTATGGCTATGAAATACAAACGAATAAGGTGGGAAGTTGTCCATAGTTTCGACAATGAAGGTAAGATTTCATGAATTGAATCAACTTAACTAACCAAAAACGCCAAGTCTGTAGTTGACAGTGACAACGACGACACCCTTGCTAGCCAGCACGTGCCCAGGCCAATCATTGGCGGCACCTGTTTGAAAATTTCCGCCGTGCAGGAACACGATCACCCCGAAACTGCGCTCAGAAGATGCTGAAACCTAAAAACAGAACACTGGTTTGTACAACTTTATACATACTTTTGCATTTTGTTTTATTAGATACGTTTTCCCGTTGGTACGTTAAACTTTTTCGGTTATTCGACTGGATTTCACATTGCTTCCGACGTAACAAATGTAACGATTGTTGTACATAACCCTGGTCAGTTAATTATTTTTATCTAGCGTTTAGGCTGACTTTCGCTCATGGTTATGTCAGTACCGCAGCGGTTGCATCATCCCAGGTTATATAATTGCAGAAAAGAAAACTAAGCAATCAATCAGCTATCAAGGAAGAAAAACACAGCTGACCTCTGGACTAAAAATGTTGAGATATAGACAGTCTTCATTGGTCTGCCATTCGTAAGGTTCCTCGTACCAAAGTACAGCTCGGGCACGGACATCCTGCGCGCACACGTCCTTATACTGAAACGCTCGAATCGTACCATCGCCCGCAAACTTCCTCAGTTTCTGCGGTGGCTGAAACACAAGAATTCAGTATTCAGTCAGTTGGTCAATCAATCGAAGATCAGTCCTTCAAACAGTTATTCAACCAATCAGAAGATCAGTTAGTAAGTCAATCATATGGTCAAACTCACTCAGTCACTGAAAAAGTCGGTGATTCAGTTTTTAAACCAGTCAGTCAGTGAAACAAGGGAATGACTAAAAGCTCTTCTGGAAAAGCTCTCTTGGATAACCTCTCGGAGAAAAGCTCTCCACGAAAAGAGCTTTTAGTCAATTTGCTTGGAAAAGCTCTTCACGAAAAGAGCTTTTCTGGGCAAAAAGACTAAAAGCTCTTCTGGAAGAGCTTTTCTCCGAGAGCTTTTAGTCAATTTGAAAAATTGACTAAAAGCTCTCGTGTACAAAAGATAGGCCGTGAAGAGCTTTTCTCTGTCAATTTGACTAAAAGCTCTTCACGGTACTTGGTACATAGAAAGGTCATTTGAAGAGCTTTTCCAGTCGAGTTGTGTCATAAAATTTGAAGAGCTTATCCCCGAGAGCTTTTGTTTTGACAAAAAGACTAAAAGCTCTCTTGGAAAAGCTCTTTTGGTGGCGGATGGTAAAAATTGTTGAAAGTGATAAAAAGAAGGGTATAGACTATTTTAAACAGGTAAGAAGGAGCAATATAGGATTAGAGTATGCCCAATAGTCACAACCTAATGTTTCATTGCATTTGAAAGTTTATGAGTGTTACATTCACCTCATGTTTATCTTCCGCCACCATGTTGAGTGCACTGTTATGTAGTGCCAGTTCTGTTCTTAACGGAGTTTTGATGAGTGCGAGCGTTGTGCACCATGGCTTAACGGTTAGTACACTAGTCCACTAATCCAGTAATCTTAAAGTTTTCGGTTCGACCCTCAAGTCATGGTGTACCGATCGGTTAAACATATGTTCGTCGTACAGAAGGTGGTGGGTTCGATTCCTTCATGCGGTATGATAAAAATCGTTGAATGTGCTAACGGTTGGATAAAAACCGACCTACTGCGTTGGTCGTGGTTCATATTTTACAAAACGTCTGCTGTGTGATAAGTTAGAATCTGAACGGATTTTTTTAATGTAGAAACACTCATATTATTTATTGGTGATGAAGTGGTGAGTGAGTGAGTGTCCTTTTGCATGTACATGAGCTTGCAACCAGATCGATTGCTTTTTTATATTTCGTGACCAAAATATCACACATGGTATTTTCAAGATCACTTTGAGTGAGTGAGACATAGATATAGGCCCTGTGCACGTATAAGCTTTGGGCTTATAATAGGGCTTATAATTTACGTGTTAAAGTATATACCTCAGTATAAATTTATAAGCCCTGGGCTTATAATTTAAAAGCCTAGGGCTTATAATTTTATATACTTTAACACGTAAATTATAAGCCCTGGGCTTATAATTATAAGCCCAAAGTTTATACGTGCACAGGGCCATAATGAATGAGTGAGTGAGTCATAGATTGAATGAGTGAGTGAGTGAGTGAGTGAGTGAGTACGTAAGTGAGAGAATGAGAGAGTGAGTGAGTGAGTGAGTGAGTGAGTGAGTGAGTGAGTAAGTAAGTGAGAGAGTGAGTGAGTGTGTGAGTGAGTGAGTGAGTGATTGAATGAATGAATGAATGAGTGAGTAAGTGAGTGAGTGAGTGACTTTTCTCATGTACATGAGCTTGCAACCAGATCAGTCGCTTCTTTATATATCATGACTGAAAAAATCACATGTTGTATAATCAAGATAACTTTGAGTGAGTGAATGAATGAAGTAGATGAGCGGATGAGTAGTGAGTGATATAGTGAGTAAGTGAGGGAATGAGTGAGTGAGTGAGTGAGTGAATGAAGGAGTAATTATTTGCATTGAATGTACATGAGCTGGCAACCAGAGCTTGCTTCTTTATATACAGGGTGGCTGTAAAGTGACGACGCGTTTTCCGGCCGCCCCTTTCTAAAAAAAAATATTGTGTGATCACGAAAATACATCTAAATTAGCTGACAATTTTGCTGTAAACTGGTAAAATGACCTGAATGACTACTGTGAGGCTTATGGTCGGTCAGTGGTTTCTTACTTTTTGATAAAATTTTAGTAAAACTCAAAAAAACCTCATTTTTTTGAAAAAAATCTAAGTGGCTCAAAGTGGAAATTTGGGCATTTTTGATGACTCTGAAGTACATGGCAAGTCTGCAACACGACATATTGTTGTATTTCAGCAGTAAAAGGCTAAAAACAGTAATTTAAGAAGGAGCTCCTCATAGGGGTTTTTGTAGAGCTTTTTCAAAAAAATCGAATTCGCCAAAATAGGTTAAACGACATGTGTGAGTGCTGTGAAGCTCGTGGTGACTCAAAAACGTTGAAATTCGATTTTTTTTAAAAAGCTCCTCGGGTCTTTTTTAGGCGTTTTTACGAAAATACATCTAAATTAGCGGACAAGTTTGTTGTAAATTGGTAAAATGACTTGTATGACTACTGTGAGGCTTGTGGTCGGTCAGTGATTTGCTACTTTTTGATGAATTTTCAGTAAAACTCAAAAAACCTCATTTTTCGAAAAAAAATCTAAGTTGCTGAAAGTGGAAATTTGGGCATTTTTTATTACTCTGAAGTACATGGCAAGTCTGTAACACGACATATTGTTGTATTTCAGCAGAAGAAGGCTAAAAAACAGTAATTTTAGAAAAAGCTCCTCAAACGGATTTTTGAAGAGCTTTTTCGAAAAAAAATCGAATTCGCCAAAAATTGGTAAAATGACATGTGTGAGTGCTGTGAAGCTCGTGGTAAGTCAAAAACGTTGAATTTCGATTTAAAAAAAGCTCATCGGGGCTTTTTAGACATTTTCACGAAAATACATGTAAATTAACTGACAATTTTGCTGTAAATTAGTAAAATGAATTGCATGACTACTGTGAGGCTTGTGGTCGGTCAGTGGTTTGCTACTTTGCGATAAACTTTCAGTAAAACTAAAAAACCTCATTTTTCAAAAAAAATCTAAGTTGCTGAAAGTTGAAATTTAAGCATTTTTGATTACTCTGAAGTACATGTCAAGTCTGCGACACGACCAAGAGTAATAAAAAATGCCCAAACATCCACTTTCAGCAACTTTGATTTTTTCCGAAAAATTAGGTTTTTCGAGTTTTACTGAAAATTTATTAAAAAGTAGCAAACCACTGACCGACCACAAGCCTCACAAAAGTCATAAAAGTCATTTTACCATTTTACAGCAAAATTGTCAGCTACTTTATTTGTATTTTCATAAAAACGCCTAAAAAAGCCCCGAAGAGCTTTTTCAAAAAAAATCGAAATTAAACGTTTTTGACTCATCACGAGTTTCACAGCACTCACACATGTCATTTTATCAAAATTTGACGAATTCGATTTTTTTGTAAAAGCTCTTCAAAAACCTCCTGGAGGAGCTTTTTCTAAAATTACTGTTTTTTAGCCTTTCTCTGCTGAAATATAACATTATGTCGTGTTGCAGACTAGCCATGTACTTTCGAATAATCAAAAATGCCCAAAATTCCACTTTCAGCAACTTTGATTTTTTTCCGAAAAATGAGGTTTTTTACGTTTTACTGAAACTACTTCAAAAAGTAGAAAACCACTGACCGACCACAAGCCTCACAGTAGTCATATAAGACATTTTACCAATTTACAACAAAATTGTCCGCTAATTTAGATGTATTTTCGTAAAAACGCCTAAAAAAGACCCGAGGAGCTTTTTTTTAAATCGAAATTCAACGTTTTTGACTTACCACGAGCTTCACAGCACTCACAAATGTCATTTTATCTAATTTTGGCGAATTCAAATTTTTTTAAAGCTCTTCAAAACCCCCTTTTGTTCAAAGGTTTGCTTGGGTGCGGTAGGTGTATGAGTATTAGTGAGAGAGCGCACTTAAGTTCCGATGCGTGGTTATGTGTGTTGAGTGCATGGGTGCGATTCTTTGGCCAATGCGTAAATTTGTGCTCAACTTAGTTCCGGTTTTCTCGAAGTTCAGTGTAAACCTATTTAAGTTATTCTTGAAGAAATCCAGTTTGAGAAAAGAATTGAGGGATCCGATGCCGTGTAATAACTGAGTGTTTCAGTCAGTCACTAAGTCAGTTATTTATTCAAAAAATCGATCAACTAATCAGTCAGTCTTTAAAAAAGCAGTTACGTCAGTCAGTTAGCAAGTCAATCAGTTAGTCAGTCACTCAATTTTACAGACCCCACAGATTTTTCGAAAGTTTACAGTTTTTATCAAAAATCTGGGAAACGAACCCGGGCCGCTCGCATGCTGGGCAAGCGCTCTTGCACTGTGCTACTGAGCCGATGCAACTAAGCTGCATAAACCCGACTATAACTGGCTCGCTACGCTCGCATGCTCTCTACAACATAGTGCCTATGCTACAACACGTGCAGGAACAAATATTGAAATCTCCCCTGCGGGGCCTAACGCGCTTGTCCTCGCTCCGCTCGGACAAGCCAGCCTTACGTTAGGTTATCGGGGGCTCGCAAACAGTAAAACTTTACATGGAATAGTAATGTTGCTCGAGAAAATCCAAATTCGAAAAATCTGTGGGGTCTGTAATCATGCGTCACTCAATCAGTAAGTCAGTCTGTCAGTCACTTAATTAGTCAGTCAGTCAGTGAGAGTCAGTCAATCAGTCAGGCAATTTTCCAGACCCCACAGATTTTTTGAAAGTTTACTGTTTTTATCAAAAATTTGGGAAACGAACCCCGGGCCACTCACATGCCAGGCAAGCGCCCTTGTACTGTGCTACTGAGCCGATGCAACTAAACTGCATATACCCTACTATAACTGGCTCGCTACGCTCGCATGCTTTCTACAGCACTTGGCTATGCTACAACACGTGCAGGAGGAAATATTGAAATCTCCCCTGCGGGGCCTATCGCGCTTGTCCTCGCTCCGCTCGGACAAGCCAGCCTTACGTTAGGTTATCGGGGGGCTCGCAGACAGTAAAACTTCACATATAATAGTAATGTTGCTCGAGAAAAACCAAATTCGAAAAATCTGTGGGGTTTGTAATCATGCCTGACTGAGTGATTTACCTTTTTAGTGACTGACTGATTGATTGACCAACTGGCTGACTCACTGTTCCAATGGTATTAACAGCGTTCCTGGCTGAACATTTCCATGGAATAGTTCAATGAGAAATGAGTGGTATATTAATATACGTGACTAGAGTACTGACTGACTGACTGACTGACTGATTGAATGACTGACTGAATGACTGATGCCTCAGTCAGTCCCTCAGTTGGTCAATCAATCAAGTCATTCATTAAGTCAGTCAGTTACTCAGAAAGTCAGTCAGTCAGGCAGTTAACTAATCAGTCAGTACTAAATCTTTATTAAAAAGTGTGTAAGCTTTTGAAATCCTATAATGCTTTTATGTTGAAAAAAACCTTGTCTAGGACCCAAGAAGTAAAAAAATTATGTTTTTTGGCAGAAATTCCACAAAAGGCCTAAAAATCCATCATAACAGGTCAAATCTGAACACGTAATTTAATTTTTCAGGTATGTTTACGCCAGTTTGACTGTAAAAACACTGATCACACAATATATATTTTTTTGAAAAAGGGGCGGCCGGAAAACGCGTCGTTACTTAACAACCACCCTGTATATAAAGAAGCAAGCTCTGGTTGCCAGCTCATGTACATTCAATGCAAATAATCACTCCTTCATTCACTCACTCACTCACTCATTCCCTCACACCTCACTTACTCACTATATCACTCACTATTCATCCGCTCATCCACTTCATTCATTTACTCACTCAAAGTTATCTTGATTATACAACATGAGATTTTTTCAGTCATGATATATAAAGAAGCGACTGATCTGGTTGCAAGCTCATGTACAGGGTGTCCCACTTAAAAGTCCGGTTTTGTTTTCGGCATAACTTTTGCAATGTTTAACGGATTTCAAAATTTTTTAAGTCATTCGAAAGACAGTTCTTGAAATTTTTGTTTGTTTAAAAACAAATTTAAGTTTGGACATTTTTTCCGGTAGTTACGCCGTTTTTACGAAGACACCTAATTTTGAAATCAGTTTTTCCAAAAAAATTAAAATTATTATTTCAACTTGAAATGTTTTAAAACCTGATTTTTCTGCTTATTTTCTTTTGATTGTAAACCGAAGAATATGATTTATTGTTGTTCGCGAATATTTTTTCGATATTTCGTCCATTTGCGCAAAAATGTGGAGTCTTAGTGAAAACAGTCAAAGAGGACTTTCATTTGGTTAAAAAAAGGGTTCATTAGGTTTTATTGAAATACTAAACGATTATTTGTGATCTTCTTACTAAATATAAATAGTCTGACATGCAGAAAGACGATGTAAGTGTAACTTATAGATCAAACATGAAGAAAAGGTAAAGGAAAAAACCTAATTTTTCGCCAAAATAGGGTGCTTCCGTATAACTGGCATAAATAACGGAAGAAATGTCCAAATTCAGTTTCGTTTACAGCAAACAAAATTTTCAAGGATTGTCTTTCCAATGACGCAAAATTTTTAGAAATCCATTGAACACTGCAAAAGTTATACCAAAAACAAAACCGGACTTTTAAGTGGGACACCCTGTACATGAGAAAAGTCACTCACTCACTCACTTACTCACTCACTCATTCATTCATTCAATACCTCTCTCACTCATTCACTCACTCACACACTCACTCACTCACTCACTCACACACTCACTCACTCTCTCACTTACGTACTCACTCACTCACTCACTCACTCACTCTCTCACTCATTCTCTCACTTACGTACTCACTCACTCACTCACTTATTCAATCTATGACTCACTCACTCATTCATTATATCTATGACTCACTCACTCACTCACTCACTCACTCAAAGTGATCTTGAAAATACCATGTGTGATATTTTGGTCACGAAATATAAAAAAGCAATTGATCTTGTTGCAAGCTCACTCACCCACTCACCCACACACTCACTCACTCACCACTTCATCACCAATAAATAATATGAGTGTTTCTACATTAAAAAAATCCGTTCAGATTCTAACTTATCACACAGCAGACGTTTTGTAAAATATGAACCACGATCAACGCAGTAGGTCGGTTTTTATCCAACCGTTAGCACATTCAGCGATTTTTATCATACCGCATGAAGGAATCGAACCCACCACCTTCTGTTCGACGAACAGATGTTTAACCGATCGGTACACCATGACTTGAGGGTCGAACCGAAAACTTTAAGATTAGTGGATTAGTGGACTAGTGTACTAACCGTTAAGCCATGGTGCACAACGCTCGCACTCATCAAAACTCCGTTAAGAACAGAACTGGCACTACATAACAGTGCACTCAACATGGTGGCGGAAGATAAACATGAGGTGAATGTAACACTCATAAACTTTCAAATGCAATGAAACATTAGGTTGTGACTATTGGGCATACTCTAATCCTATATTGCTCCTTCTTACCTGTTTAAAATAGTCTATACCCTTCTTTTTATCACTTTCAACAATTTTTACCATCCGCCACCAAAAGAGCTTTTCCAAGAGAGCTTTTAGTCTTTTTGTCAAAACAAAAGCTCTCGGGGATAAGCTCTTCAAATTTTTATGACACAACTCGACTGGAAAAGCTCTTCAAATGACCTTTTCTATGTACCAAGTACCGTGAAGAGCTTTTAGTCAAATTGACAGAGAAAAGCTCTTCACGGCCTATCTTTTGTACACGAGAGCTTTTAGTCAATTTTTCAAATTGACTAAAAGCTCTCGGAGAAAAGCTCTTCCAGAAGAGCTTTTAGTCTTTTTGCCCAGAAAAGCTCTTTTCGTGAAGAGCTTTTCCAAGCAAATTGACTAAAAGCTCTTTTCGTGGAGAGCTTTTCTCCGAGAGGTTATCCAAGAGAGCTTTTCCAGAAGAGCTTTTAGTCATTCCCGTGAAACAATCCAGAGTCAGTCATTCAGAAAGTCAGTCCGTCTAACAATCAATCGGTTAGTCAGTCAACGAGGTAAAAGGTCAACCCATGTCTCTCAAGTAATCATAAAGTCACTAAAAAACAACCAGTCACTTGACCAGTCAGTCATTTGACCAGTCAGTCATTTGACCAATTAGTCACTAGAACAGTCAGTACCGCCAAGGCTAAGTAGAAATGTCATGTGTAACTTTTCAACAGCAGATGAATTTATGTGTAATTTGTCCACCCAATCGATATTATATCATAAAAGCATGCAAATCACCGAACTGACTTTAAATCGGCGATCGGATGTCGGCGGTTCGGCGTAGGGAACACCGAGAAACGTGAACACGGTGACATTGTTCTCCCGTTGCAGCGGCTCCCATCCGAATCGTCCTCTGTCATTTGGTGGAGTATCCCGGATATCTCGGTCTACGGTCCACATCAATTTTGACAGGGTTTGACGACGACCGACGACCTGAACAAATAACCTAGTTCTAATTAGCATCCATGCGAACTAAACAACGTGCTCAGATATACGACTAAATGCCACTTACTATTACTACCAAAACTTACTGACCTTCCCGATGCTGAGCGGCACGATAACATCGTTGGGGTTTTCGG
Organism: Daptonema setosum; assembly: GCA_964036265.1. Taxonomy (NCBI): domain Eukaryota; kingdom Metazoa; phylum Nematoda; class Chromadorea; order Monhysterida; family Xyalidae; genus Daptonema; species Daptonema setosum. Next base: position 14,026,618 of record OZ038447.1, read on the forward strand.
CGATTCGATCCAATGGTTCTGGCGTGGTCGTCGCACCGAAAGGATTCCAGATGTCTACATTTGGTGGCCGCGTTAACGGTAATTGTTGACATGAGGTGGTGGTAACCAGAACCACGAGAACGACGAAGACGTGAAGTAGCATTCAGAGAACACGTGTTCTCTCTATTGCAGTTTATTAAATTTTATTTATTCATTTCTTTTGATTGTTTGGTTTTTCAAAATAAACTTTTTCACAGCAAACTAAATCGCAAACAGCCATTTTATTTTTGTAAATCCAAAATTCAAACTATGTAAATTAGCATGATTTCTAGGCTACTACTTTTCTTGTTAATTTTATTACCCTTTGTTTGATTAATTCAGTCCAAGCAATGACTGCTATTTCTTGATGTCTCAGAATTTTTTTCATATTATTAAATCATGAAAACAAAATTTTCCGTGACTCAATAGACCAACAGTAAACGCATACATTCTACCTGAATTACACAAACTCATTTAAATTTGAATGTTGGATTCAACTTTATAGAAAAGTTCCTGAACATGAAATTTGAAACTCAAAAGTTCACCCCGGTCTGTTTACCTATAATGAATACATTTTTACCTCCCTTTTTATATTTCTGCTCTTCGTAGCATCAAATTTGTTCCATATTTAGAAGTTCGGCTGGCTCTGTCAATACTTTCAACAACAGTGAATTCTGAAAGTGTTACAAAATATGTCACAGTACGTACCAGAACGCATAACAAACACCCCAATTATCACCACAAGAATAAATTTATCTTTGAAAATGATGTGAAAGAAAGGAAAATAAAATATAGGGCGTGCACCGTCCAAGGGTTATTGTTACTACAAAACTTTAAGAAAAGTGACCTGATCACTGTCATTAAAATGACCAGAGGCGAGTTCTTTTGTCCGGTCAGACTTGTAGAATGGTCAACGGTAAATAGGGAAAGATTGAGTAAACCAAGACACCAGAGTAAATATAAAGCCAACTACTTTTACAATAGAACGATAAATTTGTTCAATAACGTACCGCCAGTACTAAAGTTTGGACCTTTGCGTGCCGATTTGATTGAGCGTTGGATTGAGACCTTCCTGGCAGAATAATAGTTGATAACTTGGCGAAACCATATAGCTAATCGCAAACGGGTACCCACGAATGTGGGCTTTTCTACATGTGTTTGTATTTGTGTTTAAGTTTAAGATATTTGTTTATATATATTTAATTACATTTTACATTACTTCACTACAATCCTTACAGCCTCGACTAGCGAGGTTGCATACCTGGTCTCATTATCCCATTCAATACATCCCTGTCATATATACTTGATATGATTACATATAATGTGTAGACCACGAATAAACAAATTCTATTCAAAAATTCAAGCCTTTCCCATGATCACGAATTTTACTGACCATTATTGATCAGCTCAGCTTGCGTTATTTGACAGAAATATGATCGGACCGAAGCGGTTGATTGAAGTCAATGATTTCATGTATAATTACATTCCAGTTTATTTGGTGAACTAGTATCTAACCAGAATTACAGTAAAATAAGCCCGTTACAAAATGTTAGAAACACCCATGAAGTTATGTAGTGTATTTCATGAAATAAGTTATTTTCAGCGATTTTCGTCTGTATCTGAACTTGTAGATGATGTCTGCGTATTGTGCTCGGGCGTCGAATCCATCATCCGAGTTTTGCTCTTGGATGATCGTGTTGCCAGCCCGAGTAGTTTTGACTTTTGACGTGCATCTTTTGATAGCGGTTTGAAGTAGGAATCACCCTGAACATGTTTGTTTGCTCACAATATGATAACATGAAGTCAATCAATCAGTGCTCATATTTCCTGTAGCTGTTTGAGCTACTACCATCCACTCAATCACGCAAATTTTTCAAATTAACCTTTTTTGCCACATGTTGTTTTGACGCGTTTTTCACCACGATTTCTGCAGATCCTTTTTTCGTTGGCGATTGGACATTGTTTCTCTTTGGTGTTTCTTTGGTATATGAATCAGCCTATATTCAGAAGTTGAACAGTAAAGTCGTTAATTCAGGTTAATCACGAACAAAAGTCATAACAGACCAACCTTTTTCTTTGATTTCGATGCATCCCTAGACTTGCTATTAGGCGGTGCTTTTGCTACTCGTTTCTTGACCGGTGCATTATCGCTCAATGGTTGCGATCGTGAAATGGATGGAGGATTGTTGATGCCAGACGTGGATATCTAAAAAGGAACACTCATCCCCTCAAAATGATTGCTCGAACGGTACCTGATTATATTATAGAATTAACTATAGTTAATTGTATGTAGTCGTACTGGTTTAGCTTTGGCATAAATAACTCACTACTCGTCTAGATACATACATACATACATACATATGTACATACATACATACATACATACATACATGCATACATCGGTCATTCAAAAGTTGGATGAACATACATACATCGGTCATTCAAAAGTTAGGTGGACTCTATCTCGAACTAGTATCTATACCTGACTCTTTAAGGTTAAATCAGTTATTCCTTGCTAACATGAGCTTTTTTGGGGGTTAGAGCTTTTTTGGGGCTGAGAGCTTTCATACTCCTCTCTATCGGCGACCGAATCGGCAGAGTTTTCTTCAGTATTTCACGGAGTTTGTCTTCCTTAGTCTGGTTGTGGTGTGATCTGCTTCTTGTAAGGAGTGCTAGCCACGACTCACGTGATGAATGACTCACTGGCCTGAACCATAACGTACAATACGAATGTCATCTAACTAAATTGCTTTTTTAAATGTAAGCACGCACAAGAAGTGATAATAAATTAAATGTGGCTCTTTTAACAAACTTGTCATTGATCTGTTCAAAGAAATCGCTCACTTCGTCCGAATCAGATTCATCCAGTGGCTGCAACAATCATGAGCAATATTTTGAAGAAACATAGAATATGTACGTAATTTGACGTCGCCTAATTATATAAGTTGTATCTAGGATGTATCACCTCGGTATAGCTCATTGCCGTTGGCATTGATTTGGTTGGTCCCAGCGAACTTGACTGAGTGCGTTGCGATTTTGCCAGCGAGGAGCTCTTCGTTTGACTTTTCTGTTTTTGAAATAAGTTTTCACTGGTTCAGTAACATACTCACACAAACATTCAATCACTGAACCACTCGCTCACAGCCTCCCTGATGAACTCACCTTTGGACTCAGTAAGCCATTTTCAACATCTGGTGGCAGGATGTTGCAAGATCCGATCGCTGAAGCTGCCATAACTGGAAACCCTTCATCAGATGAGCTTTCTTTGACTTTGGGCTTCTTCTTCTTTCTCTTCCTTTTCTTGCTACCCTTTTTCACTCCGGTTATTCGTTCCTACATAAAAATCATCATCAGCTTACATAACTATTGGTTTGTTACGGTAATGCTGAATTGTTACCGTTATGTTATACAAATATTGGATGAAAGTCGGCTCTGAAACATGACTTCTTGCTTACGTCAATATACCACTATACAACAAATGTTTCAGGTTCGATAGATGCGGATTACGTTCATACAACCTGTTCATGTTCAGCATGCTCCAACTCGAATGTGTCCTGTTGTCTTGTTGGTTCGACAGCTCCGAGATCAGCGTAGGAAATGTGTACCCATTTCTCCCAGGGTTTTGTACTGCAACATTAAGAGATGGGTGCCGTCGAACACATAAACAATTACACGAACAACAACAACAACAACAACAACAATAACAACAACAACAACAACAACAACAACAACAACAACAACAACAACAACAACAACAACAACAACAACAACCAACAATCGCAGGTATATGGCATAGCTCCATCCGACCAATAGTATGGTGACACACGTGCATACCACGATCAACACGTCCAGATCTGTCACATGTCTGCCCTTGTGCTCAAGGAAGCGACGTCGACATCTGACAGACAACACACACTTCAATTTTGTTATATCCGTATCTTACTGTAGTTTGAAACAATGCTTAGCTAAAAGTGAATTGCACAGTCATTTGAAAATATATGTAACTTACACGTTTTCATTAGAAGATGTGCTATATTTAGATGTTTAACCAGCAACCTGCTGTAGTCATTATTATGCCAAAAAGTGAGGTGATCGTGCAGCAACGAATGCACGCCTGTCCAGTTGGCATTGCAGTTGTCGGCATTGAAACACTGCCATTCCAGTATTCGTCCAGTGAACGATGTTGCCTTGCTGTATATGTCGTAGTCAAACAACCGGAAGGTGGCTGCAAAACAACTGTGTACAACAACAACGACACAAAACAAAAACAACTTGTATAAAAACCTGTTAACCTGCTTGCTTGTGGTATTCATCACAAAATCCGACGAACTCCAAACGGCAATTAGCTTCAACAGAAGCTCGAACCAGCAGGGAGCACACCTTATCAGCATCGTTGCAATCCACCGTCTCGATTGATGATTGTGGTGTCATTGATAATTCTAAATTCTGAGTCTACACGGTGGTTTATGAAAATAGTTCGAAGAAAAAAAAATAATTCAAAATCGACCATCGAAAAAAATAATCAAAATCGAAATTTTTTTTATTGCAGCTCTACTCGTTGTCAGCTTCAGTCTATGATACTGTATATACACAGTAAAGTATCCAATGCATTGAATGGAATTTAAAAAGTTAGACAACATTGAAAATAAAAATTGCATTACTCCATGTAAACAGCTTACTGTAAGATGTCGCGGCATTTGCAAGTTATCGCAGATTAACCAACCGTCAACATCGACTATTTCAGTGAACTTGGCACAAGTGAGGTCGGCAACCGAAAACGAACTCACATAGCGCACATTGGCACACAGGAAAACAAATATCCAACTTTGAAACTGTTGAGTGCACATGTTTCATAAAGTTATGTCCTTTCAGCACATGTTCAGTGGTTTTCGGTGGTGATGATGATTAGATGAGTATAAACCTTTCAAAGCAAAATTTCTAAAGGAATTTGCCTCATCCTAAGGGGTTAACATGAAAAACGTTGACGTGGTTTTGGTTTGGTGCGACCAGTTATAAACAGTTGTGCAAGCATTTTGTACACAAAATCATAAAAAAAAATCATCATTATGTTTGTTACCTCCCATTACCGTAACCCGGATATCGGTCGAGATACAGTACATTTTCCACAGCATTTCGGCAACTTTTTTACATTTAAATAAACACAAGCGATCGAGCGAACCCCCTTACATAAAGGTTATTGTATAAACGTCTACTCAATTTATCGTCTTCGAAGTTACATACACCTATAAAAAGGAGGTACATTTCACGGCAACGATTGAAATTTGGTCAGGTGCCGCTGCCCACCCGCCACTTTATGATGGTATGTAACCACAATTCCTGGATCTTTACAGTACCAATGTGTGTTCGAGTGTTTTGGATTGTGGTTAGCTGCATAAACAAACACATTTTCAGTACTTTACTTGTCGGATGTGAATCAAGTACTTGTAACTTTGCATGCATGTATAATATCGGTACAAAGATTGGTTTTCTTACGTGAAACTAATTAGTGACAGATTCCGTAGGATTGCTCCAAGATACTGAACTGAGTCTTTACAATCCGGTATCATTCAAAGTGATACTGTTCGTTTCTCCAACAAGCCAGACCACTTGAGACAACGGTTGGTGTGAAAACACGACAACACGGTTTAACGTGCTGTTCAAATAACGATCACCTTTCACTCATTTCGTTTGAACTTTATTAAACCACCACAAGTAATAATTAAAACATAAATAGTAGTGTATTTACAATGAACAACTCATATTAATCAGTTGAACAGTAATCTATACAAATTTCATCACAGTGAAAGTCAACGAAAGTACTATAAGATTGTAGATCATGATTCATGTTATAGATTGTGAATCGAGCTCACTTACTCACTTATTCATTCACTCATTCACTCACTCACTCACAAACTCACTCACTCACTCACTCACTCACTCACTCACTCACTCACTCACTCACTCACTCACTCACTCACTCACTCACTCACTCACTCACTCACTCACTCACTCACTCACTCACTCACTCACTCACCCACTCACTCACTCACTCACTCACTCACTCACTCACTCACTCACTCACTCACTCACTCACTCACTCACTCACTCACTCACTCACTCACTCACTCACTCACTCACTCACTCACTCACTCACTCTTTCACTCACTCACTCACTCATTCACTCACTCACTCACTCACTCACTCACTCACTCACTCACTTACTCACTCTATCAATCACTCACTCACTCATTCACACCTACGTATATGTTGTTGTTGCCGGATTACGCACGTCAGCATACACTGGTTCACTGAAGCACCTGAAGTTAGGCAAATGTTGACATTAACGTAAATCCGGTACAGTACAGGGTGGACCAATAAATTTCCGCCACTGAAAATTGTTACCTGGGAAGATGAATATGATTTGGAAAACATTTTATTCATTAGACTTGCTCACAGTCATTTTCGAAAATCGCTTTGAAATCGCCAGAAGGATTAACAATAAACTGTTTTTTAAACTAAAATCACAACCATAACAGTATATAATTTTTTAAGCATGAACATTATTCAAAAACATGGAGAGCCTTTTTGCTCAGGTTGAGTTATGTATTTTCTGACTAACAAGAGAAATCAATTGTTCCGTCCGTAAGGTGCAAGTAAATTTCCCTCTAAACTGCTAATACCACTCCCTTCACCCGGTACATCAAGTGACAGGTTTACAAATAAAAAGGTGGTGAAACGTGGACTACTTAGAGTGCGGTTTTCTACCATTACATGTTATGTCTGCAGTGGTGGTACACGTAACGTTTAAAATGTACGTAATACAAACTGTTGAAGTGTTATAGTGGTATGAAGTCGGATATCTAGTTGATTTGTCTCAATTATTATGTTGAGGAAATGGTATAATCCTGAAAAAATTCTGTTTCCAGAAATTATAAGATTACAATTTATTACGTACAGTATTATTATTGTGGTTCATCTAATCGTTAAATTACAAATAATCAATTCAAATTCGTTACTAAACGTGCACCATGGGTTGAATGGTAAGCAATCTATTACATATCAATCTGAGTGCGAGTGCTCTTCCACATCAACAGCATCAAATTATTGGTTAGTTATTTAATTTTTTTCGCTTTCCATCATTAGATTTTCCGTTTAATTCCATGCCACCTGTTTGTAAAGAAGTATGTAGTAGTTCGCCAGTCTTATGATTTTGCCCGATGTCTATGCCAAACTAAAATCATAGAGATTATACAGAGTTGAATGTAACCGTTCAACCAAAACACCCAACAGTGTTATTATCCCACGTGTATGTGTCTATACTTTACAACAATCACTTTACAAGTAAACACCAACGGATACCGTATGAGTGTAAGTGTGCTGCACCGTGTAATCGTTTACACCTATACAATAATGGTGCATTGTCGAATACACGTTCCGCTCGTGTTGACCCCGATCACCACAACACCTGATCCCTATCCAAATGCCCAATCACTGTCCACTTCGTAACCAGATTATCGTTAGCTGATCACAGTGATCCTTACACATGTCGAATAATCACAATTTATTGGTCAAAATTTACTTCATTAAGCGATTTATTTATCTAACTCGGAATTTGTTTATAATATATCATTTGAGTTATGTTTTTTTATCATATTTATTATAAGTTTTTGTATCCTACTTCATAGTGTGTGAGAGTATGTTCTCATGAAGGTGAAAGAATGCAACAAAAAGCAGAATCAGTCGGATCACCGAACAATGATTGTACTTTTTGAAGCAAAAGCAAAACAAGCCGTTACAGTATTGACGGCGACATTGAAAAAATCGGCGCTCTAGCAAAAAAACACAAAGCGCAGACGCGTGCGCGGCGGTCTTGCTTTTCGTATTCTCGTTGTTTATCCACAGTAAAAACAAATCTAGCAAAAGATAAAAATGCTTAGTGACGTGTCGTATTCAAGACTGCATTCCAATTTGACAGGTGGTCAGGTCAATCTGTTTGTCTCTACTTTTGTTTCATAAAGAATACCGAAGCAGATAAAGAGTCTGTGGATTTCAGATTTCATAAGAATCATTAGTGAGATTTTTGTAACAGGGATATAATCTGAGTGAGATGATGATACCTACATATTAGATTTCGAATGTATGTACGTATGTAAGTCTTCGCATAATTTCAGAGCTTTTTTGTCACCAGAACATTGTTTGAAGCTTTTTTAAATCCGTTGGAACATATTTGTTCTAAATTCTTTCCTTTTCATCATGATTGTTGTACTTCTCTCTCTTTATTTTGTTCATGTGTTTAGTTGTAGTGAATAATTATTTGGTATCCGTATAAAATGTATTTCCATAACAAATAAATAAACATAAATTTTTACTCTATTTCAAACACTTATTCAAAATATATTTCGTTTCTTATCAACCATTGTTGACCACCATATGACACTGAAAAATAAATGTTTAATCAGTTATTGTCTGTAGTCTTTCGATTATGAATTAACTCGTTATGTAAGTCTAAATATGTTTCATTATGCCGCACTGTATGGCTAGAAAGTATGTCGTTTGAAATGCGGGGTAAGATATTTACACTGGTTGCTCAACTGTGACCACCTGTCAAACAGTCTCTATTCGGTTGAGCTTGTTATTCTGACCCTTTGGTAATCCTGGTAGGACACTTATTTAATATGAATGTTGCACCGATCAATTTGGTTTCTCAAAAATTCTCTTCTTTTAATTCAGGATTATGTATTTGATTTTGAATGCAAAATTTTTTGCCCGATGTAACATAAATAGCTACCTTGAAAACATGACACAAAACGGTATACTGTTGTCACTTCCATCTCTTACTCTATTTTTAGACAGTCAATTGTTCGGGCTCCAATTGCTTCCAACTGTCAGTTCATTTTTTCCGCTTTGTTCGAGTGACCCCAAAGTGCTATTGTACCAGACTGATAGCTACTACAATCAGGTAGAAACGCGTCGCAGCTGTGAGGCCCACTCAATTCTAGCATAAGCTTTTTCAGTACTGCTTTTTCAGTTGATAGGGTTACAATAAATGTCAATAACATTATCACAATAGGTATATATGACACCCCTCAACAACTTCACAATTGGCTGCTGGCAACGAAATCCCTCTAAATTCTCACTGTATGAACCAGCGCTGTACAGCGGACGAAAATACAACAAACGGTGTTTAAGTAAACTCACATACGGTGAACGTTCGAAATAGAATAGACACAAGCCTTATCCCTTAAGAACAGGACATAAGACCCGACAAAGATTGTTACGTATCTCCTCTTTGGCTAGTTTCTCAGCCGCCAGTGTGAATGTCGAAACTGGTCAGTGATTTGAAGGGGGGACACCGGGTTAAAGGTGGTGTACACTAGCACGCATAACTTGTTGACCCTCCGTCTGTACCTGCGTGCGTCCAACGGTCAGTACTTCGCTGTCCCTCCCTATGATTCAATATGCATTATTACGTAGCTGGACATCATCGTCTTGCCGTTGGAATCTAACGCTTTCGTCACAATAACACACTTGGGATGGTATCAGTGTTAGAGGTGGTCGATGGTGCACCCCCTCGCCCACCCAATCCATCCAGTAGCCGTGCGGTCGAGGGGTCACTAACGTAACAGTGATGTAACCTGTCGTCGTCCAATCCAGTCAGTTGGATCGCTCCTGACTCAGACCCGGCCGACTCAGCATCGACCCGGTGACGAGTGCGGACGTTTTTTATAAATGCGATAAATGCGGTGGTTTGCAGTTGACTGGACGACTGGACGTTGGTTGCAACGCGTGACCATCACCTGCAACAATGCGGCCTGCAACATAAAGTGGCCTAACCCGTCGATGTATCGTATCGTCGTTGTTGTTCTCTGGCCGACGATTGTTCGGCTGTTTTTATGTGGAGACACGCGCGGCGTGATTGACAGTCTCAACAGGCGTCTACTTGTTCCATATCGCCCAAACTGGATGGCACACGATACCAGCTGTCATTGCACTCGTACAAATGGTTTGGGTGATTGATACACTCTGCCGATTGTCTTTGTGACTGGCAGTCAGTGATCAGTTGGTTAATCGGTTGACACACGGGTTGATGGGATTGTCAATGATGGCCATAGTCTGCTTCTAATCCTTGATAGTTAATGCCGCTGTTTGTGCTCTCGATAAGCCGCTTAGATCGACGGACCAGTTTGTAGACCAATCGAGTTTGGTTTTGTTGATGATCGCTTTCATTTGCCGAGACGGTTCCCGTTGCGAACCGAACAAACGAACGGACAATCGACGCACCTTGTTTTGTATAGTTAATTCAGTACTGCTACTGTTGTACAACCTGGTCCACTTATCTGCCGTTCAAACCAGTTACAACTTTGGACATATGTAACTTTTGATCGAAGACACATCAACAGTCAACTTTCACTGCTGCGTTATATCAATTGAAGAGTAAATGTTCCAACTCGTCGAAGTTAACTGCTCAAAATTTTAATTTTTCCTGTGGGGTGTCAACTTGTGACTTACATACTCATCTTAATGCGTTGTGTCTTGTCATGTTTTCCTTCGAACAAAACACCATGACCTATCTTCCCGGCGCACCATCTTTTCTGTCTCACTGAAGTTCATTTTATTGACGTGATTTCTGAAACATTCCGAGTTTTTTTGTTTAATGAACAGAGTAGAGTTTCCTGCGTGCATTCCTTCTTAAAAGATGAAAAAGAAGTGTTCCATCATATTCTACGAATTAATTTGACTTCTAAACGATAAATGAGCACCGGTAAGAAAAAGTAAAAACGAGAATGATAATTGCATCATGTTTTGAAACAAATGTTTATATTTCAGCGATGGCGCAACACGTGGCGATTACCACCGGTTATTGTTTGAATCGTTCACGTAGATGAGTTACGTCAGGGAGCCGTTGTCCACGTTCAGAGCTCCCCTTCATTACTGCACCGTTAACAACATTATTAAAGTTTGTGGTGTATATACAATAACTATTGTTATCGTATCAACATCTAAATCACGGTTGTCAACATCTCATAATATCTACGATAGTTATGGTGTTGACCAGAGATAACCGGCGATTCAGTCGCAGCAGCATTCTCAATGGTTCCACCACTGAGGAGATATGGTCCGATCTGGAACAGTTTTATGAGGTTGGTTCACAAACCGTTGGTTGTTTTCTCTTTTTGTTTTTATGGGATTAAAGACTTTTATTTTAAGGACTCTTTTAGGAGTGAGTAAATGATTCAAATCGAACTGAAGAACTGAGAACTATACATTATTTAGGTATCAGAGAACTTAATGGAAAATTGCAGATAGTTCAATATTTTAAATGGTTTTGACGTTGAAAAAAGCTATCAAAAGTTTTCAATACAAAATAAAGAGTGATACATAGTAAACCAAGGGCAAATCCAGTGTCCAGCAAACTTAATTTTGATTATTCTATGAATATTCAGTATCGAAATCAATCACGTACATTATTTGTCATGGTTGGCATCCATTAATCAGAAAAATATACATACACCAATTTGTTACAACTTTCTTACGAATGAACGATTTCAAGTGAATTTGACTTTGCCGTTGGTGTTCGGCGTAGATGTCGGCCGTCTTACCGGGCACAGGAAAATAATAGTGGCGGATGGTTTCACATTGTGAAGACGCCACCAATTAGGTGGTCGTGAAAAGGGAACGATCATTTAACGGGGTTTCACATATTTCCATAGCTTAAATAACTATAGCCATTTCATCATATCATAACTGTAGTTATTTTCATAACTATAGTCCCACTCGATCAATGTAGGTGGATCACTTGTTTTAGCGATTGTCAAGTGTATCTACTTAGTAATATTAACCAGCTGTCAAAGCTACATTGCATCCAATCAATCGGTCCAGTAAAAAAATGTCGGCCCCTTCTGTCCTCTCTTTGCTTCATAGCAAAGCACCGCGTGTTTCTTTGAAAAATCAAACAATTTCGGCCGAAAATGTTTGACTAACCTTCAATAGAACGGCTCGCGGTTTTGTTGAAATCACGGAACGGAAATTAACATTGAATTAGGTTCTTGCAGACACCGGACAAAAATCAAAGATAAAGTAATTCATGGTTGGTTGGTTTGGACAAAGTTTTCATACTATCATGAGTAAATATCAGTTTGAAACAAACGGATAGATTCTTCAGGTGGACCAACAGTCATCGATCAACATTTGACCACCCTCATAAACAATGTTGACTTAATTGAGATCCAAATAGTTTTTTTTGTCAGCAGTTAAGCAGCTTGTCGCAAATGTTCGTACATCACAAGCACAAATATCGCAAACTCCCGTGACGATAGCGTAAAGCCCACCGGCGATATAACTTCACATTCGTTGTTCCTCATTATGATTCAATAGTTTAACATTTTTCATCACAAGTCAAACGTGATATCTGTCACGGATTTTCAAAGTTATGCATACTAGTGAAATTGGAGCTTCCCAACTTGATTAGAGATTGTGTACTTACCCTCGATGAATTGATTATACCAGATATACCAGAACCTAGCAGTAATTTGTATAGCTGGTTACTTGGACGGTTCATCAGTTACTGGTAATTGGCGATGAGCTTGAGTGGTCTATACGCCGTGCCGCATCATGTAAGAAATCGACGACCACATATTGAGCAGAGTACCTATAGACCTGCCAGTGCCCCCGAGTTTAGCCAGGATGATGATGATCAAGAGGAACAACTATATGAACCGATATACAGCAGTCGCAATCTGCATATCAAAGCCAGTACCTATGACGAAGTCGTTCAGGTAAATGCGGGATTTGGTGGGTAAGCGAACAAATATACGGATATTACTAAATTAAAAATACTAAGATCTCGTTCATTTAGGCCCAATAGAGTTTGTCGGGAGAATAGCTAGCTGTTAGCTGAGATGGTATAAAAATATGATTTGATATTCAGGACAACATCCAAGAGATACTGCCAAAACTGGCATCATTAGACGATGACATATGGGGCAAGATCATACTGATGGAGCGCAACAAGCGCACGGCCAAGGCGTACTTGCGCACGACTACTGTAGTCATTGACGGGTCACAGATTGGATTCGACGGCAGAACGTTGGTATATTAGCTAGTATGTCACATGTAGCTCACAATCAATTTTCACTTGATTCTGATATTATTGCCAATCAAAGAATACACTACATAAATTTGCAGCATCGGATTCAACTCGTTTGAGAACCCGTATCGCGACAACACAATTCGTCAGATAAAGTCAAAAATTTACGAGGTTAGCTTCTCTTTACTTTGCATGTTTATTAATTTGAATGTTTTCCGAGTATTATTTCAAACTCGCATTACAACAGTTGTTTTATTGCAGGGCGTTCTACTCAAAATGGACTATCAAGGTAACATCAGAGCCGTGGCACGCGGCATGAGCCCGGTTTTCGTGCAGGGCTGGAAAAATTCCCGAACAAGTTGTGTCGGTGCCCGCGTGGTACAGCAGCAAGGCCGACTCCAGACCGCTGATCCGGCACATCCCAATACGGATAAAGAACGATCTGTCAAGGTTACTTTGCAAACATCAATCTTTAACAGGCTGACTGAAACAATCAAATAATGCGTCATAAAAATGCACAATGTTGGGTCAATTTAAATGCAATAACAATAACCAAATCTAAATCACACTATCTAAATTCAGGTGTTCGACATGAAACTTTTCAAGCGTTGTCTTCAAGCGTCGTTGGCTAGTCCGACACCCGAGGATCGGCTTAGTCTTGTGCATAAGACCTGCATCCGCATCTCTCTCTGCAAGGATGGCAATGAACCCATCCGTACCCCCTGCTGGTTTATGCTGGTCAACCTGGTGGCATTAGATATGCTCAGCACTAAACTGGCATCAAGTTAGTTATCTCAGAAAATTTCTAGAAACAAACATGAATGAGACGGACGGTTGATGGTTTGTCGGATATCCAAGTATGTGCCAACCATTACCAGGTCATCCCCTATTCTGTTACTGTACATCTTAATCTCACATCTGTTACTTTGTTTTATAACATGAGTGATGTTTTCCATATACAGTTTATTTTTTCTGGGCTATATTGATAAATATTGGCCTTCATTGTTTTGGAGTGAAGTTCAAAAAATTTCCACAGATTATTTTAATTTGCTTCCAGTGCCCAACGTGAGCTCTATTCCACCTCGGATTCACTCAGCAATGGGACCACGAACATCAAGCCAAGACACATTACCCGCACTCATGTCCCCCAATATGAGTGTGACTGACTTGTATGGAACGCTCAATAATCAGGTATGCCGCCGTTTCATACTTGTCTGTTATGATGATCAAAGTATAAAAACAATGTTTCTGATAATATGATAAATATCCTACTCACAGCTCTAATTTTACAATTAATTCACATAAGCAACACAACAGTTCAATTTTTCTAGAGCGCCACTTCACTGCTGCATCTTGCGCAACAGTCGCAAGCTCAACAAGCGTTGGCACCTTTGCTGGCAGCCCTGCAAATCAACGGTGGTCTACCAGGAGGACCTCAAAATGGCAATAATACTTGGTTGCAAAATGTTGGTTTTTGACTTTTCTACTTGGGATCTCTTGAAAAATTCATTCTTAAATGAGTCTTTTCATACAGGTGACATCATTTGATGGCACGTTACCGAGAGGCAAAACTCATGCAGCTCATAGCAGTTCTGATTTTCATTCCATTGATTCGGTACGATATTGTGTAGTGCTGCTGCTTAATCTTTGAATAATAAATGCACCAGCCAGTCACGCTTTTCAGAATTGAGGCGCAACCTTTCTTCCTAGTATGTACCTTGAAATTGAGTTTCATTATTGTTATAGGGTCAGCACGCCAACCAGGATGCCGTCCAGCAACTTGCTGCCCAACTCAGTGGAACCCTCCAGAAAGCCATGGATTTCAGACGAGCCAACTCTGAAATGCAGATGAACTCACTGCCTTCCCGACAAAAAGGTATTTTTTGGGCAATATATTCAAATGTTAATCACTCTGAAATTCTTGCCTCATCTATAAATCGGAAACGATATGTTTTTCCTTGATGTTTCCTGAACCTAAACCAAGCCAATGTTTGTGTTCAGCTGGATTCACTGGCGGCTATCAATCGGAAACAGACCTGCAGCACTTGTCACATTCACGATCAAGGCAACATCGCGCTCAACGAAAGCGCAACGGATCAGTGTCGGCCATGCGCTGGTCTGCTGGAGGTAACGGACACCATCTGAGTAGTGATACCATCTACGAACCGATGGAACATGAGGAAGATGCGGGCGAGAGCACGGATTATGGAGGCAGTACCACCGACTGTGGCAGCACTCGGGCACACTACCCACGAAGGCTCATGCAACCAACTTTGAAGCAACCACGGTTAGAAGGCAATATGATACGTATTTATATTTTTTTGTTCCACCTCTTTTTTCAACAGAATTTATAATTTTAGCGAGACGGGCAACTTCGTGCTTCGCCCAGCACCACCGGCCACGGCATCACCACAGCAGGCGCCTCACCATGAACAAGTACCGCAGCTGTTCAGCTCACAACCGAAAACACCGGCTCTTGCGGCATTAAAACCAAATCAATGGAGTCTCGGATCAGTCACCTCTGATTACGATTCTGGTTCCGGAACGAACAGTTCATTGTCGCAAGCCAGTGCTGCTGGATTTAACACGGGCGCTCAGAAAATGTTCAGCCAGGTTGGCGGATGGCTTATAGTTATTAAGGAATCACAATTTGTAAGGGGACTGGATTCAAAATAGTACTATTTTCTTGAATGCAGAATTTGCTATAGACGTGCCGCTAATCTCACCTGACGTTTATGCAGACCACAGCTGAGCATCGTTCCTCGTCGCCCAGTGTGATCAGCAACGAGTCACAGTCGTCTGACTCGGGCTGTGGTCGCTCATCAAATGTAAGCAAGTCATCATCCACACAGTTCGGCCATAATGTCAACGTTAAACCACGTTAGTTTACTTTACCGATTATCCATTCCCGTATGTTATTTTCAACATAATTTACCTGATGTTCACTGAACGTTTCCGTCGTGCTGTGCTGTTGATCTTTTTTATCATGTGCCATGCCGAGCATTTTGTTTTTACTCAATAGTTCATAGCACATACCTTCTGGAATCATATCTTCAATAAACAGCCTAATGCCCCTTATGAACATTTGATGTATTTCATCGTTTCTGGATGCTCTGATTGGAACTAAATGTTACAAAGATTTTTAGCATTCTTATCTGGGCATAATTCGGTGTTTCCTTACTTCCCCGCTTCGAGTTAATATTGCATCAAAACTTTGTATAACTCACAATATAGCCAACTATGTATGTACATATTGCATTTGACAGCTTTTCAAGTGGGAGAATCTATGACAAGTAAATTAAATTAATATTGGGGCACAACTTCTACTTCATCATTTTCGAGCTTTTGATGAACTAACAGCAGGCCCACATGTCATAACGGTTGTATTTGCTTTGGTTTATTGTAGCGATAGCTCCACGGCCGAAGTTCGCGCTGTCGCATGCGTCGAGCTGTACGAGTGTACCATCGATCGCCTCACCTCTGCCGCATCAGACCCATCGTGATCAGTCGTTTATCAGCGCCAACACTTCAG
The DNA here is from genome assembly GCA_964036265.1 of Daptonema setosum. Lineage (NCBI taxonomy): Eukaryota > Metazoa > Nematoda > Chromadorea > Monhysterida > Xyalidae > Daptonema > Daptonema setosum. The sequence goes on from OZ038447.1 coordinate 14,043,255, forward strand.
GCATCAGCTCTTTGTATCACCACTCTGCTTCGTCCCCGTCTGCCACTGCCATGCTGCGTCCACCACCTCGACATCACCGTCCAACAAAGACACCACCACCCGTGCCACCAGTCAAGCCCAATAACCTGTTCCGACGACTCCAGACCAGCACCACTCCAGCAGGTACGACCACAGTCCGGCGTCGTGTGCTTCTATTCGAACCGAATGTGAGCACATCCCGGAATGAGTGGTCCATGATGACCGGGGCGTTTGTGTCAGAAATTGAGCTTCCTGGAGACGACACAGACGGAGACTATGCTCAGTGTGATGACGACTACGACGAGCATCCAGTTGCACTCAACCACAGTAACACTGGCCCTAACATTGTCGGCGGACGTGTCACCGCTTTGTGAACATATTCATGCTTTATTAATAATGCCACTGACGTGTGATGAACCGATTGAGCACTCATCTAAGACACATCGAACATGACTTATTTACCTATTAATCGGCAAGTCACACTCGCTTTACACACACGAAACGTTTGGATTAACATGTGTTCGTTACACGCCATTAACGTGCTTTCTCTATGTAGGCACCGAGTGCCACTGCATATTTATTTACTCACAGTCACATATTCATTACTGCAATCACATATGTACACGTGTTGTTTTGCATTCACTGCACTGGGTTAGCTCACAGCACCGCACGATTTCAGCAACTCCAACGGGCAT
>OZ038447.1:14044167-14046667 GCA_964036265.1 Daptonema setosum
TAACTCTAGTTATTGCAGACGGAAGATCTGATGGTGGCACTGTTGTCCGCATTAATACCAATTAATCGGTTATTGGGTGATCAGTTACCAAATCCAGCTAGTGCAGTCATTTTCGAGTTGTGGTTGGACGGTAACAACACTCATCAGTTACAGGTGAGTGAGTGAGTGAGTGAAATTCGAGTAAATGAGCTAAATTATGAAATGAAGCCAAAGGTAAGTAGTAGTGAAACTGACAATTACTGTACGATGGAAAGAAATATATTTTACTTAATTGTGAAATGCTACCTTGATAGCGTTGTGACTTGTGATGCTTAATAGTCATATTTTACTCTTAATAAACCAATCATTGTTTATGTCATCAGGTATGGTTCCGCAGTGGGCCACTGGGCAACGATAACTCGTACGTCAAGTGGATACCGATCACATCGATGATTGGACAATGTCCCACTCAGGGACTATGCCCGCTCGAGGTATTCAAGGTTAGACTACCTAAGTATTTGTCTTTATTGTACGACCGACTAATTGCAGTTGGAAATATAAAAATTTAGGTTATGTGAGTCTGGTTGATTTTTTGACTGACTGACTGACTGACTGACTAAATGACTGACTGACTGTCTGAATGACTGACTGACATCTAATCTGACCCTAATTCAGTCAAACCATGAGTAATGAGTGGTTGAGCTACGAAAGATTTGCACTTATGGGTGACCAAACGTTTTCTTATATTAATAGGCTCGCAACGATCGCTACATTCCACAGGACTGGCTGACTGAGTGCCAAAACCAAGCTCGAAAACGCAAACTTGTAAAGAAAATTGTTACGAAAGAAGATTTTGACATCTATGAAGCGATGTCAATGGGGAATGCGACCGATGTGGATTCTTTGATTGATGACTTGACGATGCCCAATGTACCTGACTGGAAAGTATAGACCTTGGATGTTATGGTATATTGATGACTTGATGATGCCCAATGTACCTGACTGGAAAGTATAGACCTTGGATGTTATGGTATATTGATGACTTGATGATGCCCAATGTACCTGACTGGAAAGTATAGACCTTGGATGTTATGGTATATTGATGACTTGACGATGCCCAATGTACCTGACTGGAAAGTATAGACCTTGGATGTTATGGTATATTGATGACTTGATGATGCCCAATGTACCTGACTGGAAAGTATAGACCTTGGATGTTATGGTATATTGGATTCTTTGATTGATGACTTGATGATGCCCAATGTACCTGGCTGGAAAGTATAGACCTTGGATGTTATGGTATATTGGATTCTTTGATTGATGACTTGATGATGCCCAATGTACCTGACTGGAAAGTATAGACCTTGGATGTTATGGTATATTGGATTCTTTGATTGATGACTTGATGATGCCCAATGTACCTGGCTGGAAAGTATAGACCTTGGACGTTATGGTATATTGATGACTTGATGATGCCCAATGTACATACCTGACTGGAAAGTATAGACCTTGGATGTTATGGTATATTGATGACTTGATGATGCCCAATGTACCTGACTGGAAAGTATAGACCTTGGATGTTATGGTATATTGATGACTTGATGATGCCCAATGTACCTGACTGGAAAGTATAGACCTTGGATGTTATGGTATATTGGATTCTTTGATTGATGACTTGATGATGCCCAATGTACCTGGCTGGAAAGTATAGACCTTGGACGTTATGGTATATTGATGACTTGATGATGCCCAATGTACCTGACTGGAAAGTATAGACCTTGGATGTTATGGTATATTGATGACTTGATGATGCCCAATGTACCTGACTGGAAAGTATAGACCTTGCATGTTATGGTATATTGATGACTTGATGATGCCCAATGTACCTGACTGGAAAGTATAGACCTTGCATGTTATGGTACATACTGTACATATATTGAGTAACCTAATTTCTATTCCGTTTAAGTTTTGTATGCCTTATGGTATTGAATTACATATGTATCACTGCCGTTGTTGTGTATAAAATTAATTGATGCACAAAATGAAATATAAATTATACTAATGTTATTGATTAATGTCAACCAAATACAGCAAAGTCAACTGAACTTATGCAGATAATCTCTCATACTAAATGTCGACTGACATCTATTTCAACGAACACCATCTGCACTGCTTTTCTTAACAGTAGAAATTATGTTCTTTTGACAGTATCATTTTCTTTCCGTATAAATTGAATTTCGAATTTTCACAATACATTTCTTTCTGATAAAAGCTGCTGAGTAATAGATATCACAAATTATGTGGAAATCAATTAAAAATACAAACTTACAGAGTGTCGTGTGAATTCGCGTTTCATAGTTTCTTAACACTGCAATGAGTTTTGTCTATTTTTGTTGAGGTTTCTGTAATACTTGCAGAAGTTGATGATGCAAATGCATGTTTGGTGGTCATGTTTTTTGTTGGCTGCGACACTGACTGTTGGCCTGGTCGATTGTGCCGCAATCAACTATGTTACCGGTTG
>OZ038447.1:14054167-14104167 GCA_964036265.1 Daptonema setosum
TTAGTACTTATCTTATCTATGGTTCATATCCAGGTGTATAATGGATGAGACTTGGAGCACCCGGTGTACCCAACCACAACAGCACCAGTTGTATTCATGGTTTTTGCTCAACACTTCGGAAACTGATTAAGATTTAGTTTATCATTGTATTTTTTATTAACTATTCTACTAATACAAATCATAATTTTCCGAATGAGACTTTAAGCACAGGCGCAGACACCCACGTGCAACACGCTGTCTGTATGTACAGTTAGAGTTCACTAACGAAACTGACCTAAACGAAACTGTCGAAACGAAACTTCCTACCGAAATGCGCTGTTTCGTTTCGGAGTATTCGAAACGAAATTTTTTAATATTCGTTTCGTTAGCTATCGAAACGAAAAGTTTCGGTTGGGTTTTCGTTTCGGTTCGCACTAACGAAATTTGAACGTTTCGTTAAGCGTTTCGATAAGGTCTCCAATGATTTAATTTAATAATATCGACAAATAAAATTTCTAAATAAATTCAAATTCAAATAAATGAAGGTATGAGTAAAATTGATAGAAAAAATCTCACTCACTCACTTATGTACGTACTTGCTCAATCATTGAAACACTAACTCACCCAGTCATTGAAATATGTACTCACTCACTCACTCACTTACTCCATCACTCACTCCATCACTCGCTCACTCACTCCTTCACTTATTCAGATAATCACAGACTCACAGCTCATAAATGAAAAATAAGTGAGATTTTTTCCTACCAGGTTTACTCATACCCTCATTTATTTGAAATTTGAATTTGAATTTAATTTGAAATTTTCTTCGTCGATATTATTAAATTAAATCATTCGAGGCCTTAACGAAACCCTTAACGAAACTTTCTTCGTTTCGGTAGCTAACGAAACGAAACACGAAAATTTCGTTTCGGATCAATCGAAACGAAGCAAAAAAGTTTTGTTTCGATTGGATCGAAACGAAACTCAAAAGTTTCGTTTCGTTTCGTTTCGTTCGTTAGTGATCACTATGTACAGTACAGTACGTCCATTGAGACTCAACCCAACCGCATGTTTGTCAAGAAACAAGACGTTGTGAAATATAGTCGAAAATGAATTACTGTTCCAAAAAGCTGCGTGAATTTTCGATAAACAACCTGATGTTTTGGGGTGTCACATTTTTTGTCGATTAACATTTCGTCTGTACAGCGAAGAGAAATCACTTTTATCCGACGAAATCTTCATCGACAAAAAATGTGACACCCTAAAACATCAGGTTGTTTATCGAGAATTCACGCAGCTTTTGGGAACAGTAATTCATTTTCGACTATAAGGAAACTGACTAAAATACAGAGTTATATATTTATAGGATATATTATATATAGGATCTTTCAGTAAGAAATGGTTTCAGTGTTTTTAGTTTATCGCTCTGATATTCCTTCATTCAGGTATCAGTTAGATAATTCTTCTATTAGTCAATCAGTTATGTAGATAAACAATAAATGTAACAATTGAAAATCATCCTTCGAGTGTAGTAAATGATTCTTAGAGTCCGTTACTATTCAGTCATGAATTCTATCAGTGGATCGTTAATCAAAATCACTCATTCACTCAGTTCATCAGTATTTACTCGCTGATTCGAACGTGTTCCGCTAATCTAATGAGCTTCGATTACTTACACTTGCTCACAAATTGTGCAGACTGCAGCCTGGTGCAACAAATTGTTAATGACTGGTGACCTCAGTTCAGTGGTCATCCATTCAGCTTATATTTCTTCCGAACAAAAATAAGTTTTATAAATTACTGCGCTGAAAATGTTCGTTCACAATTCTATAAATCGATTCAATTGACAATATCAGATAAGAACTTCTTGAACTCACTCACTCACTCACTCACTCACTCACTCACTCACTCACTCACTCACTCACTCACTCACTCACTCACTCACTCACTCACTCACTCACTCACTCACTCACTCACTCACTCACTCACTCACTCACTCACTCACTCACTCACTCACTCACTCACTCACTCACTCACTCACTCACTCACTCACTCACTCACTCACTCACTCACTCACTCACTCACTCACTCACTCACTCACTCACTCACTCACTCACTCACTCACTCACTCACTCACTCACTCACTCACTCACTCACTCACTCACTCACTCACTCACTCACTCACTCACTCACTCACTCACTCACTCACTCACTCACTCACTCACTCACTCACTCACTATGTATGTAGCTCTCTCGCTCATTGTGATTTCATCTGAATGCGGCAAGTTGGAAACGAGCACCAATGATTTCGCACCTCGTTTTCAGCTGACAAAATGCTTCAGGGTTAACAACCACGGAGCAACGGGTGTCGTCTCTGTGTGTCTTTGGTGTCTCATCACTAGTGGACGAGAAAGGGTGGGAAAATGTAATTCCACTCTCTTTGGCGTTTTCAAAACATAGAATTTGTCCTCTATCTCTATAGACCTGAAAGCTGTCAAACTCTTCTCTTTGACGATATTCCCTTCTCTTTGAATGATTAGCTCGTCCGCCAGTGTTCAGCATCACAGATGCAATCATCAACTTCTCGCTTATTTCATTCTTATTGGTGCTCTTGAGCGATAATTTGCATAAAAACCCTATTAATCAGTTTCATTGTTCAGCTTCCTTAAACGATTTTTTAAGAAGTTAATTTGTGTGTAAGTTAATTTGTGTGTATGATTTGTGGCACCAGTAAACCGAAATTGTGTTCTGTGTTCCTCAATCGAATAGCCTGTTGTTATCATCGTCTCTTCTGTTTGCACAAAAAGTGATCGGTTTGAATGGTCTAGCATTCAAAAAAGTAATGCCTACATTACAGACTTCATTGTCACTTGTTTACAGTTTTATCATCAATATATGTTTTGTTGGAATGTGAATCACAAGTGGAATGGTGGATGTACTGTTGTGTCGGCCACGTTCAAACAAGTACTGGAACAGTCATGATATTGTGATTTACGTGTGTTCTCACGGGTGTGATTATCGGTTGAGGGTACAGACGGCCCCCTTCCCTGTTGGCATAAACACATCTGTTTCCCTGGCACACATGGTGGCCAAACAAGCAACGTTCTCACTCATCAGTCATCACTAAACAACTAATTCTCCTGTGTACATGAGTCAATCTGACAGACTTCATTCAGGTCAGTCATTAAGTCATTACACAGTTTACCTGGTAAGCAAGAGTAATGTTAATCTCTGAAATAACATAGGCCTGACCTACTTATGTACTGATGAGGAACCGGAGTTTTGGAAATGTCTTGTAGCGAGCGATTTATGTATAGTTTGTAGAACTCCAAACAAGTTGTCTGACACCAAATCAATCATATCAGCAATTTCCATTCGATTACTCATTACTTGAAATATGCACAAACTCACATAACTTACCAACGTACATTGTTCCAAAAAACCACGAAACTGGTAGTGGGTCAACGTGTAAGCATCGGAACGTGACTCGCTGACGTCGTAAATCAGTGGGCGACAACCGTGAACGGAACTGGATTCGGTGGTGGGTGGTCGTTGACCAGTGCCGTATACCATTACTCGTACATAGTATGCCATTACAACACTTACATTCCACAACTGTACATAAAAAAACAATCAAATATGCTCGTTAGCTAGAACCAATAGTAGAGCATAACCACAACTCGTCATTTATGTTTACTCTTAAAAAATATTCGCTCACACAGTTTGCTTTTTCACACTGCTTATGATGGTGAAACATATGGCCAGTGATTCTAATGAGCAAAAGTTTATCAAAGTAAATGTTATTTAGATCATTATTGTTTGTTGTACGCAACATGTGCAGCAATAACTCTTATTTTACGAAAGCTACATCTGTACATCAGCTCATTTATTCATGATCTTTTTCTCTGTTCATATCGAACAAACTACGTATGTACTTTAAGCCATTCCATTAAAGCGATCAGACAATTGCGATTCAAACTCAACCAGTATGTTTTTTTTCATTAAGCAAAGCCCAAATGATGCACATACAGGATGCAGTACTTCCTGAATCGGCAAACTTAACATTGATCATTTGTCAAAGTGCCTATAATGTAAGAAGCTTAATGCATTCCAATACTGTGCCAGTCATACTGTACTATAAATGCATGCTCCATCAACTACCAGCAGCCACTCGAAATCAATCAGGCAGCTGTCTTCGGTTATCCATTGTTTCTGTTAGCACGTGACTACAATAGTCCATTCTCATTTTCTCTACATACCGCAGAAACGTCACGATTTACATCTTCAAACATGAATAAACTAAATTTCCAGTTTGAATTATTCATCACGGATAATTTAGGTGTTTTATTGTAAAAATATCCACAACTACATAAGGAAGTTCGCGACCATACATATTTTTTAGTAGGATCTACTGAGCTGGCCTGACTCGGGACTGTGTCAGGGGCAGTTCTCTTTTGCGACGTAAGGGAGACGTTCAGCTGAAACCAGGCGACCGGAAACGATTACTTGATGGTGCTGACCTTTGTGCCACTTGGTACAGATGCTATTGCAATACATATGTAAAGCCCGTATGTTGTTTCTGCAAGCAAAAATATTGTCCGAAATAATGAAACATCACTTGCTTCAACTCAACTCGTTGGGCACCATACTTTGACACAGTATAGCATGGGGGTTAATGTTAACATCGATTGTCTGATGTTTCAATGTCAGGCGTTTTGGGCAGTGTTTTTACTTGGCGTTTTGGGCTTTGATATTGTTTATCACGTTTGAAATATCGCGACCGCCTTTTCTCCAATTTATGTTCAGGAAATTTGCAGTTATGTATGTGTAAGTTTTTGTGTATACGGAATTTGAAAATTTATGTATGATCATATGATGTTCTTGAAAGATGGGATTGCAAGCACCAGATCAATGATTTGTATGTATTATGTTTTAAATGTGAACTGGAGACAGCATATGTACACGTCGAATACCTCTGGTGGTATGGTCAAATGAACATTCCGGTGTAATTCCCTGATTGAAAAAAATTGAAAATTAAGGCTTACATACGTACAAGTCGATAAGGCGATCAGTGTGGACAATACTAACGACTACAGTACACAAATCGTGGCATCCACATTTCCTGCATTACACTGTATTTGCTTGATCCGTTAATATATTACCACAACGCACCTTCGTATTGTGTGGTGATGACTGATAATGGGCCCATATCGGGTTACAATGAGATTGTTTCAAAGTGTTGGCCCCATATCGAGTATCTGTCTGCATTTGCGGAGGATGAGCGCAAAAAGAATAGCGAATAAACTAAGTTTCCCAAACACCATATATGAAAAACACCGGCCATGTGTGGTGTTTTTGAGTACAGCATATGGATGCAGATATGGTGCTTCATATTTGGTGTTGAGCACCGGATATGGAGGTTCGTAAATTTTGAGTAACATCCCCCGTTATGTGAAATTTCATAATACATAAACTAAAGTATGTCTTCTATACTTGTCATGACGCAAATCCAATATTTCACCTTTTTCAAATATGTATATTTCACCCTAACGTCGGATATACATGTGAAGTTTGGTGGCTAAATTATAAACATAACTGGTTGAAATATGTCAAATTTTGTTGGCATTGTGTCCGACCGACGCCCATTCTGAATGGAAGCAGTTTGTTTGTTGGTTCACTTCCTCTTGGGCACGTGGTAAAGATGTCAATTCTGGTCGAGTACGTTGTCGTTAGTGTGAGTTATTGAAAAATATACATTTTTTTCAATTGTCTCATTTTACACATTACATTAGCAAAGACAATTTTTAAAGAACACTTCCTATCCGATAAACATATCGCGTTCAATGTCAAATCAGAGTTTCTTCTCGAAAACTATTGTACATAGTTAGAAAATGAATATTGTTCACAAAGCACTCCATAAGCTCTTATATGCCACAAACGCTAATCACCCGTATTTGATCTTATTTCTGTGCTTCTAACAAGTCGGTGAATTGAGTCGGTTTTCGCTTCCGTGACGGAGTCGGTAAACGGGCATTGTGGCTTGACGGATCGACCGGTGCTCCGCAAAGTTATACTGCAGTGGCGGAAGAGAAGGCCGGTCAAAGAGGAAATCCTTCTCTTTGGGGATATATTTTACGTGGAATTGAGTAAAAAAATAATCTTAAACTTGTAATACCTAAATTCATATGAGGGTGTGTAGTCTGTTTTTGGAGCGTGATCCATTTTTGTTCCGATTCAGTGTTCCGCTGGGGAATGATACTAGGGCAGTTTTTTGTATATAAACAATGAAGGCGTTTAGGTTGTGGTTGTGGCTCATTACAACCTTCACCAAATAATACGTTGCTTTAAGATGTATTGCCATAAAGTCTCTCTTTGTAGGATATTTAGTAATATGAGAACAAGTTTTCACGTATTGTTTTGAACGCAAATGTTGATATCTGAACACGTGTAATTGAGATTTCAGTCATTTTCTGCTGAACTCTTTCGAGGTCCTTAACATCATGAACTTATTTAACAGGAGTTAAGTGCTTACGAAGGCTTAGTCCATGACCAAGGAACCAGAAGTACAGTAGTAGAAGTAGTAAACCATTGTAAAACACCACATTAGTTTTTACGCTTCAGTAGCGGATGAAGAGTTATTCGCTTCGAGAACTTTCCACTTCAAAAAGACTTTTGACTATTTGTTTACAGTTCAACTTCCGTCTTTAATTAAATTAAGCCGTCTTTTGTTCGACTGCTTGAATTTTGGTATTGATCGGGCACCAAAACAGTGTAGATTCAACTGGCGGACGAGCCCATCCGAGCAAAGGGAGTTGATTTTTTTTCAAAGAAGAGAGAATTAACAGTTTTGATGTCATTCGTCCTACACTTTAAGGAGCAATTTATACATTTTGAAACTACCAAAGAGGGAGGAATTCAACTTTTTCCTCGGTAGGTAGTGGATTCACGCATTCTCACTCGTTTGTCATCCATCCAACAAATTGGCGGCACAAGTGCTGAACGTTGAAGCATTGGGTTTTCGGGCTGACGGCTCGTTGATGTCGCAGAGTTATGTTAGCCCGTTATCTTATATCGAACGTTGCAATCTCTATTTTCGTATGGAAATCAACACAATTCATTGCATTTTTTTAAGTATGACATGTTGTAATTGACATCATAGTAATGTTGGTATATTAATTTGTAAAGCATCGGCTGGTGTTATGCAAGGTAGTATGCAATATTTAATAAAATTGTACTTTTGCTAAAAATGTATATTATAGCAATCTGGTTGTAGCCTTTTTCAAAATCAATCCAATCATCCAAAATGTCAGACGTGATGAATATCAATGAATCTCTGAATCAGGTGAATTATTCTTGAGCTTGTGAATCAATGTTATTTATAAATCAACCATGTTGCATTTGTTTCATCTGCGAAAATGTGATTAAAGCAGAAAGTGTTAGACAGTGAGCACAACGACCAAGTCCAAGTCGGAGGTGGCTAACCCGACAGTAATTGTTTGTCCATCAAAGCACTGGGTGCTCGAGTGCTAATCTCATTAAGTAGCCATTTGCGGGCACAACGGCCCATTTCGGTGGTGCCCTGACCAGAGAAACAGTGGCGGTTCATAATGCCAGTAGTATAAATGTGCAACCATACCAAAACAAATACAAAAGTAAAGAGTCATTGTTTCGTGAGAAATCCATATTTCAACTAAACCCAATGTTCGGGAAAGTGTTTTTCATAGAATGGAAAAATTTGTAAGATCCGCTGTATACCATAGCCATCGCAGATACCATTTGGAGAAACACAAGAAGACCTCGGGTGTTTGGATGCAGTTTGGCACACGATGGGTTTGGGCACCTTGAATGCCATTGCCCATTGTCTTAGGATGATGGCCATTAAGCACTCATCATTATTATCGCAGTTACCTGAATGTGATTGCCAGTAAAGAGGGTAAAGAGATTGATCGTTGACCTCCATGATTGCATACTGGAGTTGTTCATCATAAAGTATTCTATAATCAAAAACTGACTTTCGTACTCATTCTTTTGGCTAAGTTTACCAAATCTTTTCAGAGAAAAATCAACAACAACAAACAACAACAAAAAACAACAACAACAACAACAACAACAGGCAACATTAACAACAACAACCACAACAACAATGAACACTAGTTACACAATGGCAACTACAACGCCGTTGATTGTAACAACTCAAGATCAAGCAATATGCCAGAAACAGCCCAAATACAAGCAAAACTTCATGGACATGATTACGCATGGAGTGATAATGCCTGTGATGTGCTTGCTGGGAGTCATGATCAACTATAAAGTGGCGGTTCGTTAATACACTATTACAAATGTAGTCTCAATGTTGGAAAGAAGTCTTCTAAAAAGCTTAATTCAAAATGATTTCAGCGATTACTCGCCAAAGGACATCTGAGGAACTCTCCGCTGCTTTACCTACAGGTACAGTTGTAAACGTTCATGCTTTACTTCTCATAATTAACGGCTCTAGCTGATGGTGTCTGTAACTTTTATATTGTGCCAAATTAAGTTGCTTTCGCATTAACTCAGGTTCTATCAAGCGCCGACGTACTTTTCTGCATTCATGGATTCCCATTCATGGTTGGATCGTTTTACATTGAATACATTGAGTCACCACATTTTGAGACCAAGTGGCAGACGTATACAGTGACGTGTGGCATATACGTGTTTGAGGTGAGTGGGTGAGTGAGTGAGTGAGTGAGTGAGTGAGTGAGTGAGTGAGTGAGTGAGTGAGTGAGTGAGTGAGTGAGTGAGTGAGTGAGTGAGTGAGTGAGTGAGTGAGTGAGTGAGTGAGTGAGTGAGTGAGTGAGTGAGTGAGTGAGTGAGTGAGTGAGTGAGTGAGTGAGTGAGTGAGTGAGTGAGTGAGTGAGTGTGAGTGAGTGAGTGAGTGAGTGAGTGAGTGAGTGAAGTGAGTGAGTGAGTGAGTGAGTGAGTGAGTGAGTGAGTGAGTGAGTGAGTGAGTGAGTGAGTGAGTGAGTGAGTGAGTGAGTGAGTGAGTGAGTAAGTAAGTGAGTGAGTGAGTGAGTGAGTGAGTGAGTGAGTGAGTGAGTGAGTGAGTGAGTGAGTGAGTGAGTGAGTGAGTGAGTGAGTGAGTGAGTGAGTGAGTGAGTGAGTGAGTGAGTGAGTGAGTGAGTGAGTGAGTGAGTGAGTGAGTGAGTGAGTGAGTGAGTGAGTGAGTGAGTGAGTGAGTGAGTGAGTGAGTGAGTGTATTATTGCAGGTGCTCACATTCATGGAATGGGCCCTTCTGATTATGATGATGGTCGAAATGTGCTTTACAGCGATCAAAGGATATTCTCCATCCTGTCGATCACATCATCGCATTCCTGGTAGATCGATAAATGCGTCGATGAGTCAGTCACTGAGTCAGTCTCTCAATCAGTCCCTCAACCATCCAATATCCAACAACCAATTTCTACCGACACCAGACCACCCGCTCAACATACCTCCCAGCATAACGCTCAATAGCATAGCAATGACTAGTAACAATGATAGTCCCGATAATAGTGAAATCATTGTAAATAATAACACGATCAACAGACAATACAGCAACGGCAGTACCTATCTACCTACTATCAGCCAAAACAACAACAACAACTTGAATGAGTACCCAATATTGAATATTTACGATCACAGCAATAATAATATAAGCAGCATACCCCGAAGCAGAACGTATAACTATAATCATGTTCCTCCACAACGAAGTTGGCTACTTCGATTTTGCCGCAGTGAGAAAGCGGCAACAGTAGCGCGTATAATGAGCGTGTGCAGTATGCTTGGTATCAGCTGTGTATGCATGATACCTACTCTCCTTATTGTTAGTTATCAAACTCACACTCACTCACTCACTCACTCACTCACTCACTCACTCACTCACTCACTCACTCACTCACTCACTCACTCACTCACTCACTCACTCACTCACTCACTCACTCACTCACTCACTCACTCACTCACTCACTCACTCACTCACCCACTCACTCACTCACTCACTCACTCACTCACTCACTCACTCACTCACTCACTCACTCACTCACTCACTCACTCACTCACTCACTCACTCACTCACTCACTCACTCACTCACTCAACTCACTCTCTCACTCTCTCACTCTCTCACTCACTCACTCACTCACTCACTCACTCACTCACTCACTCCAGTTTGTGGTCGTCCCGGATATAACATGTCCTGAGAAGCGGACGGCCTTGGACCTGAACGATGATTACTTCGAGATGGAACTACCATTCCTGCGAATCCGGCCGTATTTATCAAACAATTGTACCATTTTTTTCTACTTGTATTTTGTGTCCTGTTTGATGCGGCTTTGAGGAAGTTCAACACTTATGCCATGAGACAGGTTGGCTCAAAACACCAGAAAAGTTTGTCTTTTTTTCACAGGCTACTTAAGTTAGTCACAACACAACACAGATTTCTTGCTCTGATCAGATCTGATGTAAGTGTGAATCATCAAACTTATGTTCGATGGTAAATATACGACCTAATCGTTTGGGTGTAAAACGAGGTGGAACCGATCGGACTGACGCAATCAGTTCATCGGTGGTCCGGGAGAAGCTCAAAATAGCTCCGCTTTATAAACCTCCTACCTGGCACCTGGCTAGCGGCTAAACCACCTTGCAAGAAGGTAGCTAGAGGTAATTGATCTTGTAGGTCAAGATCTTCCACTGTCTACCATAAGAACACATACCCATGTCTCAAGATTAAGATTGCAGATCTGATCTATCTGCTTGAAGCGCTGCTGATACGGTCTGTGAACTGTTCAAAGCAGAAGAAAAGTTTAACGATAGAAGTGATGGCAAGGTAAGGTAAGGTGTGACCCGGCTAACCAGCCTGAGGCCACCGAGCCCCGCCGAACCCAATAAGAGGTTTTGTGTTGGTGACCTAGGGATAAGATTGGACATACCTATTATATGGTCTCCTTTCCTATCCTAAGGACATAGACACATACCAAGGAACTCGACAGGCACAACTGGGCACACTTTAAAAAAGTGGACCAGAAGTGCTCTGGCGAACACAACAACCGTCTTGGATGACGGTAAATGCCTGCCCACAACCCGTAGGCAAGAACAAAAAGAAGTCAAATATCTAGGTGTCATCCTAGACAACAGACTCAACTTTATTAACCACATAAACCAGAAAGCCGCAAAGGCTGAAACAATCTGGAAAATGTGTCAACGAGCCATAGGCAGAACATGGGGACTATCACCCAAATCCTGCCTATGGATTTACAAAACCATGATTATCCCCACAATTGTTCATGCGGCGATAGTCTGGTGGCACAAGATAGAAGGAGTGAAAGCCAACAAGGCAATCACCAAAATACAGCACAAAAACCTGTATTCAATTACAGGCTGTATGAAATCAACTCCATGCTCAAGCTTGGAAAGACTCACAAACACACTACCCTTAGACCTACTAATCAAGAGAGAGGCTTCTAAAGCCTACCTAAGACTGGTGGCTAATGGAGAGTGGAGAAACTCTACAGGCACAATTGGACACACTAAAATAAAACAGTGGACCGATAGTGCGCTGACGAACACAAGAACCGTACTAGACGACGGTAAAAGGCTGCCCGTAACCCGTAGGTTTCAAGCATCCATAAGATCCAGAGAATGGTGGGAACACCACTCCCCGGAACAACCCTCTGACTTGAATCTAGTCTGTTACACAGACGGAGCCAAAAATAAAGAGGGAAAGGCCGGAGCGGCCGCTATAATACTGAACAACGGGGACGAACTGTGCACAAATCTCGAACCCTGGTGCAGTGTTTTGCAGGCTGAAACGGCTGGCATATATATTATGACACGACAGCTTTTAGAAAATAGGGTGGTCAGTAAAAAGATCACCATATATACTGATAGCTCAAAGGTCATATACTCACTAATTGGTGAAACGATCTCCAGCAAGTGCATAGAAATGTGCATACTGGAACTAAACGAACTGGCTTCAAAAAATGAAGTCACCATAGAATGGATACCCGCTCACGCAGGGTACCCAGGTAATGAAACTGCAGACCGACTTGCTAAAGAGGCATGCAGAAATGAGGGGATGGTCAGATGGAGAATCAATCCATCGAAAGACTACCTAGGCAAACTCATAACCTCCCATATGGAAGTGCTGTGGGTTAATCAGTGGAAAGGCACACGCCTAACCAGACAATCTAGGCTGCTAATAGGCAAGCCTGGAAAAACTGCGATAAAACGCATTATCAAGCTCCCCAAGAAAGAGTTGAGGTTACTAGTGGGAATAACCACTGGACATTCAACCTTAAACAAACACCTATCAAAGATGTTAAGGAGGGATGACCCCTCATGCGACCGGCTGAGGAAACCTCGGAACACTTCCTTTTTCGAATGCTCGGCCTTTAGGAAACAAAATGCTAAATATAGCATAAGCACAGGAAGGAAATTGAGACCAAACAGTCCATATCCAACCTAATAAAATACATTAAAAGCATGGGTAGATTTCAATAAGATACCCTGCAATGTACAAAATCCTAGATATACTGTATATATGGGCCAAGAAGAACCCTCTACGAGGGCAAGTGAGAGGTTAACTCAATAACTAACCAAACCCAGGGTAATCCGCAATAGCACCTGCAATTATGGAGCTGCGCGACGGCCGCCGACTACTAGCCGAGCGACCGACCCTCAACAACAACAACAACAACGACCTAATCATTGTTCAGCCTCATATTTCAGGTACATCACTGTTTGCTCATTTCGGTGGCAATAATACACATTTGCTGCAGGTTACTACTACATAGTGTGAGTTTTTTCAAAATTATGTATTATCAAAACTGTTGAAAATTCAAAATGTATTTATTTGTTTTTTACTTGCAGATCTCTGTACATATTCGTGACGGTAACGAGGAACATCTACTCATGTGACGCCAACCGAGTTTGGGCCTACATTTGTTGTTGGTGCTTTTCTTACTAAATCAATGCGAGATACATAGCGCAATTACAGCTAAAAGCTCCGCCGCAATTTTTATCATTTTTTAAATACCATATTATTTACTTTAGGTGAAGGTGATTTGACCACAAATATCTAGCAACTTCACACTTTTTTTGTTATGTGTACATGCACTACTGTAACTCAAATAAAAATATCTCATTATAAAATATTGCAGTTCTAAACGAGAAGACTCGTTTCCTGTTGATGTTGCTGGAACGTCTGATCAGACCGATGACCGTATTCTCTGTTTGTTCCGAGATCACGCCACCCAATTCGCCTGCTGGTTTGTCCTTTACACTATTTTCCTATGTTCATTGCTGTGATAATAGTGTGATTAAATAAACTGCTGTAAGGCATATCTGTATTTTTTTCACTAATATTTCAAGAAACACCCCGATCTCACGCTCGACTCAGCTCCAAAGTTAGTCTTTTTGCTATAAAATACCCTGAAATACATGTAAAGCTACATAATGTATGTAAATGTGTGTCTTTGTAACTGTCAAGCCTAACATATTCAGCCGATCGGAATCTTAGTAATGTGAACGCTGTGTCTTGTTCTTTCTGCTAGATTCTTCGTAGTCAATCTGTAAACCTATGCCAGTTTAAAATAGAACATTACAGAAACGTATTTTAACTATTTGAGAAAATGGTATTACTTCAGAGACGCTGACGCGTGCAGACTTCACTGATCGGTTCGGCACGGGATTCGAGTCACATCAGCTATTGTTCAACCATGTTTAGCTTAACGTATGTAAAATCGATGAATGCACACACTTTGACTATCCGATTTGATTAATTGTAAACTTTGTGACTATCTGGTAAAAGAAAAAAGTTTTTTTAACAATATGTTGTAAGGTTCTGTTCAACCGTTTAATTGCTGCTTTCAACTTTGTACATACTAACAAATTAAAGAAATGGGTATTGAAAAAACTACGTTTTATTATTGTGTTCATAGTCAATACTTTTTTATATATACCAATATACATATGTACCTGGTTTATGACTTGCCACCCACCGTTGTGATACGAACACTTTACCCTGAATATATCATTTTGCCACATTGCGTTTTCAGTTGGAACTACAATGAACAGTCCTCGGATACTGGCAGAAGTATGTAAATATTATGGTTAGATCAGCAACAAAGCAACAGTAACGACAACATGCAGTGCATCTGTTCTTTATTAGAGAATACAAAAATTCATATCGATGAATGCCAAAAAGAATTGTAACTCGGTTATACATTTTTGGATAGTTATAAACTTCAAATCATCAATGTAAAAGTATATGGATCAACAAAAAGAATAATTTGTGCATCAAATATTTGCCAACATCGAAACGAACACCCCTGTTAGGCCACAGGAAGCCTTCATCGAAGTGCAGATATTTGGATAGTTATAAACTTCAAATCATCAATATAAAAGTATATGGATCAACAAAAAGAATAATTTGTGCATCAAATATTTGCCAACATCGAAACGAACACCCCTGTTAGGCCACAGGAAGCCTTCATCGAAGTGCAAATATTTGGATAGTTATAAGCTTCAAATCATCAAAGTAAAAGTAATTGGATTAACAAAAACAAAAATTTATGCACCAACTATTTGCCAACATCGAAACGAACACCCCTGTTAGGCCACAGGAAGCCTTCATCGAAGTGCAAATATTTGGATAGTTATAAACTAAAATCATCAGTGTAAAAGTATATGGACCAACATAAACGAGAAGCAGTGCACCAAATATTTGCCAACATCGAAACGAACATCCCTTTTAGGCCCCAGGAAGCCTTCATCGAAGTGCAAATATTTGGATAGTTATAAACTTCAAATCATCAATGTAAAAGTATATGGATCAACATAAACGAGAATCAGTGCACCAAATAATTGCCAACATCGAAACGAAGACCCCTGTTAGGCCACAGGAAGCCTTCATCGAAGTGCAAATATTTGGATAGTTATAAACTTCAAATCATCAATGTAAAAGTATATGGATCAACATAAATGAGAATCAGTGCACCAAATATTTGCCAACATCGAAACGAACACCCCTGTTAGGCCACAGGAAGCCTTCATCGAAGTGCAAATATTTGGATAGTTATAAACTTCAAATCATCAATGTAAAAGTATATGGATCAACATAAACAAGAATCAGTGCATCAAATAATTGCCAACATCGAAACGAAGACCCCTGTTAGGCCACAGGAAGCCTTCATCGAAGTGCAAATAATTGGATAGTTATAAACTTTAAATCATCAATGTAAAAGTATATGGATCAACATAAACGAGAATCAGTGCACCAAATATTTGCCAACATCGAAACGAACACCCCTGTTAGGCCACAGGAAGCCTTCATCAAAGTGCAAATATTTCGATAGTTATAAACTAAAATCATCAATGTAAAAGTATATGGATCAATATAAACGAGAATCAGTGCACCAAATATTTGCCAACATCGAAACGAACACCCCTGTTAGGCCAAGGGAAGCCTTCATCGAAGTGCAAATATTTGGATAGTTACAAACTTCAAATCATCAATGTAAAAGTATATGGATCAACATAAACGAGAATTAATGCATCAAATATTTGCCAACATCGAAACGAACATCCCTTTTAGGCCCCAGGAAACCTTCATCGAAGTGCAAATATTTGGATAGTTATAAACTTCAAATCATCAATGTAAAAGTATATGGATCAACATAAACGAGAATCAGTGCACCAAATAATTGCCAACATCGAAACGAAGACCCCTGTTAGGCCACAGGAAGCCTTCATCGAAGTGCAAATATTTGGATAGTTATAAACTTCAAATCATCAATGTAAAAGTATATGGATCAACATAAATGAGAATCAGTGCACCAAATATTTGCCAACATCGAAACGAACACCCCTGTTAGGCCACAGGAAGCCTTCATCGAAGTGCAAATATTTGGATAGTTATAAACTTCAAATCATCAATGTAAAAGTATATGGATCAACATAAACAAGAATCAGTGCATCAAATAATTGCCAACATCGAAACGAAGACCCCTGTTAGGCCACAGGAAGCCTTCATCGAAGTGCAAATATTTGGATAGTTATAAACTTCAAATCATCAATGTAAAAGTATATGGATCAACATAAATGAGAATCAGTGCACCAAATATTTGCCAACATCGAAACGAACACCCCTGTTAGGCCACAGGAAGCCTTCATCGAAGTGCAAATATTTGGATAGTTATAAACTTCAAATCATCAATGTAAAAGTATATGGATCAACATAAATGAGAATCAGTGCACCAAATATTTGCCAACATCGAAACGAACACCCCTGTTAGGCCACAGGAAGCCTTCATCGAAGTGCAAATATTTGGATAGTTATAAACTTCAAATCATCAATGTAAAAGTATATGGATCAACATAAACAAGAATCAGTGCATCAAATAATTGCCAACATCGAAACGAAGACCCCTGTTAGGCCACAGGAAGCCTTCATCGAAGTGCAAATATTTGGATAGTTATAAACTTCAAATCATCAATGTAAAAGTATATGGATCAACATAAATGAGAATCAGTGCACCAAATATTTGCCAACATCGAAACGAACACCCCTGTTAGGCCACAGGAAGCCTTCATCGAAGTGCAAATATTTGGATAGTTATAAACTTCAAATCATCAATGTAAAAGTATATGGATCAACATAAATGAGAATCAGTGCACCAAATATTTGCCAACATCGAAACGAACACCCCTGTTAGGCCACAGGAAGCCTTCATCGAAGTGCAAATATTTGGATAGTTATAAACTTCAAATCATCAATGTAAAAGTATATGGATCAACATAAACAAGAATCAGTGCACCAAATATTTGCCAACATCGAAACGAACACCCCTGTTAGGCCACAGGAAGCCTTCAACGAAGTGCAAATATTTGGATAGTTATAAACTTCAAATCAACAATGTAAAAGTATATGGATCAACATAAACAAGAATCAGTGCACCAAATAATTGCCAACATCGAAACGAAGACCCCTGTTAGGCCACAGGAAGCCTTCATCGAAGTGCAAATATTTGGATAGTTATAAACTTCAAATCATCAATGTAAAAGTATATGGATCAACATAAATGAGAATCAGTGCACCAAATATTTTCCAACAGACCCCTGTTAGGCCACAGGAAGCCTTCATCGAAGGGCAAATATTTGGATAGTTATAAACTTCAAATCATCAATGTAAAAGTATATGGATCAACATAAACAAGAATCAGTGCACCAAATAATTGCCAACATCGAAACGAAGACCCCTGTTAGGCCACAGGAAGCCTTCATCGAAGTGCAAATATTTGGATAGTTATAAACTTCAAATCATCAATGTAAAAGTATATGGATCAACATAAATGAGGAGCAGTGCACCAAATATTTGCCATTATCGAAACGAACACCCCTGTTAGGCCACAGGAAGCCTTCAACGAAGTGCAAATATTTGGATAGTTATAAACTTCAAATCAACAATGTAAAAGTATATGGATCAACATAAACAAGAATCAGTGCACCAAATAATTGCCAACATCGAAACGAAGACCCCTGTTAGGCCACAGGAAGCCTTCATCGAAGTGCAAATATTTGGATAGTTATAAACTTCAAATCATCAATGTAAAAGTATATGGATCAACATAAATGAGAATCAGTGCACCAAATATTTTCCAACAGACCCCTGTTAGGCCACAGGAAGCCTTCATCGAAGGGCAAATATTTGGATAGTTATAAACTTCAAATCATCAATGTAAAAGTATATGGATCAACATAAACAAGAATCAGTGCACCAAATAATTGCCAACATCGAAACGAAGACCCCTGTTAGGCCACAGGAAGCCTTCATCGAAGTGCAAATATTTGGATAGTTATAAACTTCAAATCATCAATGTAAAAGTATATGGATCAACATAAATGAGAATCAGTGCACCAAATATTTGCCAGCATCGAAACGAACACCTCTGTTAGGCCACAGGAAGCCTTCATCGAAGTGCAAATATTTGGATAGTTATAAACTAAAGTCATCAATGTAAAAGTATATGGATCAACAAAAACGAGAATTAATGCACCAAATATTTGCCAACATCGAAACGAACATCCCTGTTAGGCCACAGGAAGCCTTCATCGAAGTGCAAATATTTGGATAGTTATAAACTTCAAATCATCAATGTAAAAGTATATGGATCAACATAAATGAGAATCAGTGCACCAAATATTTGCCAACATCGAAACGAACACCCCTGTTAGGCCACAGGAAGCCTTCATCGAAGTGCAAATATTTGTATAGTTATAAACTTCAAATCATCAATGTAAAAGTATATGGATCAACATAAACAAGAATCAGTGCACCAAATAATTGCCAACATCGAAACGAAGACCCCTGTTAGGCCACAGGAAGCCTTCATCGAAGTGCAAATATTTGGATAGTTATAAACTTCAAATCATCAATGTAAAAGTATATGGATCAACATAAATGAGAATCAGTGCACCAAATATTTGCCAACATCGAAACGAACACCCCTGTTAGGCCACAGGAAGCCTTCATCGAAGTGCAAATATTTGGATAGTTATAAACTTCAAATCATCAATGTAAAAGTATATGGATCAACATAAATGAGAATCAGTGCACCAAATATTTGCCAACATCGAAACGAACACCCCTGTTAGGCCACAGGAAGCCTTCATCGAAGTGCAAATATTTGGATAGTTATAAACTTCAGATCATCAATGTAAAAGTATATGGATCAACAAAAACGAGAATTAATGCACCAAATATTTGCCAACATCGAAACGAACATCCCTGTTAGGCCACAGGAAGCCTTCATCGAAGTGCAAATATTTGATAGTTATAAACTTCAAATCATCAATGTAAGAGTAAAGACGCTTTCGAGATTCTAGTGAAAATCACACACACTACTTTGCTCAGACGGTGAAACATCAACTTCACTGTTGTTCCACACGTGCATGATGCACGTACTGAACTAGCTTGTGGCCCAACATCTGAGTTCGGCGTAAAAGGGGTATTTTTACGAGCTGCGATGCTTTTTTATTAATTGGAATTAGTATATTATCTTTGTATGCTCATGTTTACATATTTTATTTTACAAAATTAGCGTTTATTTCACTCAAAAAGTTTTTAACCTAATGGTTCATGGTCTGACTATTTTTGTCTGTCAAATTTCACTAGATTCCCGAAAGGGTCTTTATATGGATCAACATAAATGAGAATCAGTGCACCAAATATTTGCCAACATCGAAACGAACACCCCTGTTAGGCCACAGGAAGCCTTCATCGAAGTGCAAATATTTGGATAGTTATAAACTTCAAATCATCAATGTAAAAGTATATGGATCAACATAAATGAGAATCAGTGCACCAAATATTTGCCAACATCGAAACGAACACCCCTGTTAGGCTACAGGAAGCCTTCATCGAAGTGCAAATATTTGGATAGTTAAAAATTTCAAATCCATTATGCAAATTTTCGTCAGCATCAGTTATAAACACCCATTAGACCACAGAAAGCCGTCATCAATGTGAAAGTTTAAGGAATAACATACAAATATTAACTCACCGTCTTTTATTCAGCATCGAGCAGACAAATGAAGCCATCATCGAACAGACAAATGAAGCCATCATCGAACAGACAAATGAAGCCATCGTCGATCGGACAAGTGAAGCCGTGGGGCTAAAAGTAATATGTAGTTTATGTATGTGCGATAAAAATGTGGCAAAAGTACTACGATCTATGTATAACATCATTAAGCCTCTTGGTGGTGGTGACAGTGTAATTGTTGTAGAATTTGCACTTCAAGAATTAGCTGCGGAAAATAGATATATTCGCTGTCGGTTGACGATAAACCGTAAATTACATGTATGCATTCACTTTTCTATTGACAAAAACGTGCAAGCTAAATCACTTACGTATTCTGAAGAAATAATGAACTGAATGTGTTGATTCATTAGTATTTATTCGCACTATTTTAAAACGGCTTATCAGAGAACCTGTTATCCACAAACCTGTTATCCACAAACCTGTTATCCACAAACCTGTTATCCACAAACCTGTTATCGAAGAGTTGAGGAACACGCCAATTTCGATTTTGGCTGCCACGGAGCTGATGCCAACAAATCAGTTGAGTTCAGTTTCTGAACGGCTCGAGTTGAGGCGTCACTGTTTCTGCGATGTCAGGTGGTGATGATGACTGAGTGCTTGGTTGGGGATATCAATCGTGTGTGTCATGTTGAGAGAAACAAGAAATGGATTGGCAAGAATGATCATGATGAGTTTTATGGTTGAAGTTGAAGTTGGTAGGAGAAAAGGCAATTATAAAAGATCTGATAAGTTTTATTGAAGCGTCAAATTGTGTCTCGATTTTTCTTCTTTTTGCTGGGTCAGTCAGTATGGTCCAGCTACTATTGGACGCGAAGAGGAAGGAAAAGTGGATTTCTACACTTAATGTAGCAAAATACATTTCTATATAAAACAAACTCCCCTCCATCGCCCATGTAACAGTTATCATAAAAAATATGACATTATATTTGTTATTTAATTCCAGCATTTTTTAGTTGGCTCCAAAAAATACGATAAAAATATCAAAAAATCAAGTATTACGCTTCAATACAGTTACCAACATGGCAAAGGTAATGACTGAGTATGTAAGAGAACCACTGTATAAAAAACATCGAACAGTACTTATAATGTCTCCAAATTTATAGCGAATGAGGAGAGTATCATGGATCACGCACTCGAGGGATTTCTTCAATCCCATGAAAGTTAAGCTCACCGGCTGCGTTCATTTTGAGGACATTTTTTGTGTAGATTTTGTGACTGCTTGTTGGAGTAATCAGCAGTTGCAGACAATCTTAAACGAAAACGGTTTCGTGAGTTTAGAGTTGTTGCGGTTTAGTCTGTTGAGAGTAACATTTTCTACTGGTAAACTTTTCCAAGCATTGATGTTTTGGTGCTCGTTACAATTGACCAAACTATTAGTTTGTACGTTAACCAAAAAAACAATGGCCTGTGTGGTATTATACAGATTAAATCACAACATGGTGAAACACGGATGTAAAGGTCTTTATACTCGATATCAGTTATGTATCAAAAGATAAATTTTTTTAAAGTTTCTTGTTAGTTTGATTTTAATACGAACTTATTATTTTCACATGGGCAGCTGTGCAATTTATATGAAGAAGTGCACTTGACTTTGTTTATATATTTGCATGTATACTCCCGGTTGTATTAGTCTTCAGTAGATTTGTAGAACTGATCCTCAAAGCCAGCCTCCAGAACCCGACAGCTTGGTTTATAAACCAACTTTCCCGCGTATGTCCGCCAGCCAGCAAACGCAAAAACTTGTAATTTTCTTGAAGTATCGGAAGCCGCAGAAATATGCATAATTGCCCCGCGTCAATACATGTCCATGGAGTGCTTCAACAAATGTGCTACATAAGTTCTAATCGCATAACAGATTTATCCTGCAAGCATATTTGGTAAAAAAAGTTAATCACAATATATTTATACCGTTTTAACAAGTCTGGCCGAACATACGAAGCATGTCCGCCCATAAAATTCCACCGGTCTGGCCAAATAAGTTTCAGTGAGTTGAGAGTGGGTGCACTTCTGTGGCACTAGCGAACGACAGAGCAACGGAAAAGTGGAATTCCCCCCTTCAGTTCCAATAGGTAGAATTTGTCTCCTGAAGTGTCTATAAAATGGCCTCAACCTTTTATTACCCCTTCTATAAACAATTTCCCATGCCTTTTGAGGATTGGGTCGTCCACCATGTTCTGTGGTAATGAATGTGCGGATGTGTGGATTGCGTGTCACTTGGTTCCTATTATTTTCATGTGCCAAACATTTGAAATACCATCCAGTCCGCTTTGCAATGTATCCGCTAATCTTTTTCAACTTCACACAACCAAAATCACCAGGATTTTCTTTCTGTTCTTCAGTTGAAAAACTGTGAAAAATAAGGCAGTGGTATACATGTCGTTGCAATTGAATGTGCCTGCCGGAAACAAGCTAATCAAAAAGAAATCATAATATTAGGAAAAAACAAATTGTCAGCATAAAAACTTGTTTAAACTAGAAACTTACAGATTCTGCCAACACAACTGACATTTAAATGACAGCGTTGAATGTTCGATTCAGTTGTATTGTAATCACCTACACCCTGCACATGCTTTCCATACGATAATGGTAACCATAATTCCATTGTTCTTATAGTTGCGTATGAAGAAAGCACTGAAGACGCTTTTCAAATTAACGAATGTGTTTTCTTTATTATTTGTTAGAATTTCTTCGACAAACATGCAATCTTTCTAAACGTTGCTAACATAATAGTGATAACATAACATTGCTTCATGTTATCGAACGGCCTGATGTATTTTATTTTTATTTGTCAACCTTGAATTTAAGGGAATTGAATCGGAGAACACCCACCAACATTTTACGTGTTACAGTGCCATCCATAACTTGCGACTTCCTCTATGCACGGCACCAGTTTCGTTAACTCACAATTGTAGATGTTGAATAGACGTATAATACTGTAGTAATGTACTTTTTTCTCCCGTATTTCCTAAGTTAGATAGCTCACCCCAACTATACTTTGGTGGTGTTATCATAAATCGTATTTTGTTTTCTATATGAACATTGCTCAAATTATTATCTTAATTTTTCTTGTGCATACATGAAAGTGCATATACAGTACAACGTGTCTTCGATCGTATTCAAATAATGATGAATTAACTCATGCACAAATCCCTGTTATAATGCCTAGAATCTGTGCATAATTGTATATGGTTTTAATGAATGTGTGACCTTTGTGCCATGACGCTGAGTATGTACCATATGTCGCAATACTGGCCAACTACGCGAACAAGATGGCACTGGTTCCAATGGCATGGCAAGTCTGTACCAATGAGGCGCATAAAATATGCAGTTGCGTTGGTACATCACATACATGTACATGTCTAATCAAATCTGGGTGCTCTGCCACTAGCAAGAATGCTGATTTGGGCTAGTTTTCGGCAGGCCACATCTGCCGATCAGACATTTTGGTGTTACCTCATGTTGAAGGACATAAGATATAGCAATAAATATAAATTAGGTCTTGAGGTGGGGAGGTCTGCCTCGATAAAACAAAATGTTAGGACATCAAATGTACATACATATTCATTCAGGTGCTTGGTGTAAATGAAAACCTAAAAAATAGTCGTGTGGTTACGAAGCAAGCAAGTGGTGTTCTCTGTATAATCCATGAGCCGCTTTGGCAAATGTACATACAATATGTACATACGATATGTATCTATTCTACATGAGTATTACTGTATGGAATTCTGGCAGACAACAACAACCACTACAAATTACCAGTTTACTTATGCTCCACAGAACGCGGTTACGAGTCTGATTAAATAGAATACAGTACCTGGTTTTATGATTATGATGGTATAATATGAACATTGGCATTGTGCTCAAGTATGCATAATTATCTAATGTAATAAGATAAATATTCACTCAAGGAACATCAATTAAGAATGACAAAAGTAACTGTTATACATAATCGTTTATTTTTTATCACATTCCTTTTTCATTTTCATTTTTGCGTTTCAGCTTCATTTATCTAACTCAATTTGTTCAATCATGATTTGAAATTACAACCGAATTTGCTTTGAGATGTCGTCTAATTACGCAAACATGTGAATTATAAATCCACAGATGGCCATGGAACGTCAGGCGGGTTAGTGATGTTTCAATTATTGATTGGCAAGTAGACATCTTATCATGGTTTATAATTTCAGTGTGTTTCTATTGGTATGTGGCAATGCTAATGTGCCTGGTTGGCTGCCAGGTACAAGAGGGACCCGCATCCCGGGTGTCCAATCCCAATCCAAAGCGGCCCATTGCCACTAAATGTGAACGTCAGTGCAATGATCAACACAGGAATGAGGTTGAGTCATTGTGAGTGAGTGAGTGAGTGAGTGAGTGAGTGAGTGCGTGAGTGAGTGAGTGAGTGAGTGAGTGAGTGAGTGAGTGAGTGAGTGAGTGAGTGAGTGAGTGAGTGAGTGAGTGAGTGAGTGAGTGAGTGAGTGAGTGAGTGAGTGAGTGAGTGAGTGAGTGAGTGAGTGAGTGAAAGATTAATGGACACTTTTTACGACAATTCGCAGATGAAAGACGTACTCGGGTATGATGTTCCCGAAGAATCCGTAGCATTTCTGATGCCTTTCGAAACGATATTCAGTCAGTCAAAGTATTATGAGAACAGCACAGAGAAAGTGAGAAGATACTGCAAGTTAGTTGTTAAACCAACTAAACTACTGCCTTACAAAACTTAATTAGGGTGGTCAATTGGTTATTTGAATGACCAGGCTAGTTTGGTGGGTTTTCCCCAATGAAACTCATTTTGGTACGGGTGTTTTGGATCCGGATGGAATCTAACGTTTTGGTTCGTTTTGATCGATTCAGTTTCATAGGAGTAAACCCGCCAAACTAACCTAGCCATTCTAATAACTAATTGACCACCATCAAATGTATTGGATAACTAGGGCATTGATATGCTTAATGATTCAGATCGGTACTCAATTGTGACCGATGTCTGAACGTGTGCCCTACATCACGAACCAAGGACTTGCTCTTGCTGGCTTTGAAACCAAATGAAATCCTCTGCCGTGCCTACATCACACATGGCTGGTCCAATTATACACTTACTCACCCACTTATGTGTGTACTTACCCACTTTTTCATTCATTTAGTACCCTTTTCTTTTTTACAGATGAAACCTTTCGTTGTCTCTTCAACAAATTATGCAAAATAGAAGCGCAATGCGCAGATGAAAAAAAGCGAATAGAAACAGTCATGATTGAATCAAGTGAAACGTTGGAAAAAGAAAAACTCGGCAATATTTGCAGGTAGGATAAACTTACATAATGTCACATTTAATGACTCACTCACTCACTCACTCACTCACTCACTCACTCACTCACTCACTCACTCACTCACTCACTCACTCACTCACTCACTCACTCACTCACTCACTCACTCACTCACTCACTCACTCACTCACTCACTCACTCACTCACTCACTCACTCACTCACTCACTCACTCACTCACTCACTCACTCACTCACTCACTCACTCACTCACTCACTCACTCACTCACTCACTCACTCACTCACTCACTCACTCACTCACTCACTCACTCACTCACTCACTCACTCACTCACTCACTCACTCACTCACTCACTCACTCACTCACTCACTCACTCACTCCCACACTTCAGTATATTTGCCTCCTACGAAACGTGTCATTTTACATCCCTGGTACGTCATTGCCATGTCAACCTCACAACGTTCTGGCCACAACTGCAATCCGCCAGTATGGAAGCCATGAAGTCAATAATAAACAACATACAGACTTCAAATCAGGTGAGTTAAGCCCAAAACCAAATAAATTACAGTTATTTTGACGTCTATTATTTCGCAGCACGACGTGCCCCAGGAATGTCTGACGTTGCCAGAATGGCCCGAACTAATGGCACCACGTCAAGACAGTCAACCACAAATTCACACCACCAGTGACGCCTACCACCAACGTCAACCAAACATCCTCTATTTCATGATCGCTGTTATATTTATTCTGACAAATCTATGTAATTGCACCAACCAATCAAATATTTTGAAAGTTTGATATTATGTTTTTCTACTACATACGTATGCTGCTATTTATTTTCATTTATTTGTTTATCAAACCCGCATTTGTTTTTGTGACGGGTGCGTTACAACTACAGTATCCGCAAACAATCGTTTTACATTGTATGTACCTATAACAGTAGTAATTCTTTTATTTGTTGGTTGCATTTTAGCTTCGTTTCAATTCAATTTTAGTTAAATTAAATGTAGAGGGTCAACTGGTAAAATTTTTGTTTTTAATCGTCGAATCACCAAGTGTGTGGGCGGGTTATGAAGTTAATATTCATTTTCAATTTTAATAAATGCTGAATGTGCAAAATTCGGCGGAAACCGTCATTCATGCTGTGGTGACTCAGGCGGAGAGCTGCATAGACAACGGTATAGTTAGAAAACCAGGATAAAAACAATCAAATGTTTTGGTTTAGTATGTAGGTCAAAAAAGAATCATTCTGTCATTCATACTAATCCAACTTTGACTCTGATTCGGACAGATCAGGTTGAGGCTCAAAATCATCGTTAACTCGTGATGGAGGTCTGTTGTGTGGTGGGGTCGGGGCAGATACTCTCCAGCCCTGTTTCAATAATAGTAAATCAAACATTCTAAAGGGCAAAGTTACTACAAATAATAAGCTTGTGAATGCTGAAAGCATTTGGGCAAGAAGAGGAATTTTGTAGTTTTGACTAACAGGAGGTAACAGGTCGCTGCCGTGAGCACCTACAGTATGAATATCGTTAGTCACATAGCAATTATAAAAAAATCAGAAGTTTGATAAGTTAACCTGCTGTATCAAAATAAAATAAAACTGATCTATTGATTAAATCACGCTCTATTCTTGACTAAATCAAGATTTCGTACTAAATCATTGTGTTATGTAATTCAATCTTTCTTATGAGTCAGTCGTTAAAGTAAAAAAATAATCCCAACGATTGGGTAAACGCTGGATGCCTCTTCGACGGTTAGCTCGGTCTGAACAGAAGCTACGTTAAACTGGCAAAACATACATACACTGACAGACTGACTGACTGACTGATTAAAGTACACGGTTAACATGTCTCAGTTTCACTCTCACAAAACCGATTTACATTAATGAAAAATGTAATGCTTCATATCATGGACTATGCCAACTTCTGGTAGACTTCCTGAGTTGACTCCTGATATGATGTTGCCAAACGGGTAGTTGCAGAGTTGAGCGACTGCTGGATGAGGCTGACGACCGCAAGTCTGCGAATTAAAGTTCTTGTATTCGTTGGTAAAACAACTAATGTGTTGACTCAGTCCAGGTTATGTCATTCAAATATCAGACAGTCAATCAATCAGTCAGTCATTCAATCAGTGAGTCAATCAGTCTGTCAATCAGTTAATCAAACAGTTAATCAATCAGTTAGTCAATCAGTCAGTAACCGAGATCCCGGTTTGAATCAGCTGGTTTCGATATGGTGGCGTACATCGGACTCCCTGTTGACGGCCGTCTTGCCTTTTCCTTGAATCAAAGTACAATAATAAGAGTGAGCAGTTTTTTTGACATTTACGGATTACTGACATACTGTACAAGAGATGTACTAAAACGGAATCTATAGCAACCCGTTGACAAATTTTTTAACTAACTAACTATCTGATCATTGACTAACTGTCTAATCATTGACAAACAGTTTCATGGTACTTCGATTCTGACTCAGTAGTGCTTGATTCATCATCGCTGTATCCCAAGTACGATCGTACGATCTCTCTGCTCGTCAATGTTGAGTCCAACTGAGATAAGTCCGGTGGGTCGTCGTCTGGCGCTGTTGAGTCGGCCGTGTAGTAGTCCGTGCCACTCGCTTCCGTTGCTGAATCAGTATCATCTATGTCTGTCTGTCTGTCTGTCTGTCTGTCTGTCTGTCTGTCTGTCTGTCTGTCTGTCTGTCTGTCTGTCTGTTCGTCTCTCTGTCTGTCTCACTAGTGTTATATCCTACCTGGACTGTCAGAGGTCCTGGATATCGTGTCACCACGACTCGGATAAGTCGATTCAGTGGTAAAACTGCGTTGTAGTTCTTCGGAAGTGTCTGCTGCTTCGAACTTTTGTTCTGGACTTTGGTTATCTTGTTCCGCAGCTTTTTTCATTTGCGTGTTGACCAGTTCCTGCAACA
The DNA here is from genome assembly GCA_964036265.1 of Daptonema setosum. Taxonomy (NCBI): domain Eukaryota; kingdom Metazoa; phylum Nematoda; class Chromadorea; order Monhysterida; family Xyalidae; genus Daptonema; species Daptonema setosum. The sequence goes on from OZ038447.1 coordinate 14,081,967, forward strand.
CTTTGAGATTTAATTTCATAATTTGAATCTAAACAACAAAACACATCTCACTCACCCGATGCACGGAATCGCAGTAAACGGCTCCCACAACGACTTGGTCGGGTGGGCAGTGGCTGCACGGTGCCATCAGCGGGACCACCGTATCAGGGATTCCCGGGTACAAGTCCGGCATGTCATCGCTGTGTTCGTCGGCGTGTTGCAGATAGTTTTCGACTTTGACACCGCGTTGCTGAAGGTGAGTTTGTGGCCATAAAAACTTATAAGTAAAACAACAACAACAGATTAACCTTTAGTTTTAGGTTCATGACGGCATCGAAGTCACTCAGCATGTACCGATGCATTCTGTACCCGACAACGCTGTCTTCGAAGTGATGTTCGACGGCCTTGTCCTGGCATTCACCCATCAATGTCACGTCAGCAACGATGATTTCGTCGATGATGTAGATGGAAGTGATGTTGCCTAGGGATCAGAGACATTTACATGCATTAGGGATACAGACTGAACATATTCTACTTCGATGCGGTTAAGTATGCACATAAATATAATTGACGTATACATACACTCGTCCATACCGTTATGATGTTTTTAAATCGGATTGCCTGAGAAAACCTACAGTTAGGGGTCGCCAAATTTTTTTTAGCTCTTAGCGGTTTTAGAACCACTATATGGTGGGTAGAAATCGATCACACAGGGTGGTCTAAAAAAATGACAACACTTTGAAGCTGAATAACTCTCGGCACAGGCTTCTGATTTCATAAAAATTTTTAGGTATTATCACCAACATACTAATTTAGAAAAATTTATAAAACCAAGGTGATCGGACAATCACAGCGGCCACCACGCATTAATGTTTGCGAAAATGCGCATGGGTTAAAAACCGCCTAAATCGTGCATGCATATTCAAGGGATGATATGCACGTAATAAATGAAACATTAGTGTTCGGCCGTTCTCAAGAGTGAAACATTTGTGGACCCTAATACTATACCCATCCACTTTATAGTAGAACTATTCTAAAACCACTAAGAGCTCAACATTTTTTCGTCGACGCCTAACTCCAAGTTTTTTCAGGCAATCCGATTAAAAAAATATTTCAAACACATTATTACCGCAAGAATGTCCTGGATCAGGGTCTTTCCAGTCAGGCCAGACCGTTCCGTTCGTACACGCTGTTGAATAAACCGTTTGATGGAAAATTCGTTCACGTTTCATCTTGTTCATTTAAATGAACAAAGTTTATTTTTTAAGTCAGCGAAGCTATCGTCATTTTTCAACACCAACGACAACCACCCATTTCATTTTGTCGAAAAGTTTTAAAATTACGTTCATGTTTTAGAGAGGTCAATAAATAATAAATACGATTTTCAAACTGCATCCTATTGGGCGTCAGCCTTAGCCGGGAAAGGTGAGCACTCAGTCGCTTCGCTCCTTCACACTTCCCTTAGTAACAATGATTTATTTTTTACCATTGTTAGCCGTCCTTTGCTGAAGTTTGTTTATTTTTTCGATATTCAACTAGATAAGTACAAATTGACTAAAATCTTTCGCAGTCACTAACTGGGATCGAACATGCTTCCGGGTCCACTTCTTTTCGGTTTGCCTTCGGGTCGATTTGTTTTCGGTTTGACTTGTTTAGACTTGTTTTCGGGTAGGTTTGTAGCCGCACTTCGGTTTGAAGTTTTGGCTGCTGCTCGCCTTTTATCCATCATTTTCATTGCCTTTCTATACGATTGCCACCTCCTTTCCTTTCCTGCATTGTTAGTCAATCTTCAAGACACAGACTGTATAATTTATTCATCCCAGTTAATTAGTTAGCCAGATCGCTGAGTCGTTCAGTTATGTAGGTTCATCCCAACATAAAAGCTTTTTAACCAACGTTTCTTCGAAAACAGAGATGATTGTTTGAAGATTGCCCTCAGAGCATTTTCGTCTTCCTCTTTCTCGATCCTATCTTGGTCGTCCTCTTTCTTGATCCTGTCTTGTTCTTTCACAAACTCGCGCACTTTTCCAGGCGCTGTAATCGTTGACGAGTAAGCAACAACAACAACAACAACAACAACAACAACAACAACAACAACAACAACAACAACAACAACAACAACAACAACAACAACAACAACAACAACAACAACAACAACAACAACAACAACAACAACAACAACAACAACAACAACAACAACAACAACAACAACAACAACAACAACAACAACAACAACAACAACAACAACAACAACAACGACAACAACAACAACAACAACAACAACAACAACAACAACAACAACAACTACAACAACAACAACAACAACAACAACAACAACAACAACAACAACAACAACAACAACAACAACAATAACCGACCTGAACGATCAAGAGTCACGATGCCTGGATAATCTTTTTTCTTCAGTTTACTCACACCGCTGGTCATCATGATACGAGCCACCAGACGGACAAAGTCGATGGCCACGTCGTCAGGTGTGATCGTGGGTACCTGAAACAAACAAACGTAATGGCTATATAGAAATCAAACTACTTTACATAGACATTGCAGCATATAAAGCAGTGAAAAGGATACCAGGGTCATAAGCAGTGAAAAGTCTACAACTTGACGCAGATACCTAAATTGAAATGAAGGGATAAGAAAAACGTTGATTATGTTTGATTTTGGGCTCGGGCTCGTTTCAGGTGTATACAAACACGTAACACAAACTCGTATTTTATGGTGATTTGTGAGTAGCATCTGAATAGAACACGTGCTTTTCGACATCCTGATGTTATGTTCTTGTGGTCTTTCCATACTCTGATCGAAATCTTCTTCATCAATCACAAGCTCATCGTTTTCACCGTGAATGTGCGGAAGTTGGAGCTGAATACACTCACTCACTCACTCACTCACTCACTCACTCACTCACTTCACTCACTCACTCACTCACTCACATACCGGTATGGTTGACATGTTTTCATAATCACTGACTTGCCATTCTTGTCGGGATAGCGTGCAGAACTCGTTGTTCATAAACCTATTTAAAGCAAATGTTCAATGTTTATCGACTTGATTGCTTAAACTTGATTCGATTGGTAAAGTATGAATTTATTGGGTCTACAATTATTATTTTCCACATGCATAAAGTCTAACTTTTCTGTGGTATTTTTATGTACCAGTAATCGTAGATCGCCTACAGCCAGTAGACGCAGAACTTTGTTGCCCGAAACCTGCGAATAAAGACAACCCCTTTTATCATGAAACCCTTGGAAATAGTTAATAACTACTTACAACTGGTTAATTATCTATCAAATAGTTGCTATTAACAAAAAACATCCAACCACTTCATCTCGGCACGAAAGTTCGTTCACGTCCACAAAGCACATCCACGGTCTGAATGCCAGCGAAGAGCCGATGTTGTCAACCGGGTGGAACTTGTTGCGTAATAGCTGTACCGTGGCTCATAATGAGACAGACAGACAGACAGACAGACAGACAGACAGACAGACAGACAGACCGAGAGACAGACAGACAGACAGACAGACAGACAGACAGACAGACAGACAGACAGACAGACATACAGACAGACAGACAGACAGACAGACAGACAGACAGACAGACAGACAGACAGACAGACAGACAGACAGACAGACAGACAGACAGACAGACAGACAGACAGACAGACAGACAGACAGACAGACAGACAGACAGACAGACAGACAGACAGATAGACAGACAGACAGACAGACAGACAGACAGACAGACAGACAGACAGACAGACAGACAGACAGACAGACAGACAGACAGACAGACAGACAGACAGACAGACAGACAGACAGACAGACAGACAGACAGACAGACAGACAGACAGACAGACAGACAGACAGACAGACAGACAGACAGACAGACAGACATCCAGACAGACAGACAGACAGACAGACAGACAGACAGACAGACAGACAGACAGACAGACAGACAGACAGACAGACAGACAGACAGACAGACAGACAGACAGACAGACAGACAGACAGACGGACAGACATCCAGACAGACAGATAACCCCGGCGCTGAGAACAGGCAGATAAGCCCTCCACATGGGTGCTATACTCATCAGCGTGATGTCCCGTTTCATGCACATTCGGATGTACGCCAAGTAGTCCATGTGCTCAAGGTGTACTGTAGAGTAGTGGGCTCGAATCCACAGCTCATCGGTCTCATAGACATGTCTGTGAGCGAGTGAGTAAGTGAGTGAGTGAGTGAGTGAGTGAGTGAGTGAGTGAGTGAGTGAGTGAGTGAGTGAGTGAGTGAGTGAGTGAGTGAGTGAGTGAGTGAGTGAGTGAGTGAGTGAGTGAGTGAGTGAGTGAGTGAGTGAGTGAGTGAGTGAGTGAGTGAGTGAGTGAGTGAGTGAGTGAGTGAGTGAGTGAGTGAGTGAGTGAGTGAGTGAGTGAGTGAGTGAGTGAGGGAATTAAATGCTAACTAAAATTATCCGTTTCGTTTCAACCCCCACTCCCTTTATAGTTCAAACAGTTTATAGTTTATAGTTTATTGTTGTCAACAATGTTTACCCTTTTTAGTGTTTTTTAAGATTCCGCTCTAAGTTATGAAAATGTATGTGTATTTGCATGAATGTGTTATTTATGAATGTGTTTTTTTCATGGACGTGTTTTTTTCATGGATGTTTTTGTTCATGGATGTGTTTCTTCATGGATGTGTTTTTTCATGGATGTGTTTTTATGTGCATTGCAAATTTTTGCCCACGGGACTCAACTTTATAGAAACTAAAATGGTTTGACCACGGGACTCAACTGCATTGAAACTAAAATAGTTTGCCCACGGGACTCAATAGTATTGAAAGCAAAATTGTTTTCCCACGGGACTCACTGCATTGAAATTTTGCCCACGGGACTCAACTGTATTGAAAGCCCCACGGGACTCAACTCAACTGTATAGAAACTAAAATAGTTTGACCACGGGACTCAACTGCATTGAAACTGGAATAGTTTGCCCACGGGACTCAATAGTATTGAAAGCAAAATTGTTTTCCCACGGGACTCAACTGCATTGAAATTTTGCCCACGGGACTCAACTGTATTGAAAGCCCCACGGGACTCAACTGTATAGAAACTAAAATAGTTTGACCACGGGACTCAACTGCATTGAAACTAGAATAGTTTGCCCACGGGACTCAATAGTATTGAAAGCAAAATTGTTTTCCCACGGGACTCAACTGCATTGAAATTTTGCCCACGGGACTCAACTGTATTGAAAGCCCCACGGGACTCAACTGTATAGAAACCAAAATAGTTTGACCACGGGACTCAACTGCATTGAAACTAAAATAGTTTGCCCACGGGACTCAATAGTATTGAAAGCAAAATTGTTTTCCCACGGGACTCAACTGCATTGAAATTTTGCCCACGGGACTCAACTGTATTGAAAGCCCCCACGGGACTCAACTGTATAGAAACTAAGATAGTTTGACCACGGGACTCAACTGCATTGAAACTAAAATAGTTTGCCAACGGGACTCAACTGCATTGAAATTTTGCCCACGGGACTCAACTGTATAGAAACTAAAATAGTTTGACCACGGGACTCAACTGCATTGAAACTAAAATAGTTTGCCCAGGGGACTCAATAGTATTGAAAGCAAAATTGTTTTCCCACGGGACTCAACTGCATTGAAATTTTGCCCACGGGACTCAACTGTATTGAAAGCCCACGGGACTCATCTGTATAGAAACTAAAATAGTTTGACCACGGGACTCAACTGCATTGAAACTAAAATAGTTTCCCCACGGGACTCAATAGTATTGAAAGCAAAATTGTTTTCCCACGGGACTGAACTGCACTGAAATTTTGCCCACGGGACTCAACTGTATAGAAACTAAAATTGTTTGACCACGGGACTCAACTGCATTGAAACTAAAATAGTTTGCCCACGGGACTCATTGGTATTGAAAGCAAAATTGTTTTCCCACGGGACTCAACTGCATTGAAACTAAAATAGTTTGCTCACGGGACTCAACTGTATTGAAACTAAAATAGTTTGACCACTGGACTCAACTGTATTGAAACTAAAATAGTTTGACCACGGGACTCAACTGTATTGAAACTAAAATAGTTTGCCCACGGGACCCAATAGTATTGAAAGCAAAATTGTTTTCCCACGGGACTCAACTGCACTGAAATTTTGCCCACGGGACTCAACTGCATTGAAACTAAAAGAGTTTGCCCACGGGACTCAATAGTATTGAAAGCAAAATTGTTTTCCCACGGGACTCAACTGCATTGAAATTTTGCCCACGGGACTCAACTGTATTGAAACTAAAATAGTTTGACCACGGGACTCAACTGCATTGAAACTAGAATAGTTTGCCCACGGGACTCAATAGTATTGAAAGCAAAATTGTTTTCCCACGGGACTCAACTGTATTGAAACTAAAATAGTTTGACCACGGGACTCAACTGCATTGAAACTAGAATAGTTTGCCCACGGGACTCAATAGTATTGAAAGCAAAATTGTTTTCCCACGGGACTCAACTGCATTGAAATTTTGTTCACGGGACTCGACTGTATAGAAAAGTATTGAAAGCAAATTGTTTTCCCACGGGACTCAACTGCATTGAAATTTTGCCCACGGGACTCAACTGTATTGAAAGCCCCACGGGACTCAACTGTATTGAAACTAAAATAGTTTGCCCACGGGACCCAATAGTATTGAGAGCAAAATTGTTTTCCCACGGGACTCAACTGCACTGAAATTTTGCCCACGGGACTCGACTGTATAGAAAAGTATTGAAAGCAAATTGTTTTCCCACGGGACTCAACTGCATTGAAATTTTGCCCACGGGACTCAACTGTATTGAAAGCCCCACGGGACTCAACTGTATAGAAACTAAAATAGTTTGACCACGGGACTCAACTGTATTGAAACTAAAATAGTTTGCCCACGGGACCCAATAGTATTGAAAGCAAAATTGTTTTCCCACGGGACTCAACTGCACTGAAATTTTGCCTACGGGACTCGACTGTATAGAAACTAAAATAGTTTGACCACGGGACTCAACTGCATTGAAATTTTGCCCACGGGACTCAACTGTATTGAAAGCCCCACGGGACTCATCTGCATAGAAACTAAAATAGTTTGACCACGGGACTCAACTGCATTGAAACTAAAATAGTTTCCCCACGGGACTCAATAGTATTGAAAGCAAAATTGTTTTCCCACGGGACTCAACTGCATTGAAATTTCGCCCACGGGACTCAACTGTATTGAAAGCCCCACGGGACTCAACTGTATAGAAACTAAAATTGTTTGACCACGGGACTCAACTGCATTGAAACTAAAATAGTTTGCCCACGGGACTCAATGGTATTGAAAGCAAAATTGTTTTCCCACGGGACTCAACTGCATTGAAACTAAAATAGTTTGCCCACGGGACTCAATAGTATTGAAAGCAAAATTGTTTTTCCACTGGACTCAACTGCATTGAAATTTTGCCTACGGGACTCAACTGTATTTAAAGCCCCACAGGACTCAACTGTATAGAAACTGAAATAGTTTGACCACGGGACTCAACTGTATTGAAACTAAAATAGTTTGCCCACGGGACCCAATAGTATTGAAAGCAAAATTGTTTTCCCACGGGACTCAACTGCACTGAAATTTTGCCCACGGGACTCAACTGCATTGAAAGCCCCATGGGACTCAACTGTATAGAAACTAAAATAGTTTGACCACGGGACTCAACTGCATTGAAACTAAAATATTTTGCCCACGGGACTCAGTAGTATTGAAAGCAAAATTGTTTTTCCACGGGACTCAACTGCATTGGATTTTTGCCCACGGGACTCAACTGTATTGAAAGCAAAATTTTTTCATGGATGTGTTTCTTCATGGATGTGTTTTTTCATGGTCTTTTTATGTGACCACGGGACTCAACTGCATTGAAACTAAAATAGTTATAGTTACTCATCCGGCATTATTATAATAAAACCCTGCACACAAAAAACAAATTCCAAATTCCAGTTCACAATGGTACGAATGTGTATTGGAAAGTTGTTGACCACGGCGCAATGCGCGCAGCGCTGCTCGGCTGTGCCCCTGCTGAGTACCCCGACTCTAAAAGGTCGGCGTAATTCCCCGGGTGTGTCCCTAGTATTTACTTAACGAAATATGTGTAAATATGTGATGAACAGTGTATCATTTACACCGTGTCGGTCACATATGAACAGAAAACGTGATTGAAAAAAAACACTATTATTCGTTGTTTACCGTAAGGAAAATATGTCGCGCATATATTTAGTATTGATGATTGAATAGTTTTCCAGTACTGATGAAGGGTATTATATTTTAATGTAGACCACGATGAATGTACTTTATTTATCTCTGGTTTACTGAATAAGTCTTTTTAAGCCCATTAAGAAAATTTCACGTTTTAATTTAGTTCACCGGATTAATAACTGCCATTTGGTGAAGCGACTAGTTTGCAAAGCAGGTTTTAGGGTTTGCGAACGCTAATACAACAGCCAAAGTCTCAGTACGCGAAAAACTCTCCGATCTTTAAGCTTGCATAAAAAACAGTAAACCACATTATATACACACTCACATACTGATTTTTATACTTGGTGATAATTAAATCAAAATATTTCATTGATTATCTTGGATAACCGACCCAAATAATGAAGTATCTGATTATTGGGTTCGGACCGATATCTTACGCCAAAGTATACAGTAGTTGTGTCTGTATGTTGTATGCATTCCACTGCCGGACTTGCTTTTATACGGACGATGTGACACCCAACCACCCATCAATGATGTCATATCAAACCGGAATCAGTCAGGTTGTTAATGTGTTGTCCTAAAGGCACTTCAAGCACGCAAAACTGTGTAAATTGTGCAACTTCTGATTACGATATTCTTGGTATTTGGCAGAACTGATTGTTAGTTTTTCCGCAGGTCAAAGGTTGCTTTCATCAACCTGCATATTTCTGGTGCATTCTTTCAATGTCAAGACTGGTATCTCACGCACCAATCCAACTCCAAATGTCAACATCAAGAGTATCGCAGACTTTCTGGCATCCGAAACTTGGTTTCAAACTCGAGAGACTGCCGAAGTGGACGGAATTCCAGAAACCGACCGGACAGAGTACTTCAGACTCAACAATAAACGAGTTTGAACGATATTCTTTTTAACGTCATAGAATGAAGATGCTCGTTGGAACATTTATTGTCATCTGATCGAGTTGAAGAGTACAGGACCTGTTCCTCACCATCACATGTACCATTAGACCAATACATATGGGAGAGTCAATAGTGTACGTGATTCAAACATAAATCCAACCAACATTCCAAGTTACGGTAGATGAATCTCCAGTTATTTATATACATCAACACCACGTTCTTTGGGTTATTTTTTTTCACTAATACTCAGTTATTCACGTGAGATCGGGGTAACGTGTTGGTTTTGTCACGTTTTCAAATATCCAACTGACATCGAGTTTTCACGGCATTCAAAACTGCTCAAACTATTGCAGCTTGAAATGTAGCCTTGGGAAAAAATTATCAAACGTGTAAAAAGTACAACAGAGTTCTAATTTCCGATACTTACTGATAATAACTATGTGGGTTAAAACGTTTGAGGAAAATTTGGGTAAACATGAAGCAAGTGGCTGATACATGGCAACTGTATGTACTTGAGATTACAACAAACCTCACAGTGCATTCCACTCGACCACAACAACATCTATTGTCCAACCAAACCGCTTTCTGGCACTCTGGCATAAGCCGACTGAACTGGTTTACATTCCAACCCTATGTATCGTGGTTCTTGGCTACATCGCATTCACCGAAACTGTATTACAGTACTTGATTGCCAGGGTATGTCAGTTCATATTGGATTATTTAATTTCCCTCATGATCGATTAAAATGTAAAATGATTATGGAATCATCTTCACAGCAAGTGCCTGAGTACACCTTGATGTTTTTTACATCATGCTCATAAAGCAGTTTGACGGTTTATTTCGTTACAAGTTCAAAACTATTAGTTTTTTCACTCCGCTTCATGTCACATTTTATTCTGAGTGAAAGTGTGGGTTAATAAAGGCGTGAGGGATTAGGGAGCGATATACTATGAGCTTATGAACGAAAGATTTGTTGAAGTAAGTCAGTGTGCAAGGGTCATTGGTAAATGTGAGTGTGTGAGGCTAAATGATTTGAAGAGTGAGTGATTGAGTGACTGCGAGAGTGAGTCTGTGAGTTATTGGATGAAACACCTACTATAAATTTTCATTGAAAGCGTTTCGAGTCAGCCCATTGGAAACTAACACATCACCAAACGGTTGTCTGCAAAAACGGCGATATGAATATATACTTTTATAAAATAACGTTTGTAATAATAATTGTTCACCCTATGTTATGCGATTATTACAATTGACAGTCAGTCAGCATGTCACACGGTCACTGCAATGTAATCAAAGAGCTCGTTTTTTTCATTTCACGCTGATCCAATAATCCAATGATGCAACACAACAACTATAAAAATAATTATAAACCACAAAAGTTGTTTATAATATAAATTTGCTAAAGCCCAAAGTGCAAAACGGATGTGCACATGTGCATGTTTTTGTCTGCATGTTTAATAACATTAACTTATTTGGAATGCTGGTGTGATGATCGACGCATTCTTGACTACGCCGAATTTAACAGCATAGTCACATCACTTTTGCGTTTAGCCGTCTTCTAAATCAATAACAAAATCTCTCAGTTATATTTTTTTGTAATGAAGAAATATTTTCGCTTATCTTACTTCACCACTGACTGCTCTGACACATAAAATTTTATAGCACAAACAAACGATAATCGAGTGAAACTGAATTTCCATTTCATCAATGTTCTGAAGAAAGTCGCTGAAAGTCGAACATTTTCTAAAGCCCGAATAAATTTTCTTATTTTGAAAGGTTTTTGACTGAGTGGTTGACAGCCCGAACTATACCCAATAAACCATGCTGTTCAGTCGGGAGCAATCAACTCGACTCAATGCCGACTCACGACGATCCGTGATTAACAGGTTCGGTTGCCATTAACAGATTAAAATATTAATTACTGTCAATTATTTGTTTACTAAGACGAACATCGATCTATGTATAGCTGATTTATTGTTACCGCATGTGGCCCTGCATTGACACTGCGCGCATGCGAAACATTAGGTCCAATTTTAGAGTTGCCTTTTTCCTCTTCAATTTCGAAATATAACCCATTTAGTTTTCAGAATAAGTTTTACCAATGCATTTCGAAGTTTCTAAACAGGAAAATAAAATAGTTCATTGCCGCAATGTTGTTGTAACACTGCTGCCAAAGTTCTCACTAATGTTTCACATGCGCACATGGACAAAGCAAGGCCACACACGGTAACAATAAACTAGCTATAACTAGAATACTAAATATAGTACGTTGTTAGAAAATTGAAAGAATTTGAATTACATAGAAGTTTGTTAGAAAAACGTTGACAAAAAGTTGCTTTAACCGGCGGTACCTTTCGTAGTGGGTGGTAGAAAATGACGTAAAACAAAAAACCTAAAAATAACGTTAAGCTGCATTATATTCGATTTTGAATTGTATTCGGTTAACAAATGGTCATGTTTTGTGTTTCTTTGAGTTCGCTTCCAAATTTTTCTGAAGTATGTAATGTATTTTACTAAGAGACAAAAAGACGTGTAACAAACTGCGCTACATATGGCTTGGCAACGGAAACTATTGGTAGCTGCAGTAGTTCGTGTTTACAGTCATGTAATGAACTATTTTATTACAGTGCAGTGTTAGCAAACGTGCTCTTAGTAATATTGAGTTGATGTGTATTATATAAATTGACACCAAATCTTACACAATTTCCTGATCAGGGGATTTAAGGATTTTAAGATAAAATTAATTACGTAACGCAAGTGTTCGTTACAAGTTACCAAATTAGCTTCGTCGAAATCTGGCTAAAGCCCACACACAATTTTGCGTGCCAAGCTGCCCGCTATGCAACTCACCACTGAAACATCAGGACCATGAACAGCTCACAACACAACTTTGAATAACCAGCATTCTAATGCGTTTGTTACAAGATGTCCCTTTAATGTTTCATTAGTGAAAAGTTTTACACACGGTTTTGGTGGCACAATGTGTGGGCTAGATATGTATATCAGATCAATCGGTCAACCATTATATTTAGTCAACGTCACGATTGTTAAATTGTGTTCCTTCTAACTTTAGCTTGTTATACATGGGGTTTCAATTATTTAATTCCAGAATGATCCGACCGACGTACCTCTACTACGTGAGTACGGCTGCCGTACTCGCCGGTGGGTCGAGCCAGTATTACACACTCTCCATCGTGAATCCCACCGAAACGATAATGCTGGACTGGATAATGGACTGCGATCAACTCAACAATCATACTGCTCTCAATCAACTTCACTTGCATTCTGGTAAGCATGTAAACAATTATTCGCCTGTCTAGTTGGTCTTTTTTTGCCTGTCCAGGGCGCCAACCTCGGAAACTGGTGGTCCTAGGTTCAAAACCTGGCTTGACATACAAACACGCATTGCTTTGGAGTTTCTGCATTGCAAGTTTATTCAACCTTTCTGGCCACTATGAAAACACTATGCTGAATGTAATAGAGTGCATTGATGACTTCACTTAATGAAGAAGTGCAAGCGAAAAAATATGAGTTTAGTTGATTCAGTGAATAACTTACTGGTATTTCAGAATTAAGCACGGGTGTTTCGATAATGTGGGCGTTTATCTGTGCCAGTGTGTGTCTGGGCTGTTGTTTGGGATCGTTAATAGCGCACCCCATGGCCAGCAGGTTACTGTACATTATGCCACTACTATATTTATAGCCGGTACATTCATGGCAACATGTCTATAGTATAATAATCATTCAATTAATCAATCAGTAATTAAACAAAAACTGGTGGTTTTTGGTAGATAAGCTAATCTAATTGGAGACGTATTGATTCAGACTGGGTCGACGAGGCAGTTTGATGGCTAACGCTTGTCTCAACATATTTGCCGGATTTATGGTTATAGCGGCATATATATTGTCTACTCCATCACTGTTAATATTAGCCAGGGTAATTTATGGCATTTGTATGGGAGTTGCTTCCGGTTAGTTAAGTTTGACAGCCGTCGACTCGTTACCTCACTCACTCATTACCTCACTCACTCACTCATTCACTCACTTATTCTACTCACTCCCTCAATCATTCACTCACCCACTCACTCACCCCACTAGCTCACTCACTCACTCACTCACTAACTCACTCATTCATTCACTGACACACTCACTCACCCACTAGTTCACTCACTCAATCACTCACTCACTTCCTCCTTTATTAAGTAACCCCACTTACTCACCCACTCACTCACTCACTCGCTCACTCACTCACACACTCACCCACTCGCTCACTCACTCAGGTATCGTCCCACTCTACCTGACCGAAATCAGTCCTATCCCATACCAGAATCGTATGTGTTTCCTTCATCAACTGGTCGCAGGTGTGAGTCAGCTGGCTGCGTTCTTCATCGGACTGCCAGGTGTGCTAGGCACATCAACCCAATGGGTCTATGCCTTTATTGTGCCATCTGTAATGGCTACCGTAATGCTCGTTGTATTACCTTGGATGCCGGAAAGTCCACGATTCTTACTTCTGATCAGAGGTTAGTAACTACATAATCTACATTTTATGTCTACTAAACTGGTGGATAAGCGACTATTGCGTTTGTTTAGGTGACAGATTTACGGCGTACGAGGCTGCCGATCGACTGTTCGGATCGTGGTGTTTTGCGTTCACTGATGCCATGGAGGAACAGATTGAAAAACAGAATAGAGTTATTTACTCAACACAATCATTCACTTTCCATAACTCATTTTATGAACATACAACATAAAAGTTTGGACTATTCTAATAAAATAATCTGAATATAGTTTTTGGATATTATTGTAAGCTCGAGAAAGACACAAAACGGATACATACATTGTTTTTATGATTTATTGCATAAACCATTCTTTGCAGTTTGGAAATCTCCAACCAGTTTCAATAAGTCAACTGTTTCGGGACCAGTACCTTCGGCAGCCTGTATTCTTAGTCATGTTATTGATGTTGAGCCAACAACTGAGTGGCATTGGTGCTGTATTCACATACAGGTTTTGTTGTTGTTGTTGTTGTTGTTGTTGTTGTTGTTGTTGTTGTTGTTGTTGTTGTTGTTGTTGTTGTTTCATATTGACTTGTGTTTCAGCACACACATGCTGAGACGGGTGGGCACAACTGATTCAATGGCTCCGGTTAGTTAATTAGTCTGACTGAGGAACAGATTTACCTTATCTGACTGACTTAAATAACAAATATGCTGTTCTACTGCACCATGTCTTTTGCATATTGACTGATATGCTTTTAATTAAAAGTATAATTGATCGACCAACCTTGATTGACCGTTTTCAGTACCTTACGATGATGTTGGGTGTGGTATTCGTGGTTTGCCTTTGTGCCAGTCAGCATTTCGTTCAGAGATACACTCGTCGTACAGCATTCATGATGCAGGTCAGATAGTCTTGTTAACTTCAGTAACGAACAATTATCATATAAATAAATTCCTGTGTACATTAGATCAACTGATGCTACCCTAAATAGTCTTTAATAACAATATCTAAGTACATTTATATTAGAGAACAAAGATAAAAACATAAAAAACAGTAAAGCCATTGAATTAATGCAAACCATTGACCGAAATACATGTATGATAGAACAATGAGAAATTTTGTGTACAAAAAGCTGTAAAGAGGGGTAAACGGTCTAACTGAATGAGTAAAAAGTAGAAAACCTGTCGATGTTTCTGCCGTTTCGTAATTTACTTGTCAGTTTAGCTTTTTGGTCTGCTGATCTCGATCTGCATTTTCACATTGGCCGTCATCCTGATGCCTGTTATCAATGTCAGCTTCGTTGGGTTGGTTCAGAATCACGTTGGTTAATGTTGTTGTTGTTGTTGTTGTTGTTGTATTTTTTCATATAATATAGCTTGGATTCAAATTTACCTTTTCAGTTTCCTTTCACTCTGCGCGTTCACTGGTATCTTCGCGCTCGGATCGTTGGTTCCGTGGATGGTTGTGCCCGAGGTGTTGGCCGTGGACTGCCGGGTGTCTGGTGCCACGATCGTGACCATTGTGAATTGGATCAGTGCCTTTGTGGTTATACTGGCTTATCCCATTCTTGACATGGTTGGCTGATCTATCACTTTACTTATCTACTCATCTCTGTCACATTCTCTCTCATTTTTTTTCTTTTTCACTTGGATTTCCTAATTTACTTTAGTTAACAGAGCACACTAATACCATTCAGAATGGTGTTTTCGTACTGGCCAGAAAGGCTGAATAAACTGACGGCCTGTGTCTCAAGTCAGGTTCCGAACCTAGGACCAGCAATTTCGGATGCTGTCGCCCTACCCAATAGACTAGACAGTCGGAAAAAACTCATCTTCACACACTCGACCATCATTGACAATCATTAATTCATACAAACAATTTGTGCCAACTCATCCAAAAAGTTTCAGTTGCTCTGGCCATTCTTTTTCTTTTGTCTATCTGGTTTGGCTGTTCTGTTGTGCATGGTCTACTTGAACAGTCGATTACCAGGTTGGTCACGTCAGTCAGTCAGTCAGTCAGTCAGTCAGTCAGTCAGTCAGTCAGTCAGTCAGTCAGTTAGTCAGTCAGTCAGTCAGTCAGTCAGTCAGTCAGTCAGTCAGTCAGTCAGTCAGTCAGTCAGTCAGTCAGTCAGTCAGTCAGTCAGTCAGTCAGTCAGTCAGTCAGTCAGTCAGTCAGTCAGTTAGTCAGTCAGTCAGTCAGTCAGTCAGTCAGTCAGTCAGTCAGTCAGTCAGTCAGTCAGTCAGTCAGTCAGTCAGTCAGTCAGTCAGACAGGCAGTCAGTCAGTCAGTCAGTCAGTCAGTCACTCAGTCAGTCAGTCAGTCAGTCAGTCAGTCAGTGTCAGTCAATTCAGAAACGCGCAATCGTTCCCTGGGTGAAATCCTAACGGACATGGGTGTTTTCCCCTCAAAGAGTGAGCTTTCCCCGCTGATAAGAGGTAACATCTATGACGAGGAAGACATGGGTGACAGTGACAGTGAGTCAGGCGCCTTCCGGTCACCTTTTTATAGGTATATGACCATTTAATAGTTTATCATCTCACAGTACATCTTTCAACTTTAATCTAGACCTTTGTGATAGACCTAACCTACTAGTCTAGTACATCTATAGTTTTATTTACGAATGAAGCAAAAACAAAATATGGTGTATACGTATGTACGTACAGTGAAATGCCCTAAATATCTGTTTATTCGTTTTTTTCCCTTTTGTACTCATGAATATCATGAACATCAGCAAATCTATAAAATGAGTTTATGAGCGGAATCAAACAAAAAGATATGCAATTGTTAAAGTACAAAACATGTATGTAGGTAGTGTACATGAGCATATCATCTGATCACCATCCAAGCGATGGTGAACCCAATGTTGGCTATAAGCATCACCACCAACCAAAACACATCCAACCAATAATAATACAAGTTGGTGGTATCTCGCTTGAGATTTGTTTTGGCACTTTCTTGGTTGCCGTTTGTATTGACATCTTTATTGGCATTTGGGTTGATTTCCTGAAAATGCTGAATATAAACGAACACGCCAGTAAGTTAAAAACAGTTGTTGCGCAAAAAGTTTCGTGGAAGTAAAGCTGCTATTTGATGAACATGAAAACAAGGATACGCTGATCCATCAGTTTAGTTTATTTCTGATCAAAATGTATGATGTAGTAAATAGTAAACAGACCTGACGCGATAGATTTGTGATGCAGCTGCAACTCGTGCAACACAGTCGGGAATGGGAGTGCAACAGTGCAACAGATATCACAATAGCCAGCGTAATCAGGAAAAATTCAGTCCAGATAAACACACCTGAATTAAATAAATAAAACTAAACAATTATCCCAATGAAAAAACCGTATCAGAGTATCATCTTCTCAACTCATGTAAGCGAATTAGGTATTCGTGTCTCTCTAAATTTCTTTACTAACCAATCGACGTCATTTTCCCAATCGGGGGTGTTTCGATGGATACTTGGGTGGTGAATACGGTTAGGGCCACCAGCGCACTCAGACCTAATGTCACCTGTGCTCATTTTCATAAAAATTTATTAGCCCACTCACTTCCTCACTCACTCACTCACTCACTCACTCACTCACTCACTCACTCACTCACTCACTCACTCACTCACTCACTCACTCACTCACTCACTCACTCACTCACTCACTCACTCACTCACTCACTCACTCATTCATTCAATCACTCACTCACTCACTCACTCACTTAGGCCAACTCACCCGTTCATTCCTTTCTAATGTGTGCATACTGGGTGTGAAGACACCGATGATGCCCAATGTAGTGATGATGAATATAGGCGCCACCAGGTATATGAGAATATCAAACGGGTTTCTAAAAATGAGATCAATGCGAAAACTCTCAAATTTTTTCCAAATCATTCACTCATCTATTGACTCAATCTATCACAAACCGTACGAGGTGGAATGTGACTACCCCTTCTGAGAACGCCTCGTAGTTAATGTATGTAGGTAACTATTGGCTGAGTGATTGATGTTCAGTGCCTTCAAATCCCATTAAGTTCAGCTATAAAACTAATTTATACTGAATTTGAAAGATTAATCTGAATTTAGAGTAAACTGGATTACAAGGTTAACTGGGAACCCAAAGGGTTTTCCGAAACCAAAATTTCACCCAAAATGCAAAACTAAAAATTTTTATGAATTTTTTTCTGTTTTTTTTTAAAAGATTCCTTTGTGTGCATTTCACGTGATAAATTAAAAACCACCGCTCACAAACTGAAAACAGTGCACTAACAGTCGGCATTTGCTGGTGATACCCAAAGCAATGATAGTCGCCGTTTTGTATAACTTTAAAAGTGAATAGTGCACGTTCCTTCAATCAAACAAATCCTTTATTCATAACTCTATGGCGGGGGCAGCGAGGGATTACAGTGTTCAAAAAAGGGTGTCAATTAACAGATATAAAACAAACATTGCATGGGTTTTAATGTGATAATGAATTTTAAAAAGCCCTGATGGGTTGGACGGATGGGTAAAATTGAAAACATTTCAGGATTCTGGTTCGAAGTTAGCTGCTAGTGCAGGGGAGACCATGCCAGGAGGTGACAAAAAAGCATGCTCACCCGCTAGTCGATTCGTTGCTGTGCACCCATACCCATGCGTTGGTGACAGTCGGCCGATTGACTGGCTCACTGACTCACTACATACATCACTAACCTAACCTCACTCATCACCTCAATAGTGAATAACTCACTGCCTCACCAATAAACTTACTCACCCACTGACTCACTATTGAACTAACTCACTCCACTCACGTAAAACTAATATCTTTCTGATTCCTTCCCTTGATCATTTACCGGTTAAAAATAACAACTGCCCACACGGAAATATGATAAAACCTACTGTTCGCATAAAAAATTCTATCCTTCCACGGTTTATCACTAAATTAAAAAGTGTGTTTTTGTACAATTTATTGTTGTATACGAGTAACCAGACTACAACCTTGATACCCAAAGCCTAATTATTTTGTGTCTGACTGAATGCGTTTGGTACAACATTAATAACTAATAATAACCAAGTATAATCTACAAATCATGTAATGTTCAAATCAAGTGAGTAAAACACTTATCATAATCCTGCCATTTTCTCATGTCAAGTTTTGTGTATGTTTATTTGTTGGATCTCCGATTTTAACCTGAGATATCGGACCTGACTTCTGCCACTGTTATGTTTGAAAACAAACCGTTAAGAAATTTAATCGTATTCCATATTTATAAATATATATGTATGTATGTATAATAAGTGCATGACTATTACTTCGTTTACATGGGTATACATATATTGGAACACATCTTGATCTATTCAATATTACGACCAATAATTATTGTTAGACCACACGAAAATCTTCCTGGCTTGCGGTAGATTACGTGTACTTTACGTTTCGACTACTTTTATTATGTTATTCGTATTACAAATCAAGTGGAAATAAATGTTTTATATGACTTCCACTTTCAAAATGTCACAGAATAACGAGCTTTCCCATTGAATTTTGATTTTTGCGATCAAATCAGGCAATACAAGACTAAGTCATTCGTCCACACTAGCCCGAAAGCTCTTGATTATCAAACAATACCTGAAATGTTTAATCTTTGTGGCATAAGATCCGTAATTGTTGGTGAACGTCGTGTGGTGGATGCAGCTAACGGTCAATAAACGAGCATGTCATAAGCATGTCGTAATACGGGCAACAAACATATCGTGTTGCAGCCAACCATGGTTGTTGCACGTCTGTTGCACGTCTGTTACCCCTAATCTCATTCAGCCCCACAGTTTCATTGTCATCTGCTGCTGTTGCTCACTCTAATTGTCGCAATTGATAGTATTGTTGTCACTATTTCACAGGGTCATACTGCCCTACAATAAAACGGATATGACACGGCGGCCTCGTTTTCATCGGTGGTTATAGAGGGAGTAATGTATGTTGTTGGTGTTGCACGTGTGTTGCCATTATCACAAGTCTATGTTTTACGCAGGATGCAGCGATTGCTTTTGGATAATCCTAAAATGAAATTTTTGAATGTTTTTCAGTTTTTTAATAGAAAATGAATGTGTCCTCATTGTTTCATTCGTTACCGTGCATTACATGTACCGTCTGTCAATTTTTCAAGATCAGCGTTTGATATTGACATGCCGTTTTTTACGGTATGCGTCTGTTGCAGCAGTACTGTATTGTATGGTTATATCAGCTGAGTGCTGCATAACAGAGCCAAAGCTTGGTAACAGTCTGCCAAGACATTGCGACATGCTTGACCAACCTGAATTAATCGAAATTGGTGTCACAACTCACAAGCGGACGAGAAAGGGGGTGAACAGTGGTATCCCCCTTTTTGTCGGTTTTAAAAAGAAGAATTGTTCCGTTAGGTGTAGGTAAAATAGCTTAATTCCTGACAATACCCACTTTTGTGAAAAGATTTCCTTCCCTTTTGAAGTTTGGCTCGTACTGCAGTGATTGGCGTGCCTGCAGATCGTGTTTATATGGTCAACTCGGCATTATTTATTCGTCGTTTTACAGGCGTTGTTCTTCGGGTATTTAGCGCAAATGTGTGAATCAACACGATACCGACAAAGAGGGGGGGGTCACCGATCTTGGCATACAACATTTACACACGCCCAAGTTTGAATGGAGGCGGTGCTCTTCCAATTAATACTATACGGGCACCGCTATTTTATGCTTTACGAGTGAGCACAGGGTATCTGGCTGGCTTGGGTTCGATTCTTGTTAGAGGGATTCCTGTTTTGATACTTACTTATTTGAGAATGCATACTTTTATAAAAAGAATCAGTCAAACTTGGCAATATTGGTTCGTTTCCTTATCGGTCAACGCTGTTTCTATCGCACATGTTTTCTGTTCAGTATTTGATGGCCGGGGTCCGTGGTTCGCTCTACACAACAGACTCATTGAGAACAACTCATTCCATTCATCATTCAACCATTTCGTAGTAATCCATCGCTTCTATCCGTTTGTCAAAGATTCAGTCAATCAGTGAGTCAGTCTGTCAGTCAGTCAGTCAGTCTGTCACCCTGTACATAGTCAACTCACATAAGCAGCTGGTCGCACTAGTCAGTCAGTCAGAGTTGTGCACCGAGCTGTGGACTTGATTTATTGATTTTTACTAGCTTTCGGTGCACGAAGAAACTACGACTTGTTGGAGATATTGTTTGTTTAGTTTGGATACAGCACGCCCGAAGGAAGGGTATATACGATGTGCCAGCACCAGCACCAGCATGTTGTAAAGTCATCCTGTTTTAGTGTTGGCTTTGATCACATGCGACTCATTTTATTCTTCGGTGATCAAGTAGATATTCCGGGACGGCTTATCTAAGGCTACAAGAAAATCTAAGTTTGCCCTTATCTGCATCAACAAACAACTGGCAAGTATCATTGCCTTCTTGTCCGCCCAGATTTCTGATGCTCACCACACCCTGCAGATTTCGTATAGTTGATGTAATGGTCTTCGTAATGCCCTCGTAATCGAACTCATTACTGATCATCGGGTCCTGTTTTTTATGTGAGTTATGAATTCGTTACGGCAAATTGGGATTGCTCCAATTCAATGAATGTAAAATTCAAGTGTAACATGGTTGGATCCAATACATGTAAAACCTTTTCAATTAATTTCGAGGCTGAATTTGAATGCACGCTTTTGTTGTAGAACATTTCTATCACTAAAACTATGCTGAATTTTGCTCAGAAATACGCGCTGGTATCTGAGATCGTTCCTATCAAGAATTTTTTTAAAGAAATCTGTGTTTGAAAAGTGTATATAACTACTGTATGATTGGCACGCACATTTGAATGTCGTCTCTCAATCAGTTAAGGATGCTCTTCATGTTGCATCAAGTCATCAAGTTTCCATGTTTGATAAAATTTTGTTGCTTTGCAATACATTTATTTATGTTTCTCAATTACATCATCCTTTTTTGGTTTCTTCAGCAGAGTCAATTAGAACTAGGATACATACGTAGATGATGGTGACAATACTCTACTCCTTTATATGCTAGTACTGTGTAAACACTGAATGAATGGAACGGGCTCTCGTGTCAACGACCGCTTGACGTCCTCACTTCTGGGTTCCATTTTGGCATTTATATCCATAAAAGCATTTAATGGCGGTACTTGGCTGAACTCCTCTACACTTATGTATGTTATTTCTGCTCGTTTATAGCTCTGTTTATACACGGTTCATTTTGTTGTTTTACGTTTACAAAGGAACACCTTTTCAAGTTCTCATGTTTTTGAAAACGTACGAAGCGATTCGAATCATATTAGTTTTCTATGATGAAATTTTCCTGTATGGAATAGCCATAGTTTTTTCCCGCGTCATAGCTGACGAATATCTGTGTCATTGGGATTTGCCAAGTACTTGGTGGTATGTAATATACGGTGATATCTGTGTAAAACAATGACCCATCAGCATCCAATTGCATTCATTACACGGTCGTGTCATTACGCGGCACGTCCGTTAATCATTCGGTTTACAACCAAAGTATTCTTGCAGTCTTTGA
>OZ038447.1:14106667-14191667 GCA_964036265.1 Daptonema setosum
GCCTGTCCCAATATTGTAAGTACATAATCAGACGTATCATGTCGGTTGACATGACTCACTCACTCACTCACTCACTCACTCACTCACTCACTCACTCACTCACTCACTCACTCACTCACTCACTCACTCACTCACTCACTCACTCACTCACTCACTCACTCACTCACTCACTCACTCACTCACTCACTCACTCACTCACTCACTCACTCACTCACTCACTCACTCACTCACTCACTCACTCACTCACTCACTCACTCACTCACTCACTCACTCACTCACTCACTCATTCACTCACTCACTCACTCACTCACTCACTCACTCACTCAGTGAGTGTGTGGCAACACGAACCAATCCATTAGTAGCGTTTGTTCCTGATGGTTCCTGATGTCGCAATCTGCCTGTCCCAATATTGTAAGTACATAATCAGACGTATCATGTCGGTTGACATGTACTTCGGTTGACAACTTTCGATATGATCACTGATTCAACCTTCACTTGTCATTCACTCTGTTGACTTAATATTGACACGCTTTGTCGCTCTTTTAACAAATAGACCAGTTGTTTGGTGGACGGTTCGAAACTAAAACTTTGTGTTTGTGGTGCATGTAATGGAAGGTGTCAAGTGATTCATTGAAACAGTGATTCGTCCAGTCAATCAGTCATCCAATACCAGTTGCTTTGATGAGTAAGAACGTGCCGGCTTGATTAATGACAGAACCACATGGGTTATGAATCTGCCTCATTCGCCCTTTAGGTGTAAGTGTTTCAGCTATTTTCTAAAAAAATAACTCTTAGTCAAGATTTTCGCCCGAAATTTTCGCACTGGTATTTTTTACTTTGATTGCCATATTTTAAAACCTTCTGCTAACAAAAGATCGTTAAATGATAGATGATCGGTAGATTTTACTTATCTTAATTTGAAAAGCAGTTGTTCCTTGTTGAAACGTTTAGTTTTTGTTGGTTTCCGCTGGTATTGGTTGCAATATGCCCTGCAGATGTTCCGACGTTCACGGACATCGACCGGATGCTGTGAACTAAAAAACATTTCTTCGTTAAATTTTTTGTTTTAACCTCCTCATATTTCCATCTGAACCGAATAGTTCTAAACGAGAATTTTGATTAACATGGCATATTTGTAAAAAAACATGTGTTATAGTTATTTCTTTTCATTCAGATCGGTGTTCTAACCGTTGTTTCATGGTTCAACAGCTGGTCTGGTTCAACATGTGTGTTCGTTTAGTGCATAATGAGGTGTTACAATGCTCTATATTGACTACCAATTCAGGACACCCTGTACCATACATTCAACTCATGTTTACGTAACGTTGTTACAGTAATTTTATGCATTAAATGAATTAGATCATGGGCATTATATCATAGTTTAGCATTTGATAAATGTTCACAATGTTGTTTACGAAGTTGTACTTGTACTTGTAACCACCCTGTACTTGTTAGAATGGCGCACCTAAACGACTGCTCATTTATTGTTGATCAGCCAGGGTGGTACGCTACATAGTTTACACTTTCTTCTGTTTCCTCTCGTTTTTTTGCCTTTGAACATCGGCCAATGAAGATATCAAGTTCGGCATTCGTTTTGACCGCAACAATACTTGCAACAAACTTCACGTTTTGAAGAATCTTTGGGGGAGGTTACTCAAATGGGTACAAATATCCATATATGGTGCGCACCATATATGGATTCATATGTGGTGATCACCACATATGACAGCACCAAATATGAACCTTTTTTTAAACACCAGTAATGTTTGGTGCTCGGCCAGCACCATATATGACAAACACCGCTGACGAAATCACCAAATATGGAGCACCAGTCATGTCAGGTGATCACTGTTCATGAACGGTGATCACCATATATGAAAACACCATATTTGACGTGTGGTCCATTCATGGTGATCACCAATCATGTATGGTGATCACCATATATGAATATTTTTTGTTCATATATGTTGTTTTACTATGGTGCTCACCACATATGAAGCACCATAAATGACGCAGCACCGGAAATGAACAAACGTCACACACGGTGATCACCAAGTATGGAGTCGAATCAGCACCAATCATGTTAGGTGTTTTTTTACTCAAAACAACACATGTGCCCGAATTCTCCATATGTGGTGTTATCATATGAGGTGTTCTGTTCATATATGGTGTTTTTGACCTAAAACACCAAATATGAAATTAACACCACATATGAAACTAACACCACATATGCCCGTATTATCCATAAAGGGTGTTTTGGGTCGAAAACACCAAATATGAAATTAACACCACATATGAAATTAACACCACGTATGCCCGTGATATCCATATACGGTGTTTTTGGTCAAAAACACCACATATGATCAAAACACCAAATATGAAATTAGCACCACATATGAAATTAACACCACATATGCCCGTATTATCCATATATGGTGTTTTGGGTCGAAAACACCAAATATGAAATTAACACCACATATGAAACTAACACCACATATGAAATTAACACCACATATGCCCGTATTATCCATATATGGTGTTTTGGGTCGAAAACACCAAATATGAAATTAACACCACATATGAAACTAACACCACATATGCCCGTATTATCCATAAATGGTGTTTTGGGTCGAAAACACCAAATATGAAATGAACACCACATATGAAATTAACACCACGTATGCCCGTAATATCCATATACGGTGTTTTTGGTCAAAAACACCACATATGAACAAAACACCTCATATGAAATTAACAATACATATGCCCGTATTATCAATATATGGTGTTTTTTTCAACGAAAAAAAAAAGTCAGATAAACCAAAAAAATGGAAAAGGCATGGTTGTTTGAATTTCGGGTGACAAGGAATCAAAGCTCCGCCGCGCGGTGCTAACGGTCCAAGACGGGGCATAAAACTTAGGTTTCAGTGTAGGCTTAGGCTTAGGCTTAGCCTTTGAAGAAGGGCTTGGGCGCGTAGCGCCCGAGCCCTTTTTCAAAGGCTAAGCCTAAGCCTAAGCCTACACTGAAACCTAAGTTTTATGCCCCGCCTTGGACCGCGCGGCGGAGCTATGATTCCTTGTCACCCGAAATTCAAACAACCATGCCTTTTCCATTTTTTGGTTTATCTGACTTTTATGTTGAAATTCGCAACTTGACAACGTTTTTTTCCGTTGAAAAACACCATATATAGATAATACGGGCATATGTGGTGTTTTGTTCTTATGTGGTGTTTTCGACCCAAAACACCATATATGGATAATACGGGCATATGTGGTGTTAATTTCATATGTGGTGTTTCATTCATATGTGGTGTTTTTGACCCAAAACACCATATATGGATAATACGGGCATATGTGGTGCTAATTTCATATGTGGTGTTTTGTTCATATGTGGTGTTTTTCACCCAAAACACCATATATGGATAATACGGGCATATGTGGTGTTAATTTCATATGTGGTGTTTCGTTCATATTTGGTGTTTTTGATCCAAAACACCATATATGACCAAAACAACACATGCCCGTATTATCCATATATGGTGTTTTGGGTCGAAAACACCATATACGTAGAATTCGGTCACATGTGTTGTTTTCGGAAAAAAAAACACCATATATGAACCACGTATAACACCATACATGTACGGTTATAAACACCGCATATGACGAAAATAACACCGTCAGCGGCATCTCCATACATGGTGCCATTATATTCATATACGGTGTTTTTGCGCACCACATATGAAAAACACCAGTAATGAAAACACCATAAATGAATGGTGTTTTTCAAAACACCATATATGGAGAAACACCAACCATGTGCGGTGTTTTTGAGCACCACATATGAATCCATATGTGGTGCTTCATATATGGTGCCGAGCACCATATTTGACTATTTGTACCCATTTGAGTAACCTCCCCCGAATCTTTTTAAAGTTTGGTACGTCTGACATGAAACTGGAGAACAACTGGTATGTACATATACCTACTTATTACCAATGAAAACACAATATTTTTTTCATCCATGTTGTTAGCTAGCATATTTCATAAGTTATATATTCTTCCGCTGTAATAATTTCATATATTATTTTATGTACTATACCTTTCTCTACTACAATCAAACGGTTGTAAAATGCTGATACGTCCAGATTTGTATTATATATGGCAAGCAATCTACGTTTCCTGAATTATGTTCCAGCCCATTTATGAATGAATGTATAGTCATTCGTATTTCAAATCCCAATTTCTATTACCGCAGTGCGCGAATTTTATATGTGGCTTATGCGATTGTTGTAGGGATGATGGAATACACGTTGTGGGACATCCAATATAAACTATATTTATGTACGTGTAACCATATACTGTTGATAATTAAATCAAGATCTCATAAGTAACCATAAGAAAAGTTATCACAATTGTTTCAAAAACATTATTATTATTTATCCAATAAAAACGTCACGTACCCTGAAGGCGTCTGCAAATGCATCTTTAAAGTTAGATTTACAAACCACCGGCTTTTAAGCTCTA
This sequence comes from Daptonema setosum, assembly GCA_964036265.1. Lineage (NCBI taxonomy): Eukaryota > Metazoa > Nematoda > Chromadorea > Monhysterida > Xyalidae > Daptonema > Daptonema setosum. The sequence goes on from OZ038447.1 coordinate 14,111,192, forward strand.
CAACCGGTCGATCAGCTTGTTGACTCATCGGATATCGAACTCGCACCATATTCTTATTATACCACGAAATTGGGTGGTTTACACATCCTTATCATACAGTTGTGTATTAGGCAATAGAAGAACAACAAGTTTATAACACGGATTGAAGAACAACAAGTTTATAACACGGATTAAGGAAAAGTCGGTTGGTTATTGATCAAGCAGTAAGTCAGCTGGTTGTATGATACAGTCATGTGATACATACATACGGTACAGTTCTTGTGTGAAACGTACGTTTTATTTGTAAACGTTTTTGTATTGTTGGTCATGTATCCACGAATGATGTAGTGTACGACAGCATTGGTGTGCAACTGCAGCAGCCTGCATCCTTGTGCCATACATACAATGCAACCAGCTGTTACACAGCCCGTTACAAATACTCGCCAACACATGAAACACGTTTTGCTCTGTACACTTTTACATTCTCTAGAATAGAATTACAAATAAATACAAAAGCACCGTACATTATATTATGTATTGTAGGCATGAAGCGTGAAATGGTGTGCTTAATAGTAGATTCCAGTAGTAATATGCCCGTTTATGACCACAGCTGATGATACTATACATTTACATATGTAGTACATCCAAAATTGAAAGAAGAAAACAGCTTTTGTGAACAAAATCTGTGAAAACTATGGCTGAATTGGCACGAAATATATTACTTCACCCCAGCTTCCTTATGAGCTTCAATCGCCATATCGCCAAATGAGCTTCATTTTAATCGATCCTCAATTTGTGCGTAAGCAACAATCTTTCAAGATATCTGAAAAGCTGCCAGATGTCTTGAATCAGTAAAAGGTCAAGTTTAGGTGGCCAGTTCGTACAAATAAAGGTCAAGTCAAAATCGGTGAATCAGCCAACAATAATGTCATTAATTTCGTTAACTACTGACAGCTTTGAAAACAAGGAAGGTGTTGGTTCATCATACTGCGTCATAGTTGATCGTTACGTGGGTGACATTCGTCGGTTCGAACCCTACCAGGAAAATAGAACATTACTTCTGCCCGGACTAGTCTTCGTCCATTAATCAACACAAGTTCAATCAATCTGGTTACATAATTATATATGTATACTTGATTAACCTGACAATATTTGACAAACTCACGATTCACCGATGCTCGGAACGTGTTTTCCCCAAACCCACTTCTTGTGAAACCGCCCCATTTTTTGACGAACACCAAAATTGAACGATGTCGGCTGTATTGAACGATGTCGTATTACGGACAGAGAAAACAGCAGCAGATGATGCCCGTTTTACGGTGGCAACGTTGCCGCGTTCTCAGCTGCTTTTTATGCTGGCTGATCTGAACGCCTGACGACGCTCAAAGTGGATGCAAAAGTGATTCCAATGTGGCGTTTTAGTGGTGGGACGCTGACCATTTGAGACTGTCGACGTGGGAGGGCTGTTGATGTTATTGTTGTTGTTGTTGTTGTTGTTGTTGTTGTTGTTGTTGTTGTTGTTGTTGTTGTTGTTGTTGTTGTTGTTGTTGTTGTTGTTGTTGTTGTTGTTGTTGTTGTTGTTGTTGTTGTTGTTGTTGTTGTTTTGTGGCTTTACTGTGAAGCTGTTTTAATTTTTTGTATTTCCTTGTTAATGGAACTTTTTGCTTTGCAGAGCTTGTAATCAGCTGCCATATACTCCGTACTTCATATACGTACATATCATCTGGCAAATACCGATTCATTAAAAATTTAATTGAACACTCGGTGAATTGAATCAACAAACTACTGGTTCAAGAAAAACTCATATATTCTAAAATCAGAAGAGAACACAATATTCTCCATCGTCATTTCACTTAAGATATTCATCAACATGCGGATATCACATACGTGGTTGTGTGCCGTGCTGATGGGCGTTACTTGTTAGTCAGACAGTAAATCAATCAATCAAGTAAAAATACAATCAATCAGTATTTCAATCAATCAATCAATCAATCACACAATCAATTGGGTCAGTCTGTGATTAAGCAGTCATTGAGTCACTAAGCCAATCAGTCAGCCAGACAGTCAGTTAGTTTACAAACGAGTTTACAAAGTTTATGATACCATCATACAAAGCCATGCATGCATTCTAGTTGTAATGAAGTTATTAAATTATCAGTCAGTCAGTCAGTCAGTCAGTCAGTCAGTCAGTCAGTTAGTCAGTCAGTCAGTGAGTCAGTCATTCAGTCAGTCAGTCAGGTCAGTCAGTCAATCAATCATTCAGTCAGTCAGTCAATCAGTCAGCCAATCAGTCAGTCATCCAGTCAGTCAATCAGTCAGTCAGTCAGCCAATCAGTCATACTTCAACGAATCATTTTCAGTAAGCAATGTATCAGCAAACAAGTGTCGGACGGCATTGGCTCAAATGAGCTGTGGTCAGTGCATCAAACAGAATCCAGATTGTGCGTGGTGCAGAGATCCGGTTGGTTCAGTTTTACTAAGTCAGTCAGTCAGCAAGTCAGTCAGTCAGTTATTCAGTCGTCAGTCAGTCAGTCAGTCAGTCAGTCAGTCAGTCAGTCAGTCAGTCAGTCAGTCAGTCAGTCAGTCAGTCAGTCAGTCAGTCAGTCAGTCAGTCAGTCAGTCAGTCAGTAAGTCAGTCAGTCGGTCAGTTATTCAGTCAGTTATCCAATCGTTCAAACCGTGAACCAAGTTGTAAAGCAGAACTATTACTATACTATACAACTTATGTACATTGCAGGATTTCAAAGATGCTTACCGATGTGACCACGTATCCAAACTAGAATCTGACGGTTCATGTGCTGCTGATTTTATCTACCACCCTAAAATCGAAGTCGAACGTCCTCAAGTGAGTCAACTGAGTTTATATTTTAATTAAAACTATAAAAAATACCTAGGCATAATCGATCGCAAAGCACTGATTTAATCATTTATTCAAACAAACTTGTCCTTATATTTTTTGCATCATTGACACTTCCCATTTCAGGACCAGGTTGACCTCTCTATGAATGGTATCTGAGTTTATGTGGTGTGTACAATACCTCTAATTGAATACATTACCTATACTCCTAGCAGCTTCTTCTTTCTGGTTATCAGATTCAACTAGTATTGGGCATATTGTAAAAAGATTATGGACACATTGCGTTTATAGTCGACTAACTATTATTTGTGTTTTTATTTTCCTTTGTGCCGTTGTGTGTTTAATCAGGTATTCAGCACAACTGTGATTCACAATCCATGTCATTCATTGCTGTCGCCATTCAAATAAAAGTTCATTTATCTAGTCATCTGCTAGTCAAAAATAAAAAGTTCGAGAAAACCAAATGTTGTGACTTTCCACAAGTAATGACGAGTTTGTGAACTTTAAAATTGATTATTTTGGGCAAGTTTTTTCTCGTGTTCTAATTTATTACGCACTTACTACGATATAAATATGTAGCAGAAAAGCTCCTCAATTTCTCCTAGTTCTTACCTGCTTATCAATGTCACTGAATCATAATATCATCCTACAGTATCATATCTTGCAGTGGCAAACACTAAAGTCTCTTTGGTCCATCCTGTATGTCTGGTTAACTACATAACTGGGTTGCTCCTCTACTCAATCGTAGTGTTTCACCAACTCTACCCGTGTCAAAAATGGTTCACCCACAACTGCATGTCAATTTCAGCTCTTTATACTGAACCAACTTAAACGAGTTTGTTTGCAGGATCGCGCTGTTGGTCAGTACAAATCGGACGGCGTAACAACGGTACAGTTGCAGCCGCAACAGGTCAGGCTGCGCATGAAACCCGGTTCGTTGCTGCACTTAAAATAAATGGAAATAGTGGTAGTTTTCAATCAAAACAGGTTTTAATTTAAAATAGGATATATGTAGAAACGTCATGTTTCTAACCAAGGAAAAAAAAGACTACTTTTAAGAAAATGACGAGTTGTGTAAATACTATGAATCTCTCATGTATGTATAACAAACAAATCTTCATAACATGTGCTATAATTACCCGTTCAGTTCTCTTGTATAGCTCATTAACAAAAAAATTGTGGCCTGGCTCACAATTGTAAGTTATGTGGGGCACCCAAAACTATTGTGCATTGAAGTCAATGTCTCTTGTTATGGAGCCCACACCTGAGCTCACATCCTATGTTGAAAGTCGTTTTATACGGCCCGCTATAATGCATCTTTGTGGGTTATTTAGAGATGTAAATCAATTGACCGCACATCTCCGAGTTTATGGGGATTCATCCCAATGTATGTAAGAGTTGCTTTGCCACCCCAAATGACGACGTTAGATGCCATTGCAGTTGCCACTCTATATAAATGTGTGCGGTCTTCTCGTGTGTTACCTGTAGTATCATAATGAACTTAGTGTATTATTAATGGCCATAAACATCTACATACTTATGTATGGCTGTCTGAATGGAGCATAGTGATGGCTGCGTAGCTCAACTGTTCACAATGTTGACACGAACAACAATAAGCCACCCGGGGGTTCGATTCCTCCGGTGGCTCGATTGATTTATTACCCGGTGGTACGGATGGACATGTTTATGGCATTTGGGTTGATGTGATGTGAGCAACTGAAATAACAATTATTGATCGAAGGGTAGTCTTGTGATGCAAGCCTGATGGGACTGCTCACAAAACTGAAATGATAAACATGGTGTAATAGAAAACGAGTATTATAGATTGGGGTTTACTTTCTCACTCACTCACTAACTCGCTCACTCACTCACTCACTCACTCACTCACTCACTCACTCACTCACTCACTCACTCACTCACTCACTCACTCACTCACTCACTCACTCACTCACTCACTCACTCACTCACTCACTCACTCACTCACTCCCTCACTCACTCAATCATTTCATACGTTCAGTTCGCTGGTGTGTACTGCGAGTGCGATAACAGTGCCTGTCCCGTGGTCGGTGGTCAAATCTGTGCGGGTAACGGAGAGTGTGCGTGCGGTGAGTGCGCCTGCAGAGCGGGATTCAGTGGTGATGACTGCAGCTGCTATGATGACACATGCAAGGATGCTTGGGGCGTTCGTTGCGCCACTCACTCACTCACTCACCCACCCACTCACTCACTCACTCACTCACGCACTCACTCACTCACTCACTCACTCACTCACTCACTCACTCACTCACTCACTCACTCACTCACTCACTCACTCACTCACTCACTCACTCACTCACTCACTCACTCACTCACTCACTCACTCACTCACTCACTCACTCACTCACTCACTCACTCACTCACTCACTCACTCACTCACTCACTCACTTTCAGAAAGTGTGTTCCTCTCACGGTCTGTGTGTGTGTGGTGCCTGTGAATGTGAGTATGGCTTCGAGGGTGAGCACTGTGACCACATCAACTACGACGCCCGGCACCAACGTCCTGACGAGGAGGAGTCGGCAGCTGCTAGTGAGATCGATGATGACGTGGATGAGGATGAAGATGAGTCAGTCGACGTCGAGCCTGGTTGGTTGTCGTTAGAATAGAAATTGTTAAATGAGATTCTGCGTAGCAAATGTCATCATTTTGTGACCCTCCACACAACCTGTTAGTTGATTCAGAAGTTTAGTTTAGTTGTGATGTGACCTTTAAATTTTGTAATACCCTGATGACATCATACTAAATAGGCTTAGCAACCTCTACCAGTGTTCAATCATGTTATATTAGCGAACTCAACAAACGTTGTACCCATTTACTACCCTAAACCTTGTTTTGTAAGTGATGCACAAACACAAACCGGACGGTATGAACATAACCGTGCACGAACTGTTCAAAGCACTCGAACAGGGTAAACACAAGCAAACAGGTCTTATATTGATATCCCTTATTTAGTTATTTTTTTGGTGGATATCATCGTTTTGGGCCTCACTGTAAGCTCGATACTAAAAGTCTGACTGCAAATAAGTGGCCTATCCAAGTTTTTCTTCAGTGGCTAATGTCAAATAAAGAGTTTTGGTGGCGTGCTTTTGCAGTCAGGCATTTGGCATCACCCATTATATGAAAACCATATAAAAAATAATTTCTCAATCTTATTTTTCTCAGTTGGTGGTGGTAAAGTTTAACAAAAGTCCGTCTCATTGCATTTTATATCAAAATATCAGAACAAATGCACACACATTATTTTATTTTTTTGCTCAGCACTCACAAACACACCAAAGAATCTACATAACCCACATTCATACCCTCTAATGTTATCAGTGCCAGAAGTACACCACAATGACGAGGATTCCTACGAGTCAGTGCATCCATACAACCCCTACGAACGTGAAGAGTCAGTTCAAGATCCCTACAATCGTGAACAGTCAGTAGAAGATCCTCACATTCGTGAACAGTCCGTCCAAGATCCCTACAATCGTGAACAGTCAGTAGAAGATCCTCACAATCGTGAACTGTCCGTAGAAGATCCAGACGAAAGTGAAAGTGACTACGACGACCAGGAATCTGAGGAGCAAACTCCCTACCATGGAGATGTTGTTGGAGAACCACATTCAGTTGACACTGAAGAAAGCGAACGACTTGATAAAGAACTGATGGAGGATAAGGAGAAGCATGTGGAGGAGAACAAGGATGTGTCGGAGAAGTCACAGGGTAAATGAACACAATCATCGGGCTGTTGTTGATTCAATGCATTCAAATCACATTCATTCATTCGTTCAATATAAAATTACGTCGATGTCATTATAGTCAATTATTGTATTTATTCTTGACCCATTTTGTGCAAGGCTAGACAATTTGCACCTAATGTCTCGCTCTATGTTCGTCAGTCTTGATAATAGACGGAAAAAAGTACTGCACACGAATGATTACTAAACTTGATGAATCGACGGTGAAACATTAGGTATGAATGTAATTGTAACAGCACAAAATGAATCAAGCATAAAATAATCGACTTTATGCTGACTGTTGATCAGATTTTGTATGTGCATGATGATGTAAGGTGAACAACAACAGCCAGCAAGCCCTTCATGTTGTATGGCTTCTCATTATGTTTATCACTAACCCATCTGCATTCTGACTATTTTACCTGGATTGTGGAAATTTTCATTTTATAACACTATGTGTATTCAGTTTTTCTCAGTTTTGTTCGTTGGACGCAGGGGAAAGTTTTGTAAATCGAAATTCGCAGTTTCTCAAGCGATACACCAATAAAAATTATTTCTCTTCGAACCAAATCTTTTTTGGTCTGTTTTTATGTAAGCCGATCCTTTTTGATCTACATCACTGTTCTTTGAGTCAATCCATTTCAATCACTTTTCTCAAAATAAATTTTTCAATCTTCATCCTCCAAGCCAATCCATTTTAAAGTCCATTATCAGCTGATTTTACCAGGCATTCATGGTTATAAATGGGTCCCATCTCTCTCATTTTCCAGCTTCACTGACTGTTGAACCGTGTACCATACAACAGTTATGCATAACGTAATGTTTCAGAGCCGACTTCAACGGTTGAGGAAAAGGAGGACGAGTCAGCGCCGGCAGCAGAACCCGAGTCCAGTGCACCCGAGGAAGGCAATCGTTAGTGTAATTTTTTTAGGAATTATTAATATTTATTGAATCGTGAATAAAAATTTTGAAGAAAATAATTGATTTTTGATAAAACGTGAATGACAATTTTTTTAGTTATTTAAATAAGGTCTAATTGAAAATCAATTAAGTAAAACGTTTACAATAAAACTCGTAATTGTGTTGCAGTTGTGTCCTCTACAACGACAACGACCAGCTCCATCCTGCTTGTCTTCGTCGGTGTGCTTGCCCGAACATGGCTCTTATAATCTCACATACCACCATCATTAACCTGATTCCAAAAGATCCGGTCCACTAATTTGAAGTATCCATTTTTGAACGAGCGTTTCATACAGCTACTTTTCATCGAATGATTTTCTTAATTGTAGAGTTTATCATGCACTAAATCGTCTACAATGTCATTCTCCTGAACCATATTTTACTGAAGCAGAGCCTGATAGCCCCACAGTGTCATTAACTTACTATAATTAAACAAAAAATGTAAAAAATCAGTAAATGTAAAAAATCAGGTCTGTTTTGTTCATAAAAAACACTGCCTTGTGTCATTTTGCACAATATATTATATATTATCTACAATAATATCACACCTTGTTCTACACCAAATCCAGCTGTTGATTATCATTCAATCAATAATGATATCTTTCCATTATTTTCTACTTGCCAAATTTTGTATGGCGGTTAAATTGAATCTATTTGAATTTGAGTGTTCGTTTGTCTAATTTGGCGTTGTGTTACGTGTTTTCGACCTCACCATTTCCTTCCAATAAAAGGGAACAAGCTCTCAATTTATGTGAAATGGTGTAGTGGAAATGTGTTTATTGTCACTAAACTTTGTACTTTGTAAGATATCGAAACAACGGTATCGATTTGCGTAGGATTTACTTGATTTGTTAGGCGACCAGCACTCTGGGACACATCGAGATGCGCCAACCACCGTTTGGACTTTTCTATTATTAACCAAACCTAATCCATACTTTAACTTATTTCTATTAAATGAGCTACATACCATTCAAACCTCCTGTCTCAATGCGGTAAAGTAATTGTTTCCTTGAATGGCATCAAGTGTCACGCGTAAGGAACGTCGAACTATGTAGTGTATCGATTAGATTAATTTAATAAAATAGTTTTTTCCACAACAATGAAATTAGTTTGTCAGTGTTCCATCCGGCGATCGCCACAGACCTCGATGTTGTCCCAGTGTGTCCACAAACTTGTGCTCTGTGATTGATGTCATATTGAACCACTACAGTGTAATAATACCCCACTTTTTATTGTTGCTCTCTTTATGCACCACTGCTTGAATTATTGAACACACAAACTATTAATTTTGAAAACTGATGTTTTCTAGTGGTTTTTGTTCACCCAATTTTTGATATAGAGTCAAAGCCCACAATTTCTAAAACTGAACCATTAGATTTAAAATATTTTAATATTGTTTGTGGTATTTGACTCCAAATGTGTAATCATGTTCTTCAAACGTCGGTCCCTATATCATTTAGTTTAAAAAAGTTGATATTATTAGCTCTGACAACTTTCATTTGTAGTAATAAATTATTATTTGATTTATATAAGTTAGTTCAACAAGTTTCGTTTTTTGTTCCTGCTCATAATGCCTATTTCCTTGTTGACTATATGTTATTTTTATCTATAGATGATGACAGCTAAAATTAAGATAGATTTTTTTCGTGTCACAATTTCAGGATTGTGTGTCAACTGCCGCCACTGCCAACTGCCGCCACTATTTTCGAGTCAACTGCCGCCACTAATTCCAGAAATTTGTGGCTGCAGTTGACTCACCCAAAAGTGGCGTCAGTTGTCGTATGTCAACTGCAGCCACTAAATTTAGGCATTTTCTGGCTGCAGTTGTCTCGCTGAAAATGACGTCAGTTTCCGTAGGACAACTGACGCCAAGTTTCAAACGGGTCCAACCTCAGCGCTCCGCGCGGTGCTGACGGGCTTGTCCTCGCTCTGCTCGGACAAGCCAGCCTTACGATATATTATCGGGGTTAATGAACATTAATACTTCAAAGGGAATGGTATAACTTCGAAAGAACTTGTCCGCGACCTTTATCATTGATTGCATGAAACATTCTTCATTGATTACATGAATCATTCTTCTTCTATTGCTTGGTTGGATCCGTTTGAAACCTGGCGTCAGTTGTCCTATGGAAACTGACGCCACTTTTTGCGAGACAACTGCAGCAAGAAAATTTCAGAATTTTGTGGCTACAGTTGACATACGACAACTGACGCCACTTTAAAGTGAGGCAACTGCAGCCGGAAAATTTCAAAAAAAGTGGCAGCAGTTGTCTTGATAATTGTGGCGGCAGTTGGCAGTGGCGGCAGTTGACCGATCCCCCAATTTCAGAAGGCACGTAATTCCTTCGCAATTTTTTGATTTGAAAATTAGATGATAATTCGATTGACTTTCTTACACGAAAAAAGTTTTCTTAGTATCAGCTGTCATAACCTATGGCCACTTTTCCCTTTAGTATAGCTGTTTTTATTATTTGGACGATTTTAACATTTATACGATGTATCACATGTCGAAATTCACAGTAATTTATGTCATTATAGTTTTGTGGATCTGAACGGTTCTAATCTAAGTTTATGTGAATTTCGACAGACTTCCTATGTATATGTATAGTCGAATTTTTTGGTTACGCCTTTTTTTGGGAACTTTTTTTGTGTAAAACCTTTCCCTCACCCAGAAATTGGCGGTCGAATGCAGCAATTTGGGGTTGATGAAAAGGTTTTACACACAGAAAAGTTCTTAAAAAGATGATTATTAATCTTTTTAGGAACTTTTTCGTGTATAAAACCTTTTCATCAACCCAAACTGCTGCTTTCGACCGCCAATTTCTGGGTGAGGGAAAGGTTTTACACAAAAAAAAGTTCCCGAAAAAAGGCGTAACCAAAAAATTCGACTATAGTTAAAGTTTGGTTTTATAACACCAAACTTTGTTTAAATTTATGTTTTATTTAACTGTTTGAAAGTGTTTTAAATTTGATAATTATTTATTATCAAATATAAAGCTATTGTTATAGTTTTATCTGACTGTTTCATTGTACGCCTGATTTTGCCGTTATATTTTAATTATAACCTAACGATTCAGTAACGTTTCACATCATATGATTCACCGATAAGTGTACATCGAACCATAAAGAAAATAAAAGTTCAATAAAATTAACTAATTCACAAGAAGTTCTCATTGCACATTTAACTTGAGCGATAAATGACCGATTTACTAGTTGCACCATTTGAAAGCTTAAGTAGTGAAATGACGCTATATCATTTCAATCGGGCATTGTTTCTAAAAAAAGCTGTCCTTTAAATTCACATATACACAGACACATTAAGCACAAAAATGTAGCTGAGTTATAAACCTGACACTTAACCAATCAAACAAACAAACATAAATTAATAAAATGACATGGATGTTTATGAAGACTGGCGCATGACTGGATCCCTAAAAATAACATGTATGTACATACGTAATTTGTACCGTATCCAACATAATTTACGGCCTTTGGGCTTAATAAAAGCTCAAAGTTTCATGACTTTGCAACGGTCATTAAACAATTTTATGGGTACGATGCCATGTGAGCATGTAGAATATGTAGGTAAGTAACAGTACATAATGTTGTTAAGAGTACTTCACGATGCGAGCCTTGGCATTTCAACTGTCAGTTAACTAAAATTGTATCATAATGAATATAATATAATCATCAAACTGAATGATTGAATATACAAGAATGCATAAGCAATTGAACTCAAGCGATGACAACAGTGATGATTCAAGTATTATGCCCTCGGGTCAACCACCCAACTCAACACAATGTCTTCTTGCATTGCTCCTATCGCAAAGCCAACTACAAATGCGCTGCTGCTGCTCATCACAAATCGCCATTCAGCGTATTCTAGAAAACCTACAGTTATGATGACAATGCATTAATCCGGATGTAACTGGTTTGTTTCTTTGTTGTATCACGTTTTGCAGGTAAAAATATATCCGTCCACATGTAGTTGTTTTGCCAAACCAGATCTCGGCGGACGAGCCAAACCTCCAAAGGAAGACTAATCTATCCAGAGAGAGGGAATTGACAAAAAAAGACCACTTTGTTTACAAACTCTACTTTTTGAAACAGCCAAAAAGGGGGGATTCCACGTTTCCCTGCCCTTCTCGTCCGCTAGTGAACCAGATGACAATCTTCTCAGCATAAACATCTGGTTTGGCATTCGTATTTCGGAACGAACATTATCTTGAACTGACTATTATAACAAAATGTTATAATAAACTGCTTGGAGTTTGTAATAAATATTTGGAATAAATGCGCGTTATATACATAAGCGCTCATAGTTTTACATATTGTATGTACCATGTTCAAGTCGGCCGTGATGGACGTGATCAGGCGACGGGCACCGTTTGCCAGCAAGAGGAACGAATCAACAACCAGGCGCATCGCTACCGTTAAAAAGTTAATTTATTTTTATATTTTTATTTATATCATTTTTATTCAAAAGGTTCATCGGATTCACAGTTTGGTTATTGATAACCTCCCTGAACCATCAGGCTATACGTTCTTTTCCTTTGTTAGTTTTTATGGTTTGGTTTGTCAAGAGTTTGTTCATATTTGAACTTCTAGCTTGATCTCCGTGTAAATTTATGCGCTTTTTTGTCGATAAATTTGTTTATTTCGAGATAAATTTTTTTCTGGTTCTTGTTTTCTGCTTGTAGACGGGACTAATAAAGTTAGTGTGAGCAGAGTACATACAATGAGACAAAAAATATACGGTTCTGGTTTTGTTCGAAGTTGAGCTACATGAATAAAAACACAAACCTCTTAGTAAAAAAATGCATGTCAAAGTAATAATATTTTGATAAATGTTACGCCGAAGGTTACTTTAGGCCCGGTCTATACAGTATGTATGTTAGTGTCTTGCAATGTTAACAGAGTCAACTAAAATGCATGACAAAAAGTACTTGAGGGTGCGCATAACATGCGTGTTTTTGTGTCCACCTCAGATGTGGTAGGGTTTGGACGAATTTTTCACTTGAACCCACGTCTGGCAGTTTCTTTGGAATGTAATGGAGTCGGGATAACGAGAACGAGATGCCGTATGATCGTTTATTCATTCGTTATTGGTACTGTTGAGGTGAGTGGAGCACAAACCATCCTAATTGGGTTTTACAACGAAGATACCACGTCAGTTTAGACATTCATGACTCTCATTTCAAGAACATTCCATGTAGAACAGGTATGTAAAATGTAGAACATGTATGTAAAATATGTAGGTATGTATTATATAATATTTTTCAGTATGTAAGTATGTACATTCAATGTAGTAGATGTCTGATTGTCGTCGCGCCTTGACAGCCATCCGTAGGTTACGGTGGTACTTTTGTTCAATTGAATCGAAGCTTGAGGAGTTTAAATCGTGTTTTTCACAAACAAAAGCCGTCGAAAAATACATTTTTGTGTAAGAGCGATACTTGTAACCTGATTCCATGTCAACTGGCCTGGATCACGGATACAAATGTGTAAGATATAACCACGATGGTAACGGAATATCATCTGTACGCACTAGCGTACTATAGCGGCTGAGAAAAATGGAATTCCCTTTATTTGGCAATTTCAAAAAGTGAAATTTGTTCCCTAAGGCGAAGGTAAAATGGCCTAAAAACTGTCCATTCCCCCATATTTGACAAAATTCTCTTTCTCTTTGAAGGATCATCTCGTCCGCCATTGTCTGTACATTACTATTTTATTTATTATTAGCAAAGGTGCCACGCTGAGTCAATATATTTCAGCTTGTCGTCTACGAACTATAGATTATAATGAATTTGTATGTTTTTATGAAAAATCCAACAACAGGAAATAACTTACAATCAGACGAAATTTCTGAATGACGAAAAAAAAATCATAATTTTTTTACTTTTTGATTAAACAAAGTATTTTGCATGCATAAAATGAGGCACCCTGTTACAGAGAATATGTGCGCAGCGTCAGCAGCCGGGTCGGATGTGATCAAGCAGATTTGCCGAACTCTGGTCTCTAATCCTGCCTGAATGAAAAGATGACATCGTTCGTTCTACAAAAAGACCTATATTCATTATATGTTTACTGGTTTATATCCTGATTTACATTTACATTAACCGTCGGTTATTATCCATTTTCAGACGTGTAATTGTAAGAGAAGAGTTTGGTGGTATGGACTTAATGAATCACGTAGTGGATTTAGTGAATCAAGTGGTGCCGGCAGAACCCTCGTCCACCGTAGACATCAACCGCAATCTGTTTAAAGCCAGATGCAATCGGTCAGTTATTAGATACATGACGGTACAGTACGTTTATATGAGCAGGTTTAGCGCGAGCAATAGAACTAGAACACTACGCTAGGCTTACCACTTCTGGCTTTTGTATAAAAGCTAATTATAAAATGAGTGGAATATAGGATATAAAGTAAAACTGTAGGCCTCCATGATAGATTGCTGAAGTTTGTATCATATTAAAATCGTGAGATTTGTATGCGTTTTTTACCGTGTGTTACGCGAGGTTTAACAAGGACTCGATAACGGTCAATACATAGTTCGTTAATCATGAACTTGTATCCATTGAACGGATTTGCTTGTTAAGGGATCACATTCATGAAAAATCTGTACGTGTTTTTTATCGCAAAAAACATAAATCAGATGCAAATCCATTAATGAAGTAAATGTTGCCTATGCACTGAGTGCGAGAAAAACCTTATTGGTAACAAAAAGGCTCCAAATTGAATGGAGTTTGGAGTGTGTCCTTTACATCCTGTACACTCAGACACCTAAAGGAAACCACTCAACCGCTCATTTGGGCCAATATAAAAACTTGTTTACATATACTTTGCATTTTGAGCAAAAAACTGTTAACCCACCTCAATGCAGACCGAGCTGGCTGCGTTCAACCAAGTTCCTTGTCAGAGGGTTAAATAGGTTTTTTTCAATTATAAAAACAGCTGTTAATCTGCATGTGGGTTTATATCCTGATTGTTCAGCGGAATGTCCAGAACCGTGAATTTATCAATATTTTAATGTTAAGATTTTTAATGACAACTTTAAAATGAATAACTTTGTGAAATAGTCAAACATGCAACTCGACGATGCGCAACAAACACAAACAAAAATTTGGACTCATGTCCAGGGCAGACAGAACCAGGTTATCGCACTATTGCATTTAGAAATATGGAAGACTTTGCGTTAAAAAAATATATATAAGTTGCATTCTATGGTCATATTGTGCGAACGATTTGACGTTTGTTTCGCAGAATGTTGACTCGATGTTTTTTTGAAAGTGTGAGTTCAAAACCATTCATCAGTTAGCAGTCACATTTTTCAATCGTTGGTTTCATCAACACGTTCTATATTTTAATATGTATATGTTCTGTAGATCACCTAACCTACGGGCCCGGACGGAACAATACCGTACTCCTATGTAGTTAACTAACAATAAGACAAAAGATCGGTGGCGGTAATGCATCATTAATTAGAGTCAACCATTCGACGACCACCGCTTGGTTATTCATTCAGTCGACAAAGGCTTATTGTTCGCTTGCATGTTTGTATGCATTGAAAAAGTGAGTAATCTAATTTAGGCAAATCCAATGTGAATCGCGTTCTGAATGTACATGATTCCCAAACCAGTGCGCTATCTGATACGTCAGTAGCGTGATACAGGTCATATGGGAGGCATCAAACCTTGTATGGCTTATTGGCGGATAAATACGCAAAAACAAAAGAAAATCCATTCAAAATTAGAAGTTTTTTTTGTGAATTTGGAAATACTTTTCATGAGTTCCGAACTCACAAGTGTTTACAACCGTGGAACAATTTTGGTTTGAGTATAACTGGCACGTTATCCGGCAGAGTGATGCTTGTGTCGTGTACATTTTAATACGAAAGTAGGGTGTCCCGCCCTGGGTCAGGTCAGGCATGGCATAAACATCATTGTGCTCTCACACACGCTTACTTCTAATACCAGCACAGTACCAATACATTTAACCGGTGTAGTATCATCCATCAGCGATGATACAATCTGAACTACGCTATTTGAAGAATGCAGCACTACAGTCGCCAAATTTTTTTATAGTTTATATTACATAATTTGCGTCTACTACAGGTTGATGTAAACGTTTTTTTTTTAATTTTTTCATACGATTCAAAATTATCAGGGCTTACAATGCGGAGAAGCAACGGATGATGGAACAGGGACAACGGGAATGGTCACACATCAAACGGAGGTTGACAAAACAGGAGTTGAGGGCATTACAGATTACGTGGTTGAGGCTCACCGATTACGTGGTTGAGTGAGTGAGTGAGTGAGTGAGTGAGTGAGTGAGTGAGTGAGTGAGTGAGTGAGTGAGTGAGTGAGTGAGTGAGTGAGTGAGTGAGTGAGTGAGTGAGTGAGTGAGTGAGTGAGTGAGTGAGTGAGTGAGTGAGTGAGTGAGTGAGTGAGTGAGTGAGTGAGTGAGTGAGTGAGTGAGTGAGTGAGTGAGTGAGTGAGTGAGTGAGTGAGTGAGTGAGTGAGTGAGTGAGTGAGTGAGTGAGTGAGTGAGTGAGTGAGTGAGTGAGTGAGTGAGTGAGTGAGTGAGTGAGTGAGTGAGTGAGTGAGTGAGTGAGTGAGTGAGTGAGTGAGTGAGTGAGTGAGTGAGTGAGTGAGTGAGTGAGTGAGTGAGTGAGTGAGTGAGTGAGTGAGTGAGTGAGTGAGTGAGTGAGTGAGTGAGTGAGTGAGTGAGTGAGTGAGTGAGTGAGTGAGTGAGTGAAGAGGGGGTCTTCATAAATTGCTTTCAGATCGTACCCTCATGCATGTCGTGCCTGGAACGTTGTGATCGCAGCCATAACAGACTACCTCAGTACCGGATTCAAGTACGGCGGACGAAAATCACACGAAGCTCTTTTCAGGTAAAATTACTAGTTTCTTTGACTTTTCCATGAGATCTACCCAATTACAGCCCGTTTATGGTAACATTATTAGCAGATCATTTTGCCTATTGATCGTTGAATCAGCTGGTCTGGTACTTTAAAAATGTATTTTGGTTGTCCCTGTAGTGTCACTAAGTGGGTGCAGTACGTCCACTTCCGGTATTGGGCCATTACCCCGTGAATTTTGCTTGTAAACCGATATGAAAAACAAATGAACACCGTGGAAAATAAGCAATAATTTTTGTGCGTTGCCTTGATAAACAACTTAACTGTTCATATTTTAATGCTCGCAACTTTCATAGTAAATTACTACAAAGCTTAGATTTCTGTATTTTTGTCATGCTGTTTGGAGCATTTTCGTTGAACCGACATATTTTTAGGATGCTTGATCGCAAGATACATATGTGGAAAGAAACGAAAAATGCAGGGCAATGGAAAATGTGCATATTATTCAAATATTATGTAAAAAGCCACAGAACATGCCCCACAACTCAATTTCATATTCATGTTTGATGTCAGTGGTTTATTCATGTTTCAGACGACTGGCCCAACGTCGACTACCACGACACATGGCCAACCCCACACTCGTCAATCCACTTACTGATCTGGTTAAGAAGATATCGTCACAAGAACATGGCGACATGGGTTGGTCAACTGTAAAATTCTCAAAAACAATATTTTTTTATATCTTTAAATCATACATCAAACATTCTAGAGAAGCCGATGATTTGTCTAGAATGTTTGGTGAGCCATAATTATGTAGCTACTGTATACTGTGATAAAAGCCAGTCATCGCCTTTTCTCATGTTTAGCATCAGGTGATGTTTCAAGTCAGAAAATTGTAACGTAGTGTATGTATGTACGTATGTTTTCTTAGTTAGGCCTTGCATTCCCAAAATAGTGTTTACGAGCATGCATAATCAACGTATTCAGGGATGCATTGCTTTTTGTTCGGACATGTTTGTAATTTTACATACTTGGTGCATAAACTTACACCATTCGACAAAAGCTGTGTTGCTTCCGGTCGGTTTGCTTTTATGTTCTTTTCAAGTACAGTAAATTTGAATCCAGAAATAAAAATGAGCCGTGGTTTGCAACTTCACGGTTTTGCCAAGTACCACAGGTCAGAGAAAAAGTTTATGTTTCTCCACATATGTATGACTTTATAACACTCCTAGTCTGAGATCATCGATGTTGTCTCATTTATTACGATCGTGCCTACATCCAAACATACCATACCGTCCACGTAACGAACATATGTTTCAAATTGAGTGGTCTACATCTAACCTTAAAAGACTGTTACTGTCTGGTCTGACAGGCTTCAAACTGATGTACATAGGTGTACACTTCGGGTATATTCAACTTGCAAATATCAACTTACAAAACAACACATTGCTGTTAATCTGTATGCAGCGTTGTAGTTCTTATTGCAAATTTATCAAATGCCAATGCAGTATGAAATACCATCGTTTTATTAGAACACGTAATGTTTTCAGTTGAGAAGAGTGCAATGACATTTATTGTTTCGCTTGTAACACATCATATTTACATGACTTTGGTGCCAAAAGCCCGACAGTTTTTTGCAGTGTGCGATGGCATATTTGTTTTCAATTATGCCCAACTTTTTTGGTTGGTTGCAGCCTTAACGATGGTACATACTGGCTTGGTCTGAAATGCAGATGAGTTGGTGGCTGATGGATCACAAATTGTTTATGTCTGTTCAAACACATGCTGATTATTCAGTGACTTGATTGAAGAAGGAACTGAAGCAGGAACTGGAAACAACCATGAATAAGTTAGTTCAGTCTAATATTTTTATGAGCGGTTATACATCATTTCCTTTTATGGAGTGGCAACCTTTCTGGTGCCATGACCGTCAGAATTCTAAAATGTCAGGCATACAGAGTGCGCCAAAGACCGATCGATAATAACTCCAGCTACATCTGATTTACTCTTTGTTTCCAAGGAGCCCATCTCAAACCTATCAAGCTTGAAATTTAGTTAAAGGTTGAAACCCAAAAAGTCGCGTTATGGAGAAAAAAACAAAACATTTTGGTACCGAGAAACGTGTCATGTCGGGAGAATAATTACAGCACAAACAAATTTTTACCACTAAAATTATGTTTTCTTGGGTTCATTTCTGATTTAAAAACTATGAAATACCATATTCAGTGCTGTCAAAGAAATTTTCCGTGGCGAATGTCACATCGGCCACTGACAATTTTAGCCCCGAGTTCGCTCTTCGGTGGTTCAGGTTGTTGCAACCCACCCTAGTGTAAATGTTAGGTTCCGGTTCAAAAGTTTCAACCATCAGTTCATTATTTCTGAACCCAGAATTGTATTGTCAATCGTACCATTTGTAAAATGAAAATTTAGAAAACATGCAGAAGCCTCCAATAAATACACAAGAGGTTAATTTGGTTGTTTCTAAGTTCCGGAACAGTTTTGGGTGTTATCGTCACGTTGAATTCGCCCATACATACAGAATTATTCGCCTACACATTCGGACATACAGAATACGTCTGAAAGCCCCATTTGAAAGTTACGGTTTCGTTTAATTGTCATTTTGCTATGTTTCACAAATACCGAGGTGACTAGGAATACATAACGACTTTGGCATTGTTGTGTGTCATGTACATATCTGGATATGATGATCATGATGTTATCAGGTCATGTGGGTACCACCTCTTGTGATTGTCAATTTCCAATCGTTAAAGCAGAGAGTTAATCAATGTTTGTATGGTTACAAGCTTTTCAAAAATATGTCTGACTCGACACGTACGAGCAGTGAGATTTATGGTATTGGACGTGTTTGGTAGGTTGGGCACTCCAACATATTGGGGCATGTTTGCAAGACACCCACGGGAATCAAAACATGGCTCAAGACTGCTTTTTGCAAAGCACTAAATCTAATGTACATATAATTTTTTTGTACATTATGTATGTTTGAATTTTCGTTTATTTTTAATTTTTTTATATAATTTAGTAAGTAGAGTTTATTAAAAGAAAGAGTTTATTATAATTGTAATGCGCCACTGGTCACGGCACAATGCACTCACACCCTTTGTTGCCAGCTGATTGGGCACCACGATAAGGCCAACTCGCACAAACTCGTTCACCATTATAACACCATGATTACAGAGTTTTGTTATTCTTTGTGCAACTGCACAACTAAACTAGTATAAACTCTGCAGGAGTTTTCCAAGATAAATATAGGTAGGTAATATTATGTTTACTGCATATGATACAAGTATTGGTAACAACGTAAATGTCAGTGTTTGATAACAAAATACGCCTATCACATAATAAGAGTCCATCCATTGTATGTACAGTCACTATCATGCAACGGCTCACATTCTCTAGTCCAGTTATGTAGCATACATTCCTTATTACCATGGAGATTATGTTGAAATACAAAACACTCCATTGATAATACTCTGCTATCCAAGTTTCTCGTTTGAGTTATTAGTTTGCGTAAGAAACAATTGAATTTATGTTGGTTGTTTGATAAATTTATTGTGAACTCGAAGTTTTAACTATATAGGTAATGGTTTGGAAATAAAAACGGAAAGTATGTGAATGTCAGGTTCATCGTTCGATCAGCCGGATTCTTCCGATCTGGCAGACGACCTCGATGAATTGGACGTCGAATCTTCCACTTCTGAAGTATACGATCCGGCTGGCCTGGCTAAAGTTGTCCCACAACTGCTGAGCGACAACAATACACATCAAAAGAACCACACCAACCACATCAACCACAACAAACACAACCACAACAACAACAACAACAACCACATCAACAACAACAACAACAACAACAACAACAACCACGTACTGTTAGGGCACACCACCAACATCTCATCCAACACTCCTTCCCGCAACACCATCACCGACGCTGCCGCCTCCGTTCTCAGTCATAAAAACTATCGTACAATCAACAACATTCTGCCTTCTCTTACGCAACAACACCAACACAAAAAAGATAATTCCCTGCTCAACCAACAATTTATTCGTTAGTTTTATTTATCAACAGTTGAACATTGAAGTTAGAACATACTGTAAGGCTGGTGTCCCAGCGAGGTGTGATGATTGAATTTTTCGAATAACTTTCACAGTGTTCTAGATAACGACCTAAAATTTCACAGGCTGATAGAACAATTTTCCGCTCATACGCTGAATTTTAAAAAATCTTGATTTGGTTCAGTATTGCGTGTTTTACGGCCGATCCAGCAACATGCCTGTTTATGTTCTTAACGCAGCCGCATTTTAGAGATTGTCACCGTAAATAAAAAGTGATACAAAAGAACGAATTTTCGTATAAATTTGTGTTACATAGCATGAAGAGGTATATTTCAAAAGTCAAAGTACATTTTTCATTCAATTATTTGCTTTTTCAAACTTTTCTTATCCGCAACTTTTCGCCAACATTTGCTAGAAATTGCGATTCTGTTTTCAATATCCAATAGAAGTTGGAATAATTGATCAAATCAAAAACTGTTCCCAGTACTTCAGATTTATGGTATTAGCTAGCTAGCGTATCAGCGGAAAACTGTTTTATTAACCTGTGAAATTTTAGGTCGTTATTTAAAAACACTGTGAAAGTTATTCAAAAAATTCAACCATTACACCTCGGTGGGACATCCTGTATGTCTTTCGAAGCTTGAAGTTTGATATACTAGAATTTTACAGACTCTTCGAACTCCGTGTTATTTCTGTTTTTAACTAAGAAAGCACTCTCAGCATGTTAGTTTGCAGAGGAAACACTTCACTCGTTAACGCACAAGATGCATCACATGTCAGTCAATCCATCAACCATATCTGCCTCAACTAATCCATTGCCCACCACAACGATTACCAACAATTCTCACATCAATCCATCTGCCAACAACCTGTTCATTCTACCACCAAAACAGTTGTCCGAATGCGTCACACCCACACCCGCACCTGAAACAATCAAGGAGAAAGTCGAACGACTGACGTATCAAGAAAGTATTAAGGTTAGAATGATGTTGAGCGATGATGATGATGATGATGATGATGATGATGATGATGATGATGATGATGATGATGATGATGATGATGATGATGATGATGATGATGATGATGATGATGATGATGATGATGATGATGATGATGATGATGATGGTTCACTATTCAGATCCCTGACGATGATGTACTGCAATCAGACAGTGCGCGGTCTTCAGTATTGTACGCCGATTCATGGATGACCGAATCACCCAAACCAAAGCCAAAAGCGCCATTCAAAAATCCAGAACTGGTGAATCTACTCGATGTAACCGATAACACGGTCAGTTGGTTACGACATTAACTTATCAGCATCAAAAGTCGAGAAACTTTAACTGCCTTATTTAGTTGTTAAATCTGAGTTCATCTTTACATCAAATTGATATAACACGTCAGGTTTCAGGTTCGTCAAAGTCATTCCAATTTGATCTTACTACCCGAAGACTGGAAGGAACGAGAATCAAACGGGGAAGACTGCGGACTGATACTGGGATGTGTGAATGAGCGCATAAAAGGGTTGGCACTTGGGAGTTCACATGTAAAACAAAAACATAATTCGTTTATAAATTAGTGAGTGAGTGAGTGAGTGAGTGAGTGAGTG
The DNA here is from genome assembly GCA_964036265.1 of Daptonema setosum. Taxonomy (NCBI): domain Eukaryota; kingdom Metazoa; phylum Nematoda; class Chromadorea; order Monhysterida; family Xyalidae; genus Daptonema; species Daptonema setosum. The sequence continues at coordinate 14,133,291 of OZ038447.1, forward strand.
AGTGAGTGAGTGAATGACGTGAGTGAATGAGTGAGTGAGTGAGGTGAGTGAGTGGAGTGAGTGAGTGAGTGAGTGAGTGAGTGAGTGAGTGAGTGAGTGAGTGAGGTGAGTGAGTGAGTGAGGTGAGTGAAGTGAGTAAGTGAGTGAGAAGATTAAGCTAGAATCAATAAATTTTCAGTACGATTCCGTGGAGGCAACTAGAGAGCATCCGCCATGCCAATTATCGTCATGAGCAAATGAAGCATCGTCGACAACTGCAACAACAGCAGCAGCATCAACAACAACAGTTTTCATCTTCATCAACAACAACAACAACAACAACAACAACAACAACAACACCCAAAATCCCTTGCTCAATACAACGGACTTGATGACAGTAAAACAGATCAAAACTGGTATAAACCGGCTGAAGAGTGCTTAGCGGCTCGTGGGACATCACCGATACAGCAGGCAGACTTCATATGGTTAGCATCTTTGTTGTTGATTGTTGTTGTGATTGTTTTTGTTGATTGTTTTGTTGTTTATTTTTTTGTCTGTTGTTGTTTTTTTCTTTTTTTTTCGCTGTTGTTGTTGTTGTTGTTGTTGCTATTATTGTATTGTTATGATTATAGAAAGCAAAGAGCGTGCATCGTCTATTCAAGTGGTAGATCGACTACCCCCAGAATACGGTAGGCAACTGGTGTCCCCGCAATGGTAACCACCACCCAACGCCAGATCTTTGCCAACAGCTCGTCCCCGAATCTGATGGCACAAAACACAAACCACGATTACAGAAACCATCGGTGGCAGTGATATACATATGGTTATTGGCTTGCAAGTTGCAACTTTGTCTTTAACGTCATAAAAGTTTTCCGAGCTTAATTACTGTAACTTCCAGCTTATAACTGAAATAGTTAGCTAGTTCAATTTACTTAATTGGGAAGCTCCCGAAATAATTAAAATCATGTACAAGTATGATTATTGTGCGTAGGCTTAGACTAGGTACAAATATCAATGTTTAAAAGTTTATTTATTGTGCAGCAGGCTCTGCATTAAGATTTGTGTACGTTTCATCCGCATTTGTTTTTACATACCACATTGACTTTCAGTGATGTACAAACTCCATTTACCTGCTCAATTTAATGAAGATTTTTATCTACATAAATAAATTCAAATGTCAAACTTGAAATTTGTAATTGAGCATTCCAACAGATATACCTAGATAGAAGGTTGTTTTCGGTCAACCAGGTTTCATGGTTGATAAAACGCATGTATGTAGTACATGTGTTTCGGTCAATTAACACGCACACGCACAATTTAGGACAAATGTAGAATACATTAAAAGTTTAACACTTCACTTTGCTGTACGGGTTCAAGTTGCCTAACGGAATTTATTATTGATGAAAATTCAATTGCAGAAAATAGGACGCATACGTTGAAACACTACGTGAACCTAAAGCTGAAGCTCTGAAATACGAACTGATTTATATCGAAATGCCAAACATTAATTCAAGGTTATTGTGAGTTTGAGTAGTGGAGCCCGTTGTCCATGGCACACGTGACTAATGTATGGCATAAACTACAAGCAGTAGAGTGGACTCTTTCGGATTCGAAACTTACAGGTTGGGTTCGGCATACACATTACTGGGGAATACGCCAGAAAAAACAATTGAATTCTATTCTAACCTTTGTATTTTTTATTGACAATAGACAATATGCATGTTTTGATTGCAGATGAGTAAATCAAGCAGGCGTCTTCGTCGTGTACTGTTGTTGATCACGGCAAACATCCTCGTTTTAACAATCGTAATTCAGCAGACCGGCTATAAACCAAATATATGTTAGCCTATGCCTTGCCACATTCCAAAAGTGTATTACAGATAAAAATAAAGTTTGACTCAGTATGTATCTGTTTTTTATGTATAGTTTGAAAAAACGTAAATGCATAGAAACAATCTAGCTTTATAACATTCTTGCCACTCAGAGAAAAATCAGATCAGTTCATAAACGAAAAAGAGCGGATTACATTACTTGTAAAAAAATGTTGGCTTTCGAACATTGATTCCACGTCGAAATTGTATTCACCATACAATAATGCATGGATTTAGTTGGTTCATTGCATCGGTCATTGTCAATGCAACCAGCGGCATTCATCACATCGTTCAAACGAGAAGTGACCACAGGCTCCCAGACTTCCAACTTGGTCAACGAACATGCACGGATTAAAAATAGTTTGCCTGGCAATTGCGGTTGTGGATGGAACGGCACAACGGTGAACATGTGTTACGAGTATCATGGTGTCCGTGGAACACCATTTAGATGCCGACTTGTGCAATACATCCATGTAAGTTAATTAACCAAATAGTATTTACAATAAAGTGTAAATACACGTATAATATACAGTATTATCAATATATAATAGAGTGGTGAGAAGAACATATCATCGCTTGTTCAGGCATTGAATTTGACATCTGCCAGGGGCGTAATTCAAATGGCTGATGTGCTGCCTATCAATGGATCAACAATTCCATTGGTGACCGCTGTTTCCAATAATCATGTTGAAGAAGGCAAACACCACAGCACACCTCACTCACTCACTCACTCACTCACTCACTCACTCACTCACTCACTCACTCACTCACTCACTCACTCACTCACTCACTCACTCACTCACTCACTCACTCACTCACTCACTCACTCACTCACTCACTCACTCACTCACTCACTCACTCACTCACTCACTCACTCACTCACTCACTCACTCACTCACTCACTCACTCACTCACTCACTCACTCACTCACTCACTCACTCACTCACTCACTCACTCACTCACTCACTCACTCACTCACTCACTCACTCACTCACTCACTCACTCACTCACTCACTGTCATTACCTTTCAATTCCAGTGCATAACTTAATCGCACGTACCCGGAAATATTTTAACAAAACTCCACTTATATTGTACGACCTTGGATTAAGCCAAGGAAATGCGGCTAAACTGTCAAAAGTTTGTCATCTGGAAGTCAGACGCTTTCCTTTTGAAAAATATCCCAAAACCGTAAAAACACTGACACATTTTGGCTGGAAAATGCTCCTGTGGGCGGTTCGTCATCTTTATCTATTATTTCACCTTCGTACAATAGAAATTTGTATTTCGCTAGGCTCAGTTCCTGTAATTAAATTTATATTTATATACATTATATGTAATACTGCTTAGTTGTTGAAGATGATGACAGATGAGTTTCCTCATGGTTTTTGGTATGCCGATGCCAGTATTCAATGGAACAGAAACCCAACAGATGTGTACAAATGGATGCTGAACGTTGGTGAGTCTATGCCAGGTCTGGTCCTGTTCGCACCAACACCCAAAGTCGTCTGGGTGTATACACACAACGGTCAGTAGCTAATATAATAATTCACAATCTTCCTAAATAATCGGAAAGTAATAATCGCTAAATATCTGCCTTTCAAGGTTGATCTGATTCAAAGTTGACTCACCATTAAATACTTGTCAGAGAATCAGTTATTACTCTGTAGTCACACACAACCACAGAAAGAATTTGTGAAACAATGGTCAGTCATTAATACAAGCAATACAATCGCTCACCTTTCAATTATTTTCAGGTATGTATAAATTTTTGCCATCTGATGCTCAAAAGCTTCAAGAAGCAGTTATGTATGCCGCCGGTTTTGCCCTGCTGTTCCGTACCAATCAAGTGGTCGAGACCTTGAAATTGTAAGTGAAGCACCATACAAATTCCACTATATTCAAGTAATGTTCTTGGCAACTAGGCAACCCTATAATCGATAACGCATTCTAATCGTTGATTAGTCAACTACTGTATGTCAAAACCATGTACTTCAGTTTGGTGTTATGCGCACTAACCGAAGACTGCATTACTCCCAAAGGACACCGACTTTACCCGTGCAATCATGTCAGGTACATACTGTATTTAGTTGACTTACATTCGTCAAAATCAGTCTTTTCTTACTCACTCACTCACTCACTCACTCACTCACTCACTCACTCATTCACTCACTCACTCACTCACTCACTCACTCACTAACTCACTCACTCACTCACTCACTCACTAGCTCACTTACTCACTCACTAGCTCACTTACTCACTCACTCACTCACTCACTCACTCAGTAACTCGACGTATTCTGGTTGTCATCGGTATGATCAGTCAGCTGTCAATGTACTCGTCCACAACCTGAACCACTTCAATACCAGTACGTTTTGGTATGATGATCCAACTCTGTACCAGATCATAAGAAGAGAGGATCGAAGGTATTTATCCGAAAAATTGGCACTTTGTGATAAATAGTCGAGTTCAATTGTGTATAGTTATGTAGATTAAATAAAAATTATTCTGCACATCATGTAATTCAAGTAATGTGACATTTTATGTACATACTGAATATAAATCTCAAAAAATTGTTTATAATGTTTGTTCTGCACTGGTAACTGCCGTTGTAAAAGTAAACCAATGTTTTTGTCAGTGTATTTAGGGGCAGCTTCTGCAAAACGGTACGAATTTCCCTGAAAAAAACTTTTTGGTACATCCTGTATACGATAGTGAAACTGCAAAAATAATTACAGATATCCACAAAAAATAACCTCCTTCAACATTTCTACTGAAATTTAAAGTTAAGAATAGAACACCAGCTTTACGCAGTGGGTCAATGTGACATCGGTCAATGTGACATACCGTATGGTACATACATATATACGACATTATGGTACATACTTGACAACGGTTGTCACCATGCGCAGTCACTCAAGCATGCTTAACTGGGTCCCTACCAAAATACCTAAAAGCCAAAATACCTAACTGGACAAAATCCAACACATGCCCAAAATCCAAAACGGGACGCCCATAATACCTAAAAAGTCCAAAATACCTAAAAATTTGGATTTTTTACGTCCATAATCCAACAACAAATGTAATACCCCTCCTCAGAGTACCCCCTCCCTCTTTGATATGGTTATGTCATATTGCAGTCAGTCACTGTTCTTTTATGCGTTATTAACCGAGATGCAATGAACATTTTCATTGGTCCGCCTTCACTGCTGTAATTAGCGCAATGAATGATGAAATGTGAAAGAAAATATTTTGTAATAAAAACCATAAAACCGGTCAAATTGAAGATGACGGTGAGTGAGTGAGTGAGTGAGTGAGTAAGTGAGTTAGTGAGTGAGTGAGTGAGTGAGAGAGTGAGTAAGTGAGTGAGTGAGTGAGTGAGTGAGTGAGTGAGTGAGTGAGTGAGTGAGTGAGTGAGTGAGAGAGTAAGTGAGTGAGTGAGTGAGTGAGTAAGTGAATGAGTGAGTGAGTGAGTGAGTGAGTGAGTGAGTGAGTGAGTGAGTGAGTGAGTGAACGAATGAGTAACCAACACTCTCCCCTTTTAGTACCAGATCCACTATTCATCATGTTTTCGACCGCTACTGTTTTTAACAGCAACCGCTACACTACGTTTACCATACGGTTAATATGCAATATTATTCCACATTGCAAGTAACTGTTACATGAATACTGTAAGGGTGGGGAAACAGGGGGGGGGGGTAACATTTGTTGTTTATGTACTTTGGATTATGTAATTTGGGTGGACATAATCCAACAAGTATAAAAAATGCACTACCAAAATCCAACAGTTGGATTTTGGTCGTGTTGTATTTTGGGCGTGTTTTTAGGTGTTTTGTCCAGTTAGGTATTTTGGCTTTTAGGTATTTTGGGATTCACCCTGCTTAACTCCGTATCCGGATTCACCTTTCGTCCAACGTCACTCGTTCAAATCAATGACCACAATATTAGGATACCCTCATTCATTCTTGATCATCATTCTCGAAACAACAGTAATCGATTACAAAATTTTTTTTGAATGAAAATGGATGTGTTAGTAGAGCAATCCTTCAATAATTTTTTTGTCATTTCACATTCACAGTATTTCTGTTTACCAGTTCCAGCAATAATTTTTCACCAGCAATTCAAAATCTGCCGAGTAAACGAGGAAAATGTTTGCCAATCTGCCTATTCAACATTCCTCGTTCGTTCTGAATAATCGCAAAAATCTGCCTTTTCGAAATTGATAACTCACCATTAAACTATGGCGAGAGCCTCAGTTTCAGCTCTGTAGTCACAACTTCAGAGAGCAATTTCCAGAGCAAATGGGTCGAGCTGCATCAGATGGTTGCTTCAGATGTATTATTGCATCAAGTGTTCAAGAAAAGGGTTACGATTAAATTCTTTTCAAAGCAAAAAAGGAACACGTTTTATCACAAATTTCTATTAATATGAAACCGAAATCATTTTATTTTGATACAAATCACTCAAAAAAATATTGTTGACCGCTACCGGTCCACACTTAGAGTTTACATGTTTTCTATCTCCAAAAACTCAAGATACGGAAGTTTCCATGACACTGAGAAAAAGGTGAATGGCAGTTGATGTTTGACCTTGGCTTATCATCATTGACCGTTTCCGTCCATAAATCGCCTGACCTGCACGTGACTTTGGCCTGACAAGTTGAGTTGACTAACGTATGTACGATACTTATGCAAAAACATTAGTAAATTCAAACACATTTAATGATAATAGGATAGTATTGTTGTTGTTATTGTTGTTGTTGTTGTTCTTGTTGTTGTTGTTGTTGTTGTTGTTGTTGTTGTTGTTGTTGTTGTTGTTGTTGTTGTTGTTGTTGTTGTTGTTGTTGTTGTTATTGTTATTGTTGTTGTTGTTGTTGTTGTTGTTGTTGTTGTTGTTGTTGTTGTTGTTGTTGTTGTTGTTGTTGTTGTTGTTGTTGTTGTTGTTGTTGTTGTTGTTGTTGTTGTTGTTGTTGTTGTTGTTGTTGTTGTTGTTGTTGTTGTTGTTGTTGTTGTTGTTGTTGTTGTTGTTGTTGTTGTTGTTGTTGTTGTTGTTGTTGTTGTTGTTGTTGTTGTTGTTGTTGATGATGTTGTTTTTGTTGTTGTTGATGTTGTTGTTCTTGTTATTTTAATACATACATGTATACATGTATATTGTTTTATATGATGTGGCCTCATCAGGCCTGACACACATACATAGCCTATGTAACTTCATTTACAAGTACATACATTTCTTTCCTTTGTTCTTGGGTGGGAAGGCTGTCCTTTTATACTTCATTTCATTAACGTAAGTTGTGCTCAATGTGGAGTATTTTTGTGATCAGTGTGTTCTGTTATACTGGATGCCCCAAAAGTCATGCGCTCCACTAGATATCGTAGTTGAATTGATCTAATCTGCGTTTGTTCAGTCTTCTTTCCGAAACCCCTGCAACTGTGTTTTTCTTTGTTGCAATATCCACAATTTGTCTCATCTGCAGCTTAACCGCATATTTATTTGTGATTTATTAATGCCTTTGTAGAACTGGTTGATAAAAAGGTGAGTTCATTGAAAAGTCCTTCCATTTTTCGGTTTCATTGATGATTGTGTGACCGTGAGATATGGACCGGAAGCTTTGTCGGGGTCATCACACTCGCGTTTGTGGATGGCCCAAAAATGAATGGAATGTGGTTGTTTGGCCACTAAAAAGGTTATGCGGAGGCGAGAAAAATTGACGCCACCACAAGCCGGAAAACTTTGTCTTAGTATTGTTGCATCCGGTAGTGGAACCACAAGCGGACGAGAAAAGGTTGAAATAGTGGAATTCCCTCCCTTTGGTGTTTCTAAAAGTACAATTTGTCTCCGAATGTGTAAGTAAAATGTTTGAAAACTGCCAATTCCCCCTTTTTTACGATATTCCCCTCCCTTTGTAGGGTTAGCTCGTCCGCCGAGTGAGTGGAACGTGGCACATTCACTTTATAAGGTACATTCCATCAAGTCAATCATTCACCAGAATAATATGTGTATCTAACATTGGCACTTGTTCACTTGAAAAACGTTTAGGCACCTTTTTGAGTTGTTTTCCATTTTTTTGATTTGATGTCGACATCGGAATCAGTGCTGACCTGGAAATTGCAATCAGCTGAAGTAGTAAACCATTTCAACATGCATACATACTTGCTTTTCGTACGTCAAATTTTACTAAAGAATTCCAGCTCAAATGCATAGCCCCACTTGTACCCGAAATAACTATGTAAATACCTACATACATATCTACCTACATGTATGTATCTATCGATCACAAACCCACGCGGGCACAACCAACGCTGGAATGTGGATCGATGTGCCCCCATACTTCCTATGGTACATATTCACAAAAGCGGATGAAAACAAAGCACATTAATAGAACTACCCAATATTGAGAGAGTTTGCAACTTATGGGTGGTTATGATTGTGAACCCCATATAGACAATTGAACCGAAACAGAATCTGTTAGATGACAGAAAAGAAAAATATGAATTAGAAGTATTGTGTTGAGTACGTTGTTGGAACCTATCAACTGGTACATATCTGTGACGTAAATCGCATTCTACAAACTGAGTACGAGAAAAAACGTCCGACTTATTGCTGGAAACCGCGACATAGTTATCTCACTAAATCTAACCTTGGACCTTGGTGGTCAGCTCATTGGTGACTTTCAGCGACCGGGCAAAATTGAGCCTGTTGTTTAGGAGCCCTTACACATTCAGATTATCAGAACTCATTTGGCGTATAAGCTGGCGGAACATATTTACTTTATCCCACCTTAATTACGTCTATCAATCTGCAAGGTACGTATGTTATACATATATGTATGATAGCTAATCATGTATCGTTACTCGAATCCTGCATTTCTTTACCGTAGATCTGACCTTCATACAATCTTTACTCAAGGCAAGGTCGTCCGCATTTTTATATTCAATCGTACAGAATGATTGTGGTCATTCAAGTATTGATTCTCAGTGCAATTAGCCGGTCACTCACACACTCTGTCACTCGGTGAGTCAACCAGTCACTCACACACTCTGTCACTCGGTGAGCCAATCATTTGGAGAGTCAGTTATCAGCGACTCACATAAACCCCCTCTTTCTAAGAACTAGTTAGTGAGCGAGTCATTCACCTAACCAACCAACCATCCATCTAGCCAACAATCCACCTATCATTTCATGCGTTTCGTGTATTTTTGTCGATGCAATCACGTTATAACCAGTCATAATAATGGCCGTAATCTTGCACATTCATGTTGTTATAAACGATATGTTGATTTTGCATATCGCAATATATTTTTCATTCCGGGCATATATTTTTCATATCTGATATATAATAATAATATATAATTTTTATTGTAACATTGTCGGTTTCATTTATGTTTCTGTTTATTTGAACTTTATTATTTTTAAAATTTATTTTCTCATTTGCGCTCCCAAATGTTTTGATAGATATGGTGATACTATTTATATTTGTTTCACGAGTGATCATAGAAACGGTAAACAATGATGACATATGATTGTGTTAATTGTCACGACTGATGACAACCGTGACGCCCGATTTTACTGTCAGATGTTTAAATCTGACTAACCATTTTAACTCAACTTGATTTACCCGGTAGCAACGCTCACGAACACTCCGTTACCCCGGATAGCATTTGATCGATCGCTCAATTCACAACATAACTTAATAATTTAACTTGTTGCAACACATTATTAAAATATACATATTCTATATACAGTAAGGTCATATACATAAATTTGTGTTGCCTCGTGACCCGATAAACCAAAAATAACCCTTCAGTTTATAGTTTGAAAACAGGGCCAGTTTATACTGGATGTATTGTACCAAATACAAATGTGCCAAACCAAGTCATTAAATATTTATTGTGTGGTAATTACGGTTGAACAGTATCATTCGTGTTCAATTTCGCGGAGTGCCCAGCCTGGTGTTTGGATTGAATTGTCCCAATTGACTACTTTTTCTACCAAATATTCAGTCGCAAATTAGTTTCTTACGAGATAGCAGATGGTTATGATAAGTATGACATCAGTGAATCCATATATTCACGATCACCATCGGCATCGCAATGTTTTGCTTCTTTATTATCTATTGCTGTTCATCGGCTAAACTTTGTTCCGTTCGATCATCCGATATATGAACACATTTAATCAGTGTCCACGTGATTGTTGTTGTTGTTGTTGTTGCTGCTGTTGTTGTTGTTGTTGTTGTTGTTGTTGTTGTTGTTGTTGTTGTTCTTGTTCTTGTTAGTGTTGTTGTTGTCGTTCGTATATAAAACAGAACTAGTATAATAAAATCTCTATTGTTTGTTGTCGGGTAACCGAAACCCGGGCGTCAAGAAGAGGGCAGGGCAGGTAACATGTAAATCTAGATATATCCGGTAAGGACATGTGCATGGTCGCGTTAGCGGACGAGAAGAGTGGAAAAAGTAATATTCCCCCTCTTTGACGTTTTCGAATAGTAGGATTTATTTTCTAAATGGTAGGTAAATCGGCCTGAAAACTGCCAAGTGTCTTCTCTCTGACGAAATTCCCTACTCTTTCGGTTTAGCTGGTCCGCTAGTACATGGTCGTGAATCGTGATTGAGATGTTGCGTGTTGTGTATCTACCTACCAACATACTGTACATTATAATACTGTTGCATGTTCAATAAGCAATACTGAATTGAACAACCTGTGTTGGCTGACCTGTGAAATATTACCGTGTTGACTATGTAACTGGGCTCTGCCTTTTAGCAGTCAAGTCGGTCTGTTTGCTCCAGGTCATGGACAACACGAAGGTTGTGATAAACTCATTATGGAAGAAAAACAGGTAATCATACAATCTCAGGCGATGATCCGGTCAATTTATGCAAACTATGTTGCAAGCACAGTTGGCAGATTAATTATTATGTTCGTTTATTATGTTCTTTTGTCAGTAAAAAACACCCGAACATTATTAATTACGTTCTTCTCTGAAATGAAATTTCGCGTTTATATTCTTTTTGGTCTTGAAAAATGTGCGAACATAAAAGATTATGCTCAGGAACGCATAAGGGAAAAAAAAAATATGTTCTTTTCCCTACTGAAAATTCCAGGAACATAAATATATATGTTCTTTTCAAATCTGCCAAAATCGCGAACATAATCATTTATGTTCCGCGAACGTGCATGGGTAAAATTTCACAACTACAGTTTTGAACATTTGCAACATCGGCAACAATCGGATTCAGTGGTTGTGGAAGTGGTAAAACCGTTTCAGTGTTAACCTGCTATTTTTTGTTAATTTATAAATGAAATAATTATTCCCGTTTATTCGTTCCGTTCCCTTTTAGTCCTGTAGTTTATTATCCACTTTATAAAACTTAATATGCCTCTTAAATTATTATAGCTGTTTATTATCGCCTCCGGCTGCCAACATCGAGGTACCACCAGCCTCCAGGAACCCCTTCGCCACCGGCTGTTAATGTTAGTATTAAACTTGGTTTCAGTGTAGGCTTAGGCTTAGGCTTTGTATTTGTGATGGGCTTGGGCGCGCTAAACCGAAAACTAACTCTTAGCCTCATACTAGGCGATCTCCTTTACCAACGTACAGTCTGTTTTCGGAACTAAGCCGAAGCCGTACAAACAATCAAATGGTTCAAACTGCATCAGAATTCGAGACTTTTGAAAGCAGGTATCACCTTTTGCGATTGCCGTTCGAACGAATATTAATAATAACCGATTACCAATTAATGTTCATTCTTAAATGTCTTGGGGTTAATTTCATCGTATTGGGGTTAGGGTTAGGATCTGGAGTTATTTTTATCATTCTGGGGTTAACCTTTGGGGTTATTTTTATCAATATGGGGTTAACCTTTGGGGTTATTTTTATCAATCTGGTGTTAGGAGCATGGGGTTATTTTTTTCACTTCGGGGTTATGGGTTAACGGGGTTAGTGGGGTTATTTTTATCACAGACCGTCAACTAGTTATTTACTGTAAATATTTGCAGTTTCCGTGTGCCCTATCGTCAGAACCGAGCCGCACATCTACGATGGCACAAAGTTCGGCGAGGTCAGAATCCGCCAATAGCGAAGATGAAAACAACAACAAATTATACGATCTTGCAGAAGCTGTTCGCGATGTCGCACGCGGTTCTATTCAAGGTCCACCACCACTCGGTTTGTTTACCCACTCACTCACGCGTCACGAGTCACGACACGAGTCACGATCACGTCACCACGACTCACTCACTCACTCACTCACTCACTCGGTTAATTGGTTTCTATGTATTCTACTTTGATAAATTTTTATGTGGTTTGAAATGAGGGACAGAGTGATGAGTAAATGACCAATTTATGTGTTTTTCAGATGTTCATCTGTCGGACAATTTCATCCAATCAACCAAGCCACCACAGTACGACTTGGGAGAAACTGTTCGACTTCAGGTCGGCGATGTTCAATGGCTTGAGCAGCAATATCAGGTTTGCTTATCTATCGAGCATTTGTAAATGTTTGCTTTAATTTTTGGGTTTAATTTTCGAGTTTCTTATTATCTGTTAACCAGATACTCAATCCTGTAATAAAATTGAAGCAATTCAGCTGAACTTGTTTACAAACTTTTACCCTGACCTAACCTAAGTCAGATTTGCACTCGACAAGTAATTCAGTGGCCAGTGTAACTGTTCTGTTAACCGTCTTTCACGCAGGGGCAGAAGGGCCCACGTACATACGACATTGACTTATGGCTTGCAGTTTCTACATCGTTCGTTGAGGAGGCCCAACAGTCAGTAATTTTCGAATAATTTTGTCTATGATGATCATTCGATTCCTGTATGATAAACAGATTTAAACTGACATTACAGTGATCAACTTTTCTCAAGCCCTAAACATTGATGACTCATATAACTTTATCTCATTACTTACATAACAGTGCATGCATTGCACTTGCACAACACATTGCATGCATTTATTGCCCTAATTGAGTTTATTTAATTCTACTGTATTGATGGTATAAAAAACAGTATTAATGTTTAAGTTGCAGTTTCATTGGGTTTATCCGTATATAATCAGTCTTACAACTTACGAATTACAAATTAATTAAAAAAAAACAATAAAGAAATAAAATTCAAGTACCTGAAACGTAATATGAATGTGAAATGGTAAAAGAAATGTGGCATGTGTGATAATCGTAAAAGAAATGTGCCATATACCCGATTTATATTTAACTTTATAAGAGGCACACAAAATACCAAGATAGTGCGATGAGGAAAGGAACGCGTATAACAACGATTAGTACTGGGTGGCCAAAGCAAACGGTGATTGGATCAGATGTCCTGCTATCTTCTGATTGGTCTTCTATCAATACCATATCCAACTAGCCTTATGTAACATGACACACTAGCGGACGAGAAGGGATGGGAAAGTGGAATTCCCCATTTTGGTGGTTTCAAAAAGTACAGTTTGTTCCTTGAGGTGTAGGTAAAAATATCTAAAGCCCTCCCCCACCCCCATCTCTCCTCTCCGGAAAATTTCCCCTCCCTTTGGAGGTTTGGCTCGTCCGTCAGTGACATGACACATTCAACTGGTTATTATCAGGCAGTATCCATAATCACACACACATCAGCCGAAGGCGGAGAAAATATATATAATAGATGCCGGAGGCGAAAAGCAAATTAATAACCAGCCGTAGGCGTGAATCATACAAATAACGAATGGTCGACTGCCGAAGGCGCATAAAACAACAAATTAAAACCTAAAAAATCACATGACACATTCAACTGGTTATTATCATGCAGTATCCATAATCACACACACATCAGCCGACGGCGGAGAACATATATATAATAGATGCCGGAGGCGAAAAGCAAATTAATAACCAGCCGTAGGCGTGAGTCATACAAATAACGAATGGTCGACTACCGGAGGCGCATAAAACAACAAATTAAAACCTATAGAATCACAAGACACATTCAACTGCTTATTATCAGGCAGTATCCATAATCACACACACATCAGCCGAAGGCGGAGAAAATATATATATAATAGATGCCGGAGGCGAGCATCAAATTAATAACCAGCCGTCGTAGACGTGAGTCATACAAATAACGAATGGTCGACTGCCGGAGGCGCATAAAAACAAATTAAAACCTATAAAATCACATGACACATTCAACTGGTTATTATCAGGCAGTATCCATAATCACACACACATCAGCCGACGGCGGAGAACATATATATAATAGATGCCGGAGGCGAAAAGCAAATTAATAACCAGCCGTAGGCGTGAGTCATACAAATAACGAATGGTCGACTACCGGAGGCGCATAAAACAACAAATTAAAACCTATAGAATCACAAGACACATTCAACTGCTTATTATCAGGCAGTATCCATAATCACACACACATCAGCCGAAGGCGGAGAAAATATATATATAATAGATGCCGGAGGCGAGCATCAAATTAATAACCAGCCGTCGTAGACGTGAGTCATACAAATAACGAATGGTCGACTGCCGGAGGCGAAAAGCAAATTAATAACCAGCCGTAGGCGTGAGTCATACAAATAACGAAATAATAGATGCCGGAAGCGAAAAGCAAATTAATAACCAGCCGTAGGCGTGAGTCATACAAATAACGAATGGTCGACTACCGGAGGCGCATAAAACAACAAATTAAAACCTATAGAATCACAAGACACATTCAACTGCTTATTATCAGGAAGGGATGGAAAAGTGGAATACCGGCATTATTACATTAGTACATACAATGAAACGGTTTCCATAACGAACATAAGAAGGGTTTTCTGTAACGGTACGTGACGGAAGAGAGCGGAAAGAAGAAAAAATTAAAGGGTCAAATGAAATTCAATACATTTATCAGTAATAATCATGTAAATAAACAGTTAACGTAGATTTACAGCCGAAGGCGGATAATTTATATATATAATAGATGCCGGAGGCGAAAAGCAATTTAATAACCAGCCGTAGGCGTGAATCATACTCATACGTATATGTGAAATACCAAAATGTTTACATAAGGGATGGTCGACTGCCGGAGGCGCATAACACAACACTTTTTATATGAACCGTAGATATTAACCGAGATATATAACCGTAGATAATGAAGGAAATACCGGCATTATAATCACATTAGTACATACAATAAAACGGTCTCCATAACGAACATAATAAAATTTTCTGTATTATATATAAGCGGAGAATATATATATAATAGATGCCGGATGCGAAAAGCAATTAAATTGACCAGCCGTAGGCGTGAATGACATTACAAATGGGGGATAAAAAATAATAGACAACAACATAAAAAAATTCAATCATGTCCGTCCAGGTACTGTTGTGTGGTCAGACTTTCCTTGACCTCGTACACCTCGGGTTTTTTGGAGTCGACCGCCAAACACTCCAGCTTTTTTGGCACGCATGCGGTGTCGTCCTTGAGTCCATTGAGCACATCCGCAACCCTTTTCTGCCAGAAATTTCGCTCGATTCTGTTACCCTCATTGTGCTCGAACATCATGTGCCTGTTGTAAAAGCAAGACATAATTTTATGTGTTATGTAATAATGACACATATCATTCAACCACACACAACAAATGAAAATTCTACACAATAATTGTACACAATGCTAACAATTCGACACAATAATCAGTGGAAATGACACTAACTGTTCCAACATCTGCCATGACAAATACGTGGTGTGCTTGCCCTTCACCTTGTCGCACTTTTTGCACGACAGCACCATTAGTCGGGAGTGTGCGCTTGCCAAGTGGTCGAGCCAGTCTGGTGCGTAACTGTATCGCCAATTACACCGTTGGAAGGGACATGAAACCTAAAAGAAATGATTAGCATTACATTCAGTACTACTGAAATTGTCAAATTGCAGTTACGTAGATTGTTTAGACAAACAAACGTTCTTCAGTGAGTGGTACGCGAGCCAGATTTCATTCCTCGTGCCTTTGCTCAGATGTTTGACTGCCATCGTCTCAGGCCTGGAAAAATTACATTTAAAAACAGAAACACACGTCAACACGTTCAATAACTAACGTCTCCAACCTCTAATATGCCGACCGATAAAAGGATGCAGAAAAATATTGTTATAGCCATGTTTTCTAAGTAATGAAGTACTTTGAAATTAATATGAACTCGTAAGTGGCTCACAGATAAAGAACAGAAACACAGATAGATAGATAACTGACCGCCAAACTACGCGGGCCATCTCTTTCGACGGGTCGAAGTACAATATGCTGTCGATTTCAGCAAAACCGTTCTGTTGCATTTCCCGACGTTCACTCTGCAGGAACTCGGCAACACCACCTCCCGTTTGAAAACAACGCCGGAGTCGAATGATGTCGAATAGCTGAGAGGCAAAGCTTTTATTCATATATGTATAGTCTATATATTCAACAGTGTCCCAAATACCTGAGTCATTTAATGTGACACAGAAGATTTGTAAACCAACCGTGTTTCTACTTTTGCCCTGAAGGTACAGACGCAAGTGTTCACTGCAAGTGACGTCTGAGCAATCTGGACACAATGGCACATCTTTGTCGCAGCCGCTGTGCAGGCACACAACCCTGAAAAATTATTACTAGAGTATGTAACATATGTTAATGGGGGAAAAAGTGCCTTCCGTTTATATAAACCTATATATAAAGCTGTACATGTATTATAAATATGTTTATAGATATGTAAAAATAGGAATATATTCAAACGTACATTGGTGGCTGACTGGACGGATCGGTTTCACACGTTTCGCCATTATTGCAGTGCACCGGTTTGGGAACCCTGAGGTAGTTGAGCTCCTTCATCTTCTCCCAAATCAGTGACAACACGTCACCGTTATGGAACGGATGATCACGTTTCAGGTGGCTGTAATAGAAAACACGGTAACGTTTACAAAATAAATATCATTTATAAACTTAGTGTAGTGATTAGTTTAGGTAACAAGATGAGGTAACATTTTAAGGTACCCCAACTACCTACACTCACTAATTTTCACGATTCAATATTATGTTTTATTCACAACTCTGAATAAGTTGGGTTGGGGATGAGCGGCAAGAGCCCCTCTAAATAACATTTGAAGTGGATTTTAACAGCGGCGGATACGATGAACAAAACAAAACACACAATCGACGTTGAGTTTTTCGAGATATGGCACATTTTGTGCCATATCTCGAAAAACTGCTCAACTACCTTCTCTCACTAATATTCTAAAGTTTTCTGGATACACATTTTTATTTTCCTAAAAATAGGGTTGCTTGTAGAGTGAACAGCGGCGGATACGATGAACAAAACAAAACACACAATCGACGTTGAGTTTTTCGAGATATGGCACATTTTGTGCCATATCTCGAAAAACTGCTCAACTACCTTCTCTCACTAATATTCTAAAGTTTTCTGGATACACATTTTTATTTTCCTAAAAATAGGGTTGCTTGTAGAGTGAACAGCGGCGGATACGATGAACAAAACAAAACACACAATCGACGTTGAGTTTTTCGAGATATGGCACATTTTGTGCCATATCTCGAAAAACTGCTCAACTACCTTCTCTCACTAATATTCTAAAGTTTTCTGGATACACATTTTTATTTTCCTAAAAATAGGGTTGCTTGTAGAGTGAACAGCGGCGGATACGATGAACAAAACAAAACACACAATCGACGTTGAGTTTTTCGAGATATGGCACATTTTGTGCCATATCTCGAAAAACTGCTCAACTACCTTCTCTCACTAATATTCTAAAGTTTTCTGGATACACATTTTTATTTTCCTAAAAATAGGGTTGCTTGTAGAGTGAACAGCGGCGGATACGATGAACAAAACAAAACACACAATCGACGTTGAGTTTTTCGAGATATGGCACATTTTGTGCCATATCTCGAAAAACTGCTCAACTACCTTCTCTCACTAATATTCTAAAGTTTTCTGGATACACATTTTTATTTTCCTAAAAATAGGGTTGCTTGTAGAGTGAACAGCGGCGGATACGATGAACAAAACAAAACACACAATCGACGTTGAGTTTTTCGAGATATGGCACATTTTGTGCCATATCTCGAAAAACTGCTCAACTACCTTCTCTCACTAATATTCTAAAGTTTTCTGGATACACATTTTTATTTTCCTAAAAATAGGGTTGCTTGTAGAGTGAACAGCGGCGGATACGATGAACAAAACAAAACACACAATCGACGTTGAGTTTTTCGAGATATGGCACATTTTGTGCCATATCTCGAAAAACTGCTCAACTACCTTCTCTCACTAATATTCTAAAGTTTTCTGGATACACATTTTTATTTTCCTAAAAATAGGGTTGCTTGTAGAGTGAACAGCGGCGGATACGATGAACAAAACAAAACACACAATCGACGTTGAGTTTTTCGAGATATGGCACATTTTGTGCCATATCTCGAAAAACTGCTCAACTACCTTCTCTCACTAATATTCTAAAGTTTTCTGGATACACATTTTTATTTTCCTAAAAATAGGGTTGCTTGTAGAGTGAACAGCGGCGGATACGATGAACAAAACAAAACACACAATCGACGTTGAGTTTTTCGAGATATGGCACATTTTGTGCCATATCTCGAAAAACTGCTCAACTACCTTCTCTCACTAATATTCTAAAGTTTTCTGGATACACATTTTTATTTTCCTAAAAATAGGGTTGCTTGTAGAGTGAACAGCGGCGGATACGATGAACAAAACAAAACACACAATCGACGTTGAGTTTTTCGAGATATGGCACATTTTGTGCCATATCTCGAAAAACTGCTCAACTACCTTCTCTCACTAATATTCTAAAGTTTTCTGGATACACATTTTTATTTTCCTAAAAATAGGGTTGCTTGTAGAGTGAACAGCGGCGGATACGATGAACAAAACAAAACACACAATCGACGTTGAGTTTTTCGAGATATGGCACATTTTGTGCCATATCTCGAAAAACTGCTCAACTACCTTCTCTCACTAATATTCTAAAGTTTTCTGGATACACATTTTTATTTTCCTAAAAATAGGGTTGCTTGTAGAGTGAACAGCGGCGGATACGATGAACAAAACAAAACACACAATCGACGTTGAGTTTTTCGAGATATGGCACATTTTGTGCCATATCTCGAAAAACTGCTCAACTACCTTCTCTCACTAATATTCTAAAGTTTTCTGGATACACATTTTTATTTTCCTAAAAATAGGGTTGCTTGTAGAGTGAACAGCGGCGGATACGATGAACAAAACAAAACACACAATCGACGTTGAGTTTTTCGAGATATGGCACATTTTGTGCCATATCTCGAAAAACTGCTCAACTACCTTCTCTCACTAATATTCTAAAGTTTTCTGGATACACATTTTTATTTTCCTAAAAATAGGGTTGCTTGTAGAGTGAACAGCGGCGGATACGATGAACAAAACAAAACACACAATCGACGTTGAGTTTTTCGAGATATGGCACATTTTGTGCCATATCTCGAAAAACTGCTCAACTACCTTCTCTCACTAATATTCTAAAGTTTTCTGGATACACATTTTTATTTTCCTAAAAATAGGGTTGCTTGTAGAGTGAACAGCGGCGGATACGATGAACAAAACAAAACACACAATCGACGTTGAGTTTTTCGAGATATGGCACATTTTGTGCCAGAACACCTTAACTGCTCAACTACCTTCTCTCACTAATATTCACAATTTTACTGGATACACATTTTTATTTTCCTAAAAATAGGGTTGCTTGTAGAGTGAACAGCGGCGGATACGATGAACAAAACAAAACACACAATCGACGTTGAGTTTTTGGAGATATGGCACATTTTGTGCCAGAACACCTTAACTGCTCAACTACCTTCTCTCACTAATATTCAAAATTTTTCTGGATACACATTTTTATTTTCCTAAAAATAGGGTTGCTTGTAGAGTGAACAGCGGCGGATACGATGAACAAAAGAAACCACACAATCGACGTTGAGTTTTTCGAGATATGGCACATTTTGTGCCAGGACACCTTATCTGCTCAAATACCTACTCACACTAATTTTCACCATTTCTCTGGGCGCACCGTGATGTGCCATACTATTAATTTCGATTTATTATCCACTTCAAATGTTATTTAGAGGGGCTCTGGCCGCTCATCCCCAACCCAACTTATTCAGAGTTGCGAATAAAACATAATATCGTATCGTATGAACTAACTTTTTGAATCCGTACCAGCTGGGAAACGGCTTCTTGCCCGAGCATTCAGCCGCAGGACATCGAGAAATCGTGTCGCGCATGTCTTCGTGGCAAAAACTCGTAATGCGTCGGCGACAGAGACGTGGCAGCTGGAATAAAAGGAAAAAGTACATAGTCGTACTCGTAAAGTAAGTGGCAAGCCAAGATGAGGGTGACCACGGTGGAGTCACGATAAGTCACCACCAGCCATCAAGACAGAATTTTGTAACATGTAATATTCGTAAACATCAAACGACTAAAACCGTCAAATAAGAAAAAACATTTGGGTGACGAACCAGTTGTAATTGATGGACACACACTCTTATTGTTTTATCAGTAGCGGATGAGAGGGAAATGAGATAATAAATGTACATGTCACTTGGAAATTTCAAAAAGTGGTTTCTAATCTTTAATGTGTAAGTGGAAAAATTTTGAAAGTCTTTACCATCCTTTGAACGACGGGGTTGTTGGGATTGAGCATCGTTCAAAATGAAAATACTAAAGCAACAAATTATAACAGCAATATAATATAAGCACGGGACGACACAGGACAGAACACACCGAACAGCCAGCCATTAAAGCAAACTTGAAAATGCAAACGAGAAGCAGAAGCTCAATATTTTTATTTAACTTCATAAAAATGAATAATGATAGATAATTGATAATGTAATGTAATGTATATTCATAAAAACATTATTCATATGATCTGGGTGGTGGCGTGGTGCAATTTCATTTGTTCCTATGTTATACGACCAACGCCATAACCTAATGATTCACGTTTTGTTAAACCACGTTCAGTGGCGGATGAGCTAATCCACCAAAGGGAGGGGAATTTCATCAAAGAGGGAGGAATTTGCAGCTTTCAGACCATTTTACCTTCACTTTAAGGAACAAATTCAACTTTATAAAAAAAGCCAAAGAGGGGGGAATTCCACTCTTCTCTCCCCTTCTCGTCCGCTAGTGACCACGCTCCCCTGAACAGGCATTCCTGTGGTGCACTGGCGGACGAGATAATCTTCCAAAGGGAAGGAAATTTTGTCAAAGAGGGGAGAACAGGCTGTTTTCAGGTCATTTACCAACACCTTAGGGAACAAAGTCGACTTTTTGAAAGTACCAAAGAGGGGGAATTCCATTTTCCCTCCTGTTCTCGTCCGCTAGTGGCCAGAGAGAAAGTTCCAGAACAAAAGGATGGGCTTGTACACAGTCATCAAACAAGCAGACGAGCTAATCATCAAGATCAAAGAAAGAGCATTTCCTCAAGGAGGAAGAATTTACTAGTTTCATGTTATGCGACCTACACCTTCAAAAACAAATTCAATTTTTCAGAAAAGCAAAATAGTGGGAAATTTCACTTTTCCCTATCACTACTCTCTCGCTTATTTAGCAGCCAGCTTGGTTTAGTGTATACACACTCCTATTGTGCTACTGCCTGACCGAGTTACCGCGGTCGGTTAATTTTAGAACAACAAGTGAGTAGTTATCGGCAAAAAGACCGTTTGCGCTAAAACAAAAATTCTCGGTAATGAGGTCGAATTTCCGACTTAATCAACCATTAAAACAACGTTTGCAAGCGAAAATAAAAAAAACTTGATCAGCTAGGTTGACAGTCAGTCACAACACAATGAGCAAATATACAGTACAGTCAAATAAACGCAAAATAACAGCTCGATAATATTACCTGAAACAATAAATGTCTCGTCTTTCATACACTAGCGGACCAGAAGGGGAGGGAAAAGTGGAGTTCCCCCTCTTTGGCATTTTCAAAAAGTATAATTTGTTTAAATTACACAATTCAAAATTGCAGCTAAAATGTCAACATTTTTGCTAATTCCCCTTTCTTTGGGAATATTCCTTCGTCCTCCAGTGCTTTCATATGAACAAATTGAAAAATTTATGAGCGCCAAGATTGACAAATGAAAAAGGTCAACTGGCGTACTCTCACCCATAGCATAATAAGTGGAGTCTGTTGGCGGAATGACGTGACGTGGCGTGGGAAAGCAAAAAACTCGTGTGCGTAATTGCGCAAGAGAAAACGAGAAATATATCAAACTCTTGAAAGATTGGGCCAAAAATTAAATACAGTAGTATTAAGGTAAGTAACTAAATCTTGAGCAAACCATTCGAGACAAAAAAGAAGGGGAAACACTCTGTTTTTTTTACTTTTCATCCGCCCGCGCACAAGACAGCAGTACACTTTCTCACGACCTTGGCGCCTTATGACAGCTAAGCCTCGTGGGAAAGCAACGAGGGATCGGCAGTGGCGGGCGACTAATTTGAGAGAAATTGAACCGTTTCATATGTTGGATCTAATTTATTTCATCCCAACATTGATCACCATTGAAAAGAAGTATGGAAGTAAGTCTAAACAAGAATAGAAAGCCATATTTTTTATTAACAAAAAGAAACTGTTACTTTATGCCACCGTGGGAAACTAAGTTCGCTTGTGCTTGATCCAAATGCTTTAGCGTAACTCAGCGGGGTGAGGGGGGAGGGGCCGACACGTGGTGCGCTGGCTGAACTGGTCGTGCTTTTTATAGTGAATTTTAATAAATTAATAACGCGCGTAACTATTCGGAGGACTTTTGGACACTATTTTCTAAATTCCTAAAATTGCTTGAAGAACACAAAAATATATAGAAAAGGTCGGATGTATTTGGAAAACTAGTCGAATCAATGGATAAAATGTGCAGTACAAATTCAAACCTCGCGCGCTTTTCTTATTCTGGCAAAGGGTTTACATGCAAGTTTTTCCGTAACGACAAACCCTGACCAAGCTTTACTGTCCACAAACCAGTGGTGGGAAGCGGGGGGGGGGAGGGCGAAAATCAGGCCAGGGGCGAAAATCAGACCAGAGCAAAAATCGAAAAAAATACAAACAAATGAATTAAGTGGCAAATAAGCTAACCAATGATGATGTTCCATTCCATCTGTGACAGATCAGGCGGCATCTGAGACAACGCCTTACGTAACAAAGTGCTGTTTGCCGCTCGGGTTGGATGCCTTCGCAGGGACAACAATTATTAAGGGTGCCTTCGCAGGGACAACAATTATTAAGGGTGCCTTCGCAGGGACGCAAAGTATGAGTATAGTAGGCACGTGGCGTGAGGGCACGTGGCGTGAGGGCTAGCCAGGTTCAATTTATTAATAGTTAAGGAAACAAAACTCAATCAATCAGAAACACTCTCAATCAATCAGAAACTCACTCACTCACTTAAAAAACTGGGCGTCGCGGTGCTCGGAAATTCTCACGACAGGTCATCGGGGGTTAACGAACAGTGAAGCTGCGCAAGGGAAGTCGAGAGTTTGAAAATGTAGCACCGTGGGAATTCGGCAACACAATGTTCAATTGCCGGAAACGTGCAACATGGAAGAAGATACCTGAAAATAGAAAGAATAGAATAGAAGACTCTCTCATTCAATCAATCAGGCACTCTTATTCAGTCAATCAGGCACTCTCATAAAATCAATCAGGTACTCGCTCATTCAATCCATCAGGCACTCTCTCATTCAATCAATCAGGCACTCGCTCACTCACTTAAAAAACTGGGCGTCGCGGTGCTCGGAAATTCTAATGACAGGTCATCGGGGGTTAACGAACAGTGAAGCTGCGCAAGGGAAGTCGAGAGTTTGAAAATGTAGCACCGTGGGAATTCGGCAACACAATGTTCAATTGCCGAAAACGTGCAACATGGAAGAAGATACCTGAAAATAGAAAGAATAGAATAGAAGACTCTCTCATTCAATCAATCAGTCACTCGCTCATTCAATCAATCAGGCACTCGCTCATTCAATCAATCAGGGACTCTTTCAATCAATGAATCAGCCACTTGCTCATTCAATCAATCAGGCACTCTCTTATTCAATCAATCCGATACTCACTCTCAATCAATCAGGAACTCACTCACTCACTCACTCACTTAAAAAACTGGGCGTCGCGGTGCTCGGAAATTCTCACGACAGGTCATCGGGGGTTAACGAACAGTGGAGCTGCGCAAGGGAAGTCGAGAGTTTGAAAATGTAGCACCGTGGGAATTCGGCAACACAATGTTCAATTGCCGAAAACGTGCAACATGGAAGAAGATACCTGAAAATAGAAAGAATAGAATAGAAGACTCTCTCATTCAATCAATCAGGCACTCTTATTCAGTCAATCAGGCACTCTCATTAATTCAATCAGGCATACGCTCATTCAATCCATCAGGCACTCTCTCATTCAATCAATCAGGCACTCGCTCATTCAATCAATCAGGTACTCTCTCATTCAATCAATCAGCCACTCGCTCATTCAATCAATCAGGTACTCTCTCATTCAATCAATCAGCCACTCGCTCATTCAATCAATCAGGTACTCTCTCATTCAATCAATCAGCCACTCGCTCATTCAATCAATCAGGCACTCTCATTCAATCAATCAGGCACTCGCTCATTCAATCCATCAGGCACTCTCTCATTCAATCAATCAGGCACTCGCTCACTCACTTAAAAAACTGGGCGTCGCGGTGCTCGGAAATTCTCACGACAGGTCATCGGGGGTTAACGAACAGTGAAGGAAGGATTAAGAATAATCCTCTGGCGGCAAAAGGATTAGGTTAGGATTCTTCAATTCTTCATCGTAAATATATCTTTCTTCTTCTTCTTCAACCGTTCGTCCGTTCGGTTTGCACGTTGGGGCTGGGCTAATTTTAATAAATTTATTATACATAATATGTATAAATATGAGTAAAACAATTATACAGACTGTTAATTCTAACTGAAAATACCTAATTTCCTTTTTACGAATTAAAAAAAACCTAAAAAATTACACGTGCCCCATTAACTGAATCCGATTGTCAGTTCCATAGAATTTTACCTACGCACCTTTCATTTTCGACAAGAACGTATTAATTACGTTCTATTAACTTTTCTAGAAAACTGGGGTCATAATTATATATGTTCTTTTGGACACCGAGATTTCGCGTTTATAAACGCGAGTCTTCTTCGGAACTCCCGGGCATAAATAATTGTGTTCCGTACGGAATACCCCCCCCCCCCTTATTACGTTCCCCCGCACCCCCAAAAATCGCTGAACATAATCATTTATGTTCGCGAACATATATGCGAACATAATAAAAGAACATAAAAAAACGAACATAATAATTAATCTGCCAACTGTGGTTGCAAGTTAACATTACTGTATGTAAAACACCGCTTAAGATTAGTTTTGGCTATCGTACATGGCATACATTCAGTTGGCAATGTAAAACATCTGGGAAAATCTGAAAACAACATGATTTATAGTTCATAAATAAAGTCAGATGTGCGATATCGGTTTCTTTGCACCAGTGCGTTTCTTTCGAACCAATAATAAGGAAATCAAAGTGATTTAATATAAAAGGAGATGTGTCGTTCGAGTATCATGTATAGAACTGAATGTATTTATTGAACAAATTTTCAATTGCAATAAATCAAATCACAGAAATTTTAACGAATGCCTGTTCTGTCAAGCGTCTTTCAATATTGTATCCATTGATTCAAACAGTCTTGTACCAACTCCAGTATACACTAATTCCGATTGCACAGAACCCCATCGTAACACCATACTTTTGTCAGGCGTCCATATTTTTATTATCCATAACAAATACATATGTTCGTAATAAAACAATCTAGATGACCACGAACTATACCATAGAAGCTGGTGAAAACATTTTTTAGCAAGCGGGCTGTTGTGTGACATACAAGCGCGCGTGAACGTATCGATTCAGTGCGCTGGCACAGAGTGTGTGCCATTGCACTGCTGTACATACATTCATTCATTGTACGTGTATACATCCATACATGCATTCATGTACATACTGGTGCTATACCACACTGTGGTCCACAACATATTAGTATTCTTTAAGATTTACCGTAAATGTGGACTTACATCTTCATTCTAGTTAAAGTTTAGACCAATAAAGATTTTCTAGTGTCGTTTTCATTATTCAAACTATGCTATTGCATGTGTTATGTATGTAACTCTACACGAACTTTTCTGTGTTTAGCTAACGCTTACCTTTTTATAATAATAGTAATAATACCATCATCGTAAAAGAACTGTAAATCCAGGGTTATCATGTATCCTGTGGCTTATCTACTCTGCTGTTGTTCAATCTACATACATGTACATACAATCAACATATGTATTTTCAATTATACAGTGATATCAGGTTATTCAACAATGGTCCGTTTATCGGCAAAAACCATCGAGTCTTTTATTTATACAGTCCATCAGTCAGTCAGTCAGTCAGTGAATCAGTCAGTCGCAGATGCGCTTCGTAATTTAACTGGGGAATGCAATGACATGGCGTCCCAGAACAACTGGCGCCTTGTCCTTGTCATGATAGCAGCTATGCCAGCTGTGGGTCGTCATCATGAAATGTTCAACATGTTTAAATATAACATGTCACACAGTGTTGTGATGTGTCATTAAAGTGCTCAACGTGTCACACAATAGATCGCAATCACAGGGCGGGAATGAACGAAAAAAATTTGCGCAGTGTTTATGAAGATTCAGACCTTTTCATTAGTGTTACTTTAATTTCATTAAATTAGATAAACTTTCATTGAAAATGATTGAACAGTAATGTGTTTTAGATGCATGTGCATATTTCTGTTTCATGAGTTCACAAATTCAAATCTTGCAAGGAGTGCGCTCATACGTTTATGAGTTGTTTGCCCTCGTGGTCACCAACAGCGTGCCAGGAACAGACGGCACGGTACAGACATTTTGATGATATTTCTTGGCTGAGATTAACAGCCAGACTGTTCTCTTCTCACTCTTGAAACATCTTTATAGACTGTTCGTGTTAGCTTACTGACTGGTAAGTGTGCCCAGTTTTCCTCTATTTTTCTTGACGTATATACATTCTGTAGAAACCTGATATGATGTCTTGTTCGTACAGTTAATGGTTGACACGATGTCTGCACGACACGATGTTCCTACATACGTTCTGTAAGTGTAAGTATGTATGTAGATATATCAGCCGACGTCATCCATCAGTAATGACCATGTACCTGGTAAGTAAGGCACATGTAAGTTTGCTGCCAACATGCCACCTGGGGCCTCGAGGCATATGAGCATGTGCCAAGCATGTTATGAGCGTGTGCCTTCGTTGACTCATCTTATCTCCACTACTATAATTTTGCTGCATTTATTTATTGTAAGTTTTCCATTAGTGAGTTTTGTATATTAAAATAAAAGTTCGAAATGCCATACAACATTTATTATTCCACTGGCATAATCCAGGCTGTCCCTCCGCTACATACGTGCTCTTTTCCAATATTCGTACGGCGGGCAGTCGGTTGCCTCATGGCACTAATAAGGAAATGGCTTTTTTACTGGTTAAAACATGATCATGTTAATTGTCTGTTTATTCTGCTCCGATCCGATTACCGAATAAACTGTGGAAATGCAGAGAGAGAGAGAGTAACTAAGATAAATAAATAAAAACAATATTTCTCCAGATAAAGTACGTATGAATCTCGATGAACAGCCATCTACATATGTAGATCTCTATCGTTCTATCGTACATACAGTATTCGATCACGTCTAACAACATCCCCATTTTAGAAAACACAAATTTTTTTGAAAACTTTGTAGTAACCAGGAACTATGTACAACAGTATTGTCACAGTATTACTCCTTAATAAGGAACTGCGACTGATACGTTTCGTTTGAGCCTTGATTAACCGAAAGGTTATTATCTCACTGTGAGTGGCTTATTATCATCAGTCTCATGAGCTGCCTGAGGTAGTTAATTATGTAAAGTTTTCCTTATTGGACATATTACCATGATTAGAGCCACTCACTCACTCACTCACTCACTCACTCACTCACTCACTCACTCACTCACTCACTCACTCACTCACTCACTCACTCACTCACTCACTCACTCACTCATTCATTCATTCATTCACTTCTGACTCATTCATTTACTAAGCATATCATCACATCTAAAATTCATGATCTTGTGTGAAATGGACGAAGGCGTTGTAAGGTAAATTTACATTGGTTGGCACATACAACGAAGAACAGTGCACTCTACGTGTAAACACAAATCAGTAAAAAAAAACGTAAAAGAAAAAATTCGGAATAACTATTTTAAAACCTTTCGTTCTCATCATTCGGTATTTAACTTGAAGCTTGATTCAATGATGAATACTGTGGATGACCGTTCACTGAGTCGATGGTTGTGTTCGTGCTGAGTCAGCTGTGGTCCATGTTCACTTATACACAATGTATGGAACCCCCAGAGTAGCCATCTCTTTTACGCTCTTCCACCATTGCTCATCGTCCTGTTCTTGGCATCATATTCTTTTATGTTATGTACACTATTTCATATTTTGGTTCCTTGTTTTCAAACTTCCATCCGAAGTTATAATAATTTTTCTTTATATTGGTGATAAAGTCATGGGTTGTTATAAAATTAGATGCATTCTTTTGGCTAAAACTTTTTTGGATGCATCGAGCTTAGTGTGCATGTGATAATAAGTGTTCAAAAAACAGTCAGTTATGTAAGTTCTAACCTATTATAGCTCTTCCTGTTTGCCGAAAAACATGCTTGTTTTTAACGTAGCAGAATGGTATGAGTATGTTGTTGCCAAGTCATATGACCAGCCTCCTCTAAGTAAATACAACTTTTAATAAATTAACTTTCAGTTACTGTACCGTAATACCCGGCAAAAACAGCGGGTTCGCTAAACGTCTACACTAAACGTACTCAATAGCAAACTTAGCAATGCATTAACAAATAAATATTCAGCGTACCTACGTACATACCATCTAAAGTACCATATTGGTGAGGGTTGAAAGGTGAACCAATGATCACGCAATTGGCATCGTCTGAAGAATGCCTATTCCTCGATATTTTTTCTCGATTTGGTTGGGAATCAGAAAATAAATGTAATTGATGTAGAACGAGCGATATGAGATCATGTGTACTGTACAAGTAGAACACTATAATAAATGCTTATCATATCCAACATCCATCTGTGTGGCCTTCACATCCGTCTGTATCATCACAAACCCCGTTACTTTCGGCTTAGTCTAATCTTTGGTGCCTTTTCAAAGAGAATTCTGAATGCGAAAAACTCAGTAAACTTGTGGTCACGTTTTGGAACAAAGAATAATACTAAGCTTTTAGTTGATGTAGCAGAATTTTTATTACATATTAAATAACTATAATAAGCTACGTTTAATATTGCCAGATATGATTCTAATAATTACTTGTCAAATCATATCAAAATCCTATTTCGCGCAATTACGTTTAGCGGCAATCATTTATCAAGTCAGACAGTATTGAGTCGTCGTCAGTGAACACGAATTGCGAAATATAATGCATGTGAATAATATCATGTTATTATATACTGGATTGAATCCGGTGTGCTGTCTACGCTCTCTTAGTCGCTAACAATTTGTCATTTAACGCATTTTATTACTATTATATCACACTATTTAAGAAAGGCAGATCATATTCGAGTTGCATGAGCATTGATCTCAATCAATGCAAAGAAGAAAAGTATGTTATTCTAGCATGCTCTATTCATACCTGGTGGCACCAGCGGAAATGTTGTGACTGACATAAAAGTGCGGATACTGCTAGACCTTGGAACCATTAAGCCAGCAGTGCCAGCATCTGAACGATTACGGCAACACATTTATTGCCTTCCACTTCTACATTTGTATCCATGACGCCAGGTCAATGGCAGTTTACTTACTTATTCTTGCCTGAATAATTGAAATTGACATGCCTTTTTAAAATAATCGAGCAATAGAAACCACGTTTCTAAACTCACTCCCAAATATGTTTTCCAAGTATGAATGTCTACTACTGTATGACGGTCAACAACTTTGCTTTCATTTTTTAAGCTTCATTTACTGAGCGTGAGACGAAAATGTTTGTATTGTGTCAATGTAAAACAAACCACTATCGTGAAATATAGAAAGTACGGTTCACGTGGTATGATGCTACATGTAGTACCGTACATACACATATGCATACATATGCCACAGTGTTCACAGTAGGATACATGTACATATGGTACGATGCATACGCCTGACTGCACTTCTGCAACGGACCCACCCCAGTCACGTTCTTGTTTTCTGTTGCAAGCTGACTAATTTACTATTAAAACAATAAAGCAGATTTCAAATGGTCTTTGATGTGAACCGACTAGCTTACAAATATAAACATACTCTAAAGCAGAATGTCAACTATGTAGATAAATAAAAACGCAAGGCCTCATTTTGAGAACAGACAGACAGACGTACTGAGTATGATAATGGGCATGTTCCTGCCATAGCCGGACGTGGAACATTGATTATTACCCATTGTATGAATACATTACGAATGTGTGCTCGCTATTCTTTGTGCTAAAAAAATCATTGAGCAGTTTGGCATTTTTGAACGCCGGTAAAACCTGTGTCATGTCATGGAGATTAGTATCCACGACAGCAACAGATGTCTCAGACACATAATGTCACAGATACAGATGTCTCAGACACATAATGTCACATATAAATGATGTCACATCAAATCTAAATTACTTATGTACTACAAACAGTATGAACTCATTATGATGTGAGGGAAAAGTTTTCATCGACTTCTAATGACATTTTATAGGCCGTGTTCAATCACTTCTCATTTTTTTATCCTTCTACTTAATTATCTTTACATAACCTGTATTTACATTATAATATGTATGTCTGATGTCAGTAAGTTTGTATCACTTGCTTATACCTGTATGAACCAGTATTCGGTTTAGTTGTTGTTGACACGGGCTCTGGTAGTTAGGATACCAGCAGCTCCGACTAAGCATACATACAGTATGTACATACATGTACCTATGTACATACAGATTATATGAACATAATTATGTACAGTCGTTATCAGTCATCAAACATCTCACTCGCATAAATCTCGTAATGAAAAAATCCTCATCCATCGATCACAAAACGTCCTCATTATATGAGTGCTTGTTCCGAAATCTCTTCAGTTTCCATCCGCTCTCTGCCAGAGTCCGTTACTGGCACCTCATGGTCTCTCTGATTATCCTTGCCAATTAACGTTACTGAATCCGGTCGGGTTTATATAAAAATCAGAAAACGAGGCGAACGTTACAAAACGTTGATCAATTTTTCAATACCAAAATCGTCCTTGCATTTCTTTGTTATCGAATAAATTTGTTTGTGTGATTGCGCGATCCATTTATATTAAAAAAGCAATCGTATTGTCATGTTATCTACGTTCGATTCGATTAGTCAGTGACTGGATGAATTTTACGGTAACAAGCTCAGATTCTGAACAAAAAATCATCAGTTGTACAGTTTTGGGCCAGTATTTTTGTATTCAAAATAAACTACATGGATTAATCTACCATAGTCATGTTATTACGATTCACTACTGTGTAGTTCGATTAACTAAAACATTTTGAAGTTGATAAGAGGACTCCCTATACCGAATGTTTTCTGTTCGTGTACTGCTCGGAGCGGAAGAGCGTATTTTTCCAACGCGTGTTCTCTGTACGTAGTTAGCAAACTTTTCCTGTAGACGGGGAAATACTTGCATTCCATGCCCTTTATGAGTAAATATTTATTTTGTACTGTACATACAGTATTTACTACATATACACCAAACTCCAAATTCTAACTGTTCGTTTGTTGAACAGCACTGATTGTAATGCGACGAACACAACTGATACCATAACTCATGCCCGTCCATTCAATATTCAATTGCAGAACACTGAATTCGGTGTATAACTGGGAATTACGCCTATGGTAACGTGCGATTATGTCTGACCATAATGTCTGATACGATAAGTATCTTATATTTTAAAGTATTTCTGAAGTAGAATGTTTTGAAGGAAGAGGACCTTGAGCATTTGAGGAGTAAAGATGTCCGACGTTGTTTAAATACAGTAAAATGGATTATGTAACCCGCCACACATCATAACGTTGCCATGTTTGAAACGGTGAATCAGACATACGCAAGGTATGTATGTATTCTCACATTTCGATGTTGTTCGTTTTGATGCAGCAAAGTGACCAAGTGACTCACCGTTGGTTATGTCCAACTGGAACAGCATTGTCGTACATACTATGATTGGAAACCATTTGTTGTTGGTGTTGTTGCTGTTTTTGTTGTTGTTGTTGTTTTTTTGTTGTTTTTGTTGTTATTGTTGTTGCCCACGCTGGTTGTTGCTGATAATAATGCGATAAAGTATTTTTTGAATCTCATGGTATGTGTCTTGATTTTACCCTTCAATTGCTTTTCGATTACTCAGTCAAAATTTCGGGGGTGTTGATCCACATGATTGCTTAGTCATATTCAAAAAATCACGACATCGACATTCTCCAACCCTTCCTCTGCTTATCACAAACTTGCAACTTGACGTGTACTCTCAAGTTTTATCACGAAACGAAGCGACCGATAAAAAATGTTTAGGAAGCAAAAGTTACCTCTACCGCAGGCAGAATAGAAATCGGGAAACGAATCAGTCAAAGTAGAAGCACTTTGATTCATCACGCTTGGTGGTGTGATTCGATTGCAGTCGTTCTGTTTTGTGTTGCATGCATTGCAAATCACACGTAAAATGTAGATGTTGCATAAACAGACAGCAATGTCTACTTTAATCGAGGTACATGAATTTTGTCCCCTAGTTCCGTATTAAGGTATGCCCGGTTTTGCACGACCGTTTCCTTGTTATCTCGCTACTACTCGTTAATTGATTGAGTAACACTAGTTTTCCACGTTATTATAGGAATTCCAAACTCGTTACTGCTGATTCCTTCATTTCGCTATTTCGTGCTTATATTATATTCGGTTTTATACTAGCTGTTCACTTCGGTAAACTGTAACTTATGTAGTCCAATTATGATACTGTTTTCATGTTATTTATTGAATGGTTCATGTGGTCATTGATGATGTAATCAGTACATCCATGTACATATCTGTCTGTCTGTCACAGGCCAATAACCTACAACACAAACTCATAAACATATATTTATGATCTCTCATTGTATTCGCTGACTTAATGACAAGTCGATTCGATCGACCAGCGTCAGGCACTGATGAAACTGACTGTCAGCCAACTAGTACATGCATAATCCGTTGCATCCAGGTCTTGTAATATGTTGGTTATATCAACGTATGTACATAACATAATGATAGTTGTTACATTACCAAAATGCTAATTTTAACTCGTTGTGTAGCGATGATAATCCATGCTCTAGTATCCTTGTGCCAGGTGCCTGAATGTGCCAAATAAGCCAGATATGCCAGCACCATTGCTGCATCTGACAGGCACTTATCACATCGACCCTCATCTTGAACCCGAGCCAGCCATCGTTTTCAATAGAAAAAGTATTCCCATATGACTTTCTCATTCAGAGATACATCATGTTTTTTGCCAGCATTTCCCTACGGATTCATTTTAATTTCAGATGAAAACATGTCCAGCAGTTGCGGAATGTAAACTTGAATTTGATCTGATTTTTATGAAATGCCAAGACAAATATAATTATTTGCGGCCCTATGCTGGCACGGCCCTACTTTCCAATCATTGAAAACCATCTTACATGTATGTACCTTTGTATGTACATACGTTCGTCATTTCGTCGCTTTCGGTACGATTCAGTTAGCGAAACTTGCACGCACGTTAGTCAGACGTCTTCATAAAATGACCGTTAAAATGTTGGAAAGTCTACAAGACATTCATGTTCAACTGCGTATAATTATTTTAGTAATGGAAATTATTTTGTAGCTTTGCGTGATTCTGTAGCTTCCTCACATACAAGTACATTTTCATTTTAAGTATGTTGGCAGACGGACAAATATATAAAAACAGGCCTATATAGCAAGAGACCGCTGAAAACTGCAGCTTATTTGTAATGGTGATGACTCGTAATTTATTATGCGAAATTAGATAACTTCCCCAGTTATTTTATTACATAAGTGTAATCTGGTGTCATTCCATGCATGTGAAAAAATTATATGAAAACTGAAATAACGTGCATGCAATTAACTTTCGCGAGCCAGTCTGAAAGAACCTAGCAATGGTTCTTACTACCGACGAAAATGCCTGCTGAAAGCAGAAGCCACATACGTTTCTGTGCATACACATATTCTATTTAGTTTGCACGTATCTAATTTCAGGGACTCTGCATTCAACATTACTTATCTTGAATTAAATTAAAAAAAGTTTGATGGGAATCCAACAGTTACAGGTAAAGATTTTCAAGCCATGAATATCCTGTTCATATTTTTCGTTTCCTCAGTTACTTGTTTATTTTGAATTTCAGTGTATCGTGACGGTCAACAACCATAACAAAAAGGAATTAATCAGACACGTTTTATAATGTAAGATGGCAATACTTGTTCCTGAATTTCAGTCATCCAAGCGTGCAGCACTGCAGCACTGCTCGTTGCAGTGCAAACTTGCAGGTGTGTCTTCCTGGTCGATTCGGTTACATCCTGTTTCAGGGTAACAGCTCACCGAGTACTTGCTATGTGTGTGGGCAAACACCTCAAGCTAATGTACACATTTTTTTCTATTTCTTCAAAAGCATAAATATTAGACTTCCTTGAATTTTAATTCGATCCGTCTTCATCCGCTGAAGGAAAGGTATGTAAAGTACCTATTTGTTGTTGTGAACATTGTAAATGTAACGCGCTGTACAGTAGTGGGCACGGTGAACAAGTTTGTTTGGATGGATGTCAACACGTGTAAATGCATATATTGTGTCGTAACCAGTCAATACTGGATCGTAAGCTGCCTGAACACATCCACATTTGGGATCACTCAAGTAGATACCACTAACCTATTCAAACTTGAAAAAAAAACTTTCTTTTCAATGGTGTCAAGAAATGTAACGAGGACACGTAGTATAATGACTGTTGCACCACTAAACAACGACAACATTAACAACAACAACAACAACAACAACAACAACAACAACAACAACAAGTCACGTACAAGAGTAATCGGTGCCGAATTGTGTTTGCATTCATCAATCAGCGGTCATGATTCCGTAGTTGTGTACATGTAGACATGATACATATCTATCATCATCGTCGTTATATACACACCGATGTTGTTGTTGTTGTTGTTGTAGTTGTTGTAGTTGGCGGTGATGGTAATGGAGTTGTTGTTGTTGTTGTGGTTGCCGATCATATGTGATTTCATGCAACATACTTCTCTATTAAATCTCATGAAAACGTGGAAATCTTTTCTTTAGCGATGCGGGTGATATTGGAATGCGAATGGTTTATCGGTTTATGCATCATTATGCAGTTTATAAGAATCATCTAGAGACGATCAAATATTTCGCATATTCATCCTTTTTATCAATCAACAAGGTTTTAACTCACCAGACATTTAACTTCATATTTTGGAAACAATCATTAACTTGTTTGCTTTCACTGATGGTATCCTTGAATCATAGTAGCCGTTCAGAAAAGGATGGCGAATTATTGTAGTTTCCTTTGAACAGTTTGGTTGGCAGCTCACCAAAATTTATTAGAAAGGCATTCATCGTGAAGCAGTCGGTTATTGACCGTGAACTTTTTTCATTAATGCGATTCACTTTGGCTGAGTTTCATACGGTTTTCTCGTGTAATTTTAAAGTAAGTATAAAATTTACAGCCGAAACTGTTGACTTTTTCGAAATGATAGTCAACATAGTTCTTCTAAAGTTGAATAGAATAGGGTGAATATAATAAGAGCCATGTCAACTGAAATGAAAGGGAAAATCATCCATTAGAAAAGAACTCGTTAACGGAAATTTCCTGCTGCCGTGTGACTGGATGCGATGCACATGGAGTACCTGACCATCAAACGTTTGTTGAAACAGCTACATACTGTATTGTACGGGCGTACTGTTGTTGTATGCGTTACCATTAGCGGACGAGAAGGGTTTACAAAAGTATAATTCTCCCTCTTTAGCGATTTTTTAGTAATTTTTTTAAAGTGTAGGTAATGAAATTGTCTGAAAACTGCTGATTCTCCCCTCTTCGACGAAATTCCTTTCCGGAATTCTGGAGATTAGTTCGTCCGCCAGTGTGCGCTACTACCACATCATATCATTATATAATTCTATTCCATTACCATATCACTTCATTATCTCTTATCTACATTACATTAGTAATTGTCTCCAGTACAAGTAACAGGCGTAGGTTTTTTTATTTGTTAATGTTTCTGACTCAAATTTAGATTGGTTGCATGCACGATCCGCGGTCACTTCACTGATATAGTAATTGGCTGTATCTTCTTTACTACTACACCAACTTACCTGCTTTTTGTACGGCATTGGCTTTTTTGTGTGCGCAGCTGAAAAAAGCTGGTTAAAGTTGACTTGCGTTGCGTCGTCTGGTTGAAAATCAAAACATGGTCGGCAATATTGTATCCATGATATTTTTCCTTGAATTCATCTCAGTATGTTGCACATCACCTATGTATGTACATACATAATGCAGATTCTATTATAATTGTTTTGAAATGCTTCTGACGCCACTGAACCTTTAGCATGCATCTTAGAATGCGATATAATATTTTGTTATCATTTTATATATACTGATTCTTTTTTCTAAAAAAACATCTATAAAATCTATTAGTTTGGGCTGTCCGTTCGTTTGCATAAATTGCAACAGTTTCATCTCAATGCAAGGCAATATTGCATTGCAATGCGACCGCGGTGGAAAAGAAATGGATATTGTTTTGTGTTGGAATGGGTTGTTAAGTAACTGGCTGGCTGTGGCCTGTGTGCAGATGCCAACATTTTCAAAAGTACATTTGTATTTATCTGGGAGCCATGTTGCAGGTTGCAAGTTGCAGCTCGCTCAACGCAACGTTGCAACAGATCAGCTAAAGCTTTTGGTAGCGCATAATTAAAAAACTTTTCCCGCGATGGGATTCCAAAATGGTTCAATATTGCTGCTCGCCTTTGGAAGCAGTTTTGGTTGCAGTTACATAGCTTCCGAGTGAGACAAGTGCGCTGCTGTTGCGCAACGAACACTTTGCAGATAACAAGGTATAGAATATAGCACGTGCTGCTGGCTCGAGTTACAACGTAAGATATCAATCCTGAGTGTTTGGGTGAATCGATCAACACATTGCTCAGGCAACTCTATTCATGTTCTCATGTCAAAATGTGTTGTGATTCAATGGGTTTGAGACCGTTTATTGAAAAACTCTGTAATTTTGTGTTTCTTGTGTTCTTGAGTTTTTGTGCTATCTTTCTTGTTTGACTCAACTTAGATTTTTATTCCAAAACATTCGTATTATTTAATGAACATCAGCTAATATTACATAATTCCCTAACAACCATTAGGTTTTTAACGACCGCCCCGGGATTCGAACCCGAGGCGGCCGGCCAGGCGGTTTCAGAGTCTAACCCCTTAACCAATCGACTAGCGAGCCGTGCAGCAAAGAATTCACTCATCATTCCATCCATGCATTTGTCGTAAAATATAATTTATTTCATATTTCATTTTATTAATTTTTATTCTGTTATTGTATAATACTAATACACTCATGTTCAACTTGATTCTAAATCGTTGGATTATTTAATACAATCAGTTGAATCTGGCAAACTGTACTTGTTTTCAGGCGTTCAACAGATCAAAAAATGGCGCCTGTTAATTGAACACAAAAATCTGATAACAGAATTTATAAAACTACAATCTCTCGGTCATTGAATTCTATATATCAAAAACAAACATAACATATCAGCACTGAGATCAGCGGAGTTCAGGCAGGAATTCCCATCCGTAACATTCAACAAACAACATTCGGGCATCGGGTTGCCAATTCATTTGCTGTTCTCTCGACCCTGCTGCATTCAGACATCCAAGAGGAAAATAGAAGTTTCAATTCATTCGGTGGTTCTACAGAATCTGATTCGAAATGGAGAGTCGAATCGGGGTGGTGATAATGATGGTGGCTTGGATGTCTATATCGGTGGTGATGAGTAAAACACCACATTGCACCATGTACGGCATCTGCAGTAAAACACCAGGTTGGTAAAGTTGGCAGGTTCAACAAATTCAAAAAAACTCAGCAGGTTTTCATCACTGTTATGTTTATTGTTGCTCAGTTATATGTTTCCTGGATGGAGCCGAGTACCATTTTGATAGCATCTGTTGGGTCTACAGTCTAATTCCAAATTTCATTCACTCTTTCACTTACTCACTCACTCACTCATCCACCCACTTACTCACTCACTCACTCACCCACCTGCTTACTCACTCACTCAGTACTCACTCACTCACTCAGTACTCGCTCACTCAACCAATCACTCACTCACTCACTCACTCATGCACCCACTTACTCACTCACCCACCCACCCACTTACTCACTCACTCAGTACTCACTCACTCACTCACTCAATCAATCACTCACTCACTCACCCACCCACTTACTCACTCAGTACTCACTCACTCACTCACTCACTCACTCACTCACTCACTCACTCACTCACTCACTCACTCATACATACATATTTGTTTAGTACCGGGCACTGACACGTTCAAATACGCGCCCTGCATCAACGACACCGAGCCGCTGCCACTCATGGATCAGGAGGCCGTCGAAATGCTCAGAGAAATGTGCCCCATGTTTGCGCCCAAAGGTAAGTCATTCAATTATGAAACAAAAGACAGTCAGAAAGCAGATTAATTAGATTTTTAGTTTGGGACACGACTTTTTTTCAGAGTTAGCATTCGGGTGTTGGAGTTATGACAGGAGACATTCGAATCTTTGCATTAATCATTGTTAACAGTTAGCATTGACCTACATCATGTAACTATGACTGTGATGAATTCAGGAGTGAAGTGAATCAGTCACCATGTGGAGTGAAAGAAAGAAATTCATTCTACTCAATCACTCACTCACTCACTCATTGATATAATTCAGACGTGGAACACCCGAAAGTGTGTTGCAACCGAGACCAGGTGCACATTCTCTACATGGGCATGACCATACCCAAACAGGTACTCGGTCGATGTCCATCCTGTCTGCAGTCGTTCGTTCGATTCTGGTGTCAGCAGGCGTGTGCCCCAGACGAGTCCGACTACTTACAACCACATCACATTGATTATGGTATGGTATACATTCTTTCTTTATTATGTTGTATTGAGTATTCTATTCATTCAATTCAAGTCATACTTGAGATACACCAGCTTTTGGTTTATCTAGTTCATTTCAGATCAGCAAATAATACATACTTGTAGATAAATAATGCAGTCAGGACAACTACGGAGTCTTGTAAAGTCTATCATGTGTGTATAATTATTTTTAGAAGTGAGTCCGCAAGCCGTATTCCACGCGGATGAGCCTAGGCGACCGGACAACTACATTTCTTCTTCCACCTACATCAACCTTTCCAACGGTATGTTGTCATTTGCCGTCATTTTGTCTATTGATTTTCAATATTGCTAAATTTGAGTTGTGCTATGTTACGTGCAGCGCACTGTAGATTAACAACTAACTATTGTCGTCGCGTGTTTGCTTGTTGTAAACCTTGTTGTGTTGAATTATTTGCCTGATTTGAAGTTACCTTTTTGTCTTGATGTATGCTGTGGATTTTCTGTTTACCCGATATAATATGGGCTTGGGCTCAATGAGTCTGGGAAGACATTGATATCCTAGATAAGATACCTATCTTCGACGTGGTTCATTAAATCAGATTCAGGCCGATAATTCATTTCATGTCGTATCGTAGCATATTTAGCGTGAATAATCAAACAACACAAGTAGTGTGTCCGGTGCCTTGCTATGTTATGTTATGTTTGTGTTATGGTGTTGCTGTATGTTATGTTATGTTGTTGTTGTGTGCAGATGGTGTGATCGAGTCCAACAACGGCACCACTGCCTCCCCCATCGTTACAACAGCCAAGTACGGAAGCGTTGTTGAGTTTGAACCCGTAAATGGTTGGTGCTACAATTACAAACTTTCGATTCGATTTGAAGTACGGAAGCTTTGATTAAGTTTCGGCTAAAACTATTTTGTTTAAGTCTTCCTGAATTTTTATTTTGAGTGTTTATATAGGTTATCAAGTTGTTTAGTTGTAGTTTTTAGCGTATTTTTGTGTCGTAATGTTATTGATAAAAGTTCCATCGGGCTGTGGCAGTCATGTGGAGTGAAGTCTATTGACTTGATATAATTTGCATAATTTGATTTGGAACATTAAAGTTCGCCTTTGGTCCGGTTGTTCGTATTCAAAGTGAGCTAATCAGTATGGTTCTCGTTGTAGTGCATCATAGCTCATTGTCGTCCGTCCCTAACAACGTTTCTCGTCCTGTCCTGGCTAACATAAAATACTAACTTATTTGCTATATTTCAACGTAATTTCGATATCAGGCACATCATTGACAACACTCGACTTTTACCTGTCGGAGGTGTACCTGAACAAGCTCTGGCAGTCGTGCAAGAACGTGCAGTACTCGGCGGCACAGACACCCGCTGTTCAGATGATGTGCGGATCCAAGGGCGTTAGTTCCTCATTTACTTTTTAAAGGGCATTGATTTACTAGATGAGATAGAGTAGATAAAACATATTATTAACATAACATTATAATTTTACTTCAAAGTTTACACTGAATTCAGGTGAACTGTACTGGCAAAGACTGGATCGGGTACATGGGTGATCCGGCTGTGAACCCGTACGTGCCGTTCAAAGTGAACTGGAAGTACGTGAGCGATGGGGAGCACAAGCTGCTCAATGCCACACAAAATGCCATTCCATGCAATCAGCCCGTTGACGACAGTTCAGCTGCATGCAGTTGTCAGGTACTGTATTCTTTTAGTTTACACATTTTAAGCAACCTCCATGGTGACCGAACATTGAAACAGAGTTTGCCAGCAAACATTTTGAAATAGTATTGTTTCTTGTACTACCTTCCAAGTCATACATTCAGGTCAATTGTTGAGGTTTTATTATTGAAATTTGGCGTCTGGAAGTTGCTGGTTTCAAATTGGGTGTTCATATGTTTAATTCAACATGTTGGTTAATGTGGTATGACAATGTGTGGTACTTTTAGGATTGTCACGCAGCATGTGGTCCAGATATACCGTATCCTTCTGCCGACCCGGTGCAGTGCTACTTTGCCGGTGTCGACTGCTATACATTTTTGTCCCTGTTTGTGTTCAGTGGATTCACGTTCATTCTCTTTGTCATGTTCATCCTGCAGTTTCTCGTCGACTCCAACAGCATATTCAAGTTGGTTACTTACAAGGTTCTACAATGCGATTATCTCTATCGTGTTATTCACAGCCAGCTTACGATCAATGTTTTTGTTAACCACCTTTTTATTGGGTATTTAATTGATTTTGATTCAACGATTACAGCATCTGCGATCAATCATTAAACATAATTCATTAGGTATGCCTCATCTTCGACGGATGACATTCCGTCGTACAAGGGTGCACCCGGCACTCTCGACGAAACTGAAATTTCGTATCGGGAACGATTCGGCCACCATTTTGAACGACAGATGGAGAAGACATGCGTAAAGTGGGGACATATTTGCTACAGACATCCCATTATGGTTGGATAGTCAATACCTTTATAGGTGATTAATTATATTATTATTTGGTCATCAACTTTTCAATTACTGTGCGGTTGCAGGTATTTATCTTCGGTCTGTCAGTCAGTCTTGTACTGTCATCCGGCTGTGTGTGGCTTCGTTTCACTACGGATCCCGTTGAGCTCTGGTCGGCGCCCGGAAGTCGGGCACGAAACGAAAAGGATTTCTTTGATGAAAACTTTGGGTTCGTGTGTTTTGTTTGGTCTTCACTCTTCATAAACCAATTTTAAACTCAACTATTTTAATATAACAATTTGAAAATATAACCCTTGACCTTGTTCAATTAGTTGAACATTTGTATAATATAACTGTTGTT
Organism: Daptonema setosum; assembly: GCA_964036265.1. Lineage (NCBI taxonomy): Eukaryota > Metazoa > Nematoda > Chromadorea > Monhysterida > Xyalidae > Daptonema > Daptonema setosum. Next base: position 14,175,268 of record OZ038447.1, read on the forward strand.
CAACCATTTAAAAGTCATTATTCAACCATCATTATTCAGTCCGTTCTTCCGCACGGAGCAGCTGATCGTCAAGCCCGTCAACCAAGAGTTCATCTCCGTCATCGACCCCGAGTCATTCGATGAGGTCTGGCTGGGTCCGGTGTTCAATGAGACGTTGCTGGAGAGGGTGTTGGTTCTGCAGAACACACTTGTTAACATCACCGGTCAGGTCATGCTCACCGATGCTAATGGCACTGAATACATGCATACTGTCAGACTTGGTTGGTATTCGCATGGTAATAATAGAGTTTCTTCTTTGTTAAACCGTAGCGTGTAACTTTGTACCCTTTTCTACCTGGCTATGTCATTTGTATGCTTAGTTCACGAAACTGCTGACTTGATATAAAGTATTTTGTTGATGATTCAATGAATGCTTTATTGTAGGTGACATCTGCTTCAAACCGATGGCGCCTGACCACGACGACTGCACGATCCAGTCGGCACTTAACTGGTTCCAGAACAACGTGTCGGCACTGCGACTCACCGGTGGCGATTGGGGAGACATCGACTTCAGGAACCACATGCGCAGCTGCATTGAGTTGGTTGTTTTGAGCTATGTTATTCTATTTATGTCTAATTAATTCATCATACTAAATAACTTACAAGTTATTTATATTCATTTTGTAGAGACACGTGTTAAATGGTGAAATGGATTTTGTTTCAGTGCACCGACGCTAATCGATGATGCACTCCCGCTGCATCTGTCTTGTCTGGGCACATATGGAGGACCCATTTTCCCGTATGTCGCCTTGGGTGGATTCAACAAGTCCGATGACTACATGACAGCTCGAGCGCTGGTTCGTTAACAAAATCATATTCATTTTTACCTATCAGATTTTGCTTTTGGGATGCATGAAGTCATATCAATCTTAACAGATTGACGTTCTAAACTGCATGTTCTCTTGTTTATTAGAATATAAAACTCATGATATCATTTTCAGGTGATCACATTTGTTGTGGTAAACTCGCAGCAGCCCGAGCACGTTGCCAAGGCCGAGGCTTGGGAGCAGGAGTTCATCACGTACCTGACCAACTTTACGTCACCCGACTTCAACGTGTCCTTCATGGCCGAACGATCAATTCAAGTACGTTATTTTGGTTGTACTCGTGAAAAGAAATGAATAAAATATTCTTACTAATCAATCACACCGAGCGAAAGAGGAGGGTTGTTAGGAGTTACATGTTCGGCGGAGTTATACAACTAGACACGTTGCTATCTACAATTTTACATACATGTTATTGCTTTTATGTTTAATGTATTATTACGGTATTATACTTGTGGTATTTTAGGACGAGATCAAGCGTCAGTCGCACTCGGACGTTCTGACGATCGTTGTGTCGTACCTGTTCATGTTCGGTTACATTGCATTCGCACTCGGCCAGTACAACGTGGATGGTGACAACCTCTGCTCACTGCTCGTTCACTCAAAGGTGCACCCTTATACTGGCTCATAAATTACTAACTATGGCCAGGTACTTATATTATTACTAACATTTCAACAAGGAAGCTGATATTTATACGTATCAGTTCAGTTCAGTCTTCATCTCTTAAATTTGTAAACTCTTTTTATAACTGAAATAGAGAGCACCAAATGACTAACAACTGCAATCGATCATCTGCATCAGGAAACCCGAGTGCTACCAGTCAAGGAGCACTGCACCCTCAAAACAGCGCAGTTCGGGGCCAAAGCAACCGAAATTCATCACCCAAACAACATCGACTACAAAAGAACAAACTGCAGAGGCATCAAGAACACCATCGAGAGCACACGACTTAACTGTTTCCAAGCATTCGATATCGATGAAGAACAACCAGCCACCATCCAATCCAAACAGCTGCACACCAACATCGTCAAATCTACAATCAGCCAATACCATCCTAACAAGCTGATCAACAAACCACCACCGAAACCTCCCGATAAAGTCGACATACTCGAGAGGGGCCTCAGCAGAGCAGATCGAGTACTGCTGGCACAACTTCGTTCCAATTACTGTTCATCCCTCAAACAGTACAGAACGCGCGTGGGCCTATCAAATGACCCAACGTGCCCCAGATGCAAGAAGGAAGAAGAGACAACGATACACGCATTGGAATGCCGAGGCATCGACCCCATTCTCCTTTGGGAGTCGCCGGCCGACGTAATCGCAAAATGGTGAAACGACAACAAGGGGTGAAGTCTTCGCCTACTACAACAACAACTAACAACTTATCCGTAACGTAGCATGCAGAAGAAAATAAATAAAAAGGAACTTATAGCGTTGTCGTAGCGTCGTTGACTTATTCATCCTAGTTATCAACTATTTATTGTGTTCAGGTAATGCTTGGCGTAGCTGGTGTTGTCATCGTCGCACTGTCCGTAACATCGAGCATCGGTGTGTACGCGTGGTGCGGCATACCCGCAACCATGATCATACTCGAGGTGCAGCCGTTCCTTGTGCTCGCCGTCGGGGTCGACAACATTTTCATTTTCGTTCAGGCTTATCAGGTTCCAACGTTGTATAGTGTTCGCATTGTTCTTTAAGCCGGAAGATTGTTATTAATTGTGTGTTTTATTAATTCTAAGTGTGTTATTAATTTTAGCGTGATCGAAGTTCGCGCACTGAAAACCTGGAGACGCGGATCGGTCGTATCAGCGGTGAGGTGATTCCATCCATGCTCTTGTCCAGCATTGCAGAGATATGCTGCTTCTTTTTGGGTTTGTTCACCTCTTTATACTTATCAACCACCTTGTTGAGTACTTGTTTGTTGCTGATTGTACACATTTTTCATTATCAATAAGTAAGTCATGTTTGTTGCATTTTGTGCAATGTTACTTCTAATCTAATGTAATGTTATTAAATTTTTTCAGGCGCAATTTCGTCCATGCCGGCCGTCAAAGTGTTCAGTCTGTACGCGGGTATGGCCATTTTCTTTGACTTCTTCCTGCAAGTTACCTGTTTCTTGTCCTTGTTCACGCTCGACTTGCGTAGGCAGGAGGTTGGTATGATACGAAATTTCATTGCTTTTATGAATTTTGTTTGTATACTATTGGATATATATTAATTTAAACTAAAATTTAATGCTATTTAATTTAGTGTAGTTTTTATAACGTGTGGCAAATAATTGTAATATTGTATCAATATTGTGCAGGCTGGTCGACTAGAGATAGCGTGTTGTGCTCGGGTGACACCCCGGGAATACGACAATGACGGAATGCTCTACTCCATATTCAAACGTTTCTACACACCGTTCATTCTCTCAAAACACGTGCGCATCGGAGTTGTTGGTTTTCATTGATTATTGTTATTATCAGATATATCATGTCATTCATAGTTTAGCTTTAAGTGGTCTGTGATTTGAAGATATTATAAGTGTAGGTTACTCAAATTTCTATAGTATAAAAAAATGATGGTAGTATAATTCAGTTGGCCATCTTCGTTGCCTGGGCCTGCAGCTCGCTGGCCGTCATCGACAAGATCGAACTGGGACTCGACTCGAAGGTGTCCATGCCTGATGTTAGTTTTCTGGTTCCAGTTTTAGCTCTGTACTATTTCTAGTTCGCCTCTAATTCTAGTTCTGGTATGTATTGCATCGTGAAAGTAACGATAAATGACTCAACTAAGCATGTATTTGATGCAGGACTCGTACGTACTGGACTACTTCAACAACATGGAGGCTTACCTGTCGGTAGGTCCGCCCGTGTACTTTGTTGTCAAAGGACCAATCAACTACGCCGACTACAACGTACAGAACGCCATCTGCGGATCGGCCGGCTGTCGTCCCGACTCGTTGAGCCAGCAGATCTACAGTGCCGCCAGATATAAAAACGAGTCAGTTTTTCTCATGATAATGCTTTACACTAGAATTTTCAACAGCAAGGCAGTCACCAACTAAATGGTTTTCTGAGAATGTTCTGAAAACTTGTGAAGAATTGTTGTAGTTGACATGAATAAAAAGTTATTCTAAGATTCCAATGCAGCGGAATGAATCTCCGAACTCGAAGATTTATACAGAAAACATATGTGGATACGAATTCGAACTTGAAATGGACACCGTATACTTCTATGAATCAATTAGAATATAGATGGAATGGAGCTGGTGACTTTGTGTTCTCTAATGTTACCGTATGTTTCAGTTCCAAATTGGCGCACCCTGTAATGAACTGGCTGGACGACTACTTTGACTGGATTCGTCCCAACGGTGATCCCGCCTGTTGTCGTCAGTTTGACAACGGCACCTTCTGTCCCGCCACTATAAATGGTTGGTGTTTTTACTTTTTTTATTGAAAGAAGATCACAGCTCAATTTTTTTGGTCAATTAAGAGAAAGCTTGAGTCGTTGCAATTATATTTTTCAATTGTTATTGTTTGGATTCGATGGTTTCTAATGTAATCTGTATTTACAGCACATGCTTTTGGTTAGTGAACAATATTATGAACTTGTTTTACAAGTTGTTGTTGTGTTTGCGTGACATTGTTTTGCGTTCGTGACGTGTTATAATTATTTCGATTATCCCACAGGATACCACCCTCTTCTAATTTGTTTGACATTTTCTGCCCGTTAAGCAGAATCACATCGAAAACACGTTTTCGTCGTTTTTATCTGTGTTTGTATTGTGATGAATATGTTTGTGTGATTTGTTTACCATTTCGAAAGCAACAAACCTATAATTGTAGTAAACTCATCGGTGTGCCACAAGTGCGACGTATCGTTCACTCATGGTCGACCCGTCAGCGATGACTTCCGAACGTTCCTGCCCGACTTCCTTAGTGACAATCCGAACAGAAAGTGTTCAAAAGGGTGAGTAATATCCTGCATGTTTATCGGACATTTTACTCATCGTTCGGATACTGATTTGAATATAAGTTAGCGGTGTACTTTCATGTTCAAGTTTATGCGGAATCATTGCTATAATGGCAACGAGAAATTAGGTCAATGTTTTTCTGTTAATGATGCGATCTAATTTATGTTTCAATGATAACCAATGATGTTTCAGTGGTCATGCGGCTTACGGTCACGCACTGCGACTGACAACAGACAAGCGGAATCGATCGGATGTGGTGGCATCGCATTTCATGACCTACCACACTCCACTCAAGACATCGGCCGACTTCATCACGGCACTGCAGCAGGCCAGATTCGTGGCCGATAACATAACGACGGTGATGCGGGATGCGGCTGTACAGATGAAAATGGACCCAAAACTTGTACATGTGTATCCTTACAGGTCAGTGTTACTGACTAATAAATCAACTCAGCAGCGTTAGGGTGAGGAGTTTCACATCCCAAAATCGCTGGCGGATACATATATAATAAATCTCTGGATTTGAAGATGCCAAAACTATTCTAGTGAAATTCTATTCTATGATATACAGCTTTTAAAATGTTTGGAACGGACATCCGACGACGGACTCTAATTCGTTTTTCTATAACGGAAGTTTTTTTATTTGATTGCATGTTGATTTAAAAAAACTGAGACAAAATTTCAGTATGTTCTACGTGTTCTACGAGCAGTACACGGACATCGCGTACTCGGCGCTGCTCGAGGTGTTGCTCTCCATCTCCGTTATCTTCTTGGTGACCTCGGTGTTCCTCGGGTTTGACCCGTGGGCGGCACTCATGATCGTCGTCACGCTGGCACTCATCCTCATTAACCTGATGGGTCTCATGTACTGGTGGCGAATCGACTTCAATGCCATTTCGCTTGTCAATCTCGTCATGGTTAGTTAATTCGGTCACACAATGCCTTTATTCTCAGTATTAAACGTTTTAGTGAAAAATTTTTTAAATTTCTATTATAGAATATGTATAACAACAATATAACAAGAAAAAAAGTTTACTAAATCGAGAAATATTGTTAAAAGCCAATATTGCTGAAGGCTGATGATGACTACATAATAAAGAAAGGTGTAATTGCAGGCGGTGGGTATCAGCGTAGAGTTCTGTTCGCATACAGTACGAGCGTTCACATTGAGCATTCAACAGTCACGAGTGGAACGGGCACGTGAAGCACTCGCCACCATGGGCAGCTCCGTCCTCTCTGGTATCACCCTCACCAAATTCGGTGGCATCATTGTCCTGGCGTTCGCACATTCTAAAATATTCCAGGTCGGTTATTAAGAAGAGTTCGCATCATTGGTTTTATTGATAGGTATACTGGTATAGTAGAATTTCATATATCCGATGAGTCTATAAAAGTATGAAAATGATGTTTTTTTTTACATAAAAGTGACTTGCAAATCAAATTGACTTTGCGCTAGCCCCTCGAGACAAGATGAGAGGTTCATTAAAATTTCTAGTTTTATCTAATCGCTTCCATCCAACGATAGCCGCTAATCAACTTTCTGAGTATCTTTTGATTATAGACTGCTCATTAATTTGCAGGTGTACTATTTCCGAATGTACCTTGGCATCGTACTTTACGGTGCAGCACACGGTCTCGTGTTTCTGCCAGTTTTGCTTAGTTTCGCCGGTCCGCCCGTCAACAAAAGACGTCTGCTGGCCTGGTCCAAAGACGAAATGAACCTGGGCGAGGTTCGGTCGATCGGTGGTGCTGCACACGATCAGAGCAGTGATAATGGTTGGTCGTATAATAATATTGATTAGTATCTCTATAATTATATTGATGAGTATGATTATAATTATATTGATGAAAATAATTTAATTTTTAATTATATTGATGACCCTGATTATAGCAATAAATTCGTGACTGATTGCAGACACGAACGAAGAGGCTCAACTGCGTGCGGCACTCGTGTCAGCTGAGGGTGTGCACTCGTCCGGTTCATCAGCATCGGGTACCGGGCAGTCAGATGAGGATGGGCATGACAACGTTCAGGACCATCAGATGCAACATCATGTACAGCTGGTACATAACACACAGAACAGTGCCACTGGTGCCGTATAATCAATCCATTAATATATATTATATTGAATGCTGGTATTGTGAAGTGGGCTGGTAACATGGCTGATGTACTGCAGTGTGCAGTTATGTGCTGTCCATGCCTTTACCCCATATAGCCGGTTACTCACTTATAACGAGTATTTGCATCATTCGTTTGAGCTAATTAAATCATTCGTTTAATATCGTTTTTATGCTATTTTGTTTTGATTTTAATGAACGAAAGCGCGATTTAGTGTACTTTTCCGTCATATTTCTGTGTGTTTTGTAAGCACCTGTTTTAGAACACAAAATAGCAGTGTTGTGTATGTTTATCAGATATATGTAATGGTGTTTGTCTATATTCGTCTAGTCAGCGCAAGTGTTCGACCCCGACGCATTTCACACGTTAATTTGTGTGTTTCTCGTATAACTGTTTTGTGTTTGTATTGGTGTGAGTGAAGGCTAACAAGCTCGACATTAAGTATGGGCTTGTATGTACGTCGTTGGGGCAGAGCAGGTCATGACCGCACTTATTGAGCATGTCAAACCAAGTGGTCATGACCTGCTTGCGGTTATGTTATACCCGATCAGGGCTAACTTCATCATTCCATTCATCACTATTATTGCTATCAATCCAGTGTTTATCAAGTAGTTATCCAATCCATTACTTTTCCCGTTTAGTTGTCTTCCAAACTCTGGTGGCATAACCGGTGTCCTTGTCACATGTAGGACGAATTGAAAAATTGATACCAACAACACAATGGTCATAAACGAACAAATAAATATAGGCCAACAATTTAGATCAAAAAAATTTTAATTTAAGGTTATCTTGCTGACTTGCATATTGAGATGAAAAGTTATGAGAAAAAACTGGTTGGTGACAAAACATCGGTTATGTTGCCTGCTAGAATGTAGTAACGTAAAGTTTGTAGTAGCAGCCCTTTGTTTGCCGTGTTTCCTTCAACACACGCCACTGTTCTTTCTCACGCAACACCGTTTTTTTATTATGATAATCTGCTGTTTTTGATTCACATTTTCATGTTCGCATGCATAAACGCAAACATTTTTTAGTTGTGTTGTAAACCTTGGATGAAGTTGAGCAAGAAGTCATGCTTCGGAATAGAGCTATTATATTAGACAGTTCCAGTTGTACGTGCCTGTCTTCTTCCATGCACTGACTTGGGCGAGTGCTCATGCCAGCAAGCACTAGTGGACGAGAAGGGATGGGACAATTCCTCCCCTCCTTTGCATTTTCAAAAAGTATAATTTGTTCCCTCATGTGTACGTAAAATGGCCCTATAAACTGCGGATTCCCCCTCTTCGCCCACCCCACCCTTGGTTTCGAAGCTTTAGCTTGTCCGCTAGTGCCAGGAAGCATACATATGCTAGACTATATCTTGTTAATGTTCACATGGTCTTGTTTTCTATTTGTTGATGTTGATTATAATGTGTTTGGCTCGGGCGTGATCACCAGATTGCTCATCATTATCGTATAATTCGACACTAAACCCTAATCTCTTTGCTGTTATCTCAATATATGTACGAAGGTATAACAAAAACAATCCAACCTAATAAATAACGAGGAAGAGCATTGTATCAGCTTCAGGTTGTTCCTCTGTTACGTACACTTGTTTATGGTTCATCGTAATTTTGCCTGTAAAAGTATTTATTTTATCAGAACTAAATGTAACATGAACCATATCTGATGCGAATACATGCCTTGCTCCATTGCATGGTCCCTAGCAACACTACACTTTCTCGCTGTGTCTGTATTCAATGCCCAATATCAATGTCGTTGGTCTGATTTGGAAAAGCAAAAGTACTAATCCTGCTTTAAGACGAATGGCATTGTACTGCTCGTTTTGTTGCCCATACACACGTGGTATACACCAGTCTGGCACCACTAGCCAGTCACACCTTCCTTACCTTATACTTATACCAGTTGACTGCACTCAATGTGATTTACATGTACAAACGTAGATTATGCGTGTGGTTTAGCCATGATTCAGAAGCATACGGGATGGCAAGGCTTATCTCGTCGCCGTCGGTCATCTATGTATGTAACCACAGCTCAACCGATCCACGCATCATCTCCATTGATTCATTCATGTGTTCCCTTTTTCCTCGTTTTTTTATTCGTATATCGTCTTCCTTTGCATCCAACAAACCAAGAATTCCATCAAGTTCACCGATTTTTGCTCGGTCATCAGAATCGCGATGATTTGTGACTTCTGATCGGTTATATTATAAAATAGTTGTATAGGAACCGAGGTCACACTTTGTCGTGCCATTTATTTACGTCTCACTTTGATTATAACCTTGTATATAAATATAAGTTGTGCCATTCTGTTTGTCCCAGTTTGATTGAACGAATTGATTGCTTGCCCCGATGATGATTCGTATTGTGATGTAAGCCGTAGTTGTATGTACGTGACCGTAATCAGTAATACATATTAGTCACATCGGTTTACAATCACCACCTATGTTTGTATCTGAATCGCTAATTTACACATCAGCCAACCGTCAGATAGTTTTATGCAAACTTTTGAAATAGACTCAATGTAAGGTTCTTATGTTCTTAAAATATTCTTCACTCTTAATGTTTTAATAATGCGAATCGGCTGTGGCGTAGATTCTAATTAAACTTTACTTCACATTGCATGTTGCCCACATTTGATCATGTTATTGCATTGTATACACTTTACAATATGAAGTCCTCAAATGTCCGATTTTGTATCATATATTGGTTAATATTACATAGTTATTATAACTATATAAATTTCTTCTCATTCTTCATCATGATTTTATATTACAAGCCGATGAATTTCGTTCTCTTTGAATGAAGTACTAATAAAACACGCGTATATTTTTGGAAACTTTTGGTCAGTTATTCATAATTTTCTAAGTACGCAAACTTCGAGGGATAGTTTGTTATGTAGGATAATAAGATAAATGTTTAATATTGCCGTTAACTCGTTAAAACATGAAGGAATGATGCTGCAAAAACGGGTTAGTGATTGAAGAGAGTTAAAACTTACTTGAGTAACTATCAGATTATATTTAGGTCTTTCCTACACGGTGTTTCGAAACCTTTTGCTATACACCGTTTCCTAAACAGGCCGGTTTCTCTTCAGTAGCAAGCCTGCGAAGTTTGCAGTCACTTCACGACGAACAACGATGTAAAATGTTACCGATTTTATGTGATGAAAGGATGTGAATGTGAAATAAAAATATCAATACAGCTGATATACGCGCATGATATGTCAAGCATAACAAAAAATTAAATCACCGAATGATGAAGAGTGAAATGTACCACATTGACACAAACGTATTCCGTTTGAAAAGGTGGTAGTTCTAGTGCCTTGATTCGGAATCGGACTTGAGAGCTGCCTATTTTAGTGCGTATTATAGAACCTTGGAATGAGTGGTCTTGGTTCGGAACCGGACTTGAGACACAGAACCTGATGCGTCGTTCGGTGGTTCCGGTGGTTCGGTGGTGCTATTGCCCGTCAGTTTAATCAACCTCTCAGGCCACTACGAAAACACCATTTTGACATGGTATTATTGTTGGCTTCAGTTATGAAGAATCCCCAAAAACAATGGTTATAGTACCAGATATTCGTTATGCCCAATACACAACGGTCCACAAACAGCCAGTTGCAATGCCCGCAGCTGTACGATGGTAATGCGAGGTCGGCATGGGATTACTGGTTCGGGCGGGGGTGCCGGTGCGTTCGGTGAACGACTGAAATAATTAACATTAATTTTGAATAGTTTATTATTATGTTTACATCTTAAAACCTTTAACGAAAAACACATACTGAAATATGCAGAAGAGCTAAGTTAAGTGATTATAATGCATACCTGCTTCGTCGGCGTCTCTCCCTGCCGGACACGGGTTCTCCACTGTACAGCCTGTTAATGGTCAACGTGTTCTTGCTTGGAGTTTGTTTGTTGCCAGCAGCACCCTGTTTGCCGTCATCCTCAATGACAGGCAACTCGGGTGTGATCACATCCGGGTAATACGACTGCAACTCAGTCATCACCGCATCGCTGTCCACACGATCACGGATTTTGTGTCTGCTGATGTTCAGGTAAAGTTATTAAAAACGATGGTTAACAGTTAATGCTTTTTAATTGGTGCATTAAGTCACTCACTCGATCACTCACTCACTCACTCACTCACTTACTCACTCACTTACTCACTCACTCACACATAAGTGAGTTTATCAAAACCAACTTTTGTACGGCCTGTGACTTGAGTTCGGCATAGTCGTACTTATTGAATGTGTTTGGCAGTAAACCAATACCCTTGGCTGCGTACACAAACCGAGCAAACTTCGGTACTCGGTACTCGCGTTCCGTTGGTGATCGTAACAAACGCTGTAGTACGTTTAGCTATCACTACATATCTACATGTAACTCTCTCATTCACTATCTAAACAAATAAACAAAAGTCCGAAACATAGAGAGAATTATTTATAAATTATACAAACTCTTTCGTCACAGCAACGTAGCTTGAAGCAATCAACGAGAACCTGCAAAATTTTAAATATTTCAAGGATTTATTGTTGTTTAGACGTTTAATTAATTTTCTAACTACTCGAGTGTATGTATGTACATACAGGGTGTCCCAGTGAGGTGTAATGAATGAATTTCTTGAATAACTTCTTTGCATAATTTCTTGCAGTGTTCTAGATAATAACCTAAAATTTTACATGTTAATAAAACAACTTTCCGCTATTACGCTGAATAAAAAAAATTGATTTGGTTCAGTATTGCGTGTTTCACGGCCGATCCGGCAACATGCCTGTTCATGTTCTTAACGCGACCGCATTTTAGAGATTTTCACCGAAAATAAAAAGTGATACAAAAGAACGAATTTTTGTTTAAATTTGTGTTAAATAGCAGGAAGAGTTCATATTCAAAAGTCAAAGTACATTTTTCATTCAATTAGTTGCTTTTTTCAAATGTTTTTATCCGCTAGAAATTGCGATTTTGTTTTCAATATCCAATAGAAGGTGGAATAATTGATCAAATCAAAAACTGTTTCCAGTACTTCAGATTTATAGTATTAGCTATCAGTGTTGCATGTTTCAAGCCATATAGTTGTACTATCAGAAAGTTATTCAATGTTTCATGCGACATATTTGGCTATAAAGTTTAATTTTAAGGCATGTTGCCGGATCGGCCGTAAAACACGCAAAACTGAACCAAAACAATTTTTTTTAAATTCAGCGTAATAGCGGATAATTGTTTGATTAACATGTAAAAATTTAGGTTATTATCAAGAACACCGCAAAAGTTATTCAAAAAATTCAATCATTACACCTCGCTGGGACACCCTGTACATACGTATTCTAATTCTAATCAGTTATCCAACCGTGTTTAGTTGTTGATTGAGTCTGTCTTTGTCTGGTCCGATACCAGTCCGTTCGAGGGTGTCAAGAAGTTTGAAATACCTGAATTGAAATGACATGAGTTCACATGACAATGGATGCCACTGATTTTAGCATTGGTGGTTTTTATGGAAAAGCTGCTGATTGTAAACAAATCGGTTAATGAGATCTTTCATAAAAAATTCTTTTTTTTAATTGTATTTCAAATAAGTTGTTCATAATTATTGTTTACCAGTTAATCGAGCGTGGATCATCGTCTTTGAGCCTGTGCTTTACAAAATGGTACGGATTTCGTAGTTTGCATCGGTGCTTGTGTGTTGGCCAGTCGGCTAATTGGCATTCCTATGAAGATGAATAACTCACTACCTCACTCACTCACTCACTCACTCACTCACTCACTCACTCACTCACTCACTCACTCACTCACTCACCCGTGAGCAGTACATAGCCCATTTACAGTTGCCACAAGTTGACAACTCACTGCCGGTTACTGTAGGTTGTTGGCACGAATCACATGTTCGACTCGAATCCACATGTTTATGATGTACGGAAAAGTGAATGGCAGAGGCATGGTCGACCTGCAATGTTTCCGCAGTTGATATTCACGATATAAATATCTGTAGTTAAGCTTGCCGAATAATTTTTTTCAGTTATATGGTCAACTGTTATATGACACGCAATGTTGGTAAAAAATTACTGATGAGTGATTCAACAAGCACTACAAATTCAAATAACCGTGTTCTGATCAATATCCTTCTTTTCGGGCGTTGAGTAAGGCAGGTGCAGATTGAGCGCTGTTCGATTCAGACTGCAAAAAGGCAAATTACACTATAAACATTGTAGTACACAATTTGGGGTTTTCAGTAGATCTGAAATAGAGAACAGCATGTTATTAATTGAGTATCGATTGAGTAATTTTTTAGTTGTCATGGAAGTTTCAGATATTTTACATATATCATTATATGAATGTGAAACCTTTGCATATGTGCTTCAGGTATGTCGAAATGGCCGATTCGACTGGCATACGGTAATGAGGCTTGGCTATGTGACGCCCTCGAATCAGGTTCCAGCATCCAGTCAACATCGAGAGAAGGAGGCGGAGATTTGCTGAAACAACCTTATAATCAACAGTAAATAATCACTCTCGTAAACATTCTAGTTTCCTACTCACTGAGTTTATCACAAAACTTGTATTTCTCATTTGCTCAATCACCTTAATGATTTTTTTCAGTATAAATAAATTAACCGTGCTTCTTTGAAATGATGTGCATCAAGTTCAAGATGGTGTTTGCCATTCTTTCGAGACATCGGAACATCTTTTGTTATCGAATGATGCTGCATGTGAGTGAGTGAGTGAGTGAGTGAGTGAGTGAGTGAGTGAGTGAGTGAGTGAGTGAGTGAGTGAGTGAGTGAGTGAGTGAGTGAGTGAGTGAGTGAGTGAGTGAGTGAGTGAGTGAGTGAGTGAGTGAGTGAGTGAGTGAGTGAGTGAGTGAGTGAGTGAGTGAGTGAGTGAGTGAGTGAGTGAGTGAGTGAGTGAGTGAGTGAGTGAGTGAGTGAGTGAGTGAGTGAGTGAGTGAGTGAGTGAGTGAGGGAGTGAGTGAGTGAGTGAGTGAGTGAGTGAGTGAGTGAGTGAGTGAGTGAGTGAGTGAGTGAGTGAGTGAGTGAGTGAGTGAGTGAGTGAGTGAGTGAGTGAGTGAGTGAGTGAGTGAGTGAGTGAGTGAGTGAGTGAGTGAGTGAGTGATTGAGTGAGTGAGTGAGTGAGTGACTGAGTGAGTGAGTGAGTGAGTGAGTGAGTGAGTGAGTGAGTGAGTGAGTGAGTGAGTGAGTGAGTGAGTGAGTGAGTGAGTTAGTGAGTTACTGAGTGAGTGAGTGAGTGAGTGAGTGAGTAGTGAGTGAGTGAGTGAGTGAGTGAGTAAATGAGTGAGTAGTGAGTGAGTGAGTGAGTGAGTGAGTAAATGAGTGAGCGAGTGAGAATTTGTGTGAGACGGTTAGCGATTGAATAAATCCAACCTGTTCATTGTGTGTGTCCATTCCATTGATGGAGAATCTAAACAGTTCGGTATGTTAAAGTAATAAAAAAGCATATGAACGTGAACGTGTGCTGGTCAACTGAATTTAACCTGGAATTGTGACGTCGTTCCCCGAATCCGGGTGTTACCGGACTGCTGGCCACGTCAAAGTCATCATCCATCTCCAACTCCACCGAGTCTTCGTCTTCCATCGTATGACGACCTGACAATAACCACAGTCTCATTCAAAGTTAAGAAGATGTTAAACGTTCGAACAGAATAACTTCGATTTGCTGTTAATATTTTTAAATTGAGATAAAGTGTTGCGATATTCATAGTGCCATGTTTGAACATACCTGAGTCATCTGCACGACTCTCGGATGCTGACGGTGAGATTGACTTGGATAGTGAGTCACACACAATGCTGGGACTGGCCATTATTAATAGTTATTGGCATTACATCATATTAACTTGTACTGATTAAAACATGAAATACGTGATAGAATAAAATAATCATGAAAAAGTGAGTGGGATGAGACAGAGGAAACTAGTAGAGTGGTTTTGTGGAGTGAGTGTACACAAGCAGAGTACATGCAAAACAAACATCTCAATCTGCCGGCCATTTGGGCCATGTGCACTTTGTGAGATAAGCCCAGGTTCTCAAACAAACCGGGATTCAAACAAACCGGGATTCACGACACATTTTAAAACAAACTTTTTTCAAGAACGATATTCAGCATCGGCTTATGAGCAATCCTACAATTCATACAAAAATTAGAAAAAAAAAATTCATAAGGTAAACTAAATTCATTCTGTGATTGTATCATACAGTAACCGAAGTGTATGTTTTTGTAATATGGTTATACTGACTGACAGTGATGAGTGTTGGTCAAGCCAGTCAGTCAGTGACGTTGCCGTTTTGGTGACATACACGTACTGACTGGTTGGTTCGTTCACGTTTCAAGTGACGCCAGCGTGCAGCAGTGCATCGACGATCAAATCGGGTGTGTTTGTCGCTGGTACGTGTCTTTTTGTCTGTCCCACTCAGTGGCGGACGAACTAATCCTCCAAATGGAGTGGGGTTTTTGCTTTAAAAAGTGGGGAATCAGTTTTTTACGATTTGTTTACACTCTAAGGAAACTGCCAAACCTTTATGGAACTGCCAAAGAAGGTGGAATTATTCATTTTTTCGTTCCTCCGTTGTCCGCTAGCGTGTCCAAATGAGTGGCGGATCGGGCTGTTCATCAGTGTAAACATCAGATTATACGAGTCGTTGCATATATAATGAGTTGTGTTCTTAGAAAGTTAGAGGCAGTGAGCTTTGTTGTTCTATAAAGTGCAGCTTTGAGCCGAGTCGTTGATTCGCCGTGTCGTGTCCCTGGGGCACTGTTCTCGCATTACTGGCACGGTCACACGCGTCACATAACGCATAGACCTAACGCATCTACGTTTTGGGCACGATCATGTCATGACCAACCTTATATACTTCAATACCGGTAAACATGTCTGAGATCTATTTTGAAGTGATTGCTGAGATTCAGCTGACTCTTCCTTTAAAATGCATGGCTGTACATGAATGTCAATATCCCAAACGTATGATACCAAGTACCACCATCGGTCCTTTCAAGTACGTAGTTTTCTATTTATGAGGTTGACGCCCGATTCCCTAAACTAGAAAATAGTCGAAAGTTTGTACGTGACTTGACTAGAAACCAAGGTGACCGCACTTCATTTCAACCTCGAGTAAACACTTTGAAATCCTTTTGCCATGCCCCGATTATCCATGACGTATTAAAATGGAAAACTGCAGGACAAACGGCAAACCATGCGATTTATATTGGACTCTGTTAACAAGCTATAGTGGTGGTATCTGTAATTGAATTGATTAGCCGTTGATTGCCCTCCACAGCTGTATTAACGGACTCGATTCAATTTGCAACCAATTTTGGGTGAGTGACAACCGACACAACAAGGAAATGGAGGCATGGCGGTGGGTTTTGGTGACGCACATTTGGCTAATATCGCTGGCTTGTTCACTGATGTTTGGCTGCAAATGGTCAATTCAACGTACTCTTGGCATAGTTGAACAGC
>OZ038447.1:14196667-14306667 GCA_964036265.1 Daptonema setosum
TACTTTAAATAATCATTTTAAAGTTTCATACTATGACTTCATTCTTGTTGTATATGTTTGCGATATTATAAAAAAATTACTGTACTGTTACTTGTTAGCGTCCGAGTGATTTATAAAAGTTAAAATATAAGCCCCAGCTGTTTCAAATACATGCGAGTCAAATAAAAGTACTGCAATGTTTAGGCCGAATCGACCACTATACCTGCAATCCCAATAATGCACTACTGCTACAATACGCATCAGATGTGCGTATCCCCTATTATTGATTTGCTGAAGCGGGTGGATTAGGCTGGGCAAGAGGGGCGTAAACTCATATATTTTACGTATCTTAATTCAAGTTGCAAATAAATTATAAGTAGTAACAACTTGATGAAACTCCATACAGAAAAATGCAATGGTTATCAAGCAGATAATACTACATGGATTTTGGAAATGGATTGTTGGTGTGCCATGGCTTATGGCGTATAGCCAGCCAGTCAGTACGTTAATGCAGTTAGTGTTTCATTGTGCCGTGATAAATCATCAACGTGCATGTGAACTGTCCAAACAAATTTATTTTATTTATAATCACAAATATTAAAACCATATAAATTATAAGAGTAATTAAAAGTACAACTATGCAATATCCGGAGTTCAGTAATTCTCAGTTTAGATACACATTTTCAAATATAAAAATTTCGTTGAAAACTACTAAGAACAATACTAAGATTTCGTTAATATTCTATAAACGTTAATAACTGATGTTTAACAATTAAAATTCAGAATTCTAAATCATTCTAATTCCATCGTATTCACTGAATATGAAAGTTGGTATTGCAGATTAATGTGAAACTCCTATAAATCTGAATAAATACGAGTTTCTCTGCCTCTGAAACTGAGAGATGCCCTGGAGACGTTCCTGCAGGCAGGTTCACATACTTCGACTCATTCTGACAACTGTGGCCATATATTTATTCCTCAGGTAAACAAAACGTAGCAATCAGTTCATACTTCACGCATCACTGACTCACTCACTAATTCACTCAATCACTCACTCATTCATTCACTCACTAACTAACTCACTCACCTATTCAGCTGGTTATCACCTCCCAAGACCAGTATTGTTAACAACATCGATGATCAAGCCAACGAAATCGACTACGGTAGTAGAGGAGGAAATGAAAACGCCAGGTCGTAATAGACTGAAATTTCAGTGAGGAACTTCCTTAATGAAACTTATTGTGGTAATTATAACAAAGTATTATTTCTGAGTGACACTGAAATGCTGTAGATAGAAGTTTTATGCATGTGAACAGAGTGAGATTCGGTTTTAAGGGATGACCAGACGGCGACCACTCCCAGTATCGTCACTACCACAACATCATTGGGCTTTGAAAAGCCGGTGCATCGTTTCGTTTACCACTACATTCATAAAACAGCCAGCACACTTACCAGGTAAATATACTAATTTTGATACAAAAAAGCCACAGATTGCACAACTTGTTATAATCTTTTATTATTATCAATATCAGAAAAAATTTCGTGCATCGAGTGATAATGATTCGAATACATTTGTTTACAGCTTTGACTTGCATGTTGCAGGAACAACCTGGTGTCGTACTGCAGTAATGAACAGCTGAGCTGTATAACCGATTGCACATGCAGATCCCGGGCAAGTTGCTCCATCGAGGATTGCGTTCGAGCCATCGGTCATCCCGAGATGCACACGCTGGTTGGCTTGGTTCAGCTACTCAATGCCTTATCAACACTTGTTTAACTATTAAATGTATGTAGTTTTTTCAAGTTTTCACCGATTGACTGACAGATTTGGATTTTCCTGTGATTGCTCGACTGACATACAGATATTATACCAGATGGGTTACGGTGACACGTCACAGTACCGAATACGTAAAGGAGGCTGCTGTCCACGACTCACACAAATGCTGGAACAGGGAGCTGATGGCATCACACTACCATTGCCCATGTACGAACCTGAAAATAAGGTTGAATTCTAGTTAATGTTGTTGCGCCTGTCGTTATATGTAAGTGTCATTTCAGGCTCTGTACGATAAATACTTCCAACATCACTTCCGGTTCACAATCGTACGAGAGCCGGTCGAGGAGTTCATTTCGCATCATGGCATGATGTGGAAACGAAAGTTGGATGGCATTCATAACACTGTTGTTGTATCTACATACATATGTTACATAAATGTTGTTGTATCAAATACATACAATGTTTTTGTATCTGAATATGTTGTTATATCTAGATTTCCCATGCGCGACATTGGTCCCTTGGATGAAGTGGTGCGCATTTTCTATGCGGCTCGTGATAACCACAGTGACATCGAACCCAAATACAGGCGACTGCACTGGATTCTCACCAATCCACAGTCTAAGGTGCTCGGATGGCATGGAAATATGACCGAACACGAACAACGGGTCAGATCGAACAAAACAAGGACATTCGCAAGACATTCTTAAGAACTGCTTTCGTACTCTGACTGAAACTCTGAATTCACACAAGAATTTACATATGAGAAGTTGCATATGAAACAGTCGTTTTCAATCACGGGCGGATGAGCCAAAAAAGTTATTAGAGTTTTAGCGATAAAGTATGTAATTGAGATCTAGCAGTTTTGAGGCCGTTTTACTCACGCCGTAAGAGAAAAACTGTACTTCAAAAACTCACCAAGAGAGGTGTTCCACTTTACCGCTAGCGTTTTCAATCAAGTTTTCAGTTTCGAATCATTATGAATCATTGCTGCAGGACATACTCGGTCAGGATGAGCGTAACGAGGAATACTTTGCCGAGCACGAACTAAGCAATGTTCTCCATTATGTCAACTACGGACTACATTTCATTGGTTGGTCATTCATTCATTCATTTCATTTCTTAACCTCCAACATTTTCAATCCGATTTTACGCAAATTGATATATGACTCCATTCATTAACTGGTAAATTATATGAATAACGAGCACTTATTTTCAGGTATCATGAGTGATCTGCCGCAAACGTACGCCATGCTGCGTCACATGCTCGGATGGAAGTCACAGTACCTGAATGCTGACAGACAGGCACCGTACATTAATACCGGTTAGTTACTGCTTTAGAACTAAATGTTCGACTTAAACCATCATGAGAGTGAAAATACACGCACTTGTGAAAAATACAGCGAGTGAAATTTATTAGAATCATCTAGAATAATGAACCACTGGCTAACAAGCCAAACCTCCAAAGGAAGGACATTTCTCCGAACAAGAGAAATCGGTCGGAACGGAATTAGGTCATTTTACTTTCACCTTAAGAAATAAATTCTTCTTTACGGAATCGCCAATGAGGGAGAATTCCACTTTTCCTCTCCTTCTCGTTCGCTGGTCTAATAAACTATGGGTTTACAGCACTCGCCTCGGCTAAAGGCAATCTACTGTACCCGATACCAACCGTGAAAAGAACATCCAAGAAAAAACTTAGCAACACCAGCGATGATTTGAGGAAGAAAATCGAAGCGATTCAGTGGGCGGATCTGGCCATGTACAGGGTGGCCATTGCCAAATACAAGATATTAGTGGAACAGTATAGGAAGGAGATACACAATGACGACGGGGATAAGTTGCAGTAACGGTTGCGTCTACATTCGTGCACATTGATGGCGGTTATTTGCTCATATCTGTATTTTCTGTATATTTCAGCTTTACGCATTGTAGCAAAATGTTTTTCTTTCATTTTTTCATCAAGTCCGAGTGATGGCTCTGTTATTGACTGCTCATAAATAAACCTGTGATAATTTATAATCAACTCAACCTGCACCTTACCGAACACTGAGATCTGTGAGATCGGTGGTATCTTCAATAAATCAATCATTATGAATCAGGTCAGTGTTGTCTAGTATTACAAAAATAATAAATATAAAATAATCTATAACTACATGTATACCAAAAGTAAATTATTCTGGCATCCCTACCATCAAAACAGTAATAACCATACCATATTTACATAATCTGATGACTTACTACGGATGATTTGTGATTCAATATAATATATGTATATTATTTACTTGTTTTTCTGTGCTCTTTAGCACATACTTCCTAAACTGGAATGAAATAGTTTTATTATTATTACCAACGTAATTATAAGTGGTTGTCTTTGATACCTGACTAACGTGTATGTAGACGAGGCTTGAATCGTAAAATGCAAGAACATCAAACATTGAACAACAATAGCAACAACATCAAGTACACTTTTCGAGAGTTTTTGATGTGGGTTCCTAATCAAATGAGAATGTTACATATAAAAACTGTTTATACGTCATACGCCAAGTAGGATTATTATTTTCTCAACACATTATTTTACAATCGTGTAAATCAAAAAAATCATTTCTTTTTTGCACATGCAATTTCTTGTTCGGCCCAGAACATTCTGAATAGTCTTCTGAATTCACTGGTGTAGCTCGAGGAGTTACCATCCGTAGCCAGCGCTCTCGTTTCGATGCTGTGGTAGAATGGCTTCAACTTTGAGAAGTGCACGTAATACGGTAATGGCAGAGTGGCAGCGTTGTCGCCATCACCTGAATAGAACATCCGTTGTCGGGTGGTTAGGATTAAGGGTTTCTATCCCATAGAATCTGGTTGACTGCTTGTCAACTGCATTGAACTGGTGGAAATGCTAATCTTCTGATGGGAAGTTACATTTTTAAGATTGTTGAATTTTTTATGAGTCAATGTTTTTGTTTCTCCTACAGTGAAAACAGCGGAAAAAAATTGATCTTTCACGCAACAATTTCATTCTGAAGCTAAACGTTAACTTTCTTTTTTCGAAGAAAGAGTCCAGCAACATGTAATGAGATGGTAGCAAGTAGATGTTTTTGCCGTGCCCGAATATGTAGTTGAATATCTGCATTCAGTCTGTCAGTTAGTAAATAAATCAGTCAATCCGTCAGTAAGTCAGTCAGTCAGTCAGTCAGTCAATCATTCAGTAAGTCACTCTTTCACTTAGTCAGTAATCAATCAGTCAGTCACTCACTCACTCAGTCAGTAATCAGTCAGTCAGTCAGTCAGTCAGTCAGTCAGTCATTCAGCCAGTCAGTCAGTCAATCAGTTCATCAGTCAGACAGTCAGTCAGTCAGTTCATCAGTCAGACAGTCAATCACCTCCTGATCGTACACATCTCTTGGCTTTCTGTTAACACTGCGCCGAAACTCATCTAGTATTTCTTGGTGCGACAATGGCTGGAAAATCTTAGCGAATTTTTAGTCACTCACTGACTCACTCACTGACTCACTAACTCACTTACTCAATCAAAAATAGACGTTTTTCACCTACTCACTCACTCTAAGTTATAGCCACCCTCACACATATACACACTGACTGACTGACTCACTCACTCAAAACCATAGAATGTTCTAGATTTTTTTACTGGCGTGAAATGTGACGATATTATTGACTTTTTCTCACCCCATACCTGAGTTGCTTTTTGCATTCGATGGTACAACGACTCGGACAAATCAGCAACGAAGAAAGCACTGCTCAGGTGACCTTTATACTGTTTTAGTCTGCTGAAATAGGCCCATACCCCGGCTGCTGCGTACGGGTGGAAGTCCTGCGTTGATGAATACTGAAGCCTGACTAGCTGACTGAATGACTGACGGACTGACTGACTGACTGATTTGTCTACTCACTGAATGCACTAATAATTTTTCTATTGTACTAACAAAGTCAAACAAATGATCCAGGTTCCTCAGCACAAGTCCATCACTGTCGAGAAATAAAATACGCCGGTAGTTGGAGTACAGTTTGAAGACTTCAAGTTTTAGAAAGCAGTCGCTTAAAATAGTTGAGTAAGTGTGTGAGTGTGTGAGTGAGTGAGTGAGTGAGTGAATGAGTGAGTGAGTGATGACAGTGAGTGAGTGAGTGAGTGAGATGTGAGTGAGTGAGGGAGTGAGTTAGCGGGTGAGTCATGTATATGTAGTATAACTAACGAGTAATAAGTGTTGTTTACCTTCGGATAATTACTAACATTCAATAATTTTATTCTATCCGGAAACTGTTTGAAAATATCATAGTGAACGGAGACTTTCTATAACGAAAAGGTGTTTTAATTGCCTGACTACCTGACTTATTTACTGACTGACTGACTGACTGACGGACGGACTGACTGACTGACTGACTGACAGACTGAATGACTGACGCACATCAGCATCAAGTTTAGGTCCGAGGAGAATAACAATATCGGCCAACTCTGTTGCATTCAAAGTATGTATCAAAAGTCGAATATTAACGAAAGCATGACATAAATAGTTCGGATTGCTCGCATAGAACGCATAAGCAACACCAAGTAGTGGTTGAGAATCTAGAATAAAAAATCAAATGTCAATCAATCAGTCAGTAAGTCTGTTAATAAGCAGTCAGTCCATCATTCCGTTGGTCAGTCACTTAGTCAGTCTGCCCAGCTAGTCAGTGAGTCTTGATCTTGAACAATGCTCATTGTTTCATGTAGCACAGGTCATTCAGTTCAACTGCGGGAAAAAGTTTTACATATCATTCTGACATATTAGTTCAGGAAAAATTAATCTTTAATGTTCAATAAAAACTACGAAAATTTCCTGTAATTGTTATTTTAAAACAATTAGTCAATTTAGTTTTTGGACCACCCTGCAAGCATTACCTAATTAAGAGTGAAATACCGGCGAATAAAATTTTGTCAGCACATTCGTGTCAGCCTGTCAAACAGTCAGTCAGTCAGGCATTATTCATTCAGTTGTTTATTCAGAGTTTTGCAGTTATTCGGTTAGTCAAATACGAATCCATAACTAATTTACCTTCATGGTTACAGTTAGCCATATATTCTGACGTATCTCTTAAAGAGTCAATATCTGAAGTGAATCAGACTAAAGTTAGTCAGTCAGTTAGTCAGACAGTCAGTCAGTCAGTCAATCAGTCAGAAAATCAGTCAGACAATCAGTCAGTCAGTCACCGGATTGTATTCTATAGATAGAGCGTAGGCCACCGGCAATTATCAACATCCCGGCGGCAAGCATTAACTTTTTAGCTGACTTCCGAAATCGAACATTACAAACCAATGTCATCTCTTGTATTTGGACGCAAAATGTATGAAAAAAAGGTTCTAATAATTAAAATAATGTTTAATATCTAATAATCAAAATATGAAGTTGAAGAAATTCCTGCAAGCTCCAAATTTGATGGAGAATCCGAATCTGAAATATAATTTTCAAAAAACTCAATCATTTATTGTGTACCAAGGTCACCGAGTCGAAAACTTTTCTCGCATATAAATTTTGCGTGTTATAGTCTATCCAAGATTTCTTGTTACTCAAAATGGTTTTGGCGCGCAGTTTGAATTCAAATCTGCTTTTTGCGCGCTCTAAAAATTTCGAGAATTAAATACTTTTTCACATAACATTTGGACAACATACAAAAGTTGCGCTAATTTTTTTACACACGTGTGAAACCGATCCACAAAAATATTTTTTGATAACAAGAAACCGTGATCAAGCTATAGTGTGCTTGACAAAGGTGCACAGAATGCAGATTGCGCGGATTGTTATACTGGAAGTGGAATTCCAACGCATGTAGTGACCATGTATGATTCCTCACTGTTTGACACTACTTATAAATCAAACGTTTGATTTCCACGACGCAAATCGTTATTTTATCTACTTAAAAGTCAACCTGTAAGTTATATTTTTGACCTTCTAGACTATGATTAAGTCATAAAATTTAATAACGCACTTTTAATGTTGTTATTATTATTATTATTATTGTTGTTGTAGTAATTGCTGTTGGTTTGGCTTCGCTGATAATGCCAGAAAAATCTCACTATTTGATTTTTCCGGATGAATACCCGATAACCAACCCATACAGTCCCACCAATCCAGGCGTCTCGATTAAGGGACGAAACGCCACCCTTTCCGTTTTTTGTTTATTGAATGACTCCCTCCCGTACATGAATACCTGATAACCACTTCATATAGTCATTTAATGACTCCCTCCCGTACATGAATACCCGATAACCAACCCATACAGTCACTGAATATTTTTTTCTTAGCTCTCACGCAGCCGCTCCTCTACAAAGAGATTAAATGCCTTCTTCCCGTACACAAATACCAGTTAACCGCTCATCCATACCGAGTCACTTCGTCCCGCCCATAGATGCCCGTATAATAACCATATCGTCAGTAAATTGTAACGCGCATATGTCAACATACATACGAATATAATAAAGTCCGGGATTGTTATTGATTGCTCATGAATAAACCTGTGATACATAGATTATAATGAACTCAACATCACCTTACTGAACACTGAAAGTTCGTTCATGTCCATATCACAATAAATTGTATCAATTTTCATCTTGAACTGAAGAGGGCTCTGTTGAGTTGTAGTGCTCCCCGAGTCCGTAGGCATGGCGGTGGTATCTTCAATAAATCAATCATTCATGCAAAATTTACGAATCACATCACTTTTATCTAATACTACTCAATTTTATAATAATTAACTGTGCCAACGTAATTATAAGTGGTTCATCGGTATTTTTGGAGGCTTCCGTTTTGATGGTTTCTGTGTCGGCCTGAATAACGTGGATGGGACGTTCGAGCGCCATAGACAAAGCTCGAATCTGAAAATACAAGGTAATCAAACATTGAATAACAACAGCAACAACAACGTTATTAACAGTAACAACAACAACATCATCATTAACAACAACATCACCAACCTCCGGCTGTCCACCCCAAACAGGTCCGTGTGTGCCCTGCACCCGTTCACAGTATTCCTTCAAAGCGTCCTCACCGTCCAACGGTTCACCATCAGCATCCGAGAGAAACGGCAGGAAATCATCGGCATGTTGACGGATGCAATCGGCTGACAGACCACGCAGGTCATGGCAGTTACTCTACAAATAGGACGACGTTTCGTAGCCATATTCAACAAGACTTTTCGTAGCCACATTCAAACAAGACATTATGATCATATCCAATTCATCATCATCATCACCACCATCATAGTCATATTCACCCTCATCATCATCAACATGCATTATCATCATCAATAGTAACACGAAGGCCAATAACCATATGTCCCCTACGCATCAGCTGATGTGCCACCGAGTTATAAAGGCAGTCACCATCACTGGCTACTTCGTGAATTGCCAGTCCCATTTTGGTCAACTTGGCCACAAGTGCCTGCCTCTCCATGGCATTGGCACCCGATCGTGCCTGCACTTCGTCGGCTGATGCTGCAGCCGCCAACTTTTTATCGGCTTCGGCGCGCTTTTCCTGTGAACAACAATATTCATGGTTGAATAACAGTTCTGAGAATTAAAATACCGTGCAAATTATCAGAAAAATTTTAATTTTCTATGATAATCAAGCATCATGGAGCATGAGTTAAAAGAATAAAATCCATAAGTGGTATGGTATCCAACCCGACGTTTCTGTGCCTTGCTCACTTTATTGTTGGTACTGGGTGCAGGTTGTTGGTAATCATCATCATTATCTTCTTCAGGGTCATCTGGTGCTGTTGTCACACTTATCGTGGCTAAAACCGAGTAGTGCCACTTAGTAAAATGAAGTTGTGTGCACGAGTATCGAACCTGCTCTGGCAGCCAGTTCTTCGGCATCGTGTCTGTCCGTCAACTCCTTTTCCAATTGCGCCATCTCGTCATCGACCTCCTTCTTCCGTTTCTTGTCGCCTTTCGTAACTGACTTCTTCAAAGACATCAGTTTGCCTGAATAAAAAAACGTATCATAGTTCCTTTTATATCAAAATTAGATTTGATGCTGGTACATACAGATATAAATGATAGCAAAGACACCAACTCTACAGTGAAAAAAGCGAGTTTTCCAACAAAAAAACATCATGATTGCATCTGCGGAATTATCATGTATACATGCTCTTGCCCTTCATAGACCTCCATGCTTTCTTAATTTCCACCCACCCGCTCCACCACTGCGTTACCTTGCAACTCCTTCTTTTCCTTTTTGTGTCGCGCTTGTACATCTTCCAACGACTCCATGATAAATTTTAACGGCCGTTTAACAACTGAATACATAAATTATAGCGTTTTTTTTAACAAATATTGCTGAGGTGAATGCGAATCATAAAGCTTAGGAAAAGCTCGTCGATCATAACAACGACAACCAACTAACAAGGAAATTGCGATTTACGACAATGAATTATGATTTCATTGTTAACCCGTATACAGTAGGCACATACCAAGATAATAATAAATAGCAATGACCCAATATAATGAAATAGGTATTGTATGAAAATGCAATATATTGAAGCAATCACTCAGGTTTGTTGGTGGGTCCAAACCAGTAGCTGACACTGAACGAGGGCTGAGTCGACCTGACCTGGTGCCACCAGCCCTTGGGCATGTACAGCATGTCACCTGCATTCACATGTACTCGATGCAAACGCACATTTTCAAAATCGGGAAACGATGCCAGGTCCGGTCGCTCTATGTCTACCTGCAATATTCTGCAGTTGATGTTATATGAGTTGGAAAGGCTAATGTTCAATGCTTTTCATCAGAAACTCTAGATGTTCAAACTTTTCATCAGAAACTCAAGAAGTTTCAGGGTGATCGTTATTTCATTATGTTTGTGATTTGGTATCCAACTTTGACTTTGTTGCATACCAATACCAACTGAATGATTAAGAATTGTTGATTTGAAGTTACTCAACATTATATGCCAGTTCCGTGCATCGTCAACAACCAATATATCTACCGTACCTGACTAGTATTGGTGAGCATTCCTTCAGTATTAGGGTATACGCCTTTGGTATGTATTGGGTCCACGAGCGTTACCAGCTTTGAGCCGAACACCTGCACGAAAACGTTATCCCGCGGATCTTGGTGCAGCGGCGACACGGTGCCGGATGGGCCGAACCACGCGTTAACCTGATAAAACACGTTCAGTCAATGGATGATTGAATGAGTGAGTGAGTGAGAGAGAATGAGTGAGTGAGTGAGTGAGTGAGTGCGTCAGTGAGTGTGAATAAAAGTGCTCAAGGGCTGTGTAAAGCAGGTGAGTGAAGGCGTAAGAGGATGAAAGTTAACTAGGGACAGAGACTCAAGCTTGGAAGATACACATTTACCTGAATATCATCATCATCTTCATCATAGACGAGACAATAGTCGGGTACGAGCACATCGTCTTTGAGGCACTCAATCTGTTCAAAGAGCTCGTGCTGTGCCAGGTAGCCGATGGCATGTGCTTGGGACGCGTCCGGCTGTAATACAACTTGATGATGACGTTGAGCCAAAATACAAACTTTTTTACAGTAGTTTTACATAACTGTTTCTGAATAAGTTAAGGTGCATTTATTCCAATTCACTACTGGAATACTTGAGTCTACACACATATAAATGTATCTCCCAGTCATCATGTCCCAAACTCATCACCAATGTGTCACTCATCATCACTCAACTCAACCAGTGGCACAGACCAAATGTCATCACTGCAGCCATCACAACGACTCGCACAAGCCCATAAACCACTCATCAACCAATCAACATCGAGTCACACAAACAACAGCCAATCAGCACCGAGACAGCACATCAGCCATAGCGAATCACAGTCAGGCATTCACTTTGTGTCATGGATGTCATCGTGCCGTTGATAATCCGAACACATTAACCAGGTATTGAATGACAAACAAACAGAATGTGAGTATTACTATCCATTCTCAATTCACATTTATTTTAGAAATTCGTTGATTTCGCCGGCGCACAGTCATCATTCGGTGCCCCACAACGTCGGTCAGTCACGGACGTGGCACACAGCCGGCAGTCAACCAAATCACGCCGTCCGTTAGTTCACCACCCGATAATAATCACTGCTATAATACTAATTCATCACCTTATTCACTTACTCTCCAACTCACCGACACGACATGCTCCGAATTTCACTGATCACCTTGTAACCCACCGACCAACTTACTAAGTCACCTTACCAAGTATTAACCTAACCCACACACCAACTTACTAAGTCACCTTACCAAACATTCACCTAACCCACCAACCAACTTACTCACCTAACCCACTAAACCGACTACAGCCGACCCCCGACAGCACTCCCTGCTCCTCCACCACCTGCATCGACTTCGCACTATTTCTCGCGAAAATGTCGCCTACGAAGATATACAGGTTCCTTTCTATTTTATCGAAGCTACCGCAGTACGCACAGATACAAACATTGTAACACCAATCAATATTTCATCAGTTAAGCTTATTAGACAGTTTAGTAGTGATTATGGTGTCAGTCAACGATACTGAGAAACCTCATAGAAGAATAGGAGGACAGTCATCAAATGGCAATGATACAGGACCGTCTGCCGGATTGGCTGAAACAACATCATGATCGAGCCAATGGAAAGCTACAGTACTCAAACTACTAGCCGCATCTAGTACCTACACTACAAAACAAACCCTGTTTACATAGAAACGAATTACTTTTAAAATACCCGATACCACACCGGGACATTTATTAGCACAACCTCTCCCACTTTCTGTCCGACGTTAATTATGTAACCGATCATTGATCGCTTTGTGATACAGATAGGAACATTGCATTCACTGATTGAGTCAATAAAAGCAGTTACAGCTGCCACGCCAATCCAACCTGTATGTATCCAAGCATGTACTTAATATTTATCATAAATCATGATGTACCAGTACACCAACCATAATATACTTGTCCACGAACTGTGCCACGGTGATGAGTGTCTGTGACCAATCGCCGTCCGTGTACGATGATCCGATCTCGATGGGCACCAGACGATGTCCGGCCATTTGCATTATGTACGGCACGCTTAAGTACACAATGATCAATTACTACGGGTGAGAAAGGGGTGGAGACACTGTAATTCCCCCTCTTTGGCATCTAATTTGAAGTGCAATTTGCTCCCTGAGGTCTGGGTATATGACCTGAAAACTGCCAATTCAAGGTTTCAAGGTTTCATTGGGTTGACTCGTATATAATCGGTCTTACAAATTACGAATTACAAATTACTTTGAATAAACAATAAAGAAATATAATGAAAGTAAGTGAGACGTAATTAATAAAAATTAAAATATAAAGTGAGAGTAACGACCAGACATATACGGAACTTGTCCTGATGGACATATCGAAAACCGGAAGGGTTTAAGGAGAGGAATAACAACGGGTTCGAATACACGAATACATCTTTCGTTACTGTAATACTAAAAACAAAAAACAAAAAACTACCAACAAATCACCAAACAAATTACCCTTCTTTCTAGCCGCATTTAGAGGTTAGCTCGCCCGCCAGTGAGAACAATTACAAATAATTCGATATTACCATGGACAAGTCATTAATAAATCATACTAGAATGTATAACGATAATCAGAAAAGATTAATGCTATTAACCTCCATTTTTGTACGGCAGGCCAGTGTGCAGCAGCACCCGTTATCTTGACTGGCTTGCGACTGGTCACGTAATCGGTCAGGAACTCAATCATGTCTGGACATTCTTTTGTGTCGATCTGCAATACAAACACTAACGTTTCGCTATGTTATCAGGACTAGTCTTTAACAAGATACTTATAAAAAAATTGGTGCGGTCATTGAGTTTCTATTGAACAGATGTTTACTGAATTCGTCCAACTGATTTTTAGAAGGAAAACAGAAGTTATTGCAAACGATTGACATCCACTAACCGATTCATCGAATTTGGCTATTTTGCTTGGTGGCGTTTGATTACCGTTGGCGCTGGTTTCTGGTACATGAAGATGACATGGTGCAATGGTAATGAGATACGCGTGCAGTTTCGTAGCCACTTTCACCAAAATGTTATCAAACACAGGTGCACCCATGATCAAGCCCTTGTCACACGCTTCAAGTGAGTCATGAAAGAATACGTCAACAATAAGACAGCTGTGCATAATGGAATACTTGGAATCAATCACAGATAAAAAACAATTGAAAATAAATATTGGTGGTTTTTTTCAAACCGAAAAG
This sequence comes from Daptonema setosum, assembly GCA_964036265.1. NCBI lineage: Eukaryota > Metazoa > Nematoda > Chromadorea > Monhysterida > Xyalidae > Daptonema > Daptonema setosum. Next base: position 14,210,655 of record OZ038447.1, read on the forward strand.
ATGAGTTTAACCAGTGAACGTGACCAACTTTTAGTGATTGGACTGCCTGATCGAGTGGTTGTGATAGTGCTTGATGGTACAGACACATGGTCTTGATCAGGGACACCAACGAGTAGGCACGACGCCAGCATATACTCACCTGGAACATATTCTAACTGTAACCAAACATCTCTATTTAACAGTCACATATCAAAATAACTGAACGAAAAGTATTATTATATCCCTTCAGATTGAAACAGGACTCAGTAAAATTTGTACAACACCAACTTCGGCCAACCAACATTTTTCCAATGACCAGTGTTCAGTTGTTCCCAGATGTACTCGAGCAGGTGTTCACTCAAGTCCAGACATGTCGAGTACTCGGATGCCTTCATCAACTGGACGGCTTGATCGATTAGCACCACAACACCACTCGTTATAGTCAGATGTTTCCTATTCGAGGTCGAGAGTGAATCGACTGAAACCGGCAACTGTTTATCATCGATTTACTTAACGTTCACTAGTTATAGTATCAGGATTTTCTCCCAAACAAATACCCAACCTTCTGTATCTGTCCGATCAGCACCATCTGACGTGGAACACGATGCATCAGACAGTTTGTTGTTCGTAGGCAGATACGCATCGAATGCAAGACGGCTTATGAGCTCGGTAAACTGGCACGGATCTTTATCGTTCAATGAATCACCACAAACCATGTTTTTGTTGGACACCACCATTGAACTCTTAAATCATCCGTATTATTCTCGTGTTATGGCTTGCGTTTTATGTATCTAATAACTATGTGGATCATAAAGTAAATCTGTACTTCAGAAGCAGCTGATTTGAGACTGGTTCCACTTTATTACAATCCATAATTAACAAACACCATGTTATACTCTTCAGTATTTTATTATACGTCATAAGATGTTTCTCACGGATACGAAAAAAATTATAGATACAAATTTTCAGCAGTCGGTATAAATGAAGATCCATACAAGATGCGACCGTAAAAGCACAATCTAAATTTGAAAATACATACGAAACATGAATATCACTTGAATCTGCTGGGAATATACGAGTCTTTGGTCTTTGGTTTTTCCTCGCCGGCCAACCGCTTTTCCCTGTCGCGTTCCATCTTCATGATCTCCTGTTCCCGCCAGTCCGTGTGCGTCTGCTTTTGTGGGTCCGCTTTCATGTACCTGAATAAAATACACCTGAATCCAATAAATAGAACATGTATTCTGTGTTCAGGTAATTTTACTTTGAGGTCACACGATAGCTTGGGGTAGGCAGGCGTCTGTGTTATATTACTTGTTATCTTTCTTTATGAAAACAATGAGTAACTTGTCTGCGGCTAACCGATCTTTGATGAGCACCGATTCAAAGTAGTTCATAGTGACCCTGTGCTCGGGTACCTCCTCGCCCTCTTCCGTCTTTGTCTTCCTGATGGCCTTATCAGCGCTCTGATGCACCCACTTGGTGTTCGTTCGGTCCCGATCTGCCGTTGACGTGCTCGCATCGCCCTCGCTGTAATACAAAATCATTTACAGCTTTAAGGCAAGTAACATGCAAACATGATCCATGATCAGCCTCAGCAATTCATGAATATATTGCCACAAGCTTGTTACATTATTCCCACCCCATTTAGTTAGTGAAACACTCCTCACTATTTGATTACGCAAGAGTCAACAAGTACGCTGTTAAAAGTCTGTATGAACCTAAAAAATTACCTCAGCTCAAAACCACAACTATCACATTTTGTCATTCTCTGCAAGCAGGTTCTGCATTCACGTAAAAAAACAACTGACCGTACACTGTTTACTACTGACGAAAAGGTAATGTATAAAAACGAATCCACTGTTACAACAAATACCAACCGTTTAATAAAGTTGTCTGAGTAGTATGAACCCTTCTGCTGGTTGTCCTCTTCTTCACTGCTCGATGACACAGGTGACCGATCTCCATCTTTACTTGTAACATCACCACGTTCGCGCTCACGACGTTCACGCTTCTTTGCTTTCTTCTTTTCCTTCTTTATACGTTTGCGGGCTGACATGGAGTAAAGTAAGTTAAATTTATTAAATTATTTTGTGAGCTTTTTTTCAAAAACTGCTAAACCTTTTTTCTCACTCCGAAATCCAAGCCATCAAAAAGTACTTCAGTGACCGAAAGTGCCAGTTCGATCATGCCGAATGATGAGGTTTTTATTAAGGTACATTAATTCACCTTACCGTACGAACGGGAGAAAGAGATTTTACATGAAATGTCCGAGAAAAAGTCTTAACCAAATAAACGCGCTATACGTTGCATCGATAGAATAGTATAAAGTTTAGACAAGTCGTATGGTATGACACGACTAAAGAATGTTCCGACCACAAACTAACCCAATTCAGGTAGATCGCTCTCATCCAAAGGCAACAGCTCTTCCTCCATTCGTCTTTTGTCCTTCTTTTTCTGCTTCTTCTCCTTTTTGACAAAGATTTCGATCGGTTTGGGCGCACAGCCCTGAGCCCACAGGTTCTTCGTTTCCGAAGTTTCATCACCCTTCTCTTTGGGCACCTGAATTTAAGAGTATTTAGACTTTATTGAAACTTCAATCTATTGATTCATTACTTCAGCTTTACACATCATTTGAATACTTTACGAAATAGTATATATTAATTATATAAAAACCAGCCTTGTATTCTTCCACATGATCGACGCGTATTATGCGACCAGCAATCTGAAATCACAGGATTTTTTACTTTATGATGATATATCACTGGGTTTATGATAAGTAAAGTAAAATAATTCATTAGTAATAGATTGATTGTCTATGATGACCTTGATTCCATTGAAGTTGTCAACTGCCAGCACGGTGCTTCGCTGATCCTCGTAGCACAGGAAACAGAAACCCTTGGATTTGCCCGTCTTTTTGTCGCGTACCAGATTGATGTTGACAACTTCACCGTACCTGACAAGTGAATTGATTGAATATTTCATTCGAAAGTGAGTAACTGAAAAATCAACAGAAGTTACATTACAGACAATGGTTGATCAAGCCTAAGGTGTCTAAGACAATGATAGAATGGATGCGCTGCGCACGTGCGGACGAGCCAAAACGTCCAAAGGGAGGGAATCCTTCCAAAGAGTGGAGAATTGGCAGAAATCAGACCAGTTTACTCACACTTTAAGACAAAAACTCTTCTTTTTGATACCGCAAAAGAGGGGAAATCCAGCTTCCCTCCTCTTCTCGTCAGCTAGTGTGCATAAAAAACTACATGTTTCATTTTTAACCATGTTATTCCTACTCTAACAGTCCATTACTACAAAAACTACACTAGATACCACAAAATAAGAAGCACCAACTGTGAGAATACACAAATGATGTCGCCCTCAGTGAGTGAGTACTCCAAACCACCGATGTATACCCAGGCAGACTCCCTGTACTTGTCGTGCCACGACTTGCCCGACCCTCCGGATATGCCCTGCGCCAACTCCCTTTCGTTCATCTTGTTCAGGTTACGCATGTTGCTGAAGTATAAAATTAATACTAATTGCCGGGTAGCTATTAGTTGCTAATAGTTAACTTGCTAGCAAAATACCCATAGATCACCTATATTCACCGTACACTCCAATCCAATGCATAATTGCACTTTTACGTGGCACATGATTTCGGTGAAGGCTTGATGCCTCAACCTGTCCTGCCTATTGTGCTATTCAAGAAATCGAGCTCTAAATTCAAATGCAAACAATCAAAAAGTACTAACGTTAGGGGATTCATGTCTGGTTATCCTCCGCTCTCTCGTGCACACACACAAACAAACTGCAGTCGGCTGTTGGTTTTGGTTAGCAATGAGTCACTCGATGTATGTCAGTAGTAGATATTCGTATGGCTAGGCTACGTTAACGTATCCAGAATAGGTTGCGCTTGTATTTTGGATCTTGAAACATGAGAATCAGTAGTTAATTCGAATTCGGTCGCATGTAGAGTCAAACATACTGAAAGGTTTTTGAGTCTATGGACAGTATTTCCTATTTTATACTCCGAACATTATCATTGTTTCGCGGTGCCCACCGAACAGTTCGACTATCAATATAAGAGCAATAACATTAGCTTTTTGGCTGAGATTAATTGTGTACACGGCACCGATGGCTGTCGTGATGTGTTGAGCACATTTTCAATAAATCATTATCAAGTCCAACAGTGATTGCATATAAATGTGTTTCATTCGGGTAAAGCTCTGAGCGATTTGGAATCAAATATATTAGAACATGAACATATCGATTCGGAACCAGAAACAAAAATAGAATATTTATAAACAGTATATGAGGCATTGTTATCATCATGTAGCCAAACCGGTAAAAATGATTTAATCGATCAATTGATTTTTCATTTACTGAACAAAACTTTTCCCAATGTCGATCAGCTACACAATCAACAGGTACATATATATCAAATAACAATGTTCAGAAGAAATATTTAATGAAGCAGGTATGAGTATATGAGATGAGGAACTAACAAATAACATTTTGAATGAGATGGTGAAAGAAAAACACAGAGAACCATGAAGTTTTGCAAGTTGTGTAGTGAATGTGGGTGTGGCTTTAGAACTCCAAAATATAACGATTACAGTGCAGTGCAGCAGTAAATAAAAATCCAAATTAACGATTACAGTAGTGGTTAACAATAAGGTAATAAAGTTTTAATGAACAAGTGGTGATGTAAAGATCAAGGCTCCATGTTATTGTGCGTTGTACTAGTGTTCAGGGTGGAATCGCATGCATTATCTTCATCATGGATGCATCAATCAAACTATATACTTAGTTTTCCACAGCATGAAAAAAAAACAATAAAACTTAGTCTTATTTGGACATAGATCGATGCGCCCACACAAAATCAAATCCGGTGTTAAGACACAATCAAAATTCAAAAGTATACAAAACGGTATTCAGATTCATCACAGCATGGCGTAATGCAACATGATCAGAAAATATAATGTTGTAGTGCACAAATACAGGGTGTTTAGTAACACAAATATAGACGTGATGGGAACACATCGTTGTAGTGCGAGTATGCAAATATATTTGACATAAAGCATGAAGTCGAAATAAAAAACCATGTTGTAAACAGTGTACATACAGACATACGGTTGTTTGATACAAGTTACTTAACTAAGCCAATGACTATTCCATTCAATTTACAGGTTCAACAACGACCACACTTGTCCTGTCCCCGGCCATGGTCAGGCCATGTCGTGGGGCGTGAGGACTCGACGAACTTGACGAATTGGAATGCTTGTCCAATAAAGGGGTCGCATCCGGAGTCATGAACGCACTGTTGTTGTTGTTGTTGTTGTTAATGTTGGGAGTGATGTTGGAATTTTTCAGAATACCACTGGGTGGTGCCGATTGCTTGCGTACGTTTAGTCGATTGTTGTTGTTGGTTTCGGGTGTGGAAGCGAGAAAGTCGAGCGATTCGCGCGATGTGTACAGCTGGTTGAGACGGGCATTGGCGTGGGTGAGCGACTCGATCTGACGCTGCTGCTCCTCGATCATCTAAATAATTATACTCAACTTACTTACACAGCTCCGTAAAAATTATTTTTCATTCAATTTAATCCTCCGTGTAAATGTTAGCAATTCCACCCCATCAATTAAACACGACATAATAAAAAGAAATCTGGTAAAGTGAGAACTGACTAAGCAACCTTTTGTTTCTGCTGACTGGCGAGCACCTGCTGTTTCATGTCGTTCTCCAGCTGATGGAGTCGCTCCATGACCGGCTTAATGTGCTCCTGCCATTTAGGCTTGTTCGTCTCCTCGTACCTGTACCGTTAATCAGATTCAGTGTGAATAATGCCAGTACCTTCTATTATATAATGAACAACTTTACACTCAATCAATCGTAACTCACTTCATTCTCCACTCTCGTTCCCGTTGCTCGGCTTCCCGCAGTCGGCGCTCCGTTTCCGCCAAACGTTGAGCCACCTAAAATTAGAAACATCAATGTTTTTTCTTATTATTTTTCTCTAAGTTCGAAAATTCAGCCCAATTATGATTTTTTAGTTTCTTTAAAGTCACTATTATGTTTCTGTATGAACGTTACTCAGATTCCAAGCAAACATATCAACCACAAACACAATCATCCATTATTTACAAATTATATAACAGTCTGACATTAACCTGTTCAGGTAGTTCACTCAACTCGGCGCTGTGTCTGGAATGTGCCTGCTGTTGTCTGACCACGTCTGCCGCCTGTCTGGCCATAACCTGAGCCGTATTCCTTCTGGTTACGGTACTGTTGTCCCGATAGTAACCACCCGACGACTGTTGTGACTGCGTAGACGATGGTGGCGCACCTAAACTTTTATAACCACTTATTCAATGTATTTTCTTTCCATTTGTAAGCCACTCGTTATTTGTTAGAAACCAGATAAATCGCTAGATATTCCATGATGCAAGAGTCTGAGGAATGTTAGATCAGTTCAATTATTCTCCGTATTCGCCCAGCGATAGGTCAGAGCCTTTCCTGAGTTTATGACTTATCCGACTAAAAGTGAGATACTGTGAGTACATACAAGTTTTAATGCTGGATCTTTAGAAAAGTGCGATTGGTAGAGAACAATAGCAGATAAGTGACAAACATGCATTTGCGTTCAGTGCTGCAGTGACACAAGCTCCTAATTTTGACAAAACATCACACAGTTATATGAAGAGGTCCAGAGAGAGTGACCGATTGACCAAAATGTCAGCAAACTTCACACAACAAAAACAAAACACATATGCTCCAGAGTCAGACAGAAAATAACATGTGACGGTCAGTTCTAATACTGATCGTGAGCGCATGCCATTCAAGTATAGTACCAAACCCACCACTGATTCACCAAACAAAGTGCCCTGAAACTATTCGGTGCCATGCCCAACCATTTCTCTGTTGAGTGCCATTCTGAATGGTGGCAGGTCGCTGTCTGGTGATGACGTCACATGTATTGGTTCGTCTCATGAGCACCCTGGGATTGTAGAGCGAGGTGGTTGTCGAGGCACTGCCCTGACTTGACGAGTTGGGTGTCGGCTGCTGCGAAGAAGTGCCGGATGAGCTGTTGGAAGGCAGCTGTCTCGTGAAGGTGGTCGAGTCAACGGACTGAGTGTTGAGCAGCAGTGGCTTGTACTTGACAGAGGATGAGCTCGTGCTCGATGGTGACGCACCTGTACATGGACATTCAACATTGGTGAGCTGGCATTCTGATAAATTTACTCCGCCAGTCTCACACTTTGAAATCAGTTTTAAGAGCTGGCGATGTAAGAATTATTATCAGGACAATACCCTGCACAGAAAAGAGTGTAATCCGGAGAAATTAGGAAATGAGTGCCCAACAGGGGTGCAAAGCCTGAGCCTAATAAACAATTTCACATCCAACACAAGTGCTACCATCACGTAAATAACACTGAGAACATACATACATTAATAAAGGGCTGCCTGGGATTCAAGTGAAAAGTTGTAGTGTTAAGTACTCCAACTTGTGAATCGTTAGCTGCATCAAATGTAAGAGAAGGTGATGCATAATAGTCGACTGTCTGACTCAATTCAACCCAACAGCTGTATGCTATAACATGCAATCATCATGTTCAGTGGGTGTTGCACTGGGTTGAACAAGTTAACAAGTCAATTTTTCACTTGAAACTCCAGAAGCTCTTTAACATATATCACAAGACATACATAACTCCATAAGACATACATAACTACATAACTCCATAAGCTCTTTAACACAATCGGCTCGCTGGTCAAGTGGTTAAGGTGCTAGACTCTGAAACCGCCTGGCCGGCCGCACACGGGTTCGAATCCCGGGGCCGTCACCAACAAGCCTTATGGCAGTCAAAACAGAAGTGTGACCTACTGGCTGATGGTCGTTAAATAATATGCCTTGAACATCAGATGGAGTGACTTGGAACTTGTTCCATGATATGCCTTATGGCAAGCACCATTCGTGATTGGGACCCGGCGAAGTCTTAATCCGAGTGAGACAACCCAACAACAAAAAAAAAAAAACAAACAAAAACATAACTACGACGTGATTTGAAATCAAACTGCGACGTACAAGTGCAAACAACACCAGATAATTCTTCATCTATCAGCAAAATTAATTGTCAACTCGAAACTACACAATTTTCATGAATGGTCTGACAATAAAGTAGCAATAAACGTACCATTGAGCACGTTGATGGGCACTCCGTTGGTGAGTGTGCTTCTGTGTACGGCATATCTTGGATTGGTACGAGGCTGCTGCTGGCGTTGTGCCGTGCCCGGGTTGGACGACGTCGTTGATGACGCACTGCAATAAATACAACGTTTAGGTTGTTTAGTCCGTTGGTTTTGTTGCGACCCGTTGTACTGTTAATGAAACACAAAAATTAAATATGACTCAGGCTAATTCTCTCTCAAACTGTCCACTATCGTATCTTGGTACTTGTTACAGACTCTTCCAAAAAAACAGAAAACGCTGATTTGACTCACCTGCTGGCCCCACTGCTGCTGTTGTCCAACAAGGGAGGACTGTTGGCGGAGAGGAGTGTATGAAGGGTGGTGGGTGTCATTGACTGGGTGACACGGTGGTTGGGGACGGGCGACAACGAAGTCAGGTCTGTTTGAGTGGCATCCGACTGGCGGGTAGGGTAGCCCCGTTTGGTGGTCGTCAAGGCCGGCAGCTGATGGGGCTGCTTCAGGTTGTGCTGCTGGTGCGAGTTGAACCTGTAACAACAAGTAAGAATACCCGTTTATAGCTTGGCCAGAGTATCTTGTTATTATACAGATTTTTTGACAATCTTTTACTATAAAATCGAAATTGATGAACTGGGCAAGTTTATCTGTGTGTTGTTAATGAGAAAGTAGAGTGTATAGTGAAAAAACTATAAAATTTGGTCAAGTTGGAATGCACACCGAAACTTTAATGCGCACCAAATGATCACGGTGGTAAAGTTTTCGGAGTAACGAGAATCTCTGACCACACTTCAGTTTTTGATTCACACTTTTTGAAATTCGAATATGATTTTAGCTTATGCAAAGATATACAACAAACCAGTCATTGACATCATCGTTATCCGGCTCAAAACTGGTATCGGGCGTCAAGGACACGGCCTGGTGAACGTCTGGCAGAGACTGGCACATCAGAGCTCGAGCACTCTGAGCCGGGGTCGAAGCGAAGTGCTGCTGGTGTCTCGGACCACTGTTGCCTCCGATATGTATACTGCTGTACAGGGGGTTGGCAATCGCAAGTGGCTGCTGCGGAGACGAGGAAGATGTTGATGTCGTGGCCTGTAGTTCATTCAACATGTTGAACATAAAACAACAATAAACATGACCTGACCAGCATAAACGGTGAAAATGAGGAAAAAACACCATGACCTACTTGATGCAACTGACCTCCGTGAATTTTTTCGGATAATTTTATTATTTTAGTTTGTTGAAGAAAACTAGTTTAGGCCTTCGTGTCCAGTAGCGTAGCAGGTATACAGAACGTGTACTTACCGTAATCAGATTGAACTGATTACCGGGTAGAATTATAGCAATAGCTGTACATTATTAAACAAAGCACTAACGGTTCTTTCGACGGGACTGCTGCTGTTGGATCCGCCACTCTGACTGCTGTGGTATCCACTGGATGTGGCACCATTGGCATGCAGTCCGTCCATTTGAGGCTGTGTCGGTGTCACCACGTCATCGTCTTCGGTCGACACATCCAACGGTCGGGCACTGCCTCGACTGTCGTCCGCGAATGTCAACGGCACACGACCACTGACTGCATCCGCCGCTGTCTGCAATACATGCATACTGTTGGATAGGACATAGAAACTTTGATATAAGAACTGAGTTAACACTAAGTTATGCAAAAAACATGACGATTAATACAGTTTCGTGTACGACTGAATTAAAAATCGTTCAATCGAACCCATAATTACTAACCGGTTGTTTCCTGAGCTGCGATCGTCTGTCCATCACGAAAGCATTACCATTCATATCCTCACTGAGTGCCGTGAATCGTGGCATCTGACCATCGGATGGTGTCACATCATTGTTCTCGTAGTCAGATGTCGGAGAGGAAACCTGTAAATTAAAAAGATGAAATAGTAGAATAACTAGCATCACGGGGGGTCGTCACCGTCAAAATAAACTATTTTAACGCAAAAAGTGTAAATTGACAGAATTTTCACGCTCCGCGGGCGCATAATGATATAAACAAAATAAATTTGCAACCAAAGTGCCCATCTCCCATCAGGGTCGTAAAAATCTACATAATATACATACCTGTACAATGGTGCTGTTCCTCTGTGTGCCGGCCGTGATGCTGGGTTGTCTGAGTTTGAGTGGAGTGACTTGAGGCTGACGCGGCACGATGCCAGCGATGGCTGTATCCGTGCTCAGCAACAGGTCCAGGGCTGCATCTGGGTCGTCACGAGCCTACAATACAACAGTCAGGTTAACTTACCAGATGAATAATCTAAATGGCAAAACAATATTTCATCATCAACATCACTGGCGGCCGAACCAAACCTTCAAAAGGAGGGGAATTTTTCAAAAATTGGAAATTAGCAGAAATTAGGGTGATATCTTCTACACTATAAAGAACCAACTCTAATTTTTGAAATCTGAAAAGACTTACCTGAGTCAAACTGGCAATGACGACGCGCAATTCGGGCAATTTGCTGGGTGCGACTGCAGCGAGACTATCGTCCAGGTAGTCGTGCAGTACGGCCAGTTCCCTGCCCAAGTCAATGGGTGCCGTGCTGTCGATGGCACCGCCATACACACTTCGACGACTGCCGGATTGCGAGTTCGGCGGGCCACTGTTCTGCAACCCATATAATGGTTTATAAATTGGGTGTTGAGCTCTTTATTGAATGGGTGGTCAATCAAACAATTACATACCACTTCCAAGCACTCAACTAGATTGTAATTAAAATCAGTCATCCATAGCCCTAAGCATTCAATAACTAACCGATAGTTGCTTGAGGAATCCCTTCATGTTTTCCCACTCGCGCTCAACAAAGGCATTCATGAACTCCATGTAATGCTCTTTGCCGCTGAACTTGGAGAAATTGGCCAGGGTCTGTAGCGTTTTGGCGACCAGCGTCAGATTCCGTGCGGCACGATCCGACGGGTATTCGGTGCACAGGTTGAACAGTGACGGGCTGAAAATAAGACGTTATTTAGTACATAGTTTTCAATCAATGTTCCGAGTTAACAGCTGGATTTCGAACAATTGGATACAGGAAAACGTCACAAAGCTCAGTTCAACCTCAAAATAGCGGGGCATAGGAATCGGAGGAATATGCTGGCCGACACCAGATTATCGGCCAGTTCCTGTCGTCCGGCGGCGCTGAGTCGGGTTCGCAGTTCAGAGAAGACGGCTCTCAGTTCCGACGGAAACTGGTGAGCCGAATTCACGATTTTGCCCCAGGCAACTTCGACCTGATAGAGCAGCTGGCGACGATGGGCGTCCAGTTGGCGAAGATCACCCAGTTTTAGGGGATCAACCTGAAAAACAAATATCTGATATTACAATGAACAAGAAACAATAATATCATACCAACAATAACTCTAACAACGACAACCAACAACGTCAAAAACAACAAGAAACAACCAAATAACTTACCTCACAATCATCTTCGCTGTCCAACAACGAGCGTACAAACTCGCCCAACGTCTCCTGCAGGTAATGATCAGCCACCAGCTTCTGATAGGCTTCCATGGCTTTGGTAGCCAATGAGTTGCCACGGAACATGAGATTATCGTTCTCCAGATTGGCCACTTCGGCCATGACGAGATCACACAACAGATCCTTGGCACATTCCCGCTTGTGCAGCACCTTGATCAGACCCGTCACAAAGTCCTCCTGCAATTAAGATACATTACTAATCGCACAATTGAATGAATATTTGCAAATCAGATACATTTTCAAAGTAACTGAGAGGTTTTTATTCAAGGTGTTTTGTTTAAAACTAATTTCATGGACTCGTTACCACTTGTACAATGGACATGGCGCAACATTTGTGTGTTGTCGAATATCACTTAAAAAAACTTGATTGTTGAAACTTAACACACGCGCCAGAATTAAATTGAAGTTCAAATTGCGCGATGAATTTCTGAGTAACGAAAACCCCTGAAATTGTATAAAAGACAATATAAGAAACCTTGGCTCTTGCAGTGAGTGCCGGTTCGACGGCTGCACAGATGGCCAGGTAGTTGTGCTCGACGTAATTGAGCAGTCGATTGTATATCCTGAGAGGCAGTACATCCACAGACTGGTAACGGGCCTTCACCCTTATCGAGACAGCGTCCGATGTGGACGTGGAACGCGATGCCCAACTCGATGTCTTCTCTGATGTGCCCGTGTTCACCGTATACCTGCAAAATAAATCAAATCATAAGAGATTACATCATAAAAAACAATCGTGTATACTTTTCTTTAAACGACAGCCAATGAAATTTCCATAGATAATTAACGGTAATTCAAAAGTACTACTCCACATAATCGGTCATGACAACAAACCATCTCTCAACAGGATGTCGTGATTGCAGCTGTGCCACGGGTATCTGAATGTAACCGATCAGCGTTGACCGATCCTTCTTCTTCCGTCGGTCCGCCTCGCGGTACAAGTTGATGCAGATCATATCAACCTTTTTCAGGTGGCTGAAAAACAAACCGTAATATTATTTATCAGATGGAAAAACATTTGCATAACTTCAAAATATTTTATAGCTTGTTTCGAGTACTTAAAGACATGGTGCAAGTGAGTGAACCAACTTGAACTCGAACTGTTCGCCCCAGAAGCACATGTCAGTCCTCGGTTTCGCTGATGTCCGTCCATATAGCACTTTGTCGAAGCACAGTTCACAAAAGTACTTGCGTTTGGCGGGTAGTCCCTTGGCTTCTAATATCCAGATTTGCATCGAGTTCTCGGTGCGACGTTGTTCGTCACGGTTGGGACACATTGTTCGTTGCAGACTGAAACATTAACGATTATGAAGATCGGGTTAATCTAGGTATATACAAAAATAACTGAACGTACAGTCATACAGAACAGCACTCATTCTATCAGTCAAAAATGGCAAAATTGTCCTATCTAAGATACCATACATATATCGTATGTTATGTTAGTTTGGTAGAAAACCAGGCAGGCATAGTAACATTAGTTCATGAGATCTTACATCATATTCAGGCGTTCAAGTCGGGTGTTTGACAAACATTGGAAATGAGAATACGAGAAGGCCAAAAGTCATCTTATACATACAGGTATTCGTAGCATGTTTTAGTAGCAAAGAAACAAAGGCCGTGATTGTCGATACAATAATCCGATCCGAGTGCTTGTCAACGTCAACACCAAGGCCATAACGAGCAGTCAAGCAGCCAGATTAGCGATTCCCTCAAGAACAGGTATGGAGTTGCATCCATCTCATCGTACCTCACATAAGGCGGATCATGCAACCAAAGAAGTCTACCGGATAAACCCAGAATTTCGTATTGCACTAAACTTTTTACAACGAAGAAGACCCCAAAGAATCATAGATTATACCACGATATCATACAGTTGTTTTCCCCGCTCATTAGCAGGTAGTCGAATCGACTGGTAAAAAGTAATTTCTGTCTGAGCTACTCCCCAATGAATTACCGATTCACGCGTACATTATCCGATTCCGACAGCCCAGCACGCAAAAACACCATGGGCAAAGCAAAACAACATCTGCTAAGGCATATGCCATCCTTCTTGTTCTTATACGTGTTTCGGTTTTTATTAACGTACTATATTATACAGTCTGGAAGAGTCGGCACACCATTCGTGTACTACTATCTAGATAAAATATATGCTGTTTTGGCAGGTAGTCCCATACCAAAAAAATTATAAGCAGCTGTATATTGAATTGAATGTATGTACTAATGGAATACATATTCAATCACATTAACTGCAGAGAAGGAACTCTCACCATGACACGGACATGCGAATAGGAATGAACTAAAAAGGAGTTGAAAACTGTACTGCAGTATAACATGATTCATCAACGAAATGCTGAACGATCGCATGTAATGTTGTGATTATTGTTGTACGTACATGGTTGATCAATGAGCACAACCAGTCAAATGATAATCATTACCACGTATGAGAACTACATGACACTCGATTGGATAACCGAACAACTTGAGCGTGCGCCATCCACTTTACGTGTCACTCCAGAGTGCGAGCCGTTTTTTTATCGAACGCAATTGTTGCCGTTCCACAAACATACATACATATGATAAACTCATTGATAAAGATACATCACCATAATTGGTGTATCTAAAAACTCCCGAAAGCAGTTCACAAAGACGCTCCTTTTTCCTTTATAATTAATAAACTAATGTTACAAAAAAAGAGAAAAAAACTGAATCGGAATACAAAGCATCAAACACGCTCAACTTACATATGTACAGCTAACCCACCAGAATGATACACAACTGAGGTTGGTCCAATTCATAAGTACATATTTAGATATCATCATCAGCAGTATTTCATGTAAGTGAATCAACAAAACGCTGGTGAAAAAAAGGTTAAACGGTTAATAAACGACAGAATGTCAAAACGAAACAAGAAGACGACGGGTCCCGGACGTTTGGACCCCGTCTCGATTGGACCCCGGATTTTATGTCTCGATTGGACCCATAGCGCTACTGAAATCCGTGGGTCCAATCGAGACATAAAATCCGGGGTCCAATCGAGACGGGGTCCAATCGCGACGCACTCGAAGACGACATGCAAAATGGATGGTGAGTGAGAGTGGGTGTTGCGCATCGGAGTGATAGTGATCGGCAAGTAATGAAATCAACGCGTATTCACTACAACCACTACCTGGCTGCTGCTGTTGCACTGCTCTGCTTCCCTCCGACCAACAACAGCGCCAACGCCACTCAATAACACAATATATTCCCACACGCACATCCAATAGCGGATCTATATGCCACCCAAATCACTATACTTCACATATTTTTAATTTTAATAATTTAGTGTTATTTGCTTCAGCATGTAACTTTGAAATTGTGATAAAACCATGATGCATTAAGGCGAAAACATGTGTGTAATCCGATCAACGCATCCAGTGCAGCCGGACATGACATGATGATGAGGTTAATAAATGATGCACTCACTTTTCATGTCCATGTTGTCAATGAGTATCGCAAGAAAAGCATCCAACAATGGAGGAGAATCTTAGAAGAACACACACACAGACGCTAGAAACGTCCAAAAAAGTGCGAAATTCATTAGAACTGAGAAAGTCACGCTTTTTGGGGGTTTCAGTTTGAACAAGGTGTTCAGTGGTCATGTTGCCATCCAACCAGTGACGTATCATGCAACATGTAACATGATGGATAATCTATACTACATGTAATGAACACGTGGTCGTTCAAAAGTTACAATCTCAAAGTTTATGACTTATCTTTTCTGATCGAAAAATTGTGCACGAAAAACGTCAAGGTCAGGAGATCTGAATCTGGTCGGTTTTTCAAAGATAAGTTGGTGTATTTGAAAGTGTAACGTACAACGTAAATGTAAAACAGCAAACCTACATAGTTGGAGTGTGTGACGGGCCGGTGGCACTCCACCACAAAATGATGCCTATTATTTAACATACTGACTTGGTTAAGAATCAAGTAGTTCGTGGAAACGACAAACGTTATACAACTCAATAGGCACGACTAAGACTACATAGTTTCACAACCAACGAACATAAATATTTTTTGATTAAAATCAGTTGGTTGATTTCAGCAATAACACAATTTAACGACAATATGTACACAATATTATTTCGTATGCATATAATATCCAACATTAATCGGCTCGATTTCAACATCCAAAACAACAAATCTGCAGTCAAAACGTCCGCCCACAAGCCGAAAGAGGAATCCACCGACTGGCCGTAACTCCCCGAGGGCGAATTACGGGGTCGGTGATCTCTTATCCAAACACGGCAGATCTTTGAACAATTCACCGTTAGATTACACGGCACGACAAGGGTAGGAATGGCAAGGTGAAGTGGCAGTTGAGTGATGATACACATGTACGAGCGAGGTAACAATCTGATTCACATGTAATAAGCATATCACAAACGATCAAACACATATGTTCAGCAACAATAGGTAACAAGGCCGTTAAAACTGTATTTCTACCGTATAAGGAGTCAAGCAGACGCGTAGTTGATTCCATTTCCGAAGAGATTTTGATTAATTAGGAAAAATAAATGTTCTGACAGGTGTACCCGATTCTGGGTTGACCAGATTCGCAGCAAGCAGGAATACGAGACAAATAGCCAATGCATTATTATGCCAAATCGAATGCACAGATTGGACAGCCGTTCATCAAATATTCATGTCTGTCAATTTCCACCCATAAATACAACAACACAATAACAATAATGATCATGTAATGCCAAGCAAGCATCCACTTTGTATCTCATTATAAATGCTGACAGACATTAACAAATCAACAAAAACCAATAGTGACAGTTGGCTGTCAAGTACATGGGAGGTGAGTGACCGTTAAATCACATGCACTTCCGGTACCAAAACCATAAACATGTAACTGTTGAAATAAAAGCAGCTGCATAAATGAAATAAGCTATAACCAAAATTGAATTTGATAGTAAAATATATTGAGTAGTTAAATGAAGAGAATACAAGGTAAGTAAATCTCAATTGACACAAATGAACGCACACAAACCTGATCACTAATTCATCGATCATTAACCACATTCGTTCGTTAGCTGCTACGTTCGCAGCGAGAAACAACCAACCAACATCAAAGCTAAACCGCAGTAGTAACACTTTACCGATAACAATGATGCCAACTACCGGTTATTAAACAAACCAATAGTGAAACAACGACTTTTCGAATCACAGGTCTTGAATAATAAAAATGAATAACCCAGGATGGGAAATTGTGTTTTTAACAAAAGCATCATAAAAATAAGCCACTTAAAAAGCAGTGGGAATCACGGCAATCATTTCTTATATACCACCGGGTAAACCACAGGTTCGATCGGCCCCATTCCATACACCAATCAAATTATTATTGGCGGGTTATTATTATGTTTATGACATCTCATTCACTTCGCTACCGGCCACAAGCTTCATAAAGGTCCACTTCAAGTATATGTGATTCAAGTTGAAGTCGATCCGTTAGGGAGAAGACTCATTATTCTAACTGAAAAACGCTTACCGAAAACAAACCCAAACAACAATCTCAAAATATAACTATTTTATAAGAAGCGTAACGCTCACTGAATCTATTACACCTAACATCAATACCTCAGTTTCCGTAGTACGTACTGCGCGTACGCCATTGACAAACATTGTATTTACGCCTAGACTCTATGGTCGCAAGCAGAGGTACATACTTGAGTGACCTGGTCTGGTCACTATATACGAATGCATTCTTATGAAATATTGAAAAGCTTATCATCAAGCAAAGCTACGGATTTTAACCGAAGCTTGCGGAAGAAAATCAGATTTCTAATCTGGCATCGACCATTGCGATCCGCGACTGATCATCACCGATTGTCGGTCATGCGGTTAAGGAATGCAGCCTAAATCGTACCCGTGGTGCGGCTTTATATGCCACCATGACCATAGTAGTGTACATGCATAGTAAATTCAATTATGGTCGCAGCAGGACAACAACAACGCCAATCCGTGTTAAACGACCACCACTGATTTCGGTACAAAATAACAGTGATGGTTAACAAACAAGGTTGGTTACCTGTGTTCATGTAATTCACATAGATTTTTTGTTTTAACCACTGTTAGTACAGTCAACAGCATTACATATATAAAAAGTATGCATCATTCGTAAAACAAAACGAGTGCTTGCAAGTGAAACTGAAAGGTACGTACCAACTAATTGTCGGGAAAAGGTGAAGAGGTTTAATGGCGTTGTTGTTGAATATAATGAACGGCATAATGGGCGTAACAACACCCTGCATCCATTACACCAGCGCCAACCATAACACCAATGAGAAGAACAGTAGCCAAAACAGCCCGTAACACAATACTCGCTGCCTCACTATACAACACAACACTTGAGCCCACGATAACTGACGCTCCCGCAACTCGAATCAAGTTGTTGTATCAACATCGCAACAAAACAATCTGTAAGTTGTTTTATATCAACTCAGCCGACAACCAGTACTGTACCTTGTGTTACCACCGACTCCCCAGATGAACAAAGTAACGTCTTGACTAACAAGGCAAGTATTTCAGCATTTGGGGACCAATTTTTCCAGTGAATCAAATGGACGAGAACGTTAATTTAAAACGCGCAACATCATTACAGTATTCTCTGTATTAATTTACCTTAGAAAATTTCTTTGAAGTGACCACAACCGACAGCCACACGTAGGCACATCAACAATACATCATTTAATAGTGACGGAACACTTGGATTGATTGGATATGAACTATTGACTCTGAGAATGACAAGTCTGTCAGCAGTCAATCACTCGATGTCTGACTGATGGGAATGCACCACGCCCCCTTCCCGCTTTACTGGTGTTGTAAACAACCAGTCTAACAGAAAGGTAACAATGAATTGCCAGTAAATAGTTCCATTAGTCGAGCAGAATAATAACCTTTATTTAGGTAAGAAAGAGAAAGAGGAACCTAAGATTCGGCTTCTAAACTGTCCATCAGTAATATTATTCAAATCGACCACACCGTAAATACCACAATCGAACGCTCATCAGACGCTCGGAAACAATCTTCCGTTCCCATCATATTAAATTCCTACTGAGGTCCAGAATGAACATTATTTTCTGCCAGCTTTTTTCAGAAATTACTGAGCTGATTGCATCTGTGCACAGCAAGCAGAATGCATACCTGAATCAGTGATCATATCCGTTCTCTTGGTTTTATAATTCGGCGCCAAAAAAAACGGAATAACAGGAAATCATGACACGCACGACAACCAGCTCTGATAGACCGAACTTTGCGATATGTACAGAAATTCATGTTAGGAACTTCAAGTATGCGGTTCGTTTCAAGACAAGATACTCAATTTTTTTTTTATTTTATCCGAATCTATTTTCGGTGTTCGAGCAACACGTTCTCATCCGATAAAGGAAACGAAGTAAACGGATGTCGGTTGCATGCTCGAGCTCGACACAATGAATCATCACACTGCGTTACATAAACACCTGTGCGACCATGCATGCATGCGATGCAATACAACAATATGCGATTTTTTTACATAATGAAATCATCACAACACATCATAAGTTGAAAAAAAAACTTCATACTAATGTTACATTTACATATAATCTAAGATGAGTAGTTCTGAAAAAAGTTTTTGCTAAATATATCATCAAGAAAGTAAGCTGGTTTTAAATATTTACAACGTTTTGGATTGGTTCGTCTGATACCACCAATATTACTACTAAGCCAAATGACCATCTCCTAAGCCATACCACATGTTCCAATAAAAGCTGACATCTGAAGAGGCTGGCAGTAACACAATCAACTAATCTTCAAATTAATGCTCCAATTTATTACGAACACGGATGACGATAATAAACGAAATTTTTAATTTATTTTTGGTGAAATGGATACTTTGATTTTTCTATATTTGGAATATACCACCATCCAGGGGTGGGCCGGGTTTTTTGGCACTTTGCAGGGGGTGGGGGGGGTAGCCGACAGAAAATCCCATTTTACCCGACCTGTCCGAAAAGTGGGGGGGTAAGGTCGGGTAGGGGGGGGGGGGTAGAAAAAAAAATTTTTCGCATAAAACGCTTGTTTTTTGCTTGTTTTTGCTAAAAAATCTTCTATTATATGGTATAAACATCACATATATCGGTTTTTTCAGGTTTTAACCAAGGAAATTAACCCAGAAAACGTGTTTCTTCGAAAAAAAATTCTTACAGCCAGAAAATTTTGAAAAATGAGCCTCAAAATCGAGGTTTTGAGGCCGATTTTCTCAAAAATTTCGAGTAGGGGGGGGGAGGGGGTAGGCGACCTAAATTTTTGTCTAGGGGGGAGGGGTAGGCTACCCGCCGACCCTGAAAAGTGGGGGGGGGGGTAAACCCCCCCTACGGCCCACCTCTGCCACCATCAAAATTGAGTGTAATGCATTTTCAAATGCTAAACCTCAATGGAAAGACACCCACTCACAGCAAGTAATTACAATCCCATTAACGCCAAAGGCGCATCTGGCACCATCTTGTCATGCCTTATACATGGTGGTTAGATTCTTTATGGCCATTCTCATTCTCATAAATCCTCTTAGCAAGAAACGATAATGCAACATAATTTTACTTTATGAATAAATAACCACAGCCTTTTTACAAGATGTTCTTTGTAACGATAACGAAGATAATCAAGTGAAATAGCTTACGAGTGGATGAACAAAAAACATTTAAGTCAATCAAGACAAGTACATTAAAATTAGAGTGAATTTCACACAACGGGAATTTTTTCAAATATTTCATTTTCACACTTTTAATTAGAAATCGAAATAAAAATCTCAGCCATGCCTTCAATAATATAAACGTACCATTCCATCCATCGATCGCGTTCGGCCGGTGTCCGGCACTGGTAGTACTTGGTGGCACCTGAACTGGTGCAGATCTGGATGCAGTTGGGCGTTGATAGCACCGACGGGTGCAGCGCTCGTAGTTCTGCTTGCGGACCTGAAATTACAGATCGTTTCCATAAAACTTCTTATGCTTATCACATTCCATTTTTGACTGTTTCATTTAGATTTTTCACAACATGTCTTTGGTCTTTCTTCACTTCACTTCCAAAAAGTGCATAGAGTTTCGGTACATTAACAAACCATTGAACAACAGACGATGACCATCGATAATACTAACCGAGTCCAATCATGTGAGTGGTTGTTGAGTAAGATAGCAGTGATTCGTGACTTTGACTGGCACGCATGGGATGGGCATTGTGGAACGGGTGCAGGTGTCCGGGTACCATCGAGTCGGCGGTCGCTGTCGACGTGGACGGCATGGCCAGGTTGTGCTGACTGCCGAGGCCACTAAAAACAATACATCATTAAATATACGAATACTTATTATAAATCATATTTTTACACTTGCGTTAATTTGAACTTTTAAAAGAAGAAAAACTTCTATTTCGAACTTGAAACTAAGAATTCTTATAAAAAACCGGTCCCATGAAAATACTCAACCAACGTACCCAACATTTCGTTGTCGCAGCTTGTAATATAATTCGCGTGCTTTCATATTTTTATTTTTATTATTGCCAATAGAATTGAGCAAAATTAGGAGAAAACATATGCAGCAGTTGGCTGAAATCAGTGAATTGCATATACATAAATAAGGGAGGAATGGAAACAGACGCCTAAAAACCTACTACTAAACAAATAACAACAACCTCAAGCAAGATGTGTGCCATTAAAGCAGCTAGCATCTTCAGCTCTACAGTAGTCGTAGATGGGTATCGGAAATGGTGTGAAGCTAACGACGCTTTGGCATAACGAATGCGAGTGGGGTGACATAAGGAGAATTACGAAAGATATTTCTTAGCCAAAACAAATTTATGATTTACGAAAGGGGATTTTCTTATATTCCAATGGGATCGCGCCAGCGTTTTACAGTTGATGTTCAAAAATTTTAGGAAACTACTGGTACAGTGAAAATGTACAAATTGGCGACTACGCGTTCCGCGACCAGCACTATGTGAGCAGGAGGCACAGGCACAAATCGGTCTCACTCACTCATGCCACCACCAACACATCAATAAATCATACTCCCACGTCCGGTCGACATCCAATTACCGTTTATGGCAGGTACTTAGTCAAATCACAACAACATATGATATACTGTATGTACATACTAACCAACAACCCCTACATGTTAACCACATCTCCTCTTAATACACATTTTGAAAACTGGAACACAGAATCGCGGTCTTGTAATAGTTAACGTGAAAAGTATTTAAAATTAGAAAATTTACGGTTCGACGTCAGTACGTACCCATCGGTAATCACACACACTATTCCCTGTCATCAAAAAATAAATTGACCGAGAAACTTAGCAATAAAAAAACAATAAATTTGGCTTCACTCTGCATGATTCACAAGTGCCTGACTGGACCTGGACACGTAAGTTATGTACATATAAAAATACGTATACATACATATATGGAAAGTAGGTAGCAACACTACAGTACAGAGTGCCATGTGTTCGATCAAGCATTCAAGCATGATGCATTAGACCGGCTATATGCCAATTGGGAACAGACGCCCCATACAGAATATGCATCTCTCTCAACAACTTCAATCACGAATCAGGATGTGTTTCACTAATGCACATGCATCAACCACTCCCAATACTACTGAACGATTCGATCGAACTTTTGATTTCATGGACGACATGGACGATCGATGATGTATGATCAATGACTACATACTTCGTGGTGAAAACTACAATACACAAGTACGAAAATTTATTTTGGGTTGCTTCCCATTCTACAAAAAAAGAAAAAATATTCTAGAAAGGAAATAAATCAAGAAACTCGGTTACCAATTAGCATCAGATTTGGTTCGTTCGGACTTGTCACTGTCAGCGTCAACAAATTGATATTTGTGTACTGCAGGTGGGTAGCTTTAGAACACGGTACTTCGTGTTTTTATAAACACAACTCTTTTAATTACAAAACTTATGTAGGAGGTGTATGACTATGGGCTATGTTCCTCTAAGAATAAAGTATCCACAGACTAAAAATAATGAATTGACATTAGCTTCTGATCAACATTACAACTAATTTCAATGCAACTAAATGAACTGGCAATAATACATACAGTGTAGTTGTGTGTGACAACAAAACAGCACTGCTGAAAAGCTATGTAATTGCACAGAGATCAGTGATAAAGTTGCATGTACAATGAACGCTTTTGCACATCTACATAATATTTAGATGTGATGAATAGTCATGGCATCGATCTATAGATAATGTCATGCACTAAACAGGTGGGCTAATGGCTGCTAGCACTTATGATAAACACCGTACGGAACTTTTATTACATTATCTCATTAAAAACACGAAGATTGATTGTTTTCAGTTAAGTTAAAACAGGAACCGTTAGCTTCTATAACTTATTGATTTCGACGATTAAATAAGTACTGTATTATACAATGGACTCTCGTTAACTGCAAAGTTGGACCAACTAAAGTTCAAAAAGCTTACCCAACAACCTGTGGCTGCATAGACTAGCCCCTGCTAATTAGCAATTAACTATTACTGAGATTGTTCCAATTTCACCTGTTTCAACTGCATCAAACGAAAGTAATTTCAACCAAACTGACGGAAAACGAATGCAAATGAAACTTTTTACTAGGATATATTGATTGCACAGATACCTTCATTAAAATTTTTTTAGTAACGCAATTGTGATTTACTTCACCGGTACATAAGAGGTCAGTAACGAACAGAACAGTAATATCATGAACTCGTGACTTGGAAACAAGGCCCGATGTCCAAGTTGAGAGCAGCAACGTCAACCACCACATAACCAGTGACCAACACAACACTGGTCCAAAACACCATAACAGCACACAAAAACACTGCCGTTTCATGGCTAGACAACCGAAAAATTACAGATCTGGTGAGAAGTCAAGTCTCAAACAAGAAGGACTGCATTTCAGTGGCGGGCTGCAGAGACACGGGGGATAGGAAAACGAATCTATATTGTTACCAAAGATGTTAGAATCCCATTACAACAATAGAGTAAAGCAAAGGAACTACCGAACCGAGACTTTTCTCAGCCGCCACAATATGTACTTTCTCAATCTCATCCCAGATCCCAGGAAGAATATACAGAACAGGATGCCAGTGTGGGCGGGGCACATAAATTGACTGTCGCAACCAGACATACCATAAATAAGTTGACTGGCAACAACTCTAAATATACAGTGTAGCACGAGCTATAGTAGTATCATCGTCCTCTGAATACGAAAACTGCTGTATGTACGTCATCGATTGAAAACCAGATTTGTATTCCTATTATATCCAAGCCAAGGGTGTGGTGGGAAGGGTGAAATCTCGAAGAGACATTCGATAGCCACTACGATGCAGTTTCAACGAGCAAATACAGTAATAAAGACGACCTCGTCTATCTCTCTAACTTCCCCAAAAACAAGGAAGCCATGGTGTTGATGACTGTCCTGGTGGGCCACTCAAAACGATCCTCATTTTCAGGCCGCGGCGTACCATGTCACTTTCTCTTCCGGTACTGTGTGTTCAGATCACTAGCGGACGAGAAGTATTAAGAAAAGTTAAATTCCCCCCTCTTAGGCGCTTTCAAGTGAAGAAAAAACAATCTAAAACTGCCGATTCCCTCCTCTTCCGACGAATTTACTGTGCCTTTGGAGGATGGGCTCGTCCGCTAGTGGCTCAGATTGTCAGAATATTGTGTCGGTTCAAAAACGATGTTGTGATGTGATGATAGTCGCTGTCACCGTCACGATGGACCACCAACTACAGCAACAAGTACACATGAATCAAAGTATGGTGCTATAAAACTCAGCTAGTTGGATGTGATCGTATAACCATTGATTTGATACGACACGTGGCAATTACGCAATACAGGATACGGCCAATTATGTAGTTGCATAACTGCACAGAAAGACACGATACCACGCATTTTAAATATTAGATAAGGTCCACCAATTCGGCTTGCACAAATGTACGTATGTACATCTGGTATTAATATATTGAGATAGTTCAGTTCAGATAATATTTAATAAGAAAAACTAACGCCAGTTTATTTAAAATTAGTCTTCTTATTTGCCTCTGACGCCTAACTGACTACCGAACACAGCAATGGCGACCAAACCAGATAAATTACATCCGGCTGTGATGACAAATGACTTGGGTTTGTTGGCTACAACCAAGTCCATTTGTCATGTCACCGTTGTTGTCATAAATAAAAGGCGAAAGCGCGCCAAAATTTCGAAAATCGGCTAAACGACTACGACAACAAAGCATGAAACGCAGTACGTTTGGCATGAACCTTGACATTAAGTGTCGTCTTTAGCATCAAGTAGTGGACGATCATAAAGCGGCGGCACCTTTGCACTCGCCCGATTAGTAACACTTAACGAGTCTCGGTAAATTGCAATCATACAAGGAATGATCGAGCGAGTACGAGTAGGCGACCAGCCAACTCAAGAAGAAAGTTATACTCAAATAACCGTCCGTTCAGAATATCGCAACAGATTCTTATACTTTTCATTCCACCAAGTGTATGCAAGCCTCTATAAGTCTGGTATCGTCCGAAAAAATGCTCTTGGCTTCGGTAACATATATTTTGCGCTACCTAGTTGCACAGAAGCGAAGCAATGGAATGGAAACAGATAGTGTGCTGAATATTACGACCGTAAAACAAGTGTGATGATTCATAATATATACCTAAGTAAACAAACAGTACATTACGCCGAACCAAGCAGCTGAGATGCAACCAAGCAGCGTTGAAATTTTATTGGTAGGTAACCGCCAAAAATAAGTCATGTGGTGCGAGAGATGTTTCTATTTCACATTTGGAAGTAATTGCTACGAACTTGAACGTAGCAGTGAAAGGATGCGAGCAACGAACACATCCATATGATGATGATACATACACTACCTGAACACACCCACAAACTATAATCCGATTAGAATTATAATACGACTTAATTTTAATGGCTTAATGCAATCTTAGTATGGCGTAACAAACATAGAGCCATGTCTAACCCCGTTGTCACCCATAAAAATGAAAAAAATGTGCGCTCACGAGAAATAATTCAATATAAACCAAAAACATGAAAATAAAAATGTATTTTAAATAGTGAGCCAGCTTAAAACAGCATGATACCCAGATAGAACATTTGATTGCATTCGATAAGACACGCTACGTGCACAACGAACCTGACTGTCTTACCATCATAACATGAAAAACTAAGCAACGACCACAAAACAAGTCTGTCATTGACCACTACTCCACCCATCACGACCACACATAATCATAAATCATCTGTCACCGACAAACCAAAGACGAGTATTAGGCCATGGGAAGACATGAAATGAGAAGAATTGACCCTCAGAGAGACTTGTTCTTACTTTTACGTGCAACACTACAGGAAAAAACAATGTTTCTAATGAAATTTACAAGTACACGTTAGAAATGACGTTCTCACCTCCATTAATACATATGTAGAGTACATATTATCTAATACAAACAGATGTATGTACATAACATCAAACCTATGCCGACAAATGAGCAGACGCAACCAATATTAGGCATTTAAAGCATTTAAGAACACTCGACACACACAATACGATACAACCAGAGGTGGGCCGCAGGGGGGGGTAGGGGGGGTTTACCCCCCCCCCCACTTTTCAGGGTCGGCGGGTAGCCTACCCCTCCCCCCTAGACAAAAATTTAGGTCGCCTACCCCCTCCCCCCCCCCCTACTCGAAATTTTTGAGAAAATCGGCCTCAAAACCTCGATTTTGAGGCTCATTTTTCAAAATTTTCTGGCTGTAAGAATTTTTTTTCGAAGAAACACGTTTTATGGGTTAATTTTCTTGGTTAAAACCTGAAAAAACCGGTATATGTGATGTTTATACCATATAATAGAAGATTTTTTGGCAAAAACAAGCAAAAAACAAGCGTTTTATGCGAAAAATTTTTTTTTCTACCCCCCCCTACCCGACCTTACCCCCCCCACTTTTCGGACAGGTCGGGTAAAATGGGATTTTCTGTCGGCTACCCCCCCCACCCCCTGCAAAGTGCCAAAAAACCCGGCCCACCCCTGGATACAACTGTGAAGAAATCATCACCAACAAATCTTTCAATCACAACATCCACATCTACTATCTATGGCTTATGCTATAGTTTATAGTACGAACGGATATGATCGTATAATAAGGCAGGACCACTGACCACATTAATGCTCGTAAAACAATACAATACATACGATGCCAAAAGTCACCATATGGCGCCCAATAATCCAATATACTGCTTGCTGTTGATTATGACAATGCAAACAATCATCTGTTGATTGGATTAGTAGAAATTCTCTTTTTTATATTACAGCATATCGGGGGCTGTTAAATGCTTCAATGACAGACAGAGAATTAAAATAATTAGAATATAATTAAATTTTAATTATGATTTACCTGAAAATCTTCAACCGCCAAACACTATCTGTAATAGACATGTGATGTGCAAATATCGTGGTAACTGGATCTCAATTTTCAACGACCCCCAACAAACGCCTGGGCAAATTATGGAAGAGTGACAAAGAGTGAAACGTAAACTGACACGTTCAAGGTGTGGGGCCCCAACATTGATCAATGGCGTTTGAGGACAGTGAAACTCCACCGTTTTCATCACTTCAGAATACGATGATTGATGACAGCAGTGACTCCAGAAGTAACCACCTGATTAGGAGAATAGGCAAAATACAAATATCTCTTTAACTAATCAGAACATCCGCCATCTAAATACCTATGTACATAGCACACGCAGTCACATGCAATCGCCTAAATGTCGTTTGCATTGACCCGCACCTGGCTATTATCTTAGACTTGGTCTACTGACACTATCTGCAGATATGCACACTTTGGTGGTAGACAGGAAGTCTTTACAACACGTCCAGTATCCGTGACCACACAACATTGAATCGCCTAGCTAAGAGTGATCCAGTCGACAGCAAAATGTGTCACAAACAACGATAACTTTATTAATACCAATGATCAAATATGTAGGCCATAATAGCTTTAACAGCCAGGTAAAACTCAAGTTGATCATTAACACCCCGAAGTATCTACAAGTACAACCATGCAAGACAATGGCCAACAATCAGTGATCGCTGTGAATCACCCAACGTTTACTCATTTCCATCAGTTGTACCTGTACATATGTGCTGATGCTGACTAAACTGATTACTTCTGAGTTCAGAAGTTGCCACAAGACGAACAAAAGCAGTTTTCTCAAAGTTTACGAAAAATTTATAATCCAACATCAAGTACAAATTCCTGTCATGTTGAACATTCTGAGCCGGCGTGGGGTGACACTGATCGGCGTTTGCTGATCTGCCACTTGAACGAATGGACTTGCGCGAGTTCAAAATTGCAATCATAATAACTAAATGCACATCAATTTACACACAAAATTATTATTTTACTCCCGATAACTTCACACTTACCGTCAAAGTGTGTAAGTCAGTGGACTAGATAAAGTTCATAACCGGTAAATATGCTAGAATAGTACGAATAGGAATAATGATGTGCAAGTACATAACTACAAAATGATGTGATTCTCCGGAAATTTTACCTATTTATTTTTTCTATCTAGTACTTTCAAACCACTTTTAAAAGTTCCGATGACCTTCTGATCCGCGGTTTACCCGACCGAAAAAGTTATTATTGTGCTTGTGCCACCCGTGGTGATGGCGATTCAATACGGTTGCAATCAACCAAGTCACTATCCATGATATTTTAAAACATTTATGCTACGCATGCACAGCAAAAAACCCTCACTTAAAAAACAATTTCAAAAAGTAAAACATTTTAGCAGGAAACAGAAACATAATGATATTGGCTTATATATTTTTATTTTAACTGAATGTAATGTTTGCTTAGCGCACCCACAATTTCGTGTATGTATGTATGTAGGTAGATTGCGCAAATAATCAGATACAAACGCTACATACTGTACCACACATCGGGTGGGAGAATCACAGATAAAAACATTAAACACCAATGACATTATGACAATGGTTAATAATACAAGAAAGATGACAGTGTAGTCTGCGAGTGCAAACATTTGAAATCTATGTATGTATTTTGTGCGACTTATGAATATGAATTTCGGACAACCACTGTTAACAAACAAGCTACAGCGATGATATCCCTCCTCCGTTACTCTAGAACTCGTTGAGTTCAACAAAGATATATCAGTTGTAGTATAATAAATCGAAAAATACAGTAATAAACTCTAGACTAGACCTATAAAATTGAATTCCAATGTCCCATTACAACAACAAAAACAAGCCGTTCGTTGTTAGTGATAACGTTCGCTCTACAACTACTACTGTACTTGTACAGATTATAAAAGTATACAATACAGTTACACAGCCACCAACGCCGTAATAAGTGGACAATTGTTGATGATCAACGTCATAACTTACATTACTACAGGGTGTCCCATCCTTAACCGCCGATGTTGACGGCTCCGTGTTTGAGTTGTACTGGGTCTATATAACTGAAACTTCATTTTCGAATAGAGAAGTCTTTGGCAATTTGTTTGACAGCTACCAAAAGTTTATTGGACGTCTGTAGCTAATTTTACAAGCGATCGAAAAAAGGTCCATTTTTGGACTAGTTTTTCTTCAATCTGTAACTTTTTTTGTCAAGAAATTTTATAAAAAAGTACTTTAAGAGCAGAGCATCACAGGAAAAAGCACAACCCAGAATGAGACAGCAAAAAACAAATTGAGAAGCTCAATTTTCGACTAGGGTACCTCCTTCATCCTGACATCGTTCCCAGTGCTCTTCTCTGCCGATCCAGGAACCAGGAAAGGTTTCGATAAGACGATTCCGGGCTACCTGGCATGATGAGCCATCGAACCGTATTGTTAGAACAACAAGTCACCTCTTATACCTGCCTTATACGAGGCAACAGCCACTTTTGCAAGAAAGCCAGGATGGTTCGTTATGCCAGCTTCACCTTGGATCGGCAGAAGAGGACAACTTCTGTGGCCTACCATGTTGCCAGACCTCATCTCTCTGGACTCCTGGCTCCAGGGTGATTTGAAGGAGCACGTATTTTCGAGGAGTTCCGGGAATACGGCCAGTCACCTCTCTATATCCTTGAAGAGATGGTTGCAATTCCCATGAACTTAGGTTATGTAACCGTGGAAGCTGTGTCTCGTCACTGGGAACGATGTCAGGACGAAAGAGGTACCCGAGTCGAATATCGAGCTCAATTGTTTTTTGTGCTGTTCCATTGTGGGTTGTCCTTTTTTCTGTCATGCTCTGCTATTAAATTGCATTTTTATAAAATTTCAAAAAAAACAAAAAAAATTACAGAAAGAAGAAAAACTAGTGCAAAATAGGACTTTTTTTCGATTGCTTGTAAAATTAGCTACAGACGTCCAATAAACTTCTGGTAGGTGTCAAACAAATTGCCAAAGACTTCTCTATTTTAAAATGAAATTTCAGTTTTATAGAACGAGTACAACTCAAACACGGAGCCGTCAACATCGGCGGTTAAGGATGGGACACCCTGTACATCAATGCAAAGTTGCGCACAAAACAGCTGTGTAAAGGAGGCGAGGGTGGTAAATTCTACGCTCAGTTCAATCGTGGCTCGTATACAGAAGCTCGTGTTGCAAATGTTGAGGATTACGAGATCAACAACAACAACAACAACAACAGCCACAGCACAAAAATAACAACAACAAAAACATGCGGAAGCGAATGTGAAGAAGACTCACCGAGAATCGGCAAATCAAAAGAAATGGGAAACCTGCACAAAAAGCATGTGCACGGATGCAACAAAACGGAGGACATGTGCAACAAGAATGCCTGACGCAGACCTCAGCGCCGTCCCATTCTGTGTGAATCAGTGCAACGGCGGATAGCAACAACCGGGAACAGACTCAATCCCAGAACACTTCAAAGTTTTGACAAAACTGAAAACTATGAACAATAGATTTATTCAGAATCTCATAAACTGAGGAGAAAAAACAAGTGTGTTGGCTATCGTTACACACTGCAAAACCGTGTACACACTTGCTGAATGCATGCGTTTATGTTGATCGCAGATTTATCACATGAGTATTTGACTCTGGTTGATCCCTGCCGCTCTGATGCCACATCCCGAATCATTCACCAACACGTTTAGTAGAGTAGACAGAGTTCGTGACACATCAAAGAATATACATACAACGATCACCGTCAGAGATACTCAAACTTGTAAACGTTAATCACTGTAACAAGTGAGTATGCCATGCTTTAGTGCTTAGATATATTTATATATGTATACCTTCTGCATATGAGATGAACAACACCAGATGTCTATCAAGTGATTTGACTGGGTCAGATCATTACGCTCACATGACAATCATACAGCAAAATCACCCGTTGAACCGCAAGCAAATCCGACCCGAACTACACAGACACTGAATTTGATGCCCCGATTATTCCTCTGATGGACGACCTTAACACGCTTCCAAACTCAGGTGGGTCAAAGGATCTGCTGTTTATCCCGCCTTCAAGGGAAAAAACAGAGCTATTAATCACTCTTAAGCGCGAAATCTCCATTAAAGAAAGACAGCCCACAAGAACCTAGAAAGCACTGATGTTTAACTGATTTTTTTTCTTATGTAATGGATGTGTTTAGAATTGATTGCTACGTTTTGAATTGGGTTGCCCGTCAACATTAAACGACTCAAAACATTGACGGATGTCTGCAGACAACAAAATGTGTGCAGTCAGCAGGTGACTCAGTTCACGAGACCAACGAGAAAGTTTTATCGCAAAGCTTGATTACATTTCGAAAAACAAAATTACTTCATTAGTTAAATCTATATTGAAATTTTTACTATTCAAAACCTGGTGTTAAACCTCTGATCACTGGTTTTCAATCTTCTCCTATTCACCCGCCACCGACCGAAATGGGTGACGTTTTGAAGGCCTCCATCATAAGCATCAAGGCAGAAAAATGAATAATTACTGATGAAAATGAGTGATTGCCCGTACAAAAAAGCAGCCCTATGCATTCAACCCAATCGCCGTTAGCCATTCATCAATGACCCATAGGGCAAACAAGACTGATGGATTGTGGTGATGGCAAAGTATGTCAACTATATTCATATAAGATTGATAACTTTTTATAAGACACTTGAAATTATCCATATTCCAGATTAATGAAGTAGCATCTTACATGAAACAATTTTCAACATTTAGAAGTTGGTGATGGTGACGACATGAGAACCCGAGTTCAAACTTGTCTTAGATAAATCAATTTTTGATGAGTTTAGATTGATTTCAGTTGAAATAACAAATGAAGGAACGCCAGAGAGGACTGGTTCTGTACTCCAAAAAAGATAGCATATGTCATTATGCCACAGGCTCACTTGGATATTTCGCGTTGGCCAAGCACATGGCGATGGCATATTTTTGGCAGCAACATTTACACTTGCTGCAACTAGAATTGATTCGGATTTGACTCATACATGACATAACACTCACAGGTGAATGACTCACTTTCACAAAATAACCAGAAATTGGCACTATTAACTGCGCATTACGAAACAACAACACAACACTCATAAACTTGTGTACATTGTAAAAGATTCCGCACATGTTTTCTGTTGTAGTCGACACTCAATGAATCAAATCTAAACACTGGCCGTATAACGTACATAGAATATATACGATACCTGTGGGTGATGCATCAGATTCGGGAAAACATAATATGAATGAAAAAGCAAGACAAAACGTTCAGATACAATTATGTATGTAAAAACTATATAAATCTATGTGAATAAGTAACTACATATGATTGAAATTCGTCTAATCAACCTACCCCAATCTACGGTAGTAATCTTACATTCAAGTAAATCCAACAACAGTCACATCAGTATCACACACTTTTCCTTCTTCAAGGTTCACTTCACCGGAACTGGAAAATAATCAAAAGAGTGTCAAATCCCGACCGAATTCCCACATCAATCGAAGCCAAAGACGTAAAAACTCACGTCACAAGGACACAGAACCACCCAGGTTGTGATTGGTAAACGGTAAATACCAGATAAGTGGATATATGGCCGACTTACTCGGTTGGCTGCTGTCTTCTAAACAATGATTGCGTACTGTGAGAGAGAAAAAGCTTCACTTGCAGATTTAATACAAGTAAGTATTTACCATACCAAACCACCAAATACCTGCATATCAAACGGTTTACATTTTGGTCTGCCAAACAATGTCCGTTCTAAAACAACTAGATCATTTATTTCCTTCAACTGTACTTAATGCAATTGACGACAGTCCACTAAGTGGTGCGTTCGGCGTTCGTAACATAAGCATAGGCGAGTCTCCAACTTGGATAGACGGATATACCGAGTGCAAAATGCGGGTGTTCTCTGTGTTTTCCCCACGTTTACAGTAGTGAGAACTCACGGTTTTGGTCCGGTCTTTCGAGCCACCTGATTCAGGAAAGATTTTCTTGCTTTAAAAGACAAAAATGAAAGATACTTTCTAAGAAAAACGGGTGGTATTTTTGTGCAAGCCTGGCCTCAAACCAGTGTGCATGGTCCGAAAAAGAGATTGCTGGACATTGTGAGACGTTATCCGAGAGATTACTGACGGACGAGAGACATTATGTATAAACAAACCCGTTGACTGGTAGACAGGCCGTGGAGGCAGGGCAAAAAGAGTGTACAGTATGTTAAGTAACTCTGCAATGTAAACAACACAACAAACTATGCACAAAGTTGGACAGAACTTGAATAAGTTATTTCTAAGATTTGGATAAATTTAATAATTTCGTGACTAACAAAAAAATAAAACACGGTGCGAATATTAAAAACTATATTCTCTACTTGTTCATCTGAGCTATCACCCTCACCACGCAAAGCATTATATGAAGATGAAATATCAAGTAATAAAAATAATATAAACCCACGACCCACATACAGTGTAGACAAAACACGCCAAATGGTAAGGATGAATGAATCACATACCACAGTTACTGTTACCGGAACGAGAGCATAGCCGCCCATGAATATATCATCAGCTGCCGTACCGTCCATTCAAACAACATTGAAATATACAATTCATCAGGTTCACCAACATCCAATACAATGATGATTTCTACTTGGTTATAACAGCGGTTGCATCGCATTTGCATACATTTTATGCTGGCTATTCTGCCATATGATTTAAATAAAAACGGGAGAACAATCCATCGCAAAAAATCACAGGATATAGGCAAGTCAAGTCAATAAGCACACAAAAGACCAAGAGAACTCTATCCTAAATTCCTTGAACAAACAATTCAGAACCCGGGCTGGAGAAGGCGACCTTTGGCAACGTATGCAACAGAAAAAGCGACAACTAACCAACAGAATTATCAAATATTATAATGCAACTGTGAACTGTGACGTTACTTGCAAATTGCATAAAATAACATAGTACTTCAAAGGTGGTGCTGAACACATTATTGAGCCAAAATTTCAAGGTCGATTCTAAAAAAATCTGGTAAAATATACGGCAACAAACCACGAGGATGAATCAGCTACTCCTCCCCAACATAAATCATCGTATTAAGCATGCCGTGCGAACTATGGGAAAAGGAAACGGAAAAAATTCAAAAGAAAATCCTGAGACAATTATGAAATTTTTTATCCGAATTATTCGAACGAAATTTCGGAATTCGCTAGGATAGGTGATGAGGAATAGACGAACAACAATAAGAAACCGGTGTTCCGGACAGGGTCGTCTACACT
This sequence comes from Daptonema setosum, assembly GCA_964036265.1. Classification (NCBI taxonomy): domain Eukaryota; kingdom Metazoa; phylum Nematoda; class Chromadorea; order Monhysterida; family Xyalidae; genus Daptonema; species Daptonema setosum. The sequence continues at coordinate 14,245,158 of OZ038447.1, forward strand.
GACTTCTCTTTAAAAAAAACATTTGCAAAAAGATGCGGTAACCGCAGCCATACGAAACCACCCTGGCGGATCCAAGGTTATCAAGCAGCAACATGACAGTGCAGTGGGAATCCACCCACCCGACTACTGATTCGTGCAAAATCAGTCGGAATCAATCAGAATATGTATAAATATTCTGAGCTCAGCATTCAGGAAACGTTCTTGAATGTTCGGAACAGACGTTCAGTAAAGACGCCAGAGTTATTTCCAACCAAATAAACTCTAAGAATATACTGCCGAGAACCGTGGAACGGTTAAAGTTCACACGAATGTAGTTCAGCAGGCAGCGGCATTTCAAATCAAAATAACAGATCAAACATGTTATCTCTCAAACAGTAATCAGCTGAAATGTTGGACTGACGCATGAGAATGTCAGACATAACACTTATCCTATCCCACACCCACCCACTGCTGATTACAGCATTGAAATTTGAAAACAGTCAAGCAAAGTAAAGTTCACGTTCATCATACTAAATATTAAACAACATAGTCCGAGCATTTTCACTTTGTAAAGATAAAGATCGGACAAGGCTGGCTGTCCGATTGAATTTACCAGCTCACCTCCGGACCTGGACATAGAATATAACAAAATGAAGCGGACCAGTAAAGAGAGAGCAAAGCAGCCAGCATTCACATCTGTTTGTTAGCAAATGTGATGGATTCACACGAATAGTCAAACAGATCAGCCGACAGACTGTACTATGTACGATACAGCGTTAGAGGTTGATGTACGTACTGCGTTGGATACCAATAGGGAAAACCTCCATAAATTCCATTTGAAAAGTACGGTGGGTGTTCGTTCTTTGAGACGGTAACAATGTTAGCTTGGTTGTCGTTCTCCTCAATGTGGTTGCATTTGTTTTTTATGTAAGTGGATGTGGAAGATAATAAACGACAGACGTACTTACTTTTCTTTACATTTCGACCGAACCAAAATACGGTAGCGAAATGTAGCAGCTTATTCGCAGTGGTTGATCAAGTAAACCGTAAACGTACAACAACTTATTAGTCAGCCAACAGTTGATACAACAAACGACAACTAACATCTCTATAAATGTTTGCTGCGTCGTTTAGCGACAGACAGGTGTCTACACAACTTGTATACTCTAACAATCGGTCAGTCATTCGTAATACAAGTTAGTTGTACAGAAACGGTAAACTAGGCGGATCAAAATAAGAGCAAAAAATGCCAACTCAAACAGCACAAAAGGGTACTGACGACTTTAGTGGATAACACTCAAAATGCCAAACAATAACCTTCACTAATTCATTTTTCCGCACTTGAGAATGAGACTCACCAGACACCGTAATAACTAGTGACGTCTAAATTACAGATATCAAGACTTTGTAGAAACAGCTGCTGCCTACACTTAGATACTTGAAGTTGTTATACTAAGAGTAGTAATATAGCAAAAAAATAAAGAGTAGTAAGTAATATACGACGTACAACTCAAAACAACAACCCACTTTAGCGTTTTAACGGACCACTCAAACATTGAAGCTGAACACGTTGCGTGAGACATCGGAAATCAGACCCTTCGAAATGCAAAATAGTAGTAACATCAGAGACGGTAAAGAAAATTAAACAAAAATCATCCACATAACTTTTTAATTGGATTATATTTCTCTTTTTAATGGAACTTATTTTTGAACAAGAAGAAATGATATGATAACCATACATCAAAGTTTTACAAATTCCCTCAGCTTCAGGTAAACGAATTAGAATGTGTTTGTGGTTAATTTCCATCCGCTACTTGGTCGCAGGTTGCGCTTTCGGCCGAAAAAATATTTGAAGATAAAGACGCACCTGCATTCAATAAAAAACAGAAACCCTCTAATAAACACTTGTAAAAAACTATTATCTGGCAATTTGTTTTTCAAACAAAAATGAATAGAGACAGAATGCCGAAAAGGCGGAGTGTTTCGCGAAAAATGTTCAGACCGGAAAAAGTGGTGGCGCGAGATCAGACAAAAGGTGAGTCAAGTGGCCGTTACACCAACAACCAAGCACCGGATATTAGGATACGTTTGTAGCGGTTAGGAAAATACGAAAACATTTTCACAATTATTACTTGGGTTTGAAACGTTACATCCTCATCGTATTTAATCTTCTCTTAAATCGTAGATGAAGATCCGTAAACGAAGATGAGAGATTCGTTCATTTCCTCACTAGCTCTCACTTTTACATCTGAACATTTGAATTTAACGTGAAAGTACGCTGCGCTAAGTAAAATTTATGGTAGACTTCGTTATGAAAAGCGCGAGGACCAGAAACATTGGGCACGGTACACGACTTGGCAAGAATAAATTATTGTACAGTTACTACATTACACCAACTGATTGTTCGATAGAAGATGATAGTGAGTGAGTGAGCTTAAAATAAATTTTTATAAAATATTGGCCACCAAACAACCAGACAGTGCAGCAATAAACAAAATATCATGCAATAAAATAGCTCACCGTCGCAGATGTGAAGTGCTGTCGAGTTTGAAGGAGGCCTTGTTGCGGTCGAGTTTTGATACGCTCTTCGTACGTTTTAGTGGATTGTGACGAGAGAGGAAATTCTGAAACATAAAAAGAATTACTATTCTGTTTTTCTGTACAGCATAATGTTCTAACTAATACATTTGATGCAGTTTTCAATTGAAACTGTTATTATAACAGTTGCAATTGCAAACAATCGGGTTGAGGAAACCATAATGTTGGGGTCGGTCAGTCAGTGGTGGTGCTTATGCTTACTCTTTGACAAACAATGGGCTTAATCAGTTAAGAATCAACCGGGGGCTTTAGAGTATGATTCTTCTACGTTTCAAGAAACGACGATGTTGATGTTACAAGATGAGTTCGTATAGGAAACCAATGGAATGAATGGATGGATGCGAGCGATTTGCATATTTTTGTTACTAAAAACAGTCACATCCGAGTCGAATAACAATTTGCGGCTGAGGTTCGTTCGCAAGCCCTTGAACGTCAAACCCATCTCATCCACATCATCATAATATCGTGTCGGCAATGGCCAACGGCTACATGAATTAAGATGTTGACCAAATACATAAGTACTTTCAAACACTACGTTTCAGGTTGACCAGGTTAATGCAACTACTAACAGTTCAGCACAGTTCTGCATAAACGAAACTGTTGAGCGACCGTTGCACACAACCAATTTACATAACACATCGGTTTTGATCGAAAACAATTATATACCTATTTGCATTTGCAAACGATGGTTGACGCTAACACTTGCTAGTGTCAATTGGTTCTCATCATTATCAGATCAAATACGAGCGGACCATAAAATGAAACAAATCAAATCAGGTTCAAAAAATTACTTCAGTTGAAGTGAGAATCTTACTCTCAAAACTTTTCATCTATCATTTAGGCACGAAATTTCAATATAATTAATGATTTTAGACACGAAATTTCAATATTATTAATGATAATAATGAACTTTAGATCCGCCACTGCATCGGGCGTCATATTTAACGCCGCCAGTCAAATCACGAGCAACAACCGCCTGAACTGGCGACGGACTCGATCACATCCTGATCCTATATTTGGGTAATCGGCAGATCAAGCACACCCATTCAACAAAACAAAACGATTATTTTTGTTTGTTTACCAAAAACTGTGGATAAAAAAGGATGAGCGATGGCAGGTAATTGAGTCCGTGGATGACCACCGGACGTGTGACCGTGTCACATTCGTTTTATCAAACTCTCCTAGGAAACTGCTGGCGGGTGATCTAATCCTCCAAAGGATAAGGAATTTCGTCAAAAAGGGGGAAATTGGCAGGTTTCGGGCCATTTTACCTACATCTTATTAGGGAACAAAATCTACTTCTTCAAAAAACGCCAAAAAGAGGGAAATCGACTTTTCCCATTCTCTTCCGATAGTGAGGGAAACACAAAAGGACAAACAATGATGTCGAGTGATCGACTGGCACGATGACACGATAATGAGTTGGACAAACGGACACCATCCACCGACGGCAGAGTCAACAATACTAGAATGTGTACATCGGGCTGAACTCACTGGCGTGGCGTACAAACCAATTCTCAAATGGAGGGGAATTTCTTCAAATAGAACATAATTATCATATTAGACTTAGGCCATTTTACCTACACATTGAGGAACAAACTCTACTTATTGAGACCGCAAAAGGGGGAATTCCACTTTTTGTCCCCGCCTCGTCCGCTAGTGGTGTACATACATCGGGCTGAGACTGGGAGTGACGACACCGACACCTACGATCCACGTTACATTGAAGAGACAAACTTTTGAACGACAGCTTCATTTAACTTGAACTCAGTTTACTTTTTGGTTTTATTTTTATGTTGATACGTTTGTGTATTGTGTATTCCTGTCATCTCATCACACTTATACTATTCCTCGCTATATCTCTCTCCTGCTCTTCCCTTCAATAATCCTACACTACGGCCTTGTTCGAACTTTATTCCAATAGTGTACAACACACCAGGTAGAATTCATATTTGATTTGACCGAACGGGATTAGCTGTATACAACATTAAATACAATTCTATTCTTCATAAATATAACACCGGATGTCAACGGTTGATTGTATTGACACTGACAGACATTGCTTCAGCAGGGATGAAACGGAGAGGAGGAATTGTTTCAAAGAGTGGGATTTTAGTAACCACAAAAAATAGTTCCCAAAAAGACTTGACACACTAACTTGTCAGCCTTGTATTAGACGCCGCGACATAATAAAATATAATGAAAAGGTTTGATAAAGAAAGGGATAACCAACCGCGAATTTCTGTGGCGTTGTTGGTTCATCGACCATGGCCAGACCATTACCGTTCTCATGAACCCGATCCATACCGTACGCCTGTGACTGTGCGATCATACGACGATTGTAGTACCAACTTCGACGGTCCAAACTTTCACCGGTGAATCCGTCAACGTCTGTGCCGCTTTCACCGTCGTATGAGGTATCTGGAATGAGAGAAAATTGAGACTTATTTTACTAACTTACATTGTTTTTATACTATCAAATAAAAATGTATTTAATCATTTATTTGTAAATATTTATGGAAAATTTATTAAAAAAATAAGATTTCACATTTTGGCGCGAATTAAAATTATGAGCAAAAATGAAAATCTGAAATGAACCTATAAAAATATGATTACAAACTATAGAGACTTCAAAACTAAAAAAACGTAACTTCGTTGTCTCACTTGCTGCTGTTATAAAAAATAACTCCAGGGTCATCTAGAAACAATGGAAAATCTAAAAAAAATCGATAATCTATGATGAAAAAAAACCCAGAGCTTTCGTTCGTGTCATCTTGTTACCTATAAAAACTTCTAAATCTGTGTCATCGAAATAGAGGACTGGTCAAGCATTGCTTATAAAAAATACTTATTCAGCGGTAGGTAAGAAGTTTTGTTAACTTGCATCGTTGAACACTCGTTTGTTCCGTTGTCCTTAATATCCTAGGATTATGGAACGAATGAATTATAAATGTATATGTCTTTTATATGTATACTTTACGGCTAACAATAAGCAAGCTGGGAGAGCAGGTGTTTCTTCCGATATCCAAACTGAATGACACGTGCAACAAGTAATCATCTCGTCTCACCTCTACATCTAGTGAGTCAATCATCTGCATCAGTGTTGCATCCAGCCACTGACGGATGAGCTAACCCTCCGAAGGGAGGGAATTTCCTCAAAAAGAGGGGAATCAGCAACTTTCAGGTCTTTTACATATGCCTTATGGAACACAAGGTATTTTTTTAAACAGCCAAAACGGGGGGGATTCTACTTTTACCTCTCCTTCTCGTCCGCTAGTGCATCCAGCGTCACGCGTCTTACATAATTAGGATACTTCTTGTTCAGGACTTGGCGGAGGCAAACTGCGCGCAAAACTTACTCCGTTGATTACATGTTCAGAATTGTCATGTAAACACGTGTATTACTCACTTGAATTAGTTCAACTCCAGTGCGAGAGCGAATGCGTATCTAATTCATGTTGACAAGTTAACAGGTATGTATATTGTAATTGATCGAGTCGACTTGAAGGTGAGCACGGGATGATGGGATTACATTAACGGATGTTACTCACTGATGACCCAATGCACATCAACCAACTGAATCGTTCAACTACAGCTTGATCAGGGTATCTTGTTACTAACATTTAGTTCAAAAATGTTTCGGAATAACAAGAAACTCTGATAAAGTTACGCCACATACGATCATGATACATTTTATCATATGATCGCCTCTTACATAGGCTGGTATAAGTACCACTGCTAAATTTATGAAAGGGGAAGATATGAGTGTGTGTAAAAGAAAACTAGTTGCAATAATGATGAAAACATACCAGGTGAAGCCATGGGTGCCTGTGGAAGTGTCTGACTTTGACTGATCGTGCCTTCCATTCTTATCAGACGAATGCGTTCACTTTCTGTTTGATGCACACAGAAAATAAATTGACTGCTATCCTTCAACGTCGTTTCGCTTATCGAGTTTCGTTTCGTTCACTCGTTCGTTCGTTTCGTTTTGAGGTTAATCGACTAAATTGTGGGTGTTCTCAAGTCAGGCAAAAGACAAATAAAACTTCAGTGAAACGTACATTCTTTATGGCAAACTTCTAAGGTTTCATGTGGGATCTTATGAGAAAGAATGCTTAATTGAAAGCAAAATACTGCTGATTCACTGATTCCATTTGGAGCTACGACAATGGCTTGGTACCTGGTACATGATGGAGCATCGCAGTCATGCCCAATACCATCCAAGCCAACTACAACCGCCGGATTTTCATATCAAACAATTGTAATCGTCAACGTTAAAATTTAGTTTTCAGTTTTATTATGAATTTGTCCTCTTATTCTATCAAAAGTTAAATATTTTTGACGTTCTCGGTTGTGATCCGCTATTGGAGCTACTGGAGGACGAGCCATACTTGCAGAGAAAGGGGAATTTCATGGAAAAGGAGGAGTTGGCAGTTTTCAGGCCGCTTTAACTACACCTTAAGGAACAAATTCTACCTGTTTAGAATGCCAAAGAGGGGGAATTTCTATCCTTCCTCGCCCGCCAGTGGATGGTGGCTTGCGGCTGGTCACGTTACTGAGCAAACAGCTGCCACACCACTATATCCTATAATATACAAAAATCTGGCCACAAACCATTCACATTTCGCTCCAGCAAATCACGGTCTGGGTTTACAGAAAAATCATGCCATTCGTTTCATTTAATATAAATTATCATCCAGTTGTCATAGATTTATAAATGCCAATATATGAAAATACTCTAAAAAATTTATGATGATGACAAGAAACAATGAATAGACTCGGACTTGAATGCACAAACATGTGACCGATGAGTAAACAAAATACCATGCACACACGTAATAATGCATCGCGTGGCCCACGCTATAAACCAAGTCTTCCTATTGTCGTCTATTAATGGCACACCATTCGCCTATGAATCATTCGATTACAAATACTAGAAAGCGTGAACGGGGAATCTCGTAAAACACGAGGTTTATGGAATATTTGCACAAACCAGTGAAAGTACTCACAGAAATAGTGTGATGAACCTCAGAATCTCAAATAGCACATAATATTTGTCAGTTTTATGTTGATACCCATTAAAATAATGTGAATAAAATGTAGATCTGATCTACTTCATAAGAAGGTAATATTTACCAGTTTTAAGTTGATGGTTATAAGTATGATACAACTTTAATTTTTCCCACCCTCCTTCACCAACCGTAATATGCTGCATGTCTTCGTTCCTCAGGTATGACATTCAACGAGTAGGTCGACATCCTCCAATAGGGCGTGTGCCCGGCACAGTAAGACGCCGAGTGACTCAGACCGAACATTGTCCGTTGTAGGTTAAGGTTGTCGATTAGCTGGTCGTTTGTAGGTTAAGGCTAACTCCAAAGTGTAAATCCAGATGATGAAGTCAGTGCATTTCAATGTGACGTGAAAAAGGATTGACGTGGTGATGAAGGTTAGATTATGTAGATCGTTAAGGTTTCGGAGCGCTAAAGGAAACGGAGTCATGAAAGATTAAGGAATACAAATTCCACTGATTTCACTGAAGGCATTTTTCGCGTATAACACAGATCAGTGTAAAATGAGGCACGTTTCACGTTGTCGTAAAAAGATGACGAAAAAACGGCGAACAAACAAAAAAACGCATCTAAGATGACACGCATCGATGAAAATGATGAAACACGGTCATCATGAAACTGACACATTTACAATGATGACATGACATTCGTTCATGATATATAAAAGGTGATAACACCTGCAACACAAACTACAGTCTACAATACGATTCACGCCGAAAAATCACCTTTGGCGCCTTTTATTTTCCCATACATGAAGCTCCTTAACTTCGAAACTTTTTTATATAACCGTTAGAGAATTGGGTAATATTAATTACGCAACAAGCGAACTTTTAATGTAATAATTTACGTCTGTCATCCGCTAACTGCGGCGATCGAAAGTAATGCTCTCATAATGCTGATAATAAACAAAATAGAGAACACGACGCCGAAAACGCCCAATTGAATGCATGATGATGTACTGTGGGAAAGTTACACTCCCAATTAAATGTTGCTATAATTCTCAAAAACGTTCTAGTTTAGCTAAGTTTTGTGCAAACGACTATTAGCGGACGACCATATTCATGATCATGAACCAATCAATTTGTCGAACAACATTTTCAAGTAGCAATTTGTACCCGTTCGAGTTGACAAAAAGTGAGTTGATGCTAGTTTGAATCAAATTGAGTTGATACTTCTAGACATGATGCATCGTGAAGTTCGATCTGTCAGTCTTTTAAGTAGCCGACCCGTCAATCTGGCAGCCAAACGTTTCAGATCAGAAACAAAAAGTTGATGGTGGACTGACGGTGTAAATGGTTTGATGACTGGCCGAATATGTGTGATGTGATCGGCGCTGGATATTGTATAGTCGGCCGTTAATATCATCGTGTTATTCTTGCATTAAACTTGACAATGCATCATAACAATTTTTATAGTATTATTCTAACCAACATGAAATATGGTATCCATTCTAATGGACCCGGATTCGCGCAATCGAGTGCGGCGCACGGTGATTGTAAAACTGTTGACACTTTTATGAGCACACTGACAGATGGTAGTCGTTTAGCACGTAGGGGAAAATATTAATAGAAACAAAGTGCAGTCAGTCCGTGAATTGATTGGATGACAGTTTTATTGGATGTGGATTTATAGTGCGATTAGATAACTAAGAAAACGAGTTGAATATTGGTGCTGACGTAATGTACTTCTACCGTAATAAAAAGATAATTTCTGTATGAGTTTATCGCCAATTATAATAGGCATGACTAAATCAATCTATCGTTGTTACGCGAAACAAACGTTTATTCTCAAGTATTTCTTGAAAAAAGGTTGATTATTGATTGTGTGTGTCACAATGTTGTTTGACATCACAACTGAATTTATGAATACTAAATGACAAATGTAGTGCTGCATGATTCAATATATTTGATGAATCGACATGACAATTATGTACACTCACCCTCAGTTGATTTAACCTGTGACGAAACACAAAAAGAGTCTACTATGGCGCAAAATACATGTTCATGATGTTACAATCGAATACTGAACCGAAAAGTTATGAACAGTGAGTGACCTTTTCAAAAAAAACTATTTATCGTGAAAATGATTCGATGCTTCTATGTTTTCTACTGAAAGCGGTTTTTCGCTTTTAAGCTTTCGCCAATTTCAGCCAATTGTAAACTGTGACGCATTTCGTTTCAAGGAGTGCGCCATTTTACAGGAACACGATAAAACCATGTAGAAGTACGTACGTCAAATCATGTAAACAGTGTTTTATATTCGACTAGCAAACCAACATGATTTCGGACAGTTAATACACCAAGTGGGAGTGTTCACAGAAGTGGTTCATACTCCGTGGTTCAGATTAATTCTAGCTTGTTTTCAACCATTTTACTCAGCAAAAAACACAAAAATTAAAAGCAACAACTGGTGTTGTTTATTAGAGTTAAGATTCGACATACCTACGACACATCCACCCTTTAAAATGTACCATCATGTAGTTTTCAGCCTCACCAAAATGATGTTTTTAGTAGTTTAACTAATGAACTCGTCCAATTTGCAACGCAAAAATGGACGACCAATTATACAAGTACATAAATGGAGATTTATAACTGTACATTTAGTAACGAGCGAGTCGTACTGTGCAACTTTGGGTGGTTGTTACCACGATTGCACGCATCTGTGGCCCAGGCTCGCAATAATAAAACCGTCTTATTCCATAACGGAGAAAAAAACTTGGGTGCCAGATTATTTGCTGCAGTATAATGTTCTCATTTCTTTCAAAGTTGAAGATTTCAAGCAATTCATCCGCCACTCTACAGTAAACACTTTTTGTTGCAATGTAAACTGACAAGTGATTTGATGCATGAGCCGTGTTAACTCAACATTCAAGGTCGCTTGGCAAACCAATCAACTACTTTACTACGGAAAACTACGGAAAAGTCGAAGAGACGCCGGTTAAAACTAACATGCTTTATTTAGTCAGAAGGTATATTGCTACTGAAACAATGAAATCAAAAGCAAATTAGCCTAGTAGAAAATTACAAATAAGAGAACGAGGGAAGATAAGAAATTTGTAAGATAATAGAAGACTGCATTTCAGTTGTTTGAAGAGACCAGATACCAGTAGCCATAGACTAGACAGGACAGGCTCAGTCAGCCTCCTCGAATCTACAAGTAGACGTCAGTAGTTCACCCGACTATACCTTGATGCCTAAAGGCACCTTGGTTTGTGTTACCCTTTTGTGGTGGGAAAGGAAAAGGTTGAGTTAGGTAGAAGAGAGGGAAAACATAGTATGAAACGTATGAAGTATAAACAACAAATGAACAGGAAGTATTCTTGTGAAAAAAAACTTTAATGTTATCGCTAGCAAATTGGATTTAATTATATGTAAATACATAGGTCGGACATAAAAGTTAATGACTGTTCGAACATCATATTTACAAGTAGTTATTAATTGAGTGGTTGACAGCTTGATCAAGATGAAGTCATCACACAATATTCAGTGACTGACATACAGACTGACTGACTGACTGACTGACTGACTGACTGACTGTTCGGCGGTGTTCGGTCAAGGCCGTAAACTGATTGGCTGACAGACTGACTTGACTGGTCAGTCATATTGTCGCTAACCAATGCGGATTAACTGCTCGACTAAAACTGTATTTTCAAGAACATCAATTTTAAATATTTAGGGTTGTTCTAAATTTTGACAAAACTATTGTAAAAGTCAAGCTCCGTAATGAATTAAGCTTATGGGGTTTCAAAGCACCAACAGTTTTGTTCCATGATCATTGTATGGCGATCACACTCTCATTATTGTACTGGTCGGTACCACCGTATTGATCTGGTCAACGTATTGTTATTGGCAAATACTATTGCTAATACTAATACAACCATTATTTTCCCATTCTCATATTCACTATTTCCCATCATCAGTGTAGAAAACTGTTGATTCATTTCCCCACAGTATTGTCAATAGTTTTACAGTGGCTTTGTTCATTGGATTCTCATCGCACGAATCCGTCAGGTGCATCAAACAGATAGCATAATTCATTTCGGGTAGAGTAACACCTTAATTAAGTTATGCGCTTACATTCACGTTTTTAAACCAGGGAAGAAAATCCTAATATGATAAATGTGGTTTGCCAATGGTATGATAATGAATAAGAACTACTTGGCTGAATGTTGTGATAAATTATTATTATACTTCAACAATCATTTAAATTCAAACAACAACAATATAAACGTTTTTGTACGCTGCGTCTTGCGACAGCGATTTACTGCCGCCGTACTGCGTAACCCGTAAACTGCTCCAGTACAAATTGTCTGGCGATAAAATAAATGTAAAGTTGATAGGGTTATCGTGAGCGTAACAAAATCATATCAAACCCATACCAGTAAAATACAACAAAGTTAGTGTACTGTTATTATATTGGATATACAGGGTGGGGCAAAAGTAACTATACACTTGTTGGAGGCCAATTTCTCAAAAAAATAATATTGAGTGTATATGATGTTATTAGCAATATATTCGTTATTATACCTGAAAAAACCGATTCTGATGTCTATTTGACCGTATCTTGAATTATTCTCAATTTAAAATAGGATTTTCAGTATTTTCATGGTTTTTCCTCTTTTTCATGTCCTTAATTGACCTCATGGTCTAATCAAAATCCTCAATAAAGAATAAGAAGTGTATAAAACGTTTCACTTGATGTATCTGAATGAGAATCGACTGATTTCAACTTCAGAATATCCCTATGGTTCAATTCGATACGGATAGTATGGTAAGGCCCGTGTTCAAAATGCCCAAACCAATTTTCGCGGTTTTTGGATTATTGACAAAACAGTTCAAGTTAAATGTTTTAATGGACCCTATGGTACTAAAATAAGTCAATAAACATGAAATACATTGTTTTTAAATGATAAAAGCTGAAGAAAAAAAAATTTGAAATTTCCCGATTTCAGACTAAAATCTGTGATTTTCGTGGAAAAAGAAGCAATTATTCTATTTATTATGCATGAATGTGAACTTACTCTTCTGTTAAACGTTTAAGAGTATTTTTCAACATTCTGTATTACATAACAACATCAGTTTTCGTCAATTAACAGTTGATATGGCGAGATAACTGCCAAAAATCACTGAAAACAACCGGAAATATGGCGAATTTCGAGAAAAAGACGCATAACTCATGAAATAAAACGTTGTAAGTTAAAATAAATAGCAGAATCAAAATTTTCAGGTGTTTTAGCATCGGTTTGGATTGTTTAATCATATTGATGCTATATAATTTTTTGGAGAAATTGTGCGTCAACAAGTGTATAGTTACTTTTGCCCCACCCTGTATACTGTAAGTAGCTCCAACATTTCAGCAAATATGTACTGTAAAAATACGGCTGACCGTCATGTTACAAGTACTGTATGAAGAAATCGCCGGCCGCAGTCATATTTGTCAAGCTATATTCGGGGAAGACTGTATTCTACGAGGTTCTGGCAGTACAGTACCTTTGTACACTAGAGTACTGCGCCCGTGGGAAGCATTTTGCATATTGATGGGGAATGGTGACTGTCGGCAGTTGCAACAAAGGCACCATCACTACTGTAGTAAGAGTCATATCTTGCATACTTACCGTATATTTTAAAGATCGGTTCTTTTTTTCACCAGTACTATACAAAAACTGTTGATATGAATCACTTTTATTAGACTGAATATACTGTTCATACGATGTGAACAAGCTGGCGATCGTATTCCGCATAGACGGACATCAATTCCAGGCAGTGTTTGTACCATAACGAGGCATTCATCTGAGCCGATTGACTATTGTCATCAACACACCATTGTTGTTATAACAAAACTATAGCTTATTTTTGAACTATAGTATAAAAGTACGTTGCAAGTTTCTTTAAATGGGTTTCCGTATGTAGAAGTTGCAAAAACATATCATTAATGTCTGATAATTTTCATAGTTCAAAACACATAATGTTTGACAAATTTGAGTTCTCCGCGAATATACGTATTTGGTGAGGCAATGTTAGATGTTTGCTTCACTACAAAATGAAGAAGAGATAAACAAACAAACATGGAGGGACTTCTGGGTTTGAAGCCAACGCGTCCGACCAACGGAGCCATTGAAGATAAGCCCGATTGGCAGAATGAGGTACTTGTGGTCGGTGGTATTGGCCAACCAAATAACTACATAACAAAAGTGCCAGTGGCGGGAGAAATTAAGCTGGAAAAGAAGGCTCGTTTCTTTAAAATATGAAAGTTAGAAAATGGATTGACAGAAATTTTGGTTTTCCCGGTATGTTGAACTGAGGTGGCTGAACTTTGTTACTCTTTATAGTGAGTGAGTTGGGCATCGGCAAACATACTATGGCATAAATAAATACGTATGTACACATAGATATACATATATGTATGAATGTACCATCATAGGCCGGCAGGCAATGGTTTATGTACATAGATCGGGTTATTTATGATCGTCTCTTCTAATCAGATTGTATTGATGGTATTCAATCAACATTTATGTGGCTCAAATATTGAAACCAATCTATTCCAAGGAACTGCTTTGGTATTATATTACTACAGAATGCCTGTAGCATAAAATTGTATACGATGTATATTTGTTGTACAGTAGTATGATTGTAGAATATAACAATATGGTATCTCAATAATTTATGAAAACAGTGAGAACAATTAGACTCGAAAGTTGATAGCAAAAAGTGAACTTGGCATTGTCCGGCACAATAACCTCAGGTAAATAGTTGACGTATTGCATAATCACTACCGTTGCACTTGAGAAGATAATGGATGAGTATACAAGGCACGGATAGCAAATAATGACATAGCCGGTTGATGATAATGATGTCAAGTTGAACGCCAAAAAAGCAAATGTCAACGTTGTGAATCTGATTCTGATGGATGGGAACGGGTTACTGATTCACAATTGGTTTGCACTCTAACAATGACACATTTGCAATGCAACTTGGTCGCAAATCCAGATTATTGACGCCCGATGTCTTGGCAGTGTGGATGAAGAAAATATGCGCAAATATTTGCCAGCCACTGGATAACATTCGTAATCGTAAACACATTCAGTGAAATGTCATTCCAGTTGTCCGATTATACTCGGCACAAATTCAAATACACGTCGGGTTGAAAGTCGAAGTTTCCGACCGATCACAACAAACATATGTAAATAAACTTTCATTCATAGCAGAGCAGAGTTTATTCTGACTTCATCATTCTTTTCAGACAAACTTAGTGAAGACAGAGGGGCTAGCAAAAACATCAAAATTGCTGTGTTGCAGGTACAAGATACACAAAGCCGTTCAGGTCTTATAAAAAAAAATTTATCGCAAAAAAAGTTTTGATTGACATGTATGCGTTTAATGTATGCCGCCATATGCATTACATTAGTATGTAGATGTGAACCGCAAACAGATGTTGATTGTGACTTGAACGCATAACATCACTGAATCAACTCAAGTTGTCTCTGTTGTTGTCCCAACATTGAATCGGATCAGTCGAGGACAAGTTATTCCGGTGACCGGTTGTACACGCGACCTTTGTGAGTGACGGGCCCGGCCTCCTCACGTGCCGACTTGATGCCGGCTTTAATATACTTGTAAATCTTTATTGTTATGTTTTGATTTGGTTTTTTGTTTATTTTTTAACTCACCGCGAACTTGTACCCGTTCTTTTCATATTGTGATATCAGATATCGGACACATTACATTGTTCTATAGCAGTCTAGATGACCGTATAGCGTACACAAGTACAGTACTCTATACAATACTCTCCATCAAGAATCGATACGTTCCTAGAACTGTCAGTACTTAAGTGAATGTCACATACCGGATGAGCCACTTTACCGAGTTTGTAACAATAGTTGAGCACCTGATATGCAATCGGTGACAATACTCACAAATAAACAAAAAAACGTGTACTGTGTCAATACGCGCAAATCACTTTGGTACACCGAACATCAAAGACCCAGAGACGAACACTGGACTCAATTCAAACGATGATGACAAAAACGCAAGACGAGTTCGTCAGGCTTTTGACAACAACGAGTTTAGAGTCCTCATTGAATAAAAACGGGCATACAGGTTTTTGACAACAAATAATATTGAAATAATACATTTATTACAGTTCTTTATTAAATGTATAACGCATCGAAAGAAGTTGTATAACGCAATTGTTCAATACGTTAGTATAGTGTGTCCAACCTTTTATGTCATCGACGACCTGAATCAGCTGCATGTTGTTGTTCACGATCAGGTTTGTTGTCTGTACGCACTCTTCTATATCGTCGTCGTACTCAAGCCCGCAACAATACAGCTTCTGACCAAATTTACCATATTGACGCAATGTTTTTCCCATTTTTATATGAGAGCTCTGATGGTTAGAAATAATGTTAAGATTAAGCAAGAAAGTTGAATATCTTTGGATGCATAAAAGGAAGGCATTTTTTGTTTGAGCTAAATTCAGGTAACAAAATGAAATGGTTCGTTAAAATAAGTTGCAGTAAAAATTACTAAAACCTCTGCTGCTCAATAAAAAGTGTTTCAAGTGGATAATATTGAAAAAAGAACGATCAAAGCGTCCTTTTTGCGGCTTTGAGTTAGCAAGTTTATACTATAAAAAATGTAAACCAAATGGACTCGTTCTGTATAAGTAACTAGTTTTATCAACATATCAATCTATTTCATGTACTGTAGAGGCATACACACACATAAAACGACACTGATTCATCAAGTTTGAACGAACCGCACAAACCATACTGATTCACTGTGGGTGATGTTTTGGAAAAGTAAATAAACTTGTGGCTATCACCGAAAATCGTACTTTATTTTGCACGTCTTTTCATTTTAAGAAATATTTTACGATGTGAACGAATTCATTTAAAACACAAAAACGACGGCGAGAAAAGTCCGAAAAGCACGAAATACGCAGGAATTTGTTACTGAGCGAATTCGCGACGACCATTTAATGATGTAACAACTGTCTAAATAGAATCAACTGAGAAAACGAATGTCAGGAATAACATGGATGAAAACCGAAGAAAATATTTTTTCTAATAAAAATAAGCTAATATAATAAATATTTGTTATAAATTTTTGTTATAAAATTTTTATTATGAATATTTATTTACAGTTTATATAATAACCTGTGACATCTCTGATTTACTTTTTTTACGTTTCTATTTAGAACCAGATATCACAGAACAACCAAGTCAGCTGACCATCAGTCATAATTGTACCGAACGGTTGTACATGTCTTACATGGATGTACGTATACCGATGCATGTTATGGTGTAGATGAAAGCATGTAAAGTGTACATATCTAGAAGCAAGAGTTGAGCACACCAAGCTTCTTCTACCAGCACATCAAACACTCGGTTTTTATACAAAAAAACTCAGACGTTAACCGAATAATACAAGATTATATTCAACTTCAAAGGTTTTTTATAAAAGTATTGGATAAATATTGGAGTTGCATCAGAACAAAACTACTCAATATGTTTTCCGTTACTAAGAAAACGTTTTGGGTGCAGGTAAGTAGATATTCCAAACAACTCACAAAAACAACGTTTACATGCCCTACATAATACAACAACATGACATCAATCCTTTGCCAAAACAAATCGACAGGGCCGTGGTGTTGACTAAAAACCAGTTTTACTTTAATTGAGTTGTTGGTTCTACGTTTCTATGTACACAGAGATTTATTGATGCTTGATTCTGTGAAACACATTTAGAGTAAACGGATTGAAAAAGCCTTTCATGGGCTATTGTAAACATAAGCACATGAAAACAGCTTTGTGCAAATGAGTCGTTGTGGCCAGTTGATTTTCTTGTATTTATTCGAAGTATTTAGTAAAAAGCAGTTTAAAAATGTCAGTAGTTGTGAATGTGATGTGCTATGATAAAGCTGAAACTAAATGCAAGTGAAACGGACTGTTGACTGGCTGTTTGCACAGATGTACATGTAGATAAAATGTGGTACATACTGTACGTTGCTGCGCTGCTTCACATAGATTTCGATGTTTAGTTGAAATTTTGATGAATATGTCGAAAAAACCGCAAGGTTTACACAATAAGCTCGAAGGCCTGGATTACAGCAACCTATCGGCAATATTGTAAAGTGACGTCAAGAAAATGGGTTCAGGATAACTGGGTGATCTTCGGTTCTCAACGTTCGGTTGTATCAATAATCTTATTCCATTGCCACTCGAATGATTCCACATCCTGTTTACTTAGCACTTACAAACTGATACTGAATCCACCAGTGCTACGTTTTTCTTACTTGTTACGTTCGGTTACCAGGCCATTGGAATCTGCGTCACGTTGCTTTTTAATGTACACGATTTTATGGCAAGTTTGGTTTGTTGCACGTCATCACATGCATACAGTATATTCAACCAGTTGATTGTCATAATAGCCGTAATAAATATAAAGTACATTAAATTCACCAACAACCATGACACCTGATACAGTACTTATGATATAATACTTAACGATTTTGTCATATGTGACCAACATCACAAATGCCAAAATACCATATGTTTGCAATAAGAATAACGATGTTAGTTTGAAGTACTGATTTCTATATTGCGAACGACATGTTTCACTCTGTGTCTGAACTGACGCTAAAACCATTTCTGACCTAGGCAACGAATCTCTGCCGTCGTTAAGTGTGAAACTAGTGTGTTCACTTAAAAAACTACATTCGATTCGAACATGTTCTACAAGCGATTGTTTAAAGGAATGAAACGGTTTCAGAGAAGATGGAGAACACCGATTTAAGTCAAGAAATTTCCTCAAACGACCGAGTGAAAAGAGGTGCGTATAATGTTTTACTTTTATTTTAACTAGTTAAAATGAATGGAACGAGTTCTGGCCAACAAGGAACCGAGGACTAGAAGCAGGTCATTTCCCAACCCAGCTGAGTAACGGAAATGACATCTGCGTAAAGATCGTTCACGAAAAGTACATTAACAAAACTGTAGATAATTTTCAGATAGGTCTTGAATAAATAACCAAATAAACAACTCTAGTTGTTTATCAATCTGTACTTACATACTATACTGACATGTTGTGCCTTTGTGCTTGATACCAGCAGCCAATAAATATTTATCAGGTACAACAAAGTCTGGAAATTTTCTTTTCGTGTGCAAAGGGCGCACACAAAATTTTTTATATAATATTTGACAGGCGTTTCGATCATAAATTAACCCCCACATCACAGAAACTTTTGGCATTGGGTGCCTAAATTGGTGCATCTTTATGCAAAAAACTTGAAGTTCTTTATCTCACGATATAATCGGTAAAAAAAAAACTTTTGTTCAGATAAAAGTTCGTTTTTTTCCTCATAATGCAACCACGAAAAACTCAAAGTAAAAACATTTAATTGTTTAGAAAACATGCATTTTATATCGCACTCAATTTTCGCTCCGAGACCAGGTGCCAAAGGACGCATTTGTCATAAGCAGCAGTGCATAAAGTTTTGCCATACCATTTTCAATGCATTATATTGTGTTTGTTTTGAGTTTCTTATTTTTCTCATGTGTAAAAATAGACGATCTCACCTCTGAACAAAAGTTTTCAATTTTAAACCAATTCTCACGTGAGTTATAGAACTTCAAAGTTTTCTTGCATAAAGATGCGCCAATTTAGGCACCCAATGCCAAAAGTTTCTGTGATATGGGGGTAAGACTCTGTGTGTGTGATTTAGGTGTTGCATTGAACCAACCTGATATGGTATTGAAGCATGATCGTGACTGCTGCAGTACCCCGTTGATTCCAGTAGCATTGTTTTGTGGTCGCATGTACGATCTGACGGACAGAGTTTCATCGACGGATTTGCCAGCGACGTACGGTTCCGTGTCCCCCACCAACGACATCTGCCAACACAACACTGATTCCTCGCACATGTTGCTCGTATAAATTGACGTTCACTTTACGGCAATTCAGATGTCATTCTCATATTGTACCACCGATACGATAACTTTGAATCCGGAATACCGACAGGTCATACCGAGAATAGTTTGTGGTGCTTATTTACTGATTTGATGAATAATGGTTACATTGTTACTGAAGTACAAAAACATTCAATAGATGCTGGATGTTTACTGGTAGCGAAATGAATATCAACCGACAGGTCATTTAAGAAAGTCTTTAAAATATTTCAAGAATAACATCATAACATTGTGCTGCCAAAACTTAGTGGCCAACGCATAAAAGTTTACAACATTCCACACCCAAATAAAGGTAACGGCAATTCCCAATGCAAGGTGTGATCAGCAGACATGCAATAACAACTAAAATGGGCTAGCCATACCGTTTTACCGCTTCCAACCCGAAACCGCCTTTCCAGCGCCAATATTAATTTCCGCGCGTCACAAACGTGCGTCGCGTGTACTTTTTGCATGTCCCATTTTGGGTGGCATGGATACATTTGTGGAAATTTATGTGGAGCATTCAGTTCCATGCAAACTTGGACGTACATATGTGATAAATAAGCATTGAAATAATAAGCCTTTGCTCGTCATGAAACAGTTGGTTCACTGTTACTATGGTAAAGCAATTTATAATGGGTTACTTACTCTTCGTCTTCATAAATGTGAGAAGTTTTATTCTCCAGGAAAGGGTATATTTACATAAATAAGTTTGACTCGTGACGTACGTAGTAAATGACAATCATTTTACCTGAGTCGACCATACAAGGAACTAAATATTCAAGTTGTTCAAGTTATATTTATAGAACGGCAATGTTTTTCTACAGTGCGATTCAAACTTGTGTGAACGTTGAATGTTATGTTTGAATAAACGATGCCGTCAACGGTTGTGCGGCAGTGCGATTGTTATCGTTACTTTGAAAAACGATTAGTTGCATTGAAAAACGATAAGTTGCATTGAAAAACGTTCGTTCATCCACTATTAACATCGAGAATTTTTAAGATCTACATAATATGAATGTCAAAAGTGCCACTGACTGCACGCCGAACAGAAAATTTTTGCAGAGAGAAGTTTTGAAAAAGGGGCGTTTGTGTGTGTAATGGATATGGGTTCACTGGCTACACAAACACAAGTTACTGCCTTTTGATGGAACGTGTTCAAACTTTGTGAAAAATCATCTAACGGAGTTCGGGTTCTTCGGTCCGATGTGAACTCTTGGTTACTGTAATATAAAGTTAGCTTTCTTATGAAGTATTGAAGCTCATCCAATATTTATTCCGGCTGTTCTTCATTTAAATACATTGATATTTTTATACAATCGTTTAATATGCCGATGAACCTGAAAAACATCTCAAGACCAAGTACTGTAAGCGTTAAACTTTAACGCATGGGTAGGCTGTTTACCGCATGGGTATAAAAGGCAGAATTTTGTTCCAAAGGCATTAATACATAATGGACTACAGTAAGTACATACATAAGTGGAATATTCATGTTCCTGTATCGAGCACAGTTTGTGACAAAACACTTGTTTTCATGTTTGGAATGCAAACACGGACGCATAATCGTATCAACTTGTCATGCTGGAAGGAAGGAAACGATAAATGTTCTCATGTGTGGGTGATGTTGGTTTCTCTGACCAAACACAGGGAAAACAGCGAATCGGGGCGGAATATTCAGCGAGCAGCTACAAATCATTACGGCACATTCGGTTACCACACAACCGACATGGCAAAATGTGCTTATTATTAATGAATGCCAGGGAAGCAGGGCACGTAAAAGACCAAAGGAGGATGTATCCATCATCATATCACCGATATTACGCTTATTACTCAACTATTTAGAGGTCCATTCACGGTGGAGAAATAGATAATAATTTTCGTATTAACTTCTTTACCGATTAAATCTCAGATTATTGAAATGTTTATTTATGTTTTTCAAAGCGAATAATGGAGTGGTGACCGGAACATTGTTGCAATAAATCGATTATGGGACTTGAAGAGTGTAAGATGAACGTGCCCAAGGTGGCATATAAAGGTGCATTTGTGGCATTATACGCTGCCGTGCGTTGATTGCTGCGTAACATCGTAACATATAGCGTACGTTGTTACGTTACGCGGTATGGCCGCAATGGCACATTTACGAGCGGGCGTAACAACGGAAATCACGACCAATCGCTCACCAACCAGATCAGCATTCGGTCACTGAATCAGTGACTGACTGACTTCATTGCTGGTAATGTATTGAGCGCTGAATGACCGATGTGTTGTGACTTTTGACTGTGAGTGTCCAGTCTTAATAACATCCATAAGTGGGTGCCATTCCGCAATACTTATGCTCTGGGACACCAACTAAATATGACTAGTGGGAAGGAAATATTTTAACTGTTTCATAAAATAGAAATTACTCCCTTATCTGACCTTAATATGATAAATGTCCTGTTGTTGCGGCAACAGAACTAAAAAAAACACCAGTTGTTGTCGTCGAAGTATGTAAACCGAATGGTTGATAAATTGAGTGATCGACTGACAGACTGAGTAACTGACTGACTGCCCAACACCAAATCCAGACCAAATAACTCAGTCACCAACATGTCAGGGTCGCATACACAAAATAGTCATCGTTTTCGGTCCATTCAACGAACATTCAGCAGTTTTTTATGGGGTAGGGTACAATGGCGAGCAAAGAGGTTGCGCTTCGCGGCGAGATCATTGCTTGAATGCAAAACACATGTACAAAGTACGTATAATAATACCACATAACATGTTAGACATACGTACATATGCGGTTATGACTTGCAGTAAACTGGTCAGCCCACCCAAGTAGACAACCAACAGGTACATACGTAAGTAGACTCATATGCACAACACGAAGCTGAATCCGAGGTAGAAAAGTAAGCGGGTTGGCTGGAGCCACGATCATTATTTTTGAGTGCAGAGTCAAAAATGCTGTTACAAAGCTCAAATTTCAGTAAATCGCTGAACTACCTTTGCAAAAACTTTCGTTTGCTTACTGAGAAAGTACGGGAGCAGACCTGCAGGTTTGTAAGTTTTTCCCAAAACTACTTCCTTCAAAAAAATATTAGGAAATTTATATTAGCGCTTCAGTAAAGCGTGCTATAGTAGTAATAGGTTGGAATGGAAACAGGGAAGCATATGACATTCTTTCGGCTGTTTTCCAGTCATTAAATGAAGCCAGATTACTTTTGTTTCAGTCATTGAATCGTTATAGCCATCAGGAAAATTTTTGTCGAGTTCTTTAAGTTATTGAATGCATAATATTTTACATTGCAGTCATTTAATCGAATTGAATTTGTCAGAATATTGAGATTAATATAAGCGCTTGCATCCGCTACTGTGTTACACGAACCAAACAGAACTAAGTACCTTTTTAGTACCTCTCATAAAAAGGGTAAAAAACGACGGATGTTCCGTTATTTATGTAATGTGGCGGGTATAACGGGATCATATTTTGCATAACAGACTGAATGTCGGAACGCACATAAGTATCTGTACGACAAATGTACGACATACTTTTCATGTTCTATTCAAGGAGTATTTGCAACGCGGCAAAAATTGAAAACTAATGATAATAACCAAATTGTTTAACTCATTGCAGCTTACAAGTCGAATATCATTATTCTTTTTCGGTAATGTCACGGCACTCTAGTAGACTTGGACATCGCAATTCGTGAACGTCGTGCCAAAGGGGGCGTAAGTGGTGATGACCCATTAGGATGTCTCATCCAATTGTGCATAATCATACTCGATGCCATGCCTAGCACTCGTTCCAAATAAAACATAATAGACGAGTCGGTTGTAATACTATTGAACAAACGAGAGAAAAAATCAAATCCACTATATGTATTTACAGAGGACCATTGGTCATGCACATGAACTGAATAAATAAAAAAAAGTTTGAGCAAATACTATGCTAACGTACCTTTATCGATGTTCTTTGGTGTTTTTAGCAGCCAGTTGTCGCTCATGTTGATCGTGCCATTACCATTTCTCTGTTCCACATGTCGACGAGGCATCAGTGGTGTCCAACATTTCCTCTTCAGAATCGATACTTTTTTAGCCGCATTCCTCGGCAGCAGCGGCGATTCAGCCGATATAAAAGGACGTCGAGTCGGGTTGGGTGACTCAGAGGATCTGGCTGGTGTCTTGACCGACGACGATTTGGATCGGTTTTTGTCAACTTGATTTCGCCGTTTCTGATCCGAGTTGTTGTCTGGCAACGTGCCGTGAACATCTGGTGTTCCGTCAGGTATTACTGTTTTTGTGGCAGTTGTATTATCAGACTGAGTTTTGTCCACATTACGACGGATTGATTTAGGAGATGGAGCAAACAGCGAACGAATGTCCAGTGAAAAGGCACCGTCTTTGCAAGAATTCGTTGTTTTGATTTCGGCCGTGTGCCGTCGATATTTGGTTAATAGTGCCATGTTTGATGTGGTTGTTGTTGTTGTTGTTGTTGTTGTTGTTGTTGTTGTTGTTGTTGTTGTTGTTGTTGTTGTTGTTGTTGTTTTTGCTTTAATGTTTTATTATCTGATGAACTCAATTATTGGTTTAAATAAGCGGGTAAGAATGGTGTTGCATTGGCTGTGTTGTGCCCTGATGCTCCAAGGAGTTGGCACCCGTTTCTCGCCAACCAAAACGGCTGTTTGTTTCACTGACTCCCGGGCGCTTCAAACTCAAAATGGCTTCGCAAAACTGTCTAAAAATCGGTAGGCGGTCACGGAATTGGTTGCCTGAACCTCAAGGGGACGTGACGGGCCCGTCGGACGGGGACATCTGGCAGGAACCGTAAGCCGGGTTGTGTTTTGTACGTACATATAATATGGTATATATGGCATGATGGCACCCGTTTCGCGCCCCAAGTGATTGATTCCGTTGCCGGCTATATTTCAAAACTACGGGCTACGAGCTACGGGCACCCGAGTTTGTTGCATCCGCACTTTAATGTATGATACTCGATTTGGGGCACAACGACGGCACATGCAAACAAGCCACAGATAATCACTCACGTCGTGGTATTGTGTCGTGTGCCTGCATCAACCACGTAAAACTCGAGTGAACCAATCAAACTGATAATAAATGTTGGTCGAATAAAAGTTTGATGCGGTGCTGCTGGTACAAGAGTCTGCAATGGTCTGGCATATGAATCGGTGTGCCAAATCGGGGCTGGTGTTTGTACCTTGGGGAACGGGCACTCAAATCAATGTTACTGCCATTATGTATCTGATCAGGATACGGTATACATGTAGGTTATTATAATGATGAGCCGACGGAGCGAGGTGGACTTCTGCGCTGATCGGGTCAGAAGAATGGTTGGATTGCCGAGGACTCGTCACCAATTGTTTCTTGCATTCGAAGGCAAGATTGTTGGTTGGTTGAATGTAGTTATGTATTTGACAAGATATGGTGTTAATTGGTTGAAGTTATTATTTGGCAACTTGGCAACTTATTCGTTGGCAAGGTCGCAGTTTACTTATTCAAATCGAAACACAAAAAAGGATATGCAAATCGATATGTCGTCTTTACTCGGGGCCGTGCCGTCTCGAAGAAAGTGAAATGTGTGGTGTGGTGATTATAGTATTGAGTGAATGGCCGTTTGTTGCTATGCTCATGGTTTTGTTGTTGTTGTTGTTGTTGTTGTTGTTGTTGTTATCGTTAAGAATGCGATGCCCGATGAGTGATTGAATTGAACGACATGCATTTATTCAATTACACGCATCTTATACGCGACAAAACTTGTAGAATTTCAATGTCCGTCTTTTATGTGAATGCGATTTTATGGGAGGTAACGGTCGAGACGCATCATCGTAAACGCAAATTATTCTGACACCATCTTCCACTACCGGTTTTGACGATGCAGCGGGTGCCAATACGATCATCGCTGAATCAATCATCGATCAAACATTCATCATAACTATCAATTCACACTAAATAGCTTACATTCAAGAGTTACAACAATTGGGATGTCTCATAATTGAATCTCAATTCAATAACAATGAACTTTGAATTTTTTAGTATCTGTTATTGGGAAAGTAAGTCAGTTGACAGACCGGATACTAAACATAAATGTAAATACTGTCAGTGAGTTATTGACAATCACGATGTAATCAGAAGACAAGTAAACGAGTAACGCCGGGGGGTCGACTCGAGCGCCCAATATATCGAGTACATTACACGACCAATATTGTTTGCACTTGTTAAAAATTGTGTGTTCTCTCCGAACTTCAAGATAAATGTTGTCCTTATGCAATGTTACGTATAAAAACAGGCGTTGTAAAAACAACACGCGTTCCAATCTGAAAATCGCTCGCGGAGAGAAACAATCGCGAGTTTTTTTTCCGATCTCTATTTCTCATGTGAACATGTTGACCAAAATAGTGCAATAATGAAATGGATTCAAAACTCAAATTTTACTGGTTATAAGACCGCCAGTGACAAATGATTTACTAGCCCACAAATATTTTCAATGACGAAAATTAACAGTATTAAAAACTTGACAAAAATAATATTTAGCTTGTTGTGACTTATTTATTTCTCAATTTGGTTGTGACTTATAATAAGTATTAAAATGTGTGTGGAAAAAGGATGGCGTTTTGTCTGTTAATCGTAACACCTGGATCGGTGGGACTTTACGGATATGGTGAATAGACATAATCTGGTGTCATGACAACATCATCCAATGTATCGAGGTATGTACATATGTAGGTATCGCGTTCAACCTCAAATCAATCAACTCCACGCTTTTTCGCAAAACCGAACGCAAACACTAAAGAGAAAACTTGCATCGATACGGAGAGAAAAACGAAAACTTAGGCCCTATTAAATTTGATTGGTTGAAAAAACTCACTTGCTGACTTTCTAGTTTGATGTGAAACTTTGTACCTGTTCTTTCGTTCAGTCGTAACCATTTTGTAGTTCAAAAAGGCCGATGAAAACAAAGTGATTCAACTTTCCTGATTCGCTTGGTTTGTACGTGAAAATGAACGCCAATGTTTGGATCAGATTGTTTGCGGACACTCTTATGGTATACGTATACAGATAATTATGTACTATGTAGTATGAGTTGATGATTAAAGACACCAAGAATACTGATTTCAATAAACCAGCTTTTCGGTTCCAATACCAGGATCAGATCCAGTCGATCTGACTAATTTGACGACTTTCGCTGATAACGTGCATACGGATAATTTATTATGGGATTGCAAAAAGTCTATTGTGGATAGAAGAAAACATTCCGTAACACCTAATCAAATTTCGAGCAGCATTGTTCGTTTACGTAAATATCATATAAATAATACACTCAGAGAACGCGCTTACATAGGAGACAACAACCAATTACCAGCTAAAGCCACATCCAAAGATTACTTATGTAGCTTTACAAAGTAGAAGTTCAGTTTCCTCATTGTTATAACAAAAATGTCGAATGGTGAAAAAAATATGACTATGCCAACGTATGTACATTTGCATTGAAGATGGTCTGACTGGACCGTATATATGAAAATTTAATTACGCAGTTCGGAACTGATTAACATGAAACGACACATATAATAAGTACATAAGTGGTAACGCTTTCTTACTTCTGTTTCTGGTAAATCTATCATTAAAACAAATGCATTTGCAGAAGATGAGCAATGACCAACCTTCTTTTATGTGCTGCGATACAGTGCGATGCAACAGACTGCTGATCAAGGAACCAAGTCCTCGTCTCTGTTCACTTCGATTCGTCGTGTGTTCGGGCAGTGTTGTGCACCGTTTCAGGGGTCGCGGAAGTTCATACTCTTGTTGTTGTTGTTGTTGTTGTTGTTGTTGTTGTTGTTGTTGTTGTTGTTGTTGTTGTTGTTGTTGTTGTTGCATGTCATTTACGTTATTACATTCCATGTTGCAATCGTCGGTAGCCAACAACATCAACGGTTCCCTCGGCGTCATCGGACCAGGAAAATGTTCTGGTGGTCGTACACCAACTCGATGCGATTGCTTGGACATTGGTGGCATGTCCATAGCCTTAAATGCCATCTTAGATGTCATATTGGATGGTGTAGATGTCGTGCGCTTCAGTGAGTGTACGTACGGGTTCAGGTGATGTGGATTCATTGTTGTTGTTTTAGAATAATATGGTAATAAATCCAATTAGCGTAACGCCGGGTCGGTTTAGAAATGGAGTTGACTCAGCAGAAGTGCAATCGGCGATTTATGACCGTTGACCACAACTCTGAATATGACGAAACCAGTATTTATGATCTATTTCATGTCGAATGTCATTTGTTATGCGGTTGCCGATACTTAAACTCGCCGGAGTAAAGTGCTCTGAAATGGGTTGCCATAATTTCAAAGAAAACAGTCGAACTGGGTGGTCGAACATAAAATGTGTTCCAAGCAGTTTTACGATGAACCGGTAGGGTTGCGCGAATAAACAGATTAAACGACTTTCTAGTTTTTATATCTAGAAAGTGATTTGTTCACGTTCTGACAGGACGTTAACCACCAATTATTGTGATGGTAAATTTTATGAATGTGAGATATAAACGTGCATCCCTTCTCCTATCCGCTACTGCCCGCTCCAGCTCTTCAATGTTTCCGGTAATGAGTTGTATTCGAAGATTTCAGTGTGGTCTGTCAAACCTGAACGAAAGGAATTTACTGCCAACCAGGTAGTAAAATAGAGGAACATTGTCAGTTGTGTGTTGCATAATAGATGTTACATATGTTACATATATATGTACTGGTATACTGGTTGCGTTGTCGGTAACGCTCAATCATCCCATCCCATCCCATAACAATACCACATCCATTTCGAACACGAGTGCTAGTGACGTCCGGGTGGAAAACATTTCACAGATGGCAAATATGGAACGAACTATTAGGTGATATTTTAAACAGGAGAAACCGTTTGATTCGTTTTGATGGTGGTTGAAATGAACATATGAAATTTTGACTAGTAACACTGTTAGGAGTGTAGATCAGGCATGTGTAAAAAGTGCCACTATCTTTCTCATTCTATGTTTTCCATCCCAACTTATAATTTTTATGGCCGTGGAAAAGTAGATGAATGTAATGAATTGATTACTTGGATGTAACAATTTAGTGTTGAAAGCCATTATCCTTGTCAATCAAGATGTACACCGATCAAAGGCAGATACATCAAATATTCAATTTAGTTTGAATTGAATCGGCCGAAATAATTGAACTCGCCCAGCATGAGCGATCAATAAAACTAATCGAAACCGTTTCGTGGTACAAATTCTATAGACGATCAATGACGTTTATTATTGTACGACGCGGGAAAAACATCAGACTATGTTTTTTACCAAATTTGGGACAAAAAATTTTATCTGCAAAAAAGATTGATGCAGTGGTCGGCAATAATAACATACTAAGTTTTAGGAGCTAATGTCTGTCCATGGAGCGAACATAATTCAATAATAGCAAACATAATGCAATAATAACGAACACCCAATTTACAGTGATTCGGTTAATTCGCGTGATAAACAGGTAAGTTGTTGGATGCAACGAACGTTGATGCTTATCAGGTAGTACTGGACAAGATGACTGGTAGACGCACGCGCTGGGTGGCAAATACACTCTGACACCCAGCGTTCAACACACAAATACTTTTAAGTATTCACTTTAACTATGTAGCCTAAAAATATTTAAACCGATTATGTATGGTACATCAAGATAACCTGATTTCATGACATGACAACGTGAACGATATGAGCTGTGACAACGCGCATCTCTTGAATAATAGCTCTATATATTTGAGTAATAAGAATAAGACTGAGTTAGGAATGTAAAAACCGGAAACTAGATTTGAGTATTTAGGAATAAGAATGAGTTAGGAATGTTACAAGCGGGCTCACTTTTCAGTCAAATCATTAAACCAAAATGAGTTAACGAGTTGCATTCCCCGAACGAATGCCTGAAATTGCCTATTTTCTGACGATCATTTCTTAGCCCGAAACAATGTAATGGCCGTGGCCGATCAAAACACCTGATAAAAATGCCAATCTCGGCCTGACGCAAAACTAGTTTTTTCAGCTCCGGTGACGCAAAAGAATGAGTTATCGAAAATTTTAGCCCAGATGTAATGAGAAACGTTGCAAACATTTAGGGAGCCGGTGTTGCACGGCTGCAACGTTGAAATATGGCTGCCACATATCCTTGTAGGAAACAAACTTTGAAAAATGACTGCACCCATAACATTTTGAAAGGAGAGGAGATAAAAGTCGCAAAATTCCCATAAAAAACGAAACGGTGGACATTTGTTATTTTCAGGAAAAAAATCTGAGAATATCCACTTTGAAAATCAACTGCGGAGTCTGCTCTTAGATCGTTAACACTTATGAACCGAGCGGCACCAGAACCGAACCCATACCCATTACATACATAAAACATACGTTCAGCGTCAGCACTTAATTATTTAGCAAACTACGCCACCGAAAACGTGTAAGTCGGTGTCAATTGGTATTGGATCGGGGAGAATGGCAGAATAAATGGTTACACTAGAAATGGGGCTTAGTGAAAAATGTGATAAAAAACGAATGAATGGGTGTCATTTGAAAATCTCGTAATTTTGAGATCCACAACGTTTGATCATGGTTAATGGTTCAGCCTTAAGGCCGAGTTCATGTCCCAGATTTTCATAATAAATGTGAAACTTTCTAAAATATGCTGGGTCTGGAAAACTCTACGAGTACACAATTCTGATACTGTAAGAGTGCTTCTTGTCAGTTAGAAAGGACTCTTAGTAAAAGAGTAACTTACACAATGTATACGCTTATACATTATCCATGAGTTAACTCAGATGAAAGTTCTGCGGTTTCCTTGAAAGAGGTGCAACTGGTATTTTCCGAATAAAAAATTAGTAACGCGAGTGAGCGAAGGGAACGTGGTTCGGTCGACTGAGGTCTAAGTGAATCAGAGACACACGCAGGCATGTTCGCAATACAAATTAACTTAACGGTACACGACCAACAAATGAACATTCTTTATTAGTATTACTGTAACAATTTTACTGCAACAGTGCTCATTTCTCATTACTGACTTGACTGTCAACATAGACACATTATAGTTTATTACTCTTTGAACAGTTTTAATGGAAAACTCAGAAAGTTCATATATGAATAGATAGATCTCAAGTAACATAAAATTCTTATGTGGAAAACCAGCAGATGTTTTTGGTTGACATTTGAATGTGTAACCTTGATGATCCCAGGCACACATTTGGGCTCAATAGCTTATGGCACTTCAAGCTTTATTTGGCCCCATTCAAGTGCCTATTCTGAACTGTCATTCAATAAAGAACGAGCGAACTTCAGCCAAGTATGTTTTTTTGGAAGTATGCGGGGATTACCACACTTAGTTTGTGAGAAACAACTGATGTGCTATGATTATGGTTGGGAGAAATATGTTCATAAATCATAATAAACATAAAGAACAGATGCACGACAGTTTTTATGCACCGTTTGAAACAGGGAGGCGATTTTAGACAAGAAAAAAAACAGATATGAGGAATGAGGATGTGAATGTAAGTAATGCCTGGATGACAACAATTAGGTGCCATTGGTAACGTACATAAATACGTAAACCAGAACGAAAAATGGCCGTAGTAATTGTGTGCTCACAAAAAACTGATAAACGATGGCCGAATAAGCCGATGAAAAATGGTGGCACGACGGCGAGCAATCGCCAGGCCAAAAACATGGCAACATCGGACGGCACTTTGCGATATTGGAACCCTGGGTGCCACGGCACATTCATTGCGATATTGCGATGGCACATCTCCATATTGGTTTCACATTCCAGAAGAAAACTTTCCATGAATCAATCGCGTTCATCACCAAAATGGTTTGCGTATTTTACCAGTTATGCTAAATTATAAAGCCTTGATGTTTGGTAGTTAATGCTCGGTTTCAAAGAAAAACAGTCTGGTTAACTCTTAGCTAATAAAACGCATCGGTGACCGCAAATTTGTATGCGAGGCGTTTTTTATTGGTTCAACAGTTTTGATAGCTATACACGGTTGTTAAGATGTAGGTGGGCTAGCTGCTAACTCAGTAAAAACTATCGTAGAAGAATATGTGCCTTATTCACTAAATAATGGTGCCAATGAAAAGTATTTTCGACTTTCGTTGCTTTGATATACAGAAAACAACAGAATTGGTCTGTTGGCATAGACATCGAAACCAAAAGAACAATTCACGATTGCACTGTTATGAGGTTGGTTGTGTGAAACGGTGCTAAGCGTCAAAGTTGAACGACAAATATTGGGTCGCGAGAGTAAACACAATTTTATAAATAATATTATACAGTGATGGTATGATAACAGAAATATGTACGGGCAGTGATAAGTGTGACAAGTGTACGTTGTTCTGCAATGTACATTTCATCCATGAATGTTACTCACTAAAAGAGGTTCATAGTTTTGGTTTTTGTGGAAACGATGAACTAGGTATATATAAAATATATATATTGAAGCTTCAAAATATTAAACCAATGAAGTTTTGGTATCGTCATCTGTAAATACAAACAGTGCGCTCTCAGTCAAACAAAAAAATCTAGCGCACTCAATCCCACCGGAACAAGAAAACCTGTGGATCAACAGACCAGCATCTCGACCTGCTAGCAGTTTTGAACAATTTTTTTCAAACAGATTTCAACATTAATATAAAACATAGTTTCCAATAAAGCAACCTGGATTCTGGAACGCAAGACGTTAGAATTTTCTTTACAACAAGAATTTCTCCATTTCTCAGAACAAACAACCATTTATGAGAATCCACGCATACAAAAGAATCTCACATCCAATTAAACCATTAAATTATGGGAAATCTGTGGAAAATGTTGGTTATGGCAATATTTGTATAATCGGATAATACCCTGGTTGGTTGGGTGGTTGGTGAGAACAAGTTGAGTGAAACTGGTGACGCGGATGAGAATGTCACTCACTCATATTTTGAGTGGAATTTCATCAAATACATTTTTTCCTAAAGCTGTATGAACAAGGTCGGATTCGATATCGAAATCATCTTAAAAATCTGAACGTTTATAAATTGGTGAACCCGTCTGTGAGCGTGTGAGATAGCCTGAATCCAGATTGCAGATATCTTATATGAGCATATTGCCAGCTGACTGACCACGTTTTCTACACCTAACGTAAGTAAACACTTATTATAGTATTATCTATTATATTACATCGAAGCCTCAATTATTATATCGGCTACCGATGTAGGTGGTCACAGATACATATGTAATGGTAAAACTGTGTTTGAAGTCAAGTAAAGTATGAAGGTTTCACAAAAAATTTCAAATTAACCACTTGTCATTCTCAACTTTTTGTTTAATTTATAATCGAATTATACTGTAGGCGCAACTCGAGTGAAACTGGAATCATTTACTGAAGTTCTTCAATTGCATTGCAAACAACTTTTCAAATAACACTCAATGGACTGTAGTTAACCGCAAACTTTGCTTTGTCGACCTTTGTAGTAAATGTGGAACAAAAGTTTTTGCGCCAATAAACCATACAGAAAGAGGTTAACATGATTATAGATTGGTGACAGTGAGAACCGATAAACGTATTGAAGCGTTTAACACGCTGTTGAAAGCACTTGTGTAGTACAATACTAAGAAGAAGTGTTACTCGTTTACACGTCATTTGGAGGCGTTACAGTAAAACTTGAAGAGGATGTCATTCTGTTGGACAAACAAATGGACAAGACCACCAGCATTATGAAGGATGGGTGCGATAACAGATGATTGAACCACTCAACTTCCTGATTGATTGACACCTGACTAACCAAGTCGTCACACTATTAGGGCGGCTAGCCAAGTCTTTTCTTAATCTATGATCATGTTGATCGCTATGAAATATAACCATTGTTTTCTTTATTTCATCAATGTCTAACAATCACAAATTATTTTCAAGTGATTGATCATTTGTGTTTGAGAAGGTGTGGTTGACTCATCTTGTCTTATCGGTATTTGTCCATCAACCATCAGAGATTCTACGGTCACCAATGAACGCTTCGTGACTCAACTGTTCTTCAGTTCAGTTGATGTAAGCATTTACGACCCCACACAAAACCACCGTAAACAAACCCGTGTTTTTAACCGAAATCGAGTTTTATTAAATTTAACGCATTGTAGTAAAAGGTGACCAAAAGTGACATGCTCTGTACGTGGCGAGCAGAAAAAACTCTGGTTATTAAAGTTTGATTAGACACGCCGGTTAATCGGATTAGGCAACTAAACCGAGCCTCAGTACTTATACCACCCACCCACTTACATATCAGGGGTCAATTCACAGTGCTGTCACCTTTAAAACTGTCAGGTGTTTTATGTAAACGTCATGTCTAGACAAGTTTACTCTAAATACGATTGATCAGAAAAAACGTACTGCATTTTAATTAAGAGATAGAG
The DNA here is from genome assembly GCA_964036265.1 of Daptonema setosum. Classification (NCBI taxonomy): domain Eukaryota; kingdom Metazoa; phylum Nematoda; class Chromadorea; order Monhysterida; family Xyalidae; genus Daptonema; species Daptonema setosum. Next base: position 14,279,187 of record OZ038447.1, read on the forward strand.
ATATGTATGTGTTTACCTGGCGTACATTAGCTAAGTTATGTACTGTAGTGATGACACGTCCGTCACTCACAACATATTCTATGAAAAACTCGTATACCAAATAAAAAACCAAAAATGACAAACACAAACAATCAAATAAGCAAACAAAGAAATAACCGGACAAAAGAATTGTATTATGCAAGCCACGGTTTGGACAGGATGTACGTCTGATCCCGGTAAGGTAATTCACATGCCCAATCTTGACCACAAAATCAAATACAACACACTACAGAACACTGCATCCAACAAATTTGGTATCCAATTGCAGTATTTTGGTTTTTGAAAAGTTCAAATTGCTTGATTGGAAGAAGCTATTTACTAATACGATATACCAAACTGTCGCGCGACTCATAGTATTTTTTAAATCCACTTTTCAAATCACGTGAAAATGAACAATCAGTACAAAACCATTTGTAATAATTGTGAGTCATGTCAAGAATGAAAACGCGTAACAGAGCCAATTAGAATGCAGTTCCAGCCGATTTCCAGTCAAAATCATAATTGTTCCTGAATATATGATCATGATTGTTCAAGTAGTAATCGTTTTTAACTGTAATGTTCACTGGTGTGTAACGTACAGTGTGTTGAATGAATGTACTTGATCTGTATTCATGTTTTGATGCATTGGTCAGCCAGAAAAGTAAAAACAAATACAAAACGTAGAGTTTCACAGTTGCATGCGTTATACATCTTCATAGATATATATATCTACATATGAATATACCTATAATAAATAAGTGATGGTGTTTGTTCAAATACAGTACTACTACAAGATAGGATAGAATGGTATGTATGACTGACATAGGAAGATGGACAAAAGTTGCAGCTTCCACAATACGTACATACGTACCGGTTCTTCTGACTGACTGACTGAAAATGAGAAATCATATTTATAATGATTCTGAATCATTCTGAACATGAATATTATTGCCATATGTACAGTATGTATAGACGCTCATATTATGTTTGGTTACTTGCCAATTGCTACAGGATTGTAAATCATAAAACGCAACTGCATGATTAGTTCAAACCAAGAACTTGCATGCATAGAAGCAGTAGTTTTACTTCAGCTTCGGGTGTCAGCGTTTTATTATTACCAACATATGAAACGATCCCAGATTTACTGTGCAAAATGTTGCCAATACTGTTATTGTGTTGTGATGCTCACAATATAGCATTTATTTCCGTTTTTCAATAACACTTTATTCGAACGAATCACGGATCATCAGCGAATTTTATCAAACCATTGACTCTTCCAAAGTTTATTTCCTCCCACGGTTACATCAAATTTTTTATACGGTAGTGAAAATGGGGTTTATGATGACATAAAAGTCGAACAAGTGACCAGGACCACACACATGCTCAATGACCTTACAAGGAGACGCTCTTAAACCAACATCTATAATCCGTTTTATCTGCTCACCGGCGGAGCGAAATCATGTTGTTTTTATTCCATGTTACCAACCAAGTATCAACCGGCTTTTATTGCATTTGTTTCTATAGCTCGATATGTTTCTCACAAAATTGAAGCGTGTCTGAATAATGAACAACAATTACTCTTACTAAAGTTAGAAAGCAGGAAACTTTTTCAGGTAAATGTAAAAGAAATTCAATGTTGGACTCTGAGAGGTTTTCGTGGAGTAATAATATTCTACTTGCTAACGTACTTACACTACAACTAAATACTATACACACATGTGTTACAGAATATAATACTTGGCGGATACGTAAGACATCGACCACCCATTGTCACCGTTTTATGGTAGGTCATTTTGGTTGGTTGCACCACCACCTGGCAACATCACAATGTCTCTAGGCTAGGAGATTCTGACTTCTAATCACTTTGAAATTACTCAAACACTGAATTTAGTATCTACAAACCTTAACTTTTCGCTTCTCGTTATCAAAACAGTGGTGTTTGAAAGTATGCATTGTATAAGTGTAACTACATACAAGATCAATGAATACCGCATTATTTCGTTACACCGATACCAGAGAATGAATGTGCGCCGACCATATCTCGACCGCAAAGTGCCCATTCCACTAATTGATTCGGCGCATTAAATGTGGCGCAAACGCAGCATCGGTGCGGTTCGCGTTGGCTGTTGCGATTTTGAAGTATAAAAGATACAAAAAACAATCTGCACGGGTAAAATTTCATCTGCATTGAACTCTGAATTAGTTGCCGAAAAAATCGACTAATCGACAATAAAAAAGAAATAAAAAACAACATAAATTACGAGATTCAGTTACTATGTATCTGGACTGTCGGCAATCAAAGCAGGAACCAAGTACCATGCAATGCCGGACTGGCAATCAAACATGACCCAGACTGTACGCACTCCTGTATCGGGCAAATCGAATGAATCGCTGACAACAAAGCCACCGAAACACGCTCAATCGGAACAAAACTGTAGACCCAGATGTCGGGTCATGTTCATTTGTTCATGCAAAAATAGATCAAAAAAGTATAAAGGAGTAAAAAACTCACCAGAAGATGGGGTCATCATTTTGGCAGCCAGTTTTAACTTTGTGGATTTGGAAGGCAGCGTACAATAGTAATAGGGTTGGATGTCGACTATGCCGTTGTGGACGGGTGCTGGTAAGTAGTCCCCTTCGGCATACATGCTTTGCGTGTATTCCGGGCTAACGTCCTGTAATCACATAATACATACGTCATTCATTCATTCATTCATTCACTCATTCATTCAATCATTCATTCATTCATTCATTCAATCATCACCCAACCGTCATAAGTGACTGTTCATCATACGACCTCCACCGAACTTCATCCTCCATTGGTTCAGTCTGCACCACTTCGATGTCACTGCCGTCATCCAGTCGCAGGCTGATTTTCTCCACTGCCTGTGATTTCTGCGCCAACTGAAATACAGAGTGAGTGAGTGAGTGAGTGAGTGAGTGAGTGAGTGAGTGAGTGAGTGAGTGAGTGAGTGAGTGAGTGAGTGAGTGAGTGAGTGAGTGAGTGAGTGAGTGAGTGAGTGAGTGAGTGAGTGAGTGAGTGAGTGAGTGAGTGAGTGAGTGAGTGAGTGAGTGAGTGAGTGAGTGAGTGAGTGAGTGAGTGAGTGAGTGAGTGAGTGAGTGAGTGAGTGAGTGAGTGAGTGAGTGAGTGAGTGAGTGAGTGAGTGAGTGAGTGAGTGAGTGAGTGAGTGAGTGAGTGAGTGAGTGAGTGAATGAGTGAGTGAGCAACGTGTACCGTTTGATTGTTGTAGCAAATGAGACTCTGTTCGGCCATATCCAGTACCAGATAGCCTTGATGCCACGGTATTACCGGTTGTCTGACATGATCGTTCGCACTCCGAGATGTCGAAGGCAGGCTCACTTCTGCAACCATAAATTTTTTACAGGCTGCATTCTGATTAATTCGAAAGACAATGATGTTTATAGGATGCTGAAGCTTGCTAGTTTCATCTTTAATTGATGACAACTAATACCAATAAAAAGGGTCGGACGGCCAGTGATTTTTTATTTTTCGGGATTTGTGAAGTAGTTTTTGAAATAAAATTACGCGCTATCCGACATGTTTACAACCGCAATAAGTTCACCGGTCTAGAATCTAGATGTAATATGTTTAACCGTCTAATCTAGCTTATACACCTACATATACAGTTATGTAGCTTATGAAGATAACTCGAACAATTGGCACTTTTTTCAATATTGTTTTACATTTGTTTTTCCATTGAAGCAGAGTAGACCAACTTTCTCGTCGTTTTACCCAGTGTCGATACATCACAATCGGTTGTGGTGTTGATCTACTTATTACAATTTCAACTGTATTCGTAGTTTCCAACCTCTCTCATAAATGAACTTGAAAACTGAACATGAACTTTTCTTAGATATGATCAACTCGAAACGCGAACCTCATTTCATGTCAAATTGATTGCGTGTAACACACCTGGAACAACCCAATCTACATTTGATTTTGATAACCAGCATTTGTTCATCCATCCTCTCTATTCCACGCAACACCTAATTATTCAATCACTCCAATTTTCTCCTCAATAACACCCGGTGTCCCCCTCTTCATAACCCCAATTTTCATTTCCATAACCCTCATTTCACTCTACTGCCGGAAGTTTATAAATATATTTTCACGCGTCGACTTTATGTAATGTCCGGTCGAACTAAGCTATGTTGATCAAGGTCTTGCTTGTTTTGATTATATGAACAAGATTTGAGGCTATAATCGTTATTATTATTATTATTGTTGTTGTTGTTGTTGTTGTTGTTGACTATGTCAGATTTGACAGGTGAACGCTTCTTCGTTCATTGCGTTTATTCACTGACTGATAGTGTTGATAAAGCGTTCATATATGATTGAAAGGTTTAGTTTCTATGTCCACCATAATTTTTCATTTTGTCACAGGTCAGAGCGCGCAGTCTGCGTCTGTAAAACATAAGACATATACCACTCATTTCAATTCATAATCTATAAAGTTGACTAAAATATTGAATTAAAGGACGACAGCGGAGTTTTTCAACATTTTTGTGCAGTACAGTGCGAGTTCGACCACATCCACGAGCACAACCAGTGGCGGCAAACACAAGCCGTATTTATCCGAACAGCTGCCTTTCCCACATTCCACAAAATTATTTGTTTAACATATACTTTTTCTGCATTTCACCCTTCTTACATATTTCAACTAGATTTCAGTTTGTTTATTAGCCCGAGTTAACTAGATATCAGTACCAAAATTTCATATCCACTGACAATTTTAATGGCTTATCAATGATTAGTATAATATCAAATACTACATCCTACTGGTAACCGTTGTGTGTACGACTTTTACTATCGCCGAGCACGGCCCATAATTCATCGAGATGTGTGATTTAATGTTTTGTTGGGGCGGGACATGAACTCATTATAAATGCCTGCGTCGAATATGAGCGTGACGGTGGGGTGTTAAATGAGTTGCTTAAGGTCACAATCCAGGTATATTCAATGTCCTTGACTTACTACAACTCACATAACTTATGCTATAGGCATGCAACTTAATCAACTTGAAACCGCGTGAAAAGCACATCCTCAGCCTTTTTTCGTGTGACAATTGTATTGGGAAAATGTGAATCCAAATTGTCTTTAGGTCTAGTAGTTAATCAACAAGTAACCTGGTAAAATGCTCCTCTTTAGCCCCTTTTTTGGTGGAAAAACATGTGTTGAGAAAATGTGAATTCACCTTGTCATTCTGAGTGACTTACTACAAATCACACAACTTATGCTAGAAGTTACTCAACATGGAACCATGTGAAAGGCTCATAATCAGCACTTTTCGGGTGGAAAAGTGAAATAAGAAAATGTGAAGATGCGTCGTCCCTTGAATGGTTGGGAACCGCACGACCCAATCAGTCATTTTCATCATCCCTTATGTTTGTAATGTAGCAGTATTATGTTACTTCACTGGCTTACTACTATTCGTTGTTACTTTCTCATCGCAGTCTTTTTTGCTGATGATGACTGATGGAGTTCAGTTTGTCAGTCTGTCATTCACCAATCAAACCGAGTGGCACAGTAGTAGTGCTTTTGGCACACATGTACGCCTGAATCGTGTAATCAGTATTTTTCGTTAAAGTATCGTACGTACGAGTATTTTTCGTAGTTTTGTGTAATAATAAAAGGCATATTGATTGCTTACTACTGACTGATTGATTAATTCATTGATTCATCAATGACTGAAAACTCAGCTTCCTTGTCGACTTATGAGTAGTTTTTTAAAACCTGAGAAAATATAGGTGATTTCGTAAGTTTAATGATAAATGTACAAACTACGCAGCAAGTACATATCTAGTATACGTACCCCACACCCACCAACCCAAAGTTCGCTCATCAAACTCGTGAACAATCGGAGATATTTCCACAACTTGTCTCATTTATCATCTCTTCCATCCGTCTCAATCACGAATCCATATAAAAACGGGACAATCCCGGTCACGATAAACTCTTTCCAAGTTTGCAAGTTTCCAATGAGCGCCTGAACTTCAGATGACGTCTCAGGAATTCAATGATTTGAATTAAATCGGGTTCGCCAACAGATTTGGTCCCAAGTTTTTACATACATTATTTATATTCGGAACATCCGTTGAACCCGCCAATCTACATAATTCTACCTGTCCAGTTTTATTTTTGCTGGCAAAAAACAACGACATCTAACTGAAGTGGTAACATGATTATCGTGTATGTTTTGAGTGATTCACAAACTCGTAGTGCATTTGACTGCAATCATCAAAGTCAACGCCATAATACCACCCACCATAACCCTAACATTAGTTCGTCCATATACCAGAGCACTGGCGGACGAGCCAAACCACCAAAGGGAGGGAAACTTCTTCAAATATGGGGGAATTGGCAGTTCTGAGTCCGTTTTACATACACCCTAGGGTACAAATTGCTTTTTTTCAACTTGCCGAAAAGGGAAATTTCTATACTCTCTCACGTTTTCATCCGCTAGTTTACTAGACGTGCGATCTGTCATGTCGGATCAATCAATCAGTCATCGAACACCTCCAATCACGCTTCCCACATCAACCAGTCAGTCGGTAACTTGACTCGTGGGTGACTGTCAATTGATTGACACCCATATTTATTGGATGAGTCAGTCTGTCTGTCAGTCACACGCCCGGACAGTCAGTCTGTCATGGTTTATGGGTCATTAAATGGGCATGATTTAGAAGGAAATGGGAAAGATGAAATTCACACCTCATACTAGAGTTTTTACCGAAACATTTTCTAGCTGTGTCGGCAAGTGATTTAATGATGTGTTAAAGAGTTGCATCCTGCCTGGATTATCGTTTTTGAGAAGTGCATAACCACACTACATACCTCATCGTTAACGTGATTACACGCCAGACTACAGAACATCCATTAATTTGTAATTGTAAACTTGAAGGGCAAGGAGATCTCGTGCCCTGAAATTATATGATTTTGCCGCCTTACCACAATCTGAGGTCAAACCCACATGCTGCACTCTATGCGTATATGTACATTTATGCAGCAAGCCATCTGTATTCACAACGTTGCACAAGTTAAACAACAAAAGTCCAATGCTTGATTTTATGAGTGAAACACTACCAAAACTAAATTCTGCTGCAATTATAAGTTATACTTGCGCTCTGTTTATGTTCTCGGTTTATTAACAGATGATCAGTGGAACCCATGAAAACCAATTGAAACATGTATACACTTCAAGAAACTAGTCCCGCTGGCTACCATCACCTCTGGTACATATAACACAACATACCAAATTCATCCAATACACCCACTCACTCAACACGAAACAGCCGATTACAACCAAACACCAATAACACAATCCGAGGAAACAGCACCAGTTCAACTGGTCTATTCACAATTCAGTACAAAGTCTTTGTTCTTAACTACATAGTTCAGGAATGTGCTATTTTTACAGTTATCTGTTGAAATTTATATTTAAATGAGTACGATTGAATTTCACAAACCAAAGTTTCACGATGATTTTATTTTGAATGAGATGTACAGAGTATTAGAGTAAGTGTTGATTGATTGAGTGGACACGAGTACACGACTCAGCCAAACACAATAACAACATTTGAGATTTATTGGCTTGTAGTAGAGGCTTATAAGCTTTTATTGCCTGATGATGGCTTTATTGAATCAACCAGTGATCGATCGACATTTGATTGTTGGAAAATATAAAGATCTGTGAAAACTGATAAACTCAATTTGACATAATCTATTCTTATAACGTTCTAGTAACTCTGATCTCACTACTTTGACGTAGGCAAACGCATTAAAGTGTCGCCAAACAAAATAAATCGTTCTTTTAAACGGCTAAACATTGCTAATGGCATTCTTACGCCCCCGGGTGTCGAGTTATATTTTATTTGTATAAGCATAGCTGTCTTTGGCAATTGCCGGAAGTTCCGGATGGTTAATTGAAGGCAATTGGGTTAATGACCTCAGCATACCACAGCAAACGTGCTGTTTGAGAAAATTCGAAAAACTATTACTGGCAAAAAACACAATTAAACGATAATACGTAACATTATAGGTAAAAGATTGACAAAAAGAAACCAACCGCAAACGTACAACCACGACTGGACGGTCAGTCGGTTGTGGAACAAAGTTATGTAGTCGTTCAGGTCCATTTCGATGAGATGTGAGTTGAGGTCGGTGTTGCTGAGATGCGGTAAATCCGAGTGATAATGTAACGAATCCAGATTAAATGGTCGACTGCCGCTACAGCACGGGCAGTTTTGGCACCATTCGCAAAATTGATTAAGGTTATTTACTGTGTGTAGAAATGCTACAGCTATATTGTAAGTAATACAAATAATTGAAAACAAAACAGAAAATAATCAATAACCCACAACTAAGCAATATTTGTCTCCTAATCTAAATTCGAAGCAGACTAAGATAAGATGACCGGCTCAGTGGTGCATTGTTGCAGTGCTTACTTACAGATTTGTAGGATGTACCTATTGTAGTGGATTAGTACTGCAAGTGTACAGTAAATGTACATCACAATCATCAGATAACACGACAATTTGTTGATTCTACCCGAATGCACGCGGTGCGTCCAAGGGCTACATTAAACCCCATAATTACCCACAACTGACCAAATTAAGCGCGTCGGCCCGGAAATTAAAATTTCTGAATTCATGTCATTTGAATTCAGTTGTGTGCTGCAGGGGTGGGATAGCATGCGGTCGAAAGTGTGAACTTGACATAGCGCAGAGCAGCGTCATGTAATAACTGAATGCGCGTGTTATACTGCACGCATCAGATCAAGGCAGATGTGCGCGCATCCAACAAAAATGCGTAGATTCAACCTTTACATGAAAGGAAATAACACTTATAGTGTTCAACCAAAATCAAAGCTTTTTAAATTTCTGTGTAATTGTGTTCACATTAGTTCCAGATGAAAAGAGAGTAAAGTTGGCACAACGTAACGTCTTGTAACAATAATAGTGTAATGCAACGCGCAATCCAATCCAGATGCGTGTAACAGCCAGCCTGACGCGTGTGCGTGCAACATGAACGGTACTCACAAAAAGACATCTACGGAAGTAAAAACAATTATTGATTACGGCGCTTCCGAAACTGTGTCTCATATAAGATAAATGTATTTGGGTTTATATTAAATGCTGGATAATAAATTGCGCATTACGCACCAAACGTACATAGCTTTTTTGCTGCAACCAAGCGTTGGAACCAGAAGCTCTTCAATCTTCGACAAGTTTATAAGGAACGAAATGTTTGAAGTTTACTTTGTGTACTTGAAACACATGCAAAAATATCGACTTGCAAGAGAAACTTTTCTATGAGACGAGAAACATTTTGGATTTGCTTTGAGTGAACTATTTTTTCACTATTTTAGTACATAGGAAGAGCTGTATTAAGCACAACTCAAGTACGTCTACTGGTGGTTCATGATATTGAATGGAATCGGACATGTTCTCCGAACGACTATGTAGATGTACGGCTCACATTACATACATACCTCAACTCAATGCATTCACGCATCAACACCCATGTATAGCCATGCTTTAATGCGTAATTGCTGCCGATATGGGTGATCTTCGGATTGGATTGGACTGGATGCGATAAGAATACTGAAGTGATTTAGTGATTGATTGATTGAGTGATTGATGCGTTCACGCAATCATCATCATAATGCCTTGCCTTCAAGTAAAAAAACTATAAAGAAGTGTTTCTCCGCATTATGAACCTGAAAAGAGTTCTACTCGGTGGGCCAACAAAGTTGACTTTTTGTTTGTTCCGAGTTTGTTTGCCTGATGATAACTAAATAACAATAAGATGATATGATAAAATGCCTGATAATGCCCAAAACGTTATAATCGGTCTGATTCGTCACTGCATTCCAGTCACGCTCCATGAACACACAAAAACCGGAAACTAGATTTCATATCGATACCGTGAATTTCAAATGTAAATGTGAACTAGAAAATGCGTTCCATCTGGCAAGTTTGCAAATAAACCAGAAAGCATCACAGATTGTGTCATCTTCTAACTTGTAATTTATGCCGATCAATTTACAAGGATTTTTTCTATTATTGCGGCTCGGCATTATAAATTTCAAGCGTGTATTTTGAGATTAGCAAGCACGCCCATATTTTAACAAGTTGCATGCATCAACGCGATTACCAAGTTTTGCGTAGACACGGTGCTACGTTTATCTGAGACCAGGTGCACTGATTACAACATAACGCATTTAAGTTTAAGATGATATGGTTGACTAGAGAAGGATTGGACAGACTGCCGGAATTAGGCTTAATCAAAGAAAAATTTATCTCGAATCAGCATTCAGAACAATCTCAAAATTTATACCATTAAGCCTTTTGAGAACGTTGGTTGTAATATTAACTGTTTATGTGTACCTGTTCACACACAATATAATAATACAATGCAATTCATCAACGCCTCGTGTAAACTTATCGGCCGTCATGCACAATCATGATTCACTGAACGATTGAGCCGTCAAAAGTCAGGCCTCTTCAGCGGTCAATGATAGCAACTTTGGTCAACATGGTTGATCTCTGCAACTATGCGCAACAGGTATGAGGCTGTATCTGGAGGTCTCGAAAATTTTAGTTCAAAATCACAAAACGAACTTATTTACTCCAGAAATTGTCAGTCTTTAACTTCTGGTTTTCACTTTATGAACACATTTGAACGCGATTTCCAACCCCAACAACAAAAGGAATAGCCGAAACAAAAAGACGTGAATGAAAACAAACATTCACTTTCAAAGCAAGTCATGCAACATAAAACAATGCAAACAAGTTGCAACGTTGCAGCTTGAATCTCCTCAACGTATCTGATCCCGATGTTTAACTTCAACAGAAGCTGAAGCAACGCAACATAAAAAGTGACATGAAATAAAAAAAGAAGATACTTATCCTGAAATCGACTGATTACATCGCTATCAATTACAATTACTGTTTAGACTAAAAAATTTAATCAGCAGACAAACATACCAAATTTTATGCTATATAGTCTTCAATTTTAATAATAATATTTCGAATTATATGAGATTGATCCTCTACAGAGTTGCTGATTACGAGGCTCCACATACAACAATACAATACAAGATTGGATAACATTGATGATATCTGACTGACATGCTACATATGCTGATTGCTGAGTACAAATAATTTTAATAGATAAAACACAATTTCCCTAAAATTTACGGTAATCTCAAAGAAGACTCTTTATTTCTAAATAAATAGTTGCCCTGATCAACAGTGACCGCTGAATCGACTGTGCGACCGGGGCTGGTCGACGGGCGACATTTTATGTGATTCAATTCAGTACAGCGACGGAGGTGGGCTTGATCGAATTCAAGGTCCGTTCCATGCAAACACTAGCATCATAATAACAACAACAACAACAACAACAACAACAACAACAACTACAACAACAACAATAACAACAACAACAACAACAACAACAACAACAACAACAACAACAACAACAACAACAACAACAACAACAACAACAACAACAACAACAACAACAACAACAACAACAACAACAACAACAACAACAATAACAACAACAACAACAACAACAACAACAACAACAACAACAACAACAACAACAACAACAACAACAACAACAACAATAACAACAACAACAACAACAACAACAACAACAACAACAACAACAACAACAACAACAACAACAACAACAACAACAACAACAACAACAACAACGACAACAACAACAACAACAACAACAACAACCAACAGCACCAACAAAAACGTAAAAAAAGGTTTAATAATTGTTATTTTCAGTTGTGAAATATCATTTAAATTATCAAGGAAGTGAAATACGGTATCATAAAGACATTTTGAGCATGAGAGTGGTATCTCTGTACATGTACATATGGGGTTCTGTTATCTGGTCCCAATAAAAACGTAGTCTATTTGCAGACCAAACAAAATAGCCCATAAAATATCCGTACATACATGGAAATTGAGAATTATCAAATTGGGAAATGACTTTTTTCTATTGCAGATTGTGTGGAGAGATAGATATTTATGTATGACAAACACACAATTTGCAAAGTTAACATGTGATAAAAAGTTATATTGTGTTAAAGTATGTATGGTTAAATGTTATGTCAGGATATGATCTGAGAATGATATTGTTAACAGTGACTTCAAAATGCAGTAAACTTGAAGGTAATTGAAAAGGAAACAAAGTAACAGCTCTCTTGGTAACATTTCTTGAAAAGGCTTATGTACTCAATTACCATTCATGATCAACATTGAACAGAGTGTCCCATAAAAACAAACTATGCAATTCAAATGACGAATGCATAGTAAACACGTGTACAATCTGCAGGTGTAAAACGTTTGGATGTTGTTACCTCAAAAGTCTCACTAATCGACCATCGGTTTTTGGGTTGCATAGTTTAATACGGTGCGATAATCGCGCGTTTGCAACACCTTTGTACTTAATCGGTTAACAAAAACGTGATCATAAAACGTGTGGCAGTCTGTCGCACACGTGAGACGCGTGCTGTTGCGCGTTTCAAACCACCTGGTTTAAATAGAATCAAACTATTTTTTATTAACTACTACGCAAAAGTCAACTTATTCTACTTCAACAACTCACTCGTTTACTCACTATACATTGCATCACGTTTTTGCCCGTTCAAGTTAAAATAAGTTTTTTAGTGGGTTCAAAAAAATTCGCGGAATTTTCATTCAACGCATTTACTTGTCAATTTCTATTCATCCTAAATATAATGTTTACACAGAAAACATACCTGTAAACGTAATTCGTTGATACACATGAAATGAATGATTCAGTCGTGCAGAACATACAATATGTAGACCTTTCAGTACAAACACATTATGCTAATGTACTCGCATATCCCACAATTTACGCGTAAGGCACCATTTGTCAATTGTATCACTTGTTTTTACAACAAAGCCTTGTTGTTGTTTTTATGGCGAGTCTGACAACCCGAGTAATGTATTATAGCACGTCAGCCAGTGGAGCGTGGAGGTGCTAATTTGCATTGCATCCAGTACAGAAGGACACGGAAATGTTTTACAATTGGTTCGGTTAGTTTCTTAACCACAACCATAACGATTATAACTATGAAATAAAAATTTAAAAATTATAATTGACCTAGATGTAACATAGATGTATTTTTAAAGTCGTTCACGATCTTACATTTCATTATTCCAATCCGCGTATCACTCACTCACTCGCCCTTGTTTTGTTTTATCCGAAATTATTTATCAAATGGTCTGGAACGAATAAGCGATGTTTTTTTGTTTCTGGTTTCACGCGTGCCTACAGTAGTTAAACAGAATTTGATGAAACTAGAAATTGCAAACACCTTAAACGAAGTATGAGAACTCGAACTACATATGTATAACAATGAAAAGCAATAAGCAGGTGCAGAAACACCATCGAACGTCAAACATAGAATCATCCCATTCAGGACCATCAAAGGAAACGTGCCGCTGAACAAACAACCAACTTACTGGTTATCACTACCACTGGCGGACGAGCTAAACCTCCGAAGGAAGGCAAATTTCTTGAAACAGAGGGAATTGGTTGGTGTCATGTCATTTTACCTACCCCTTAAGGAAAAAATTCTACCTTTTCAAAACGCTGAAGAGAGAGGAACTCAACTTTTGCCACCCCTTCTCGTCCGCTAGTGATCACTACTACTTCACTGAATAATGGCTTCCTACTATGAACAACTTGCAAACTGTCAACGGTTAGTAACAATAGTTATCTTTATGTCAATTGTACGGAACGACTAATAATTGATTGGCACAAATTGTTGGCCACTGGACACCGGAATCTGATAGCAGTCGGACGGCACTCAATGCCAGTGCGAACCGGTGGGTATGTGGGTGGAGACAACCGACGTTCATAGAATACATACATGTACATCACCACGTTCATCGTTCATCTGTCCATAACTAACTTGAATAACAATAAAAAAAACTTCGCATAGTTCAGGGAAATAATTCATGGGATTTCGGGCTTCATATAAGCAAATAATTCGTCCTATTACACTGTAGAGTTGGGAATTTACTTATATTGAACTTTCGCTAATGTATTCATATTCTACCGTCTGTGGAACAAGGAAAACTGTATTACATAATCTGTAACATCATGCAATAAGTATAAATAAAACAGAACCTAAAAGTTTGTGAGTTTCGCGAATTATTCAATGAATGTTTGTAGTGAAACGCAGTATGAAGGAGTGTTGACAGCTGTGGTCTATTCGGCCCCCGATGGAATGCCATAGATGAATGCCAGCGCACCTTCCACTGGCGCATAGAATATATACACACATACAGAGGCCCCAAAAACTTTTATGATGGCTTATTAGGTGATGATTTGTGCCACAACATGGCGTAACGGCGTAACGATATGCCAAAACAATATGCCGCCGCAATTCGGGACCGAGTGACTGACCCAGATATTCACATCGATACCGGAACCCGTGGGCGGCACAGCCAAAACCTGGTAAAATAATTTGAAAGAAACGCTTTTTTGTAAGAAGCCAAAAACGCAGAAAATGCTAAAGGAACGATTGTTTGTACTGATGAAGGCAGTCGCGGGAACCATAACCAACCTCAGCTAAACAAGTTAAAGAAAACAAACTCTGCATTGCATGGGTGCGTCGGTCATTTAGAACACAATTTTTGTTAGAATCAGCAGCAATAGTAAACACAATTTTCGTTAGGATCGGCAGCACTATCCAAATTTAAAAGCATTCACTTTTAAGGTGCAGTATGAAAGAAAGTCCCTGATATAAAATTTTTCTCAAGTCAAAGATTCTTACACTGGTCCTGGAACTTCGTTATCGCGAACTAAAATGATATCCGATATTCAAATGTATGTATGTATTCTCGTTATAGAGAGTCCGGGGGGGGGGGGGGGGGGGGGTAGACTGTGGCTAAAAAACGGACTGTGCTTAAATGATACTGTGGTTAAACGTTAATGTGGCTAAGGAGGAATCGAACTGTGCTTAAATGGTACTGTGGCTAAACGGTACTGTGGCTGAAGAGGAATTGGACTGTGCCTAAAAGCACTCACGTCCACAGTCTACCCCCCCGGACTGTGGCTAAAAACCCACAGCTGGGACAGGTGTGGAGAACACCCAGTGTAACATGCAGAAGAAACATTGAAACTATTTTAAAAAATTAAGAATGTGAACAGATGCTTCAACAATTGAAATGTAAGTGTTTATTGGCCAAACTTGTGAGGAGACGGCTTTTCATACAACCGGTTGTTTGCATCCGTTCTGTGACACATCAATTTGACAATAAAAAAACTGTTCATTTACTGCAAATTTTTGACGTACAACTGAAGGGACTGGAGATAGATGCTCGGTGATGACAGATCACATTGAAATTCAAATAAAACACAGGAAACTGTTGTAGTAGTAGTTGTTGTTGTTGTTGTTGTTGTTGTTGTTGTTGTTGTTGCCAACAAAAAACATTGACTATTATTTGAAGGCCGCTGGAATAAAAATGATGAATGAATCTGAACTGCAAATTTCATGCATAGAACACATACGACACGTATTTATTTATCTTTTTAATATAAAAAAACAGTGTGCAGTCAACAAAACAAAAAATTGTTTAGTTTTAACGTTTGATTGGCTACCACAAGGTTTCAGGACTTGGCATCGAACCAAAACCGTGCCGATAAGCTGACCGAATAATAGAAAAGTGAAGAGAGTTGCGTACGTCTAACCAAACCGGAGCTGGTTCAGGAACTGGTGGTTTGAGTACATACTTCTGCATTACGGGGACAATACCCAACGTTCATATTTTTCAAATCAGCATTGCATCTCACAGTGAAACCATCCATTTTACTGCGAAATTGTTTTATCAAAATTTATCTACATGCTCGCACAACTGTATCTACCAACATTAAAACTACATATGTATGTATTGTATGTAGTCATCAAAATGCTTCTCTGCATCAGAACCTCAGCTATTGTAACTGGTTTTCAGTTGGTTTGTTACTTGGTATTTCCAAGGTATAATAAATAAAAGTCACACCGAATTCAACTGATGTCGGTAACTCTCTAATTCGATTATACTATGGCAAGTTCATTGAACAATGAAATGAACGGTGAGCAACCGGAGCGGAAGCACCAGCAAAAGCACCAGTAACAACAACAACAACAACAACAACAACAACAACAACAACAACAACAACAACAACAACAACAACAACAACAACAACAACAACAACAACAACAACAACAACAACAACAACAACAACAACAACAACAACAACAACAACAACAACAACAACAACAACAACAACAACAACAACAACAACAACAACAACAACAACAACAACAACAACAACAACAACAACAACAACAACAACAACAACAACAACAACAACAACAACAACAACAACAACAACAACAACAACAACAACAACAACAACAACAACAACAACAACAACAACAACAACAACAACAACAACAACAACAACAACAACAACACTTTAGCCACAATTCAGCACTGAATCAGTGATTCAGGGCCAACCCAGCAACCAAATAGCCAGCGGATAAGAGGGAAATACAAATATTATATCCAAATTTGACGCAAATATTTACAGTCGATACAATTATGATGGCTCTTCACAAACGTCGTGCTGCACAAACGGATGAATTAATTTTTATAAAAGTTTAACTCCATTAATTTCCCCCAAAGTCTACTTGTCAAACTTTATTATGGAAAGTTTAACAGTGCTCATCAAATGGAACACTTTTCAAGTCTGGATAATACGAAGTAATACATGCAGTCAGTTTGGTTGAGCACTTCTATAAAACTTTTTAAAGATTTCTAGGATCATTGTGATATACCTTCTTGTTGACCCTATAACGGCATTTGTTATGTTTCAACGTAGGCATGATATCAGGGTAACTCATCGCAACGCCGCAGGGTAACGACCAACTGCAACCACGACCACTCGCGAACGAGCCGATCCTTCAAAGGGTGGGGAATTTTTTATAAACAAATGGGGAATCAGCAGTTTCGAGGCCGCTTTACCTAAACCTTAGGGAACAAATTGCACTTTTTATCTTGTCAAAGAGGGAGAGTTCTACTTTTGCCTCCTCTTTTTGTTCGCTAGTGACCACAACGATCTGCATATTCTGCACGCAATCCAATAAAGGTGAAGGATGCGTACTCATTGTGTAAATATAGTGATCCCCCAATGCTACTACAGTACATACAAACATATGGATGAGAAACCAACCTTCTATTAAAGCTTGTTATGATTTGGGTAGAATGAATCAGGCAGGTGAAGACAATAACAAACTTCAATGTCAACTATATACACTATGTTGCTTTTATGCCAGTTCGTTATATAAATATTTTGGTTCAAAAACTAAATATTTTTGACATTAACTGGCCTTGTGTGACACCAAAAGTGTTGTTTTGCACCTATCAGACCCCATGAATCGACAAGACCTTATAACAGTGGCACCCTCTTGACTCGACAACACGTCAGGGAAACTCATTTATCATTTGCACATGTTTTTCTCAGTCTTCACCATCAGATGTGAAGAAATCAGAACTTGGATTTGGACAAACTGGACCACTGGATATTACACTCTCACGATCGAAGATTGAAATGTATCAAAAACTTTCTGAAATCGTTGGTCAATGGGGAGAACTCCTGTTTTGAACAAATTTTTCAGCCACGACTGTGAGAGCAACACATGTCCAGATGTAAGTTATGTCGCCTCGGAGGGTTTCGAACCACTGACCACTTGGGCTTGATCTGTTGGGTGTCGGACCACTGATCAATGACCAACAAGAACAACCCTTTTCTCGTCGGTGATGTTATTGTCCGAAAAGTAGTTTCCTTCATATAATCATCAAATCTGCCATATTATAGTTTTTGTTTGGTTGAATCTGGTGCTATAAACATATTGAGTTGTTGAATAGTTTCATTCCAACATATATAAGACTCGGTTTTATTTACAGACAAAGGAAATGAAGGTCTATAATAGTGTGCAGTATTCATATCATATTCATAGATCATAGTTTGGTTGTTGTAGTTGAGCACAAAGCATGCAAAGGAGAGATCATAAATTAAATATGTAAAATTAAGTTACATGATCATAAACAGTTCTTGAATTGACGAAGTTGATAAAATTGCAGTTGTCAAATGATGAATAGGTTTATGTATCATAATACTCTGGTACTGGATAAAGAGGCAGCCTGTAATGATGTGTGTGCGTGCAATTGGCCTGGTTTGCTTTGTAACTGGCATTCTGTCAATGTTACTTTCGGGGCCGGTGACGGTTGACGAATACAGCTGGCCGTTAACCGTAACCACACTTTCCTGATAAATACAATATCATCACTCACTCACTCACTCACTCACTCACTCACTCACTCACTCACTCACTCACTCATTCACTCACTCACTTACTCACTCACTCACTCACTCACTCACTCACTCACTCACTCACTCACTCACTCACTCACTCACTCACTCACTCACTCACTCACTCACTCACTCACTCACTCACTCACTCACTCACTCACTCACTCACTCACTCACTCACTCACTCACTCACTCACTCACTCACTCACTCACTCACTCACTCACTCACTCACTCACTCACTATCTCACTCACTCACTCACTCACTCTCTCACTCAATCACTCACTCACTCACTCACTCACTCACTAACCGATAAGCCGTTCTAAACGTCCGACTGCGCATCCAATATATCCAGAAATTAGATCCCACGTTTATGTTGGCCAAGATTCCAACATACAGACTGACGTGGAAAACTAAGTTTGGTCGGTCGCGAGCGAATACGGTAACCATAAATATAGCCACCATCGTAATGAACCAAGAACACACGAAACAAACCGCCACCAGTAATGTTGATGTGAGCAGCTGTGTATTTAACGAGTGAGTGAGTAAGTTAAAGAGTGAATGAGTGAGTGAGTGAGTGAGTGAGTGAGTGAGTGAGTGAGTGAGTGAGTGAGTGAGTGAGTGAGTGAGTGAGTGAGTGAGTGAGTGAGTGAGTGAGTGAGTGAGTGAGTGAGAGAGAGAGTGAGTGAGTGAGTGAGGGTGTGAGTGAGAGAGTGAGTGAGTGAGAAAGTGAGTGAGTGAGTGAGTGAGTGAGTGAATGAGTGAGTGAGTGAGTGAGTGAGTGAGTGAGTGAGTGAGTGAGTGAGTGAGTGAGTGAGTGAGTGAGTGAGAGAGAGAGTGAGTGAGTGAGTGAGTGAGGGTGTGAGTGAGAGAGTGAGTGAGTGAGAAAGTGAGTGAGTGAGTGAGTGAGTGAGTGAGTGAATGAGTGAGTGAGTGAGTGAGTGAGTGAAGCCAGAAACCTGTCTCTCAATCTCCTGCGACTTGCAATGTTGTGATCGCCTGCTGAGTGGCACAGTTGTGGTGAATCGTCTTAACGTTAGCTTCCGCTTTTTGATTCGCGTATCGGGCAACGACTTTGTGCTTGCTTTGGGACCATGGCCATGAAGTTCTATCAATTCCTGCATCGCTCCCGACGTCAGTTCCCCATTGGATTCGTAAGCGAATACCGAGTTCTGCCGGGGGGATGGTGATTCATCGCTGGACTTACGAGATCGAGGTGATTGGTCGAAGGAAATGGCAGACTGGATGGACTTGGATCGACGTCGACGCCACATTCGGATGTACAGCCCGATGTACGTGATTACGGTAAGCAGACAAACAACCAGATTCACTTGCGCCCAGATGTCCATCGGACGACCTGAATGCTCTGATAGTTGCATATTGACAGTAGGTTCATAATAGTGATAGTTGCATATTGGCGGTTGGTTCATAATAGTGATAGTTGCATATTGACCGTTGGTTCATAATAGTGATAGTTGCATATTGGCGGTTGGTTCATAATAGTGATAGTTGCATATTGGCGGTTGGTTCATAATAGTGATAGTTGCATATTGACCGTTGGTTCATAATAGTGATAGTTGCATATTGACCGTTGGTTCATAATAGTGATAGTTGCATATTGGCGGTTGGTTCATAATAGTGATAGTTGCATATTGGCGGTTGGTTCATAATAGTGATAGTTGCATATTGACCGTTGGTTCATAATAGTGATAGTTGCATATTGACCGTTGGTTCATAATAGTGATAGTTGCATATTGGCGGTTGGTTCATAATAGTGATAGTTGCATATTGACCGTTGGTTCATAATAGTGATAGTTGCATATTGGCGGTTGGTTCATAATAGTGATAGTTGCATATTGACCGTTGGTTCATAATAGTGATAGTTGCATATTGACCGTTGGTTCATAATAGTGATTAGTTGCATATTGACCGTTGGTTCATAATAGTGATAGTTGCATATTGACCGTTGGTTCATAATAGTGATAGTTGCATATTGACCGTTGGTTCATAATCGTGATAAATGCATACTGACAGTTGGTTCATAATAGTGAAAAAGAAAAAAGGACCATTTCGTGTCAACTTTCGATAGTTTAAATTTTGTAACATTGAAACATTTTTTCGTGTGTTTTTTTATTGGAACAGTAATTTATTCTGTACTAAAGGTGATACTTGTAGAAATTCATTATTTATTTATTAGTTTTTTTATTGACCAGTCACTTGGATTAACCTGATAGAGACGTTGGGAGCACACAAGTAGGCACGATCGTATCTGGCTGTGAAATGGCATTCAGGTATGCCATTGGCAGGAACAACAGGCCGAACAGCCAGGATAATGCACACAGGCAGTGGTATCGATGACGGGTTCCAGGTACGATAAGGTATAGGCACCATTGCCGATAGAAGGCGATCCAGTCCGACGAACAACACCATTAGTGAGCCCGTGTTGAAACTGTAATAAATAAGCTGGACTATTTTGTAAACGATGTAATTACCATATGAATTATTTTATTTAAATTTCAACGAATTATATTTCATAGACCAAAAGCGGAACCTTATAATCAAACCTGACAATATAAGGTATATTGAGCCAGAAACAGGTGATGAGTGTTACAGGTTGTTGCGGACATGAGTGCCCAATAAGAACCAGCAGTCCGTACTGAACGAAGCCAGACGAAGATATGCCATCCGCTATGGCCAGGTTGCCGATCAACAAGTGACAGTTTTGCTGCAACCAGTGAGTGAGTGACTGAGTGAGTGAGTAAGTAAGTGAGTAAATGAGTGAGTGAGTGAGTGAGTGAGTGAGTGAGTGAGTGAGTGAGTGAGTGAGTGAGTGAGTGAGTGAGTGAGTGAGTGAGTGAGTGAGTGAGTGAGTGAGTGAGTGAGTGAGTGAGTGAGTGAGTGAGTGAGTGAGTGAGTGAGTAGTGAGTTTGTGAGTGACTGGCTTGCATCAATTGGTTCTTTATGGTCAACCTGTAGGTTGTTGCTGATGCGAATGGCCATAATGATGATAATGTTGGTAATAATGGAAACTGATCCACCGATAAATACAATGATGCCGAAGGGCAATGCCACTGTGAATGGACATTGCTGGGTGACGTTGAGTGGTACAACCGTTGTGTCGACCACCGGCGGTATTAAACTCGTGTTCGGTGGTCGAGTCAAAAACATGCGCCATTCACCTTCCATCACTGGTGTCAATTAAATTGCATTATTTATCGTAATATTTCTGAAACGTCTGTGAATTCTCAACCTATTTTTCAGTCTGGACCGTTTGGTCATACTATTGCACCAGCTGTAGCTTACTTAAAAGTAACCTTATCCGACAAAAATTTTAAAAAAAAATTCGTTGAATTCGATGAACGAAATTTTTTAATGAAAAATCACTAATCCGACTAACTAATTATTTACCTTACCGTTCCAATAACCTAACAGTTAAGCTAAAATTACTTATCTGCTTTATCAGGTATCCCTATACATACTAAAGAAACCTAATGTGTTGCATGCTACAGTAATATACGAAACCAGGTAAGTCAAAACCGTTTATCAAGTAAGACACAATCAATCATTCTACATAGTATTATCAATCATTCTACATAGTGCAAGTTTTCCGTCCACTATGTATAACAATTATCAGTGAAATTATTATTGATATGATCAAGTATCGGAAAACATAAAAAGTGAAGTGCGTAACAAATTTCCAAACTCTTCTCTGTTTTGAACA
Source organism: Daptonema setosum (assembly GCA_964036265.1). Lineage (NCBI taxonomy): Eukaryota > Metazoa > Nematoda > Chromadorea > Monhysterida > Xyalidae > Daptonema > Daptonema setosum. Next base: position 14,301,367 of record OZ038447.1, read on the forward strand.
TATCGGTAATATCGGTACAACTCAAAGACGAAGCCTTCAACATTGCCGGTCAACGATGGAGCACTCTGATCAAGATATATTAAAGGTGGTGCTGTGTTAATATACTGCAGAAAGGCATTAACAACTTTTTTACAACAATGGCGCTGCTTTTGTATAGCTCTAAATACAAAAAAAATCGCATTGCACTTTTGGGTTGTTGGTTGTTAACTAATTATATACAAATACAGCAATGAACATTTTAAGTTTTTTTGTACTTCTGTAATTTTTTTCTAATACAAAAATATTCAAATACCCATACGCAACTTGGACAATTTTCACTTGTAATAATAAAAAATCATGGTTTTCTTTCTATGCGTGTTACTGCAAAACAGTAAACAAAGCAAGAAACTGTTGCCTTGTTTACGGATGATAATATTATAGGAAGCATATGAATAGATTGAGATGGTACAATAGAATACATGGGCATTAGATGTGCTTACATTCACAATTGAACACTTGCCAGAGTTGTAAGAGATTTTGATGCGTCTAAAAAATTGGCACTGATTAAGATTTTCCAAAGCGAAAATTTTATGCTTGACGTTATAGCGACGACCAAAATTTCCCGATCCAGTTCGATTTAGTAATGGATTATGAATGGTGTTTGTAGACGTGTCTGAGTTCCAGGAGTACCATGGGGAATTAAAGGCAACAAACGTACATAGGCACTACGCTGTCCCATCTTGACCAAATAGCTTTCTGTCATCAAAAATATAGTTGAATTAATCCACTCGTCTTTTGTTTGCTTGAGGTTCTTCCAGATTTTTTTTAGTAAAAGGGAAATAAAAAATATGAGTGAGTAAAAAAGTATTTGTTATTCAAACTTGAACTGGCCAATGAGCGTCAAGCGCGAAGCTTACAACGTATTCTACATAAATCCGCTGCTAGGCTGCGATGTTTTGATCATTTTCTTATTCATCAAACCCACTGAAAAATTAAACATTTACGATTCGGCTATAAATAGCTGTTTATTGTTGCCTGGAGACGTGTCCAATATAGACGATATGCATAGCAGTTGAGTCCACAAGTCATGATTGCATTGTGGTCATTGCATTTGTCATCAGTACAAATGTAGAACTTACAGTACCTAAGCACCTCTCTCTGCCCGCCTACTGTAATTCAACCGCCACTATGCATGGCAACTGCTTGGGCATTCATCAAGCTGGGATAATGCAAGAAGAACTCTTTATTGTGATCAAGAAAAGTGAAAGAAGACAAAACGAGAAGAAGCTCTTTGGATACCATTGTTATAGTTTGAAAGATTTCCTGAATATTGTGCCGATGTGATGGTGCGTTTGACCCGGATACAGTTTGATTGCTAGCCACAAGATCGGAAGCATATCATGATTAAGGCACAATAACAAACTACAGTATGTACTGTACATATACATACCCATGGTGTCTGATATCCGCATCGTTTCCTCTTGCGTCGATTTCCGTCGTTGTTCATGAGTAAACCACAATGTCCCTTGACATTACTGGAGTGTGGACGTGTATAACGCGGAATTAGTCATGTGACATCAGCAACTAATAAAAACAGTGATAAAACACACTTAATGGTGATAATATATAGTGAAAAATACATCACCCAAACGTCAAAATTATGTTTTTTTGTATAAGAAAAACTGTGTTTGTTTCGTTTTTGTTTGTGGGTTGGTACTCAGGTATAATTGTTATGGTAAAATTGTAAATTTCGTGTAAATACAAAAATTTAGCGAATGGCTCATGATCCAAACACTGGATAAGTACAGTAGCGATCGCATTGAACCACACGTTAGTACAAATTGAATTATGAGCAGTAATATGGAATGGGTATATTGTATTTGACTGAATGCGAATGACTGCGTGTCGCTTTCATTCAATTTACAGGGTGGACCAAAAAAACGACACTTTGATCCTATATAAAAAGGGCTGTGTAGAATTTTAACAATTGTCGTGTTAATCATATGTTAACAACAAATAAACTTAGTTATAATGAGAATTTCGTTAGGATGGGTTCCGGTTTGAGAGAATTCTGTACTTGCTCGTTTTTACCACAGCCATACACAGCCATATACGATAATTTGTCCCTACGATGAGAGTTGTCACTGAAACATGGGCTGTTGTTGTTTTTGGAGTATTAATCAGTACAGTTAACCTTTTCCCGTTTAAACAAAAGATTCATAAAAAAATTCAATTTTGAAACGTGTGTGAAAATTTTCAGATGAAAGAGTGAGAAAGTCGCTTATACTACAGTATGACCCATTTAAAGCGTGTTTTCAACTTTTTTGTCTAAATGAAATAGGTTTAACTTCATCCTACGCTGTATTTGACCATTTTTGTAGTTTTTGATAAAAATTAGAGTCAACAAATGGATAAAAACCATCATAATGAAAACTTCAGGAAAACTAAGTTAATATGTTAGAAACAGCCACCTCTAAGTCAGATCAAAGTGTCGTCGTTTTTTGGCCCACCCTGTACATACAGGTATTATATAACATTCACATAGCCTTTCATTCAATATACAAGTATTATATAACATTCACATAACCTCTAACACGATTACATCACAAATATGTCCATAAATTTATTTTGTTATACAAAGCTCTTTTGTTCAATAACTTACAAAATATAAAAGTGTTCAAGAAATGTATAGAGGGTAAGATGCACGGCCTTGCGTGCCGCTCATTTTTTGTTTAGGTTAACTGTTAGGAAACTGGTATCATAATTAATTAAATAAAATATGTAACAGGGAACGTTGTATCAACTTTTCCGTACGTAAAGAACCTTAAAGGACACAGCATTTGAAACCACGTGAGCAAGTTTACGGTACATAGTTGAATTCGGCAAAAAGATACAATGATCCGATTTCTAAGTCCTTATGGAAAACCCCCAATTTTCTGATAAGAGCTTGAATTATTCGGCATTTTAGCTTTGGAGCATTCGATTAGCGCGTGGGTTTATACGATCAGCGTCAAAAAATGAATAACTTAACCATGGATTCCAGAAGCTACAAACCCGTGCTTTGCCCATCTTAACTTTTTGACTGTTTTATGGTTGTACAGTCAAACTATGTATCTAATTTGTACCAAAACGTTATTCGACAACAGTTTTTGATAAGTGAGCCTTGATATGGCTGAGTTTGAATATATGCCCGTAAAAGGACAAAAAAAATTGTTGGTGGTTATTACTTATTTCCTAGGTGATAATGACTATGTAGTTTCGGACGTATGATGTAGACAACCCCAGGGTTTTTGAAAAATGTAGGTTTTCGTAAAATGGGAATAACTGAAGGGAAATGGTTTGCGGCAAACAAGTGTGGTCATGATAAAGCCTTTTTTAAACTGATCGAATGCAGCGAAGTGCGAGCCCACACAAAACGGGGCCGTCTAATGGTACACCCATAGCTACATATACTTATCTAGCTAAATAACCAATGCTCGTTGGTTATTCATACCATCGAAAATAAATAATGTTCTTTTTGCATGCATTCTTCTAAGCATGTTTTGCGTCGATAGGTATTTTTTACACGGTGTAACGACGACGACGACAACGACTAACATTTATAATCTTTATACAATATTATTTTAATATTGTTTTCATGAACAGTTATTTTTAACCGGCGTCTGAATAAATGAAATGCACTGTTTACTCCAGATCATGAGCCTGTTCGATTGTATATACCGTATTATGCATTGAATGTAAGCCTCAGGTTGTATCCAACAAAACATCATAATCGAAACGACATTATTAGACTGCATGGACTTCAATAATGAACAGAATCACGGGCCGTTATTCAATTGTTGCTGTGTGTCTAAATAGAATAGATGCCTTGGTACAGCACTCTCATTTTATTAGGAGACTTAATTCGAATGTGCGCCATGAATCAGACCTTAGTGAGACTTCAGAATGGAATGGATACACACATATTCAACCAGATCAGTGCGAACTCCTATTGCAAGTTCATCTGAAATCACGCACGGAAAAGTCTTACAAATCACGTAGGAAAGTGGCACGCATTCGGATTTAGTCTGCTAATCAATTGACAATGCTTTACAGGCTTATAGAGTCAATTCTGGCTGATCACGCTCAGTTTTTTTGCATTGAAACAGTATGTTTTACTAATGAAATAAGACAGATGGTAATATTTATGTTTAGTTGCAATGCATAAAATATGTATGTACGCTGTTTTAATTGGATTTTCCAACTGAACTGACCGTGTGCAGCAGAATCGACGTATTTCATTGGTATCAAACCATCTAACAAATATATTTTATCACTGACGTACACTGTATCACTGTAAATGCATATGTATTTCACCAATCCCTTCATGCTAACTGAATAATTCAGTCGGCCTGTTTGTTGATTCAGAGATTGTTCAGAATGATGAGTATTCGCGATTCATATGCATTTGGTTGGTTGATGTTCATTGAGACGAGTGTTGCGTCTTGGCCATCTGGTCGCCGAACCATCGAAACAAGCGCGCGTCGTTGAATCCTGCTGACAACGTACATCTCTATCTCAGGTATTGTCATTTCACATAAACAAGTACTAGCGGATGTGGGAACAACGGAAAACTGGAATAACCCCCCCCCCCCCCCACCCTCTCTCATTGGCAGTTCAAAATACTAAACTGTTTTCCTTAAGGTGTAGGTAAAATGGCCTCATAAATGCTACCGAAATACCTTTCTCTTTAAAAGTAATTTTTCTCTTTTTGGAGAATGTGCTCGTCCGGCAGTGATAAATATAATGCTATTTTGAACGTATTGTAATCATATACTCAAATAATCATTTCATCAGCAAACTATATAAAAATAATGAGTCGTTTAAATAACAGTTAAGCGAACACTGTACGTCTGTGTTTTACACACACACTATTTTTATTAAAATTTAAACTCACTGAAGTCATGCTTCTTCACTGGTCGTTTATACTTTGAGTCCAATGCATTGTCGAGGTCATCAAGGACGGACGAACCTGCAAACTTGTCAGTTATTCGCTAACAGGTTGAATGAGTGAGTGAGTGAGTGACTGAGTGAGTGAGTGAGTGAGTGAGTGAGTGAGTGAGTGAGTGAGTGAGTGAGTGAGTGAGTGAGTGAGTGAGTGAGTGAGTGAGTGAGTGAGTGAGTGAGTGAGTGAGTGAGTGAGTGAGTGAGTGAGTGAGTGAGTGAGTGAGTGAGTGAGTGAGTGAGTGAGTGAGTGAGTGAGTGAGTGAGTGAGTGAGTGAGTGAGTGAGTGAGTGAGTGAGTGAGTGAGTGAGTGAGTGAGTGAGTGAGTGAGTGAGTGAG
>OZ038447.1:14311667-14314729 GCA_964036265.1 Daptonema setosum
GACATATGTGCCATACAAAATTCAAAATCCAAAATCTAAAATGGTAAATTGGAAGATGACTACCGTGCTAAAAAAAAAATTAAATTAAAAAATAATTTCAGATTCATTTTTTTTTTGTTTTTCGAAGTGAGTGAGTGAATGAGTGAGTGAGTGAGTGAGTGAGTTGGTGAATGAGTGAATGAGTGAGTGAGTGAGTGAGTGAGTGAGTGAGTGAGTTGGTGAATGAGTGAATGAGTGAGTGAGTGAGTGAGTGAGTGAGTGAGTGAGTGAGTGAGTGAGTGAGTGAGTGAGTGAGTGAGTGAGTGAGTGAGTGAGTGAGTGAGTGAGTGAGTGAGTGAGTGAGTGAGTGAGTGAGTGAGTGAGTGAGTGAGTGAGTGAGTGAGTGAGTGAGTGAGTGAGTGAGTGAGTGAGTGAGTGAGTGAGTGAGTGAGTGAGTGAGTGAGTGAGTGAGTGAGTGAGTGAGTGAGTGAGTGAGTGAGTGAGTGAGTGAGTGAGTGAGTGAGTGAGTGAGTGAGTGAGTGAGTGAGTGAGGTGAGTGAGTGAGTGAGTGAGTGAGTGAGTGAGTGAGTGAGTGAGTGAGTGAGTGAGTGAGTGAGTGAGTGAGTGAGTGAGTGAGTGAGTGAGTGAGTGAGTGAGTGAGTGAGTGAGTGAGTGAGTGAGTGAGTGAGTGAGTGAGTGAGTGAGTGAGTGAGTGAGTGAGTGAGTGAGTGAGTGTTTGAGGAAATAAGTGATTGAGGAAAAGAGTGAGTAAAAGAGTGAGTGAGTGAGTGAGTGAGTGAGTGAGTGAGTGAGTGAGTGAGTGGTGAATGAGTGAGTGAGTAAATGAGTGAGTGAGTGAGTGAATAAGTGATTGAGGAAATAAGTGATTGAGGAAAAGAGTGAGTAAAAGAGTGAGTGAGTGAGTGAGTGAGTGAGTGAGTGAGTGAGTGAGTGAGTGAGTGAGTATAGTGAGTGAGTGAGTGAATGAATGAGTGAGTGAGTGAATGAGTGAGTAAGTGACTGGGTGAGTCAGTGAGTGAGTGAGTAAAAGAGTGATGGAGTGAGTAAGTGAGTGAGTGAGTGAGCGAGTGAGTGAGTGAGTAGTGAGTGTGTGAGTGATATAGTGAGTGAGTGAGTGGTGAGTGAGTGAGTGAGTAAGTGAGTGAGTAAGTGAGTGAGTAAGTGAGTGAGTGAGTGAATAAATTCTTTACTAGTGAGTGAGTGAGTGAGTGAGTGAGTGAGTGAGTGAGTGAATGAGAGAGTGAGTGGGTGAGTGAGTGAGTGAGTGAGTGAGTGAGTGAGTGAGTGAGTGAGTGAGTGAGTGAGTGAGTGAGTGAATAAGTTCTTTACTTAGTGAGTGAGTGAGTGAGTGAGTGAGTGAGTGAGTGAGTGAGTGAGTGAGTGAATGAGTGAGTGAGTGGGTGAGTGAGTGAGTGAGTGAGTGAGTGAGTGAGTGAGTGAGTGAGTGAGTGAGTGAGTGAGTGAGTGAGTGTGTGAGTGAGTGTGTGAGTGAGTGAGTGTGTGAGTGAGTTACAGAGTGAATGAGTGAGATACTTGGAATTATTTTATACCACTTTCTACTTCCTTTTCGATTGAAGTAGTTTTTTTCCTTTGCATGAAATATTTGATTTGTCTTTTTTCCTGTAAAAACCTTCCCATTCATAATTTTCAATATCCTTATAACAACGAACCGACTATTCATTATAATGGCCCCGTTGATCGCGCCTACGGAGCGGAACTGTTAAAAGCGCATCGTTCATTTGCGGAACTATATTAGCGGAACTGTTCGCATCGGAACCGTTAAGTGGGGATCCATACCCAGCGGAATTGTTATAAGCGGATCCGTAAAAATCGGATTTTTATAGACCGGATCGTTTTTTAGCGGAACTGTACCCAGCGGATTTTTTCATTTCCGGAAATTTCAAAGTATAAAATCGGAAGTATAAAAATCGGAAGTGTTAAAATCGGAAACGTCAAAAGCGGAACTTTAAAAAGCGGAACCGTCAAAAGCGGAACTGTTATAAAAGCGCCCTTCATGAGTGGAAAACCACGCTGGACACCTCCGCTTCGCGGTGCTAACGGTCCAAGGCGGGGTCATAAAACTTAGGTTTCAGTGTAGGCTTAGGCTTAGGCTTAGCCTTTGAAGAAGGGCTCGGGCGCTACGCGCCCAAGCCCTTCCCAAACCCTAAGCCTAATCCTAAGCCTAAACTGAAAACTAACTCTTAGCCTCATACTCGGCGATCTCGCTTAGAACGAACAGTCTGTGCTAATGACTAAGCCGAAGCCTAATAAACAATGAAATAGGCCTTCCAAATGTTAATAGCAAAAAATATTAACTTCACCGAGTTCCGCAAAACCAATTTCCGGAATTTAAGGTTCCGCTGTCGTAAGTTCCGCTGAAAACACATCCGCAAAGAACGGTTCCGGAAACAAAATATCCGCAAATAAACTTCCGCTGGCAAGACTTCCGCTTTTAATAAATCCGATTTTAACAGTTCCGATGAAAAAAAATCCGATCCATACAGTTACGCTAACAAACAATCCGCACATAACAGTTCCGGAGAAAAGACTTCCGCTAATAAACTTCCGCAAACGAACGATCCCTATTATACAGTCCCGTAGATATGGGTACACCGCCCCGTTCACGTATCTATCCGGGGTCTACAGATTTAAGCCGCAGCTTAAATCTGTAGACCCCGGATAGATACGTGAACGGGGCCAATGATTAGTCCACTTCGTAGTGAGTCGATTGATCCTCCTAAATTATAATTATATTTTTTTAAATTTTTTTAATTTTTTTAATAGTTGGCAGGTTGTCACTTAAAAGTCGAATACTGCGAAAATCAGAAAGCTGTCTCTGTGGTCAGTGGTTGCCGTGGTGTGATAACCCACCTTGAAATGATGTTCCGTCAACAAAGTCATCTGCATCGCGTTTATCACACGCTCATCGCCCATCATCTCAATCTCTGTCGATTGCAGGCTATCCAGTCACAACTTCAGGTTGGGTTTGTCACCAGGTTATTTTCTATTCCAAATGGAGACAGGTAGGGTTAAGGGTTCATTTCTTTGTTTGTGAGGGTTCG
>OZ038447.1:14314929-14329929 GCA_964036265.1 Daptonema setosum
CCTTTTCGATTGAAGTAGTTTTTTTTTCCTTTGCATGAAATATTTGATTTGTCTTTTTTCCTGTAAAAACCTTCCCATTCATAATTTTCAATATCCTTATAACAACGAACCGACTATTCATTATAATGGCCCCGTTGATCGCGCCTACGGAGCGGAACTGTTAAAAGCGCATCGTTCAATTTGCGGAACTATATTAGCGGAACTGTTCGCATCGGAACCGTTAAGTGGGGATCCATACCCAGCGGAATTGTTATAAGCGGATCCGTAAAAATCGGATTTTTATAGACCGGATCGTTTTTTAGCGGAACTGTACCCCAGCGGATTTTTTCATTTCCGGAAATTTCAAAGTATAAAATCGGAAGTATAAAAATCGGAAGTGTTAAAATCGGAAACGTCAAAAGCGGAACTTTAAAAAGCGGAACCGTCAAAAGCGGAACTGTTATAAAAGCGCCCTTCATGAGTGGAAAACCACGCTGGACACCTCCGCTTCGCGGTGCTAACGGTCCAAGGGCGGGGTCATAAAACTTAGGTTTCAGTGTAGGCTTAGGCTTAGGCTTAGCCTTTGAAGAACTAAGCCTAAACTGAAAACTAACTCTTAGCCTCATACTCGGCGATCTCGCTTAGAACGAACAGTCTGTGCTAATGACTAAGCCGAAGCCTAATAAACAATGAAATAGGCCTTCCAAATGTTAATAGCAAAAAATATTAACTTCACCGAGTTCCGCAAAACCAATTTCCGGAATTTAAGGTTCCGCTGTCGTAAGTTCCGCTGAAAACACATCCGCAAAGAACGGTTCCGGAAACAAAATATCCGCAAATAAACTTCCGCTGGCAAGACTTCCGCTTTTAATAAATCCGATTTTAACAGTTCCGATGAAAAAAAATCCGATCCATACAGTTACGCTAACAAACAATCCGCACATAACAGTTCCGGAGAAAAGACTTCCGCTAATAAACTTCCGCAAACGAACGATCCCTATTATACAGTCCCGTAGATATGGGTACACCGCCCCGTTCACGTATCTATCCGGGGTCTACAGATTTAAGCCGCAGCTTAAAGCCGGACCTAGTGTTAAAGTATAGGGGTAGCTTAAGCCGCGGCTTAAAATTTGAGCTGCGGCTTAAAATTAAAACTCTTAACTACTGAAATTCGAAAAAAAGCTGCGGCTTAACTGGCCCTATACTTTAACACTAGGTCCGGCTTTAAGCTGCGGCTTAAATCTGTAGACCCCGGATAGATACGTGAACGGGGCCAATGATTAGTCCACTTCGTAGTGAGTCGATTGATCCTCCTAAATTATAATTATATTTTTTTAAATTTTTTTAATTTTTTTAATAGTTGGCAGGTTGTCACTTAAAAGTCGAATACTGCGAAAATCAGAAAGCTGTCTCTGTGGTCAGTGGTTGCCGTGGTGTGATAACCCACCTTGAAATGATGTTCCGTCAACAAAGTCATCTGCATCGCGTTTATCACACGCTCATCGCCCATCATCTCAATCTCTGTCGATTGCAGGCTATCCAGTCACAACTTCAGGTTGGGTTTGTCACCAGGTTATTTTCTATTCCAAATGGAGACAGGTAGGGTTAAGGGTTCATTTCTTTGTTTGTGAGGGTTCGGTTTTATTAAAACTGGCTATCTGAAAGCGTTTTCCGTTTTTCATAGAACAGGTTTCATGTTATTTTATAAAGCTTCGGGGTGGCGGCTTGAAAAACGTGTCATGCAAAGGTTTACTTTTCTTTGACTTCCGATAACCTATTTTGAGCTTTCGGTCGGCCATAAGCTCAGCTCAATTTCCGAGCACCACGAAGCGGAGATGTCGGGTCAGGTGTCGAATCGGGGGTAAAAAGGCATATACGTATATGCCGATACGTTTATGCCATCGGGTAGCCTAGCACAGGGGTGGGCCGCTGGGGTGGGTTACCCCATGGATTGCCAAAAAAAAAAAATTCGCACATTTTTTTTTTTTTTTTTTTTTTTTTTTTTTTATTCATTTTTTTTTTTTTTTTTTACAAATTTTTGGTATCCATCCAGGATCGACCATACATGTCCCAAATCATCAGTAGGGTACTCATTTAGATTTATTTAATGATTCTGATGACTTAGATAACAGTTTTGAGCCCAAACTCGTAAGGAATAATTGATTAAAGTAAGGTAAAGAACTGCCTGGAATTCAAGTGAAAAGTAGTAGTGTTAACTACTCCAACTTGTGAATCGTTACATAGCTGCATCAAATGTAAGAGAAGGTGATGCACAGTAGTCGACTGTGCGACTCAACTCAACCCAACAGCTGTATGCTATAACATGCAATCATCATGTTCAGTGGGTGTTACCCGGGTTGGACAAGTTAACGTGTCATTTTTTCACTTGAATCTCAAGAAGCTCTTTAGCTCGGGCTGGCGATTGAGCAGATCACCGTAGGCTTGCACCATCATGTCTGACACGTGTAGGTGTGACACGTGTGAGCGCTGGCCATGACTGAATATAAAAATTAATTCATTTGGCGGCTTAGCATATTGACTGGAGGAGACGGCATTTTGTCCCCATTTATGAAATGGGGACAAAATGTGTTCCTCGTTTAGTGGGCAATGTGTTTTTAGAACTTTTCTCACACTTCTGACATTTTATATTACACTTTAGAGGTGTTTATTAACGTTTATTAACGTATTACAGAGACATTTTCAAAACTTTGTAAAAAAAAAAAAAAAAAAAATGACCAAATTTTTTTTTTTTTTTTTTTTCATTTTTTTTTTTTTTTTTTTTTTTTTAAATTTTTTTTTTGGCAATCCATGGGTTACCCCCCCCCCCACTTTTCAGGGTCGGCGGGTAGCCTACCCCTCCCCCCTAGACAAAAATTTAGGTCGCCTACCCCCTCCCCCCCCCCTACTCGAAATTTTTGAGAAAATCGGCCTCAAAACCTCGATTTTGTGGCTCATTTTTCAAAAATTTTTGGCTGTGAGATTTTTTTTCGAACAAACACGTTTTCTGGGTCAATTTTATTGGTTAAAACCTGAAAAAACCGGTACATGTGATGTTTATACCCTATAATAGAAGATTTTTTTAGCAAAAACGAACAAAAAACGAAGCTTTTTTGCGAAATTTTTTTCCTACCCGACCTTACCCCCCTCACTTTTTGGACAGGGCGGGTAGGACGGGGTTTTCGGTCGGGCTGGCATATATGTATCGGCTAATCGGCATATACGTATATGCCGGCATTTATGTATCAGCATATACGTATATGCCGATACATATACGAATCGGCATTTACGTATATGCCGATACATATATGCCGGCATATACGTATCGGCATATGCGTTGCGTATCACGTATCAGGCATGTATATGCCTTTTTATTTTACCCTCGATTCGACACCTGCCCCGAGATGTCCAGCGTGGTAAACACGAGCTGTACCATGAATGAAGCATTTAAATAAATGAAAAAAACGCTTTCCGATTGTCGGTTAACACTGACTACCTTGAAAAAGTTGACTGACATATTATTACTTTTTGCAGATCTCAGTCACACAAAACTCAACGTTGGCTTCGTTAGACCTGACCCGATGTGCGAGTACTTCTTCAACCAGTCTGATTCCTACATTCGATCAGCCATTGGTTCCTTTATCCGTTATTGCATCGGACCTCATTACTACAACTGACCCGTCGATACGCAGCAGTCAGACGGCCAGTTACCGAGCTTCAAATCAACCGCATTTTGTTCTGTCGCACAAGCATTTGTCGAACTCGTTTGATAACACTCTTTCATCACCCATTACGACGTTGAACGGTATCTCGAACGAATGCCGCAACAAACCATCGATATTATCATCTCATAATTTTGGTTGGTTTGGTTCCTTTATGTGCAGCTTTCACAGGCAGTAGGTAATTAGTTAACTTTATTAGTTGGTTAAAACTTGATTCAGTTGACGGATTGTGAACTTTTTTTTCTGAAGAGGAATATCATTCTATCCATCTTCAGGCTCGTCGCCGTATCAGTTGTTGGGTTCATGCTTATCATCAGAGTGTGACAGATTGCTTTTGATAAACTCACCAGTGGCTTCGCAATTTATTAAAACGACATTTGTTCGACCTCGATTTCAATCATTGAAATCCACCAAATTATCATCACTGCTGGACTCTCAGTTGCCTTCGGCCTCAACGCAGCTGGTAAGTTGATCATATTTTCTTTAGTTCACAAAAGTTTATCAAGAATCATAACGCCCGTTTTTTAGTTACAAACTAGATTTTTCGGCCTTGTCTAACTGAGTGAGTGAGAGATGTTTTGACAAACTATGAATGATTAAGTGGGTGAAGTGAGTGATAAAAATAAAAGATGATGGCCGATGTGTGAGGGTGGATATTGAGTAAGTCACAGCAGATCATGACATGAGTGATCGGATGTGTCAGTTGCTCTACAGGGTGTCCCATCCTTAACCGCCGATGTTGACAGCTTCGTGTTTGAGTTGTACTGGGTCTATATAATTGAAACTTCATTTTCGAATAGAGAAGTCTTTGGCAATTTGTTTAACATCTACCAGAAGTTAATAGGACGTCTCTAGCTTACTTTACAAGAAATCGATAAAAGGTCCACTTTTGGACTATTTTTTCTTCTTTAAATACACATTTTAGTCAATAAAGTTAATAAAAATGAAATACTAGAGCAGAACTTCACATGAAGTAGCACAACCCAGAATGGAAAAGAACAAGATCCGGAAGAGATTCACTAAATTTTCGACATCGTTTCCAGCGGCGAGGCACATCTTCCACGGCTGCATAACCTGAGTCCATGGGAATTGCACCCTTCTTTTTTTAAGGATACAGAGACGTGTCTGCCCCGTATCTACGGAACTTTTCGGTTATACGTGTTCTTTCAAATCACCGTGGAGCCAGGAGTCCAAGTGGATCAGCTCTCGCGACCTGGTAGGCCACAAAAGTTGTCCTCCGCTGAGTATCCAGGAACCAGGAAAGTTCTCATTGAGCCAATATCGGGTGAAGCTGACATAACAACCGTGGCTGTTGCCTCGTCTAACGCAGGTATAGGAGTTTGGGAAGGTGACTTGTTGTTCCAACAATACGGTGCTCCGGCTCATTATATCAGTATCACCCGGGATCGGCTCAATGAGACTTTTCCTGGTTCCTGGACCAGCAGAGAGTCTGGAACCAGGGAAGATTATGTGGCCTGCCAGGTCGCCAGACGTAACCCTTCTGGATTCTGGCTCCTATTTGGTGATTTGAAGGATCGCGTATAACCGAGAAGTTGCAAGAATCCATTCACGTATCTTTATTATTACAGATATGGTGCAAATTTCATGGAATTGTGAGAAATTATAGTCCAAAAGTGGACCTTTTTTCGATTGCTTGTAAATTAAGCTACAAACGTGCAATTAACTTCTGGTAGGTGTCAAACAAATTGCCAAAGACTTCTCTATTCGAAAATGAAGTTTCAATTAAATAGACCCGGTACAACTTGAACGCGAAGCCGTCAACATCGGCGGTTAAGGATGGGACACCCTGTATAATAAATTATGATTGAGTAACAATAGAAATTGGGGTTTACTTTGCAGACGCATTCTCTTCGACGTTGCACATCATCAATATCTCGCAGAAACACAACGTCGTCGTACCACATTAGCAAATTCAACAACTCGGTACTCAGATTCTCAGGTGCCATCTATCGACCACACATTCGACGGACACCCAGTCGAAATCAGGTGCGATTTATTTTATTGAATTGAGTTTAAATGAATTTGATTATGACAGTATGGTATGTAAACTTATAAAAGCGAAGTGAGCCAGCCAGAAATCAGCTATAAGTAAATGACTTAGTTGCTACTTTTTAAGACATCGTCCTCAAGTGGTCAGCAACAGAGTGATTACAGTACGGGTTCACGTGGTGACCGACCTACCCATCTGCACTTGAATCACATTTGCATCAGGCTCACCGATACGGTTTGTTATTTTTCATATTATCCGATTCTAACATGACGGCAACCGATAAACTAGTTTTTTGTTTACAACAGGTGCCCGACTTCTTCAAGATGTCGCCTGATTTCTCTTTCTATCGTGAGGATGTGGAGCTGGAGAATCGCATCATCAATCTCAGATCACGGTTAGGGTTTTATTTTTACATATTTTACGTTTTGTTGTCAATTCACAATGAAAACTCAGCCTTACTACTATAATCGATTGATTACATTGCAGCGGTATCTATCAGATGTGGTATCACTTGGCCACCATCATGAATGTCGTTCGTTTTACTGCCGCCGCCGTCGAAATGCAAGTCAGTAATATGTACAACAAATCATCATGTAAACTGCCAAAAAAAACCTTATAAAGTAACTTTTTGTGAAATATCGGCTCGGCCAAATATCGTTTCAAAATTAATATGTGATAGTGTATTATACTATAATTAAAGCATGTCCCTTCATGGGGCTTCATGTGTAATTTTGTGTGCCCAGTCATTCTAATTTACGAAATTAAATTACTACACTACCAAGTACTACTTGGTGCTATATTTTTAGGTTGTATCAGTGTGGCCGTCAATCGATGATGGTACAGTAAAGCTGCGTTGGCGTGTTGTCTACCTGCCCGTCTATAAGATCTACAAACTGCGTGGCGTATCACGCAGCGACCCGCAAGCTTTGACAGACAAACTCAATAAAGTCGGCAGGTATGTGAAAAACAACACTTGATTAGCCATTGACAGTTCTGAGATACCTCTAAAGAGACAAACAAGAGTCTTAGAAAGTCATGCACTTTTACAATTATAATTTTTCTTTTTACTCCTCACCGATTTACTATTATACATCTCTCCTCTTCACTTGATCCTAACCTATTATTCATGCAGTATGTAACCTGGTGAAGGTGAACTATGCGATCTGGTAAAGATTGATATCAAGTCAACCATACAAGAAACTGATTCACATTCGATTCGCAACCTGTTACTATTGTTCACATGTCTAAATCACTTCAGCTGGTACGATGGTTACTCGGTGTTTCACGTTGATGGGGAAGGGCTGGTATATAAACATGTCGTGGATCGGGTTAGTACTCATTCATTGATTATTGTGTTGTGACCGAGTGGTTTTTATACTCCTTGACAGGCTGAAATGGCATGAGAAAATTGTTTTTATGTTTTGACAATTGAAGTTATGGTTGTATTTGAGTATTTGTTTGCAGGTAATGCCTGACGGTTCACGACTACGTGGTGAAACGACAGCGCAGCGACTGGCCCGCAAGCTGTTGGGAGTTGCGCCCGCACCAAAACCATGATTATTTCAGTTTCACCTTCTTCTGTTTATTCAAATTTGTTTAATTTGTTTAGAAGCTGATCCCTGTTGTAAGTATATTTTGAATGTATTTATTCTTCAAGTTTGTAGCATGTAATCATTCATCTGAATTACAAACCATAGGGTTCTTATATTAGATTCATATTAGATTCTATTGGAGATTCGTTGATATGTCAAATGTACAGAATTTATCTCTCATCCTAGATGTTCTAGAGAACCCGGTTCAACCTTCCCAATTCGAAAATTTGCAATAATTTACTGTGGTATTTTTTCTCACTAGTCTTATTTGCTTTTACTCATAAATATGGCTTCGTGATAAGCATATGCATTTACAATGGCTTAAGTTGGTTTCTGAATAAAATAAATGTTTACATTGAGTTTGGTTTGGAACACTTTGATCGTCGGTGCATTGATTTTGATCAGCACATGGCTTAGCTTGTCCTATCTTTATTAGTTGGCTTAACTTTCATTGCTATTTTGCTATTATGTTGCACTCCTAGTTTGTATTTCAGAATATGTGCAACAAGTAAAGCAAAACAGTAATTTTTTCGAGCAACATGCAAAAGGTTCTTCCGGCGCCGGGAATTGAACCCGGGCCTTGCGGGTGAGAGCCGCAAATCCTAACCACTAGACCACGCCGGATGCTGTTCAAGCAGGTTGGCCGTATGTTTTTGACTGCAGCTTTATGTGGTGTGTATGCGACTGTGTGCAGCACTAGTATTACATAGAGTGCTTGTCTGGCTCGTCGAAGTAGGTCCGTTGTCAAAAGCACTGGCGGACGAGAAGGGGAGAGAAAAGCGGAATTCCCCCCTCTTTGGCGGTTTAAAAAAGTAGCATTGGTTCCTTAAGGTGTAGATAAAATGACCTGAAAACTGCCAATTCCCCCTCTTCGGCAAAATTCTCCTCCCTTTGGGAAATTCGCTCGTCCGGCAGTGGTCAAAAGCATATTTAATTGATCACGAGACTGGATTTCAACGTGCACCCATTTTATTCTTATGACTATTCCCTGTTCGGTTCAACGCTGACAGAATAAAGTTCACTCACTAGCGGATGAGCCAAATCTTTTAAAGAGATGATAGTTTCGTCATGAGGGGGGAATCGTGGGTTTTCATCATCAAAGATGGGGAACGAGATCCATTTTATGAAAACCCAACTCCAAGATTAGTACTTCTACTCTCCCTCTAATGTTGGTTCGTGATTCGCTCAACTTGGTTTAGTGTTGACAGTCGAGCTACCGTGTACACACATACCCGTGATCGTGGGTGTATGACTGATGTTTTACGCTAAATGGTGATATACCGATAGAAATTATTTCATGCGGGTTTTCAAGAGGAAATTTTTTATGTGGAAACTATCCCTTGATATGGCTAATTGCCTCATCCAAAAAAGTTCCTCAAATTTGTTTGTGTTCTGTCGTTATATGCATTATTTTATATGTAATTCTATACGTATATTCTCGTGGTTTTACACTATACCAAATATCAGGGGCAGGCAATTCATATGCCAGATGTTTCACTAGACAGGCATCGATTGTGTCTGTTATTGCAGTCTAGTTCATTGTGCCGGTTTTGTTTGTTGGCGTCCATGACAACGTGGGAGAATTATATCCACAAATTATTGTGTTAAGTGATTCGTTAGTTAGAAAACAACATGAATCTTAAATCTTTATAAATATTATGATGAGTTTCTGTGTATCTTATATATTAAAACTCCAATGTCCGTATGTATGTATGTATGTCCGCAAGCGGTTCCATATAAATATCAGAAGTGAAACGCAAATAAACTCTTTATGCCATTTTCATGCAAAAACAAAAAAAGGTATAATCATCATCACCCTCTCTCATAAAAGTTGAGTTGATATTGTCATCAACACCCTCAAAGGAGGTTCCCTAAATTCACTGAACTGGAAATATCATTGACCTTAACTGAAGTTACCGTAATCGTTGTGCCACGGGTTTCAATGTTTCTATTTTAATGTGGGAATACAAAAGCTTTTTCCATGATTAACCGAAACATGACCTTTCGTCAAGAATTTATTTCTAGCTAAACTGTAAAACGTAATCAGTCTTTTTCAAATAAAAGACTTTTGGTAAAATCAAAAGCCAAAAATGTTGTGTTTAGGTGGTCGGGTGAAGTTTTTTCATCTAATGTTCACTCCAAATTATCGGGTCGGGTCATGAGATAAATAAAGTACCATTTATTACGAGATGGGGCTTAAATATAATATTTCATGGATCGAAAAAAATTAATAATAGCCAAACTCCACGGGTTGTAATTTCAACTATTTTCCACGGGTTCTTTTATTTAATGTTACCCTGTAATTATACTGAGTGGGTATAAAGTCAAAATTTGAAAAGTCGGGTTCAACGGGTTCATATTGTGCGTTATAGATTACTCCATATCGTGTAATCAGGGAAATATATAAAAGAAGTTGTATTGAGTTGAAAACGTTACGGGTGGCTCTAACTTTTTGACGGGTTTTTGTTACAGTATTCTGTCAATAAACTAAACTCTAGACTAAAGTTTGAACAATCAACGGGTCGGGTTAACACAACCGAACACTTATAATGGCATACAAAAATATACTTAATCCTCGGGTTTAGTGCAGGAAATGGTTACTATTTAACTTGATCGTCCGTTGCCCTGCAACGGGTTTACCCTAGTGTTACTTGAAATCGCAAAAAAATCTATAAAAATATTAAAAAAATTCTTTTAGATGACGTGACTGATTTGCCGACTGACCGACTATTCAACTTGATGAAAAAATAATAAAATCTAGACAAAATGGTTCCAACACCTGCGCGTATAACCAACAACAAAAGTCCAGACATGATGAACAGTAAAAAGTTGGTGATGGTATGACAATCTTAAATTTTTTGACGTCATAGTCATAGCTTCTTAATTTTTTATTATACCAAATCATAGTGTAGAAGACACCTTGATTACATTGACTAAATGACAAAAAATTGTTGTAGAGTTTTTGTTTTGAACGTGTTAATATCCAGTCGACTGCTATATAATCCTCTTCTTACAACAAACAAGCATAATCCAACCTAATTTGCTTTCAGACTGGCTCCACGAGTGCCCAAAGTGGAACCCGACAGCCCTCCGCCTCCTGATTCCGAGGATTCGATCAAAAAACAGGCGCTATTGAGACATGAACTTCTGATGAGTAAACAGTTTACATGTGAAACGTGTAATGCAAAATTCGATCGCAATGAAGATTTGTTGCGTTCACATTTGAATATTGAAAGGTGGGTACCCGTGATTTATTTTTGTTATGTTCGGCTCACGGGTTTCGTATGTGCCATTATTTGAATTAAGAATGATTGAGTTGAGTCCGAAAATTCAGTGATATTTTGGAGCAATGTTATGTTAAGCCAAAAAAGTTAAAATGTAGATTTTGAATAAATTTAATTTCAGCGAATGTCAATCGCAACTGCGACTGTGTCTGCCGTGTGCCCACTGCCCGGTCACATTCAACAACTACGCACTCTACTCGCAACACTCTATCAAGTGGGTATACTCAACCAACTTTAATATATTATATACTAATCACCTCCAGTACAGTATGTAGTAATAGAAATGCTAACAGTAAGCTAAATAGTAACAGCCAAGAGAACTGTAGATGAAATGAAAGAAAATAATATTGCTGACTGCAGATCACAATCACTAAAATTTACGATTGTATATTAGGGAGGAATGCTAATCAACCTACCACCAGAAAGTGAAAACAACAACGTTGATATGAAGTGATCGGTCAAGAGAACTGTAAATCACTGACGAATGAGCCAATCTCCCAGAGGGAGGAGAATTGTTTCGAAGAGGGAGAATCAGATGATAATACAAATTCAAAATTTGGATTATCCAAAGAGCGATAATGTCGCTTTTTTGCCCTCCTACTCTAGTGGTGTGAAGGAATTATTTATTTAGATGTGCCCGTCAAAACGGTAGTGTGACCAAGTGGTCGGCGTGCATCCACTGCCCGTCCACCTTTCGATCCCGATCCGACTACTTCCTGCACTTGGCTATTAAACACCCGGACAATGTCGACAAGCGAATCGTGGCCGAGATGAACCGTAGTTGGCAGCTGGTAAAACCCAATGGCCAGTCGACCAGTCATGTTGGTAGTTGATTTTGTTGTTGTTGTTGTTGTTGCTGTTGTTGCTGCTGTTGTTGTAGTTGACTGAATGAGTTGAGTGAGTGAATGAGTAATTTTAACTGCATATTACTCCACCGTTGAAACAGCGAAAGAGAGGAGGAGTCCACGTATACTTTCCTTCTCCTCGCTTCATCGTT
Organism: Daptonema setosum; assembly: GCA_964036265.1. Lineage (NCBI taxonomy): Eukaryota > Metazoa > Nematoda > Chromadorea > Monhysterida > Xyalidae > Daptonema > Daptonema setosum. Next base: position 14,326,512 of record OZ038447.1, read on the forward strand.
TCTTCACTCATTTTTGATGATTTCAGGATCCGCGCAACCCGGTCACCGTTTCGCCGACATCCACTGAAAATGTAAGTCAGTCATAATAAACCGTAGTTTGTTTCTGCATAATAACTTGATAACTTGGTATGTTAGTTAGATAATACTATATCTGAAGGTCTATTCGGTCAGGTATCGGAACGTCTGCCGGCCCGACCCCAAATCCACAAGGCGTCACTGCCCGCCAAACAGCAGCGTCGTTGCCAGCCGTACCGCATCAAATACAAACGCGATCAACAACAATATGACCAACTGCAACAACAACTACAACAACATAAAAAGTCATCAGTAAACGGCGGCGGTGCGATTCGTCTAAAACTCAACAAACCGTCACCGCCGCAGCTTCTTCAACAACAACAACAACAACTACTACTGCAACAGCATCAACAACCACAACAGCATCAACAACAACAACCAGCACAGTCACAACAACAACTGGCGTGTTTCTGTGATCAGAACTGTGGTGGTATTTGTATGGCAGCGAGCGTGCTAATGAGCATCAAGCAATCAAGAGGGGCAGGTGATGAGTCGAGCACTGTGAGTCATGAGTCATTTGAGTCGGTGCCTGCGGTCAACCCTGTGGTTGATGAGCAGTACGGAGTCGACGTGCATGAACAACCATCAGAGTTGAACGAGCAGAGACAAGGCGAGGAACAGAGAGATCTACTGGATGTAGTGGAGTTAACCGCCTAACAGTCTGACTGAGAAGTTTGCATTATTTAATGATACTCTGGACTGCGTTTGTGTTTATGTCCAGCCAGGGGTGGGCCGGGTTTTTTGGCGTTTTGCAGGGGGTGGGGGGGGGGGGGGGGTAGCCGACAGAAAATCCCATTTTACCCGACCTGTCCGAAAAGCCGGGGTGGTAAGGTCGGGTAGTGGGGGGGGGGGGGGGGTAGAAAAATTTTTTTTCGCATAAAACGCTTGTTTTTGCTAAAAAAAATCTTCTATTATAAGGTATAAACATCACATATACCGGTTTTTTCAGGTTTTAACCAAGAAAATTGACCCAGAAAACGTGTTTTTTCAAAAAAAAATTCTCACAGCCAGAAAATTTTGAAAAATGAGCCTCAAAATCGAGGTTTTGAGGCCGATTTTCTCAAAAATTCCGAGTAGGGGGGAGGGGGTAGGCGACCTAAATTTTTGTCTAGGGGGAGGGGTAGGCTACCCGCCGACCCTGAAAAGTGGGGGGGGTAACCCCCTACCCCCCCCCCCCCCCCTGCCTCCCGCCTCTGTGTCTAGCATATCTGCCAGTGCCGCCGCATTCATTCAATTATGTTTGATTGACGTCGATCGGTAATTATTTTGTTGCTTTCAATCGAGCAAAGAAACCATAAATAGCTCAGTTCCACATAATCGGTGGTAATAATGCTGAAGTTAGAATTAATTGATTTGTGTTAATCGTGCTCTAAGGACCGCGGAATTTATGTTAGGTACTGTTTGATATTGTTGTTGGTAATTTTGGTGAATTACATTATGCTATTGTGTTTGGTAACTCTCGGAAAAAACATGTGCACCGCACCACAAGCGAGTTATTCCTGATTTTCTTTTTAACAGCAGCAAAATTGTATATTTGATAATTTAGTAGTCAATAGATAAACAAGTTCACATCAGTGTTATCATGAATTGTTAATAGATTAATCTATAAATATCATTGATATTTAATGCGTATAATTGCATTTTTGAATTGTTATATATTTTTCAAAGAAATTAAAATGTTAAAAGTGTTCTGATTTCATAACCATTTTTTATTTCATTTGTTTCCCAAAAATAATCATGCATACCTTTTGTTTTGGTATATTCAAAACCAGGGGTGGGCCGGGTTTTTTGGCACTTTGCAGGGGGTGGGGGGGTAGCCGACAGAAAATCCCATTTTACCCGACCTGTCCGAAAAGTGGGGGGGGGGGGGTAAGGTCGGGTAGGGGGGGGGTAGAAAAAATTTTTTTTCGCATAAAACGCTTGTTTTTTGCTTGTTTTTGCTAAAAAAAATCGTCTATTATATGGTATAAACATCACATATACCGGTTTTTTCAGGTTTTAACCAAGAAAATTAACCCAGAAAACGTGTTTCTTCGAAAAAAAATTTTTACAGCCAGAAAATTTTGAAAAATGAGCCTCAAAATCGAGGTTTTGAGGCCGATTTTCTCAAAAATTTCGAGTAGGGGGGGGGGAGGGGGTAGGCGACCTAAATTTTTGTCTAGGGGGGAGGGGTAGGCTACCCGCCGACCCTGAAAAGTGGGGGGGTAAACCCCCCCTACCCCCCCTGCGGCCCACCTCTGTTCAAAACGATTCGATATTGGGTAGTACATATGAAAAATTAAGAGCAAGGCAAGTGTGATATTGTCGTCTCAAAATGTTACATCAATAACGTTCGTTAATCGCTTCAATACTCGTCTTAAGCTTGTTACATTTGATTGTTGTCATAGAATAATTGTACTAATCAGTTTGTTCATGTTCTACATTTTTATATTCACCCGTTAAATTAGTCGTATGAAAAATAAAATCAAGGCATTTGACGGAGATGGCTGACGGGTGTGGTGTTACTCACTAATTAATTACACAGAACGGTGTAATAATTGACAGGGAATAGGAATATGTAGGCATGAAACCAAATCGTTTAAAAAAATTTTTTTTGTCTATTTTGGGAATCGTTTAACAAACTATATTTTAGTGTTCCAAACATCAACTAAGTTTTTCCTTACCTCAAGGTGACGAAACTAGTTGTTTATCAGAATCTTTTATTATAAGTGGTCGGCCGTGATCTTGGATATCCGGGGGTAAGAAACACATAAAATATAAAAGCGAAAGCAATAAGATACTATCTGCCGTAACATAATATGTGGTGTAATGAGCGCACAAAACGATGTATCAAGTCATAGCCATCTATTCTTCAAATCCATTTCGTCGCGCTCCACCATTGTTAATACGAATTCGTTGATATTATTCGTGTGTTGTTTCATACAGTTGACAGATTTGCGCTTTTTATGGAAAATCTAACGTTTCAGCAACACCAATAATGCTTGCTCTTTTTGTATGCGAAAAAGGATTTGACTAATGGTCTGTCTAGAATCTGTCGGTTCTCTAAAAGAAAAGTACTGAACCTGATACTGTAATTTAAATGGTAATGCAGTGCCGTTTGACTCGCTCTATCTTTGCAGTTATCATTGATCGTATCTTGATGCTTATGTATTTGCATTTTTTCGGTTTCAATTCAATTTGTTACGGCGAGCTTCGAAGCGTTAATTTGGTTTCCGGCAATCTTATTTTAACTGTTTTTCGTTGTTCTACCAGACCCGCATCAAATACAAACCTTGCTACGCTACGCTTCAACGCTCGTCGGAACCAAACCAACTCCTACCCATACTCGAGTACTGAAAGATTG
>OZ038447.1:14334929-14370573 GCA_964036265.1 Daptonema setosum
CTGAGTTAGTCATTGGGTCATTGTTTATTATTGGCTATCATTGGTCATTGACTCAGTTATTTCAATTAAATACACAACTTATTTCGGGTAAACATTTTAGAAACTCGAGCTTTGTTCACCTGCATGAGTATTTATTTTCAGAGGCAACATAATTGGGCGACCACTGTTTGAACCGGGTGTCGCATGTGCCATGTGCCCTGATAGATGTCGTCACGGAATGTGTGGTTGGTTCAGTGTTCCATACATTTTTTGTACACGAACAGCATGCTATTTTTCAGATTTCATTTGTTTCCATGAGAAAAAAAATCCGGAACTCCAACGATAAGCATTTGTATGTACATAAACTTCAGTTCCGATACACATTCATCTCAACTCAAGATACATAGGATCAAACTGACCATCTTAATCAGTCTCTGCAAAAGACGTTTTGAATTGATTCTGTTTCAAACGTCAACCAAAGCCACCACGTATTTCAGTTGGCACATGTCCGGGAATATCATATGAATCGGTAGAAACATTGGCTGCGAGTGTGCCAGCACCAACACCAATTCCTGTACTACAATCACAATCTGATTCATTTACGTCCGATTGTGTTGATACACATCGTATCTGTCCATTCTGGGCTGCGAACGGTTAGGGATTCAATGAGTCTAGCTCACTCACTCACTCACTCACTCACTCACTCACTCACTCACTCACTCACTCACTCACTCACTCACTCACTCACTCACTCACTCACTCACTCACTCACTCACTCACTCACTCACTCACTCACTCACTCACTCACTCACTCACTCACTCACTCACTGACTCACTCACTCACTTACACATTGCAGGTGAATGCACTAGCAATCCTCTTTACATGGGTCTTAATTGCAAGCGATCATGCAGTGCGTGTACCAACGAGGCTCACTGCATTTTCTGGACTACAATGAACCAGTGCACCCTCAATGCCGAATGGATGCTGCTCCATTGTGCCAAACAATGTGCCACTGTGGAATTGCTTTAGATAATGGCTGGTACACTTCAACAAAATCATGCCATTCACAGCCTCTGAAGTAAAACAGACAATAAAAACACACATTGTGATAATTTTATTGTAGCGAGAGACAAACTGTGAGCAAAGAAAGAGAAACTAAATTAGACAGATGTATGTACATAATTGGCAGTAAAATCAATCATTCCGTGACTTCTTCGGTATAAAAATCCAGGGCAGTTTTGATTTGAATTGACCAGCTTCGTATGGTTGTAAAGCAAACCCTTTGGACATCAACAGTTGCACCACCAGTGCTTGAATAGACTGGCTGCGCTCACAGCCGAAGCCGGCAAAACTAAACATCTTATATTTATTGTTTGAAAATATTTTAATACAATAATGAAGTGTTTAAAAAGAGTTATGATGTAAAGTTGAGTTTACTCACGTGGCGTTCCCTCACACATGACGTGATGGTCCCATTTGTCCTGATCCAAGCACGTCATTCGAACCTCAGGACTACCTGATTTGGCATCCCTATATATAATCCAATCATTTATTCCCTGTCCCATTTGCAGAACACCAAATTTGTATCTGAATACAGATTTTTTAAATTTGCAGCAAAATAGTTCACTAACACATAGCCGCGGATGCAAAAATACGTAACGTAGTTGCCTTTGGCCAATCGACCATTGCAAGGAAATGTATTGTATCTGCAAGTAAAGTTTTGCGGCCTTTAGTTTTGCTGAATATGATATAAATATGATCACAAGAGCTTGGGCGAACTTTGTTTTGGTTTGGTCGATGAACTTTGGAGACGGCAGACCGCAGGTTCGCACTGAAAGTGAACCAATTGTTTAAATTGATTGGTATAATATTTTCAAATCTCAAATAAAGACACTCAATGCATGCCATCCTTGATGATTTTTTTTAGATTATTCGAAGAGTCATGTTTTGCCGACAAGAATGACCACTGAACTTGTTGTGAAAGTCAGCCGTGAAAGTCTTATAAAGGTATTAAAATGGCGGTCTCACAAATTTAGATTTCTAAGCAATAGAGATGTTCACCTGGTTCCTGTGATTATTCCTTGTCATTAATATGTAAGTGGCTAAATATGGTACACTTCTAATTTGTGAATTTATGAAGTATTGGAGTGTATACTAACAATTTGGTGCTGGTTCAAGAATCCATCGTTGTGAACTGTCACCTGACCATTCGCGGCGTTTCACTGGCCCCTCGACGGTGGCCTATAGAAACATTAGAAAAAATGAGTGAGTGAGTGAGTGAGTGAGTGAGGAGTGAGTGAGTGAGTGAGCGAGTGAATGAATGAGTGAGTGAGGGAGTGAAATATGTTTGCGTGCTTTATACCTCGATATGTGGATATGGCACTTTCACATTTGGCATCTCGGCCCAGTTGGAAAAGTGAATGCCGCAAGTGATGTCAAATTTGTGGCATAACGTTATCTTCTGAAAATTAAACTAAATGCTAAGATTTTGTTAGAATCGATCGCACATTTTATTTTAAGTATTCAGGCGGTAATACATGTATGTATATATAATTTATGTATAATTCTAAGGACTAATTAGTTAAGGATATTTTCCGTTGATAAGTGTAATATAGTATAGTGTAGTACAGTACAGTATGGCATAGAGTATAGTATAGTTAGTATAGCATAGTATAGTAAAGTATAGTATAATAGTTGATCACCTGAGCATGCCATGTGTTAGCGGCATATATGGCCAACGGGCTATCCGGGTTTGGAGCCGTGAAGTCGTACGCGTAGTCCAGTCGCATGCCCGATGCCTCGAATATCGAATCATACTTTTATTTATGGATTTCACTTCTGTCATGAGCAATTTATAATGATTTATGTAACGTAGTAGTATGTGAAACAAAATACTCAATGTAAACCGCTTTTTTAATCCGCAATATAAAATGTACAATGTAGACAGGTTTTAAAGAAGCAACCAATTTGGGTGACATGTGTCGATATCCATGAGTGAGTGCACTAAACATCCACTTTTGTCCGTCACAGTTGTTGTAGACCTCGTTGACTAGGAGTAGGAATGCAGAGCCAGATGGCCTGCAATTGTTGTCAGATGTTGCGGTTCGTTTGTTCTGTGTTTTGAGACACGTACCATAATCACTAGTTGTATTATAATTATTATATACATTACATACAGTATATACGAAAATATACAAAGAAGATCTTCTTCAAGATTTAAGCTGATATAAGCACTTTATCACGATCTCTTAAACAGCCAATACCTGTCCTGGTAAACACTGAGTGACCGGTTGGTTGCCAGATTAACGACTTGGTAGTACTCGGTTGGAGAGGGGTTGAGACAGTCCACCACGGCTTGCACCCGAGCTCAAATACATAATGTTTCAGTACAACAACAACAACAACAACAACAACAACAACAACAACAACAACAACAACAACAACAACAACAACAACAACAACAACAACAACAACAACAACAACAACAACAACAACAACAACAACAACAACAACAACAACAACAATAACAACAACAACAACAACAACAACAACTACAACAACAACAACAACAACAACAACAACAACAACAACAACTACAACTACAACAGCAACAATCACGTGTGAAACCTGTAGCCACCGCAGTCAGCAGCAGGTAATGCATTATTTGTGAAACAGTTGCCGTTGTATAATGTGCTCGATATGTCTTGCCACAACAGTTTTACAAAATACTCACTTCACAGAAAATTCTTTTTGAAAGTTTTTACGAAAATCATGTTGCTGGTTGTGGTGAATGCATTTATTAGAATGAAGTGTCGAATAAATGCTTCGTTATCGCCGACGTGCATCGCAGTTTAACGTTTTTGGTTTTGAAAAAAACTTTCGTTAGTTCTACTTCGTTTAGGCAAGCAGATTATAATATATCATAGAACAAAAGACTCCCATATGGTTTGTGTTTTTTGCGTCAAACAGCTGATTGACATGACTCTTAGAACTATACAGTTAGCTCATTGTGTACGTGCATTACGGAACCAGAAACAATCAATAAAAGTATCTTTTGCAAGTTTTTAGTACAAATAGAACATAACCGAGTGTTTATCATATATTCATTATCAATTTGCATAGTTAAATTTGAAATTTGTTTTGATTAGAACTGCATTAACATACTTGTGAAACACGTCAAAAAATTTTAGCATCTAGAGCAGAACCTAGAATAAAATATTCCAGCAGAACTGATGAAGATGATCAAGTACAAAACAAATGTCGCACAGATAACACTCAGCAGAATGGACGGAACCTTACGGAATAGTTTCGAGATCTTTCACAATACTGAAAAATGATCAAAATAATACAATGCAAAACATATATGAGTAAAAATGGACGGAAAATAGGAATACGTAAATCTTGGCATTTTTACACACGCATGTCATATTACCCAATTACATATGTACATGTACAGGGTGTCTCAGCCAGGTGGTGGTCATCAATGAACACCATAGTTTTTTTACCTTACTTTCATCTATAATTTCAGCATTGTTGGTATGAAAATTCATAAACAATTGTTGAATGAATGGGAAAGTTATCAAAGAAACCAATTTTTACCACCTGACTGGGACACCCTGTATTATTATCAAAGTAAAACCGATCATTTCATGACATTAGCATCAAAGTTTGAGATCGCCTCCGCATCCAGTCGGAAGGTCAGCCAGTCCGTTCTGACTTCACCGAGATTCTTAGAGTTTGGCACTGATTTCACATAAAAGTCGACAGCCGCCTGGTTCCAGGCCAAAACGTCCCACTGCAGTCGCTTTACTTTGTGCTGCTGGCAAAACTGTATAACCAATAATTAAAGTTTAGCTCTCGCGTTCATTCAGATAATCGTGAACAAATTACTTGATCTGGTAATAAATTGAAAGTTTTTTTATATTCGCTGCTTTGTGGTTCATTTGTTAGAAGTTGGACTGAACTTGGGCAATTGGCGTACTCCTGACTAACCCTAATCACGGCGTAAAACATGCGTTTCCCAATTCCGTAGCGTCGGAAGTTTTCAGCGACAAATAGGTCCTCGATATAGACAAACATGCCGTGCAGCTCGAGTGCAAAACACTTGGAGAACATGATGTAGCCGTACAGGGTGTCTAAATATGTTTATATAGTATCCAGTTGTTAAATTAAGTAAAAATTTATCAGTAACATTCCTGTTTTCTTTATTCATTCAGTAAAATTTATTCATTGCCTCATTGACCCATGTTTGTCTCAGTCATTTATTCATTGAGTTATTTATTCATGCAGTTATTTATTTATAATTTTTTTTATCATTCAGCCATTTAATCATTCAGTTGTTTATTCATTCAGTCATTAATTCATTCAGTTATTCATTCATTCAGACATTAATTTATTAAGTTATTTATTCGACAATTAATGTGTGCCACCAACCAGAAATGGGATTGGCCGCCACCAGTGCTGATCGTCTGCCCGTTTCTAAATGGTTCCTCAGAATCTGGCTGTCCATTACTTCTTGGTGCAGAAAGATGCGCTCGTACGCATATAATTGCTGAAAGGATTTTACGCATTCATGGACTCTAACATGCGCACTCACTCACTCACTCACTCACTCACTCACTCACTCACTCACTCACTCACTCACTCACTCACTCACTCACTCACTCACTCACTCACTCACTCACTCACTCACTCACTCACTCACTCACTCACTCACTCACTCACTCACTCACTCACTCACTCACTCACTCACTCACTCACTCACTCACTCACTCACTCACTCACTCACTCACTCACTCACTCACTCACTCACTCACTCACTCACTCACTCTCTCACTACCTCACTCACTACCTCAATCAATTACTCACTCACTCACTCACTCACTCTTTCGCTCACTCACTCACCACTCACTCACTCACTCTCTCACTACCTCACTCACTACCTCAATCAATTACTCACTCACTCACTCACTCACTCTTTCACTCACTCACTCACTCACCACTCACTCACTGACTTTCAGCATAATATGTAACTGTTCGGTATCTTTGCTGGTATCGACTTCCCGGATGGTACAGTTGACGTCTGATGTCTGCTTCAATAACCGTAATCGGTATCGTGACATGTTGTTGTTGTTGTTGTTGTTGTTGTTGTTGTTGTTGTTGTTTTTGTTGTTGTTTATGATGAAGATTATAACATTATTATATTGTGGTTGACCGTTTCAAGTGATTCGAAGATGAAACTGACCAGAAGCAGTATTTTTTGGGTGGCAAGCGAGTAGGGCCTTGTGAAGGAAGTTCATTGATGGTGGTCCGTTGAAAGAGGACTTTCAGATATCCAGATTACAACCAGTTTACAATTAACTACCGGAAACAAAACATTCACAAACAATGAGTTGACCTAAATTCCATTCAATGTTCCTCGTGTCTTCGAATATAAACATACGTGAATTTGTGTCCGTAATGAATCACTTTAGGAAGGAGATGACACCAAAAGATACATTCAGTATATTGAAAAATATTTACAGAATTACTTAGAAAAAAACGACGTTACACTTAATGGGAAAGAATTCAAATAATAGAGACTGCAATGGAAGACATGATTTGCAAAACAGTTTACGCTATGGAGTTGTAAAACGTGGTAACTCGACACGTCTTCAGCGGATACAACACATTCCACAAATGGCAAAGCCGTAGCCAGATACAAACTAACAAAGTTTGACTGTTTCAAATCCGAAATTCAAGTCTTCACCATCAATTTTCACAAACAAGCACTGACAGATTTTTCGTGAAAATACTTTTCAAAAAGAGTGATTTTTTACTATTTTAGACGACAGCCCGCATTTATTACACGTTGCGCTGTAAACAACGGGCAATATGGGAAGAGACACCGAATAACGGACGGTTGAGTTTTACGTTTTAATGGCACTCTGTTTTACAGCTGACCTCAAGTGCTCAATCACGAACACGTGCCAGGTGCAACGTGTACGGGTATATTTGAATGCTAAGCAACGATCACCGTAACACCACAATAATTTAACACAAAACACCGTAACACCATAACTTCGTAACACGTAAATTACCGTCACACCGAACTCTATAACACCATAACAATTTAACACAAAACGACGTTACACCATAACTCCATAACACCATAGCATCTTAACACCTAAATTACGGTCACACCGAACTCTATAACACCATATCAAAGTAACACCCAAAACACCATAAAACGATAAAAACCACATTATATTAGCTTAACATTGTTATACAAAGAGTGAACTATTACAATACATATGAGAAGTCAGGTACTGCAACTGTTCGCGTTATGCTTCCGTTCCGGATGCACTTGACATTTGGGTCGAGTGCAGGTGCATTGGATGAACCGGTTGCCAGTCTTTTATACTCCACTCGAGGGCAAGTATCATTGCATGTCAATACTTTGAGATCTCTGTCTCACTTACCAACTGACTGGTGATTCAACGCATAGAGAAAGTTTTTTTGTATTTGGAACAAAATTTTTCGGGTCCATTCATTTTATTAACAAGATTGCTGATTCTCGGGTATCGGAAACTTACTGCTGCTGCAATTAATATGAAAAAAAATCTTTTCTGAGGTGTTAGAAGAATCGATAAGGTATCTTGTGTTGTTAAAACAAATTAAAAGACAAAACGAGATCCATTAAAGTAGAATAGGAGGTATGCATGTAAGTTATGAATCAGAGAAATACACAGCAAACAGTAAGTTGTTAGTTTCGTTTTGAATCACCTTTAAAATATTATTTGACAGTTTCTTTTAGCTTCGGGCTTCCGATTCCAGAGGTGGTTTGTGTCTCGGGGCTATGGACCGTTTTCCTACAGAAACTCACTCACTCACTCACTCACTCACTCACTCACTCACTCACTCACTCACTCACTCACTCACTCACTCACTCACTTAATCACTCACTCGCACCGGTAAGCAGGCAAACAATGTTGGCCGCCTGTTTCTGTCTTCCCAACCCGTCTTCAGTTATTTTCGGTGGTATTTTCTTGTTTTTCGTTTTGTTTTCCTCTTTCTTTGGTTCCTTGGTCTTACTTTCATTTTCTTTTGGCTTTTGTGGTTCTGTTGGCTCTTTCGTGGGTTTTTCAGGGTTGATTTTCATGGGTTCTTCCGGTTGTGGTATAGTTTTTGGCTTCTCTTTTGTTGACTCTGCTTTTGGTTTTACTTGTTCATTCTTCATGTCTAATGGTTGTACTTTTTTCTCACCGGGTATTTCAGGTGATACGGTTTGAGTGGGTACAGACGGGTCTGATGCTGTTTTAGTAGGGAGTGGTGGTACTGGGGATACTAATTCTGGTTTATGCACTGACGATTTTTTGGTGGAGTCTCTGGCAGCAACTGTAACTGAACACCTTTTAGCTTTGCACTCTTGCCTTCACTTGTTTGCTTTTCAAACAATAAAGTGCTTTTTAACTCGTTGTATCGAAATCTAGTCGAATTGGTTTTCATGTGCATTTTTACATGTGGATACGGCACTCTACTGCCAACCCCTTATAAGCGATAGTTACTGGAATGAATTTCAAATGAAGCTTCATTTTTATTCAACATTAATATAAAAAAACGTACCTCGTTTGGAAACGAATGATGAAAGGCGTTTGGATAAGGAAATTTTGTTTTTGATATTTTTCATTGGTTCTTCATCGGGTTGATCCTTTTTAAGTTTATCGTGTACAACTGGCTTGTCTGCTCGTTTCGTGTCTTTTTCTGCAACCACAATTTTCATGTTTAATTTTTTGTTAATGGATACAAACCATCCGTCTATCTCGTTACAAACAGGACAGATTTTTTTATATTTAACTTTTCTGCAAGACTAACCGGTTAACTTGGGTAGATTATGCGAAATTACATCATACTCACCGCCTCCAGTATCCTCTTTTACCTGTGATAAATTACACTCATTCGCTCACTCACTCACTCACTCACTCACTCACTCACTCACTCACTCACTCACTCACTCACTCACTCACTCACTCACTCACTCACTCACTCACTCACTCACTCACTCACTCACTCACTCACTCACTCACTCACTCACTCACTCACTCACTCACTCACTCACCACTGAGGTGACCTGCCCCAGATCCATATAATCCCCATCCGCACCGGAACCTGCAATGGTTTGAAATTTATATTGCGAAATACATATTATGTAAAGGAAAAACTGAAGGTAAGACAGAACTTTACAACATGTTCTTTTTTTTCATATGACCAAATGTTGAAGTTGATCTTTTGAATAACAGTGAATATATACTTTATTTACTTACCTGTAGCCCGTGGAACCTCGGTTCCATAAAGCGAACCGACATCCGCCGGCTGTGATAGTCAAATACAGTAGTCAATTAACCATTAACAATTAACCATAAATATTCAAATAGTCAAATAATCATTTAACCAAACGTTCATATAATCAAATTAACCAAACACTTATACAGTCAAATAGTCAATTACCTCATTCGTCGTTCGTCAAATAGTACATAATAAAGTTGTCAAATAATCAACTCATCAGTCACTTCATTAATGATTTCGTAACCAACATGCGCGGGTGGATCCATGCGTGTGCCCGTCAGTTGGTCCATCTGCAAGTGTAAACCATTGTATACCATAAACCAAACCTAAACCATACATGCCTACATATCATACTCCACACCTTTATGCTATATACCTACATATGTACTTACCATAACCCACACAAGGCATGTCTAGCATAACCCCAATCTGAGTTCTACATACAGTACCTATCACAATCCAAACATACCGCTTTCTACCTAAATACCTACTATAAGCTACACAAAGCAAATCTAGCATAACCGAATCTACACCTTAACTACTTGACTAGTGACTACACCTAACCGAATCACACCTGACATGTATGTAAACCACAACTAAACACGCTATGGCACCTACTTACATACCATAACTAGTATACTTACACATATCTCAGGCTTATCCATAACCCGAATCTACGGTTTACCTACATAACTACCACTAGCACGAACCCAACTACCCCTACATAATATCTAACACAACCCAAGACTACCTACATACGTACTATGACCCGAATCTTCACTTCACCTAAACACCATAACCTCTTCGTTATCGTTGAATATTTCGTAGTCGAGATCAATCGATTCCGAATCGATCCGTTCATGGGTTTCCTTCTTCTGTTCTTCCAATCGATTATCCGTGTACTCAATGAATCGTTGCTTCAATATCATTTCGGCTGCAACGGTTGTCCACGCTCAACTAATGCTTACTAAACTACATCACTTCGATACATAAAACGGCTAATAATTGAACGTTTGAAGTAAGCGTTAACCACCCCTCCAACTTACCGCTTTCAATTTCTCTATCTTTCTTTGTTTTTCTTCTGCAGCAGCTGTGTAGTGTGATGGTGAGCTGAACGTCACAGTACTTTTACTTAGCTCATATTAATATTGAAAACAAACTGTTGTTATTATTTTGCAACCAACCTGTGTCATTATTATAACTATCATTGTGGTTATGGTCATCAAATGGTTAACTTGGGCGTTAATCACGCACTCCAGATCAGTCATGTTATGTCAGTAGTTGAGGGTGTTGATGATCAAGTATAAAAAAAATTAGTTGTGATATAAAACACACATGCAAACTTTTAATATATCCAAGCAATCTTTACTGATTTTTGTTATGTAGGTTTTGGCAGCTTTTAACGGAGTTTAGTATGTACCCAGATGTCCGATAGAAAATGATATAGTCTGGCTTGATTGTGAGTTCGTCAGCTCACAAACGGACGAAAGAGGAACGGAAAAGTGGAATTCCACCATCTTTGGCGAATTGAAAAAGACGAATTAGTTCCTCAAAGTGTAGCTAAAATGGCCTCAGAGCTAATTCCTTCCTTTTCAAAAGTATTCCTCTCCCTTTTAAGGATTTGTTCCTTCAGGTGTAGGTAAAATAACATGAAACTGGCAATTCCACTCTCTTTAAAAAAAATCCTTACCCTCTGGAGGATCGACTCGTCCGCCAGTGCTCAATCACTTCATCCAAAACGCATCCCACTAAAACGATATCAACGGTACCCGGTTCAGTGAAAGTGGATGCCCGTTTTGACAGTGATTGACGAGTTTCATGAAAATTGGTAACCATTGATTGACAAAATTGAGGATTTCTATTCTCTTGTGTTTGTGGTTTGTTCAATCGAATCAACGCCGAATTCAAAACCAAATTTAGGCACTCGGAATCATGGTACCTGGTGAGCAGCGTATCGCACTGGCGGACGACCGAAACCTCCTAAGGGGGGATCTCTCGAAACAGTGGGGAATCGGCAGAAATTATGTTTATTATTACGTACATTTTAGGTAAATTGTACTTTTCGAAACCACCAAAGAGGGGGCATTCCACTTTTCCTTCCGCTTCTTGTCCGCTGGCCGGGTATCTTGAAGTGATTGTCGGTCTTTTCGGGAGCGGATGTGTCGAGATCTGCGCAGAGACTGTCGACGGGAAACGTTTATGCCTCCAGAGACACGCACGTTTACTGGACACGTCGTCGTAAAGGTGCCATGTCAAGTATGCCAGGGGTTGGGGCCCCCTTACAGTGGCACCATCAGATTTGATGGCATATGTGCCCCTCAAATGCAACACGCATCCGTTCCTCCGTTCTGTCATCCTTTATTCGGTGCACGTAGTAGTTGATTTGGTGATATGCGTCGATACAGGGTGTGCCGAAAATAGCAGACGTTTTGATTCTTTAGAAGTGGTTAGCATTTTAATAGAATATTAAATAAAATTTATATTTTTTAATTCATCTCTTATTCCATTGTTTTTTTTAAGTTCTGGCCAAGTACAGAATATTTCAGGTAACTTGATTATAAATGATTCATCTTTGTGAGCAGTGGTTTGTTCATTAACTTGCTTATTGTGTTCAGGATAAATGATAAATCAGCTGGATACGTGATCAAGCGCAGTATTATAAGCTGCAACATGCTGCCCGGAGGCTTTCTCCATGGGTTTCTTTTGTTGCACCTGTTAAGAACTATCTTGGTTAAGTACAAGAGTCTCACCCCGATGCCCAAATGTTATCAAATAAAGATAAATGTAACCCTGTTTCCATCACAATGCTGTACATTGGGCAGTGATGGAATAATCCAGTTACATATATACGAACGCTCAACAATTGCTATCAGCACTGCCGAAATTTCTGTGGATCATTTTTGTTGTTTTTGGAACTCTCTCTCTTGTAATCCAAGAGCCAACGATATAAGCATCATTGAAATTCAAGTTCAAAACAATTGTTTCTAACTCAACTAAAAAGACATCTAAGCAAGAATGGAACTCAATGTAGGATAGTAAAAAATCTTGTCACTCACTTATTTGTTTGCAGAAAGATACTGAAAAGTAAAAATGTTTAGAAAAAAATCCGGTAACTTTATTTTAAAAAATCCATTAAATTTTTCGTATTTGTTTCCCATGCACGAAAAAAGTTTTTGTTTTGGAGACAACGACGCACTGTAATCTGTACATATTTAGCGATTTTAATCTTCAGAAATGGGTCATACTTACATCCACATATAAAAATCGTGTACATACATGGAATATATGCATGTTCATATGCAGTAATATAAATGGCGCCTTGCCTTGCGTACGGTTGTTTTCATATAAACATTGATTAATTGCGCGGATGCAGGCACTGGGTACATTGGCATTCGTTCTGGTATATAATAGCGTGTGCCTTCGTTCGTTACGGCTTTACTCTACCACATTTCTCTTATTTACAAACAAACCTATACAATAGGGAATTTCTTCACTTTCTCTTAAAATGTAATATCCTAAGTTTCACCGTTCCGATTTTCCATCAAAAACATATAAAACACAACACAACCTTGTAACCGACGGACAATATATTTATATCAATTATCAATCAAGTATATGGTCCAACGACGAGCGATAAACGCCGGATCACTTAAATTATTCAACAGTTTCCTCGAACTAAAAGTATTCCAACTTAACATTAAATCGTGATTTACTTGTTGTTGTTTCTCAATCATTGCTGCTAAGTTGTTGCTTATTATAAAGGAGGTTCACAATAACAGTTATATATTGAGAACGATGTATGCGCTGAGAACGTGCCATCTGTGGGCTATGTTTCTCATGTACCTAGTGTTCATTGGGGTATTACGGTTAGTTCAGCTAATGCGTCTATGACTCTAAATTAACCAAAATAAACAATCTGAACATTATCTCCTTGGAATTGTACTCCTACTAATACTTCGAATTGAAGTTACTTCGAAGTTCGAATACATCAGCCCCCAGTTCTCTAAAACTCAGCATCGATTTGTATTCCATGGTAGAAATTCTAATTTTTAGTAACGTCTTATGAGCTACATACATACATACAAGCTAGTGAATATATTATATCTAGAATAGTTGTGGGTGTATGCATTAAGTTTATTACTAGCTCGGTCCGCATACCGGCCGCACTAAAATATCCAACTCTCCAAACAGGCCGACCATTCAACGTAAATCTGGTATAATCCGGCTATATACTTTTCCATGTATGTATGTACCACGGAATTCAACGTTGAAACCCTAGGCAAGTGTAAGCGATCACGGTGTTGATCCGCCAGAGGCAGCACATACAGTACATGCAACTAATTGATGAATTGGTTGGCTAGTGAATCGTTTCACAACATCAATCAGCCACAGGTTGGCGTGTTTCATGTTTGTCATGTACTCATGACTGGCGACGATTCACTCATTCATAGTTACCTCAATTTTTGAACACGTTTATAAGTGGTGATCATGAGGCGAACCCACGACCTTTTTATTCTGAACCTAAAGCACATTCAACTAAGTTAGGCTAAATGGTGAATCAATGAACTTTACAATCAGCTCATTGAGGTGAACCAGATTGAAGGCATGTGTTGACTCAGCCCAATATGAAAGCGTTGCATTAAAAAAGTTTCTTACTGAAATTTTCAACTTTCCTTATATCGTGGAATTTTTGATCACTTGTGTGATGTGATAATGGTGATGCAAAGTTGTGAGTCGCTTTACTGGGTCGAACAGGTGTGTGTATAGCTAGTTTATTGTTACCGTGTGTGGCCTTGCTTTGTCCATGTGCGCACGTGAAACATTAGTGAGAACTTTGGCAGCAGTGTTACAACAACTTTGCGGCGATGAATCATTTTATTTTCCTGTTTAGAAACTTCAAAATGCATTGGTGAATCTTATTCTGAAAACTAAATGGGTTAAGTTTCGGAATTGAAGAGGAAAAAGGCAACTATAAAATTGTACCTAATGTTTCGCATGCGCGCAAGGTCAGGGGAAGGCCACACGCGGTAACAATAAATCAGCTATATCTACTTTTGAAAGTATTCTATTATATCCCCATTATAATACAAGATTATTCAATCCGATTAAAAAAACACATCATGAGTGGGAATTTCACGATAGAAAATTATACTTGAAACTATGTATGTACGTATGTATGTATGTACGTATGTATGTTTGTCCATATGTATGATATAGTACATACAATGCACATGCACAGTACAGTGCCTCACTCGATACATACATACTCGTATCCTTATGTATCTAAGTTTGTATGTATGCCCGCCGGTCACCCACAAGTCCACGTTGCCCGGCTTAACCTGATTGTCTGGATGTGCATGAATGCATGTATATATATGTACATACATATGTACCTATGTGCAGACATACATACATATGTACATACATATGCGTTATAGTTACTGTATGTACATATGTAATTATAAATAGCGTTCCTTATAATAGTCGATAAACATTTCCGAACCATCGAAGACCTTTACTGGCCAGTCTTTCGAACTCATATTCGCATAGTAATGATTCGTAAAACTTTTTCCGTACCTATCGAATTCTTCCTTGAAAATAATATGTATATTCTGTAGGCATAAATTATCTGGTACTAAATTTTACGAACTAAAAATGTTAAGCTGTTAATAGTAAAGCAAATCGTGTACTATAAGGAAAACAAAATTAGTGAAATGAAGCCTGCTACAGTGTTGTGTTGGTTATAATGATTTGTTACGGTCACGGATCGTATATCATGTAACCGAGATCATCTGTCATTGGGAACCACTCATTCCGTGTTTCCTCCTATTCCTCACCAAACTGTGAATGTTTAGTCGGCTAACTTCTATTATTGTTGCCATAATACTAGTACATCACTCATATTAACGAGTTCATCCAGCCATTCTGGGCATATTCAGACAGATAATCCGCTCCGTATTTTTCTTACGATCATTATTGTATCCATACATGTAGCAGTCGCGGTGCCAACCAATGACAAAAAGTTAGATTTTACATTGCTTATAATCAATCTATTTATAGTTGTCCTACTGATCTCGTTGCACACCTTCTCTATTTCTACCTGCCAGAATAGTCACGTTGAAAGTTAGCTGTTCATTTTACTTAATAAAGCCTTTGGTATGCCTTTCTTTGTACGAAAAGCATGCGAATTGTATCTTGTGAGCAGAGCATGTATGTATCTGAGATGGGATTAGCCGCAGTACAAGAGAGTTATGTAGTGATGTTGGTGGTACATACTGGTAAACAGTTTATGTGCACCATGTCACACTCATCGCCCTGCCAATTCGCATCCACTCGTTATATGCTTTGTTATCCAAATGTGCGCTTTTTATCAACCGGCTTTTTATTCGTTTAGTTTTTTCACAGAATACAGTACTCTCGTGAATCAACATCAATGAGACCTGTTTATATTTGTCTCGCTGACTATTCAATGTTGGTGAAATACACATCAAATCAATTATGTATGCCCAGCCTAGCAATCCTTCAATTTGCCAGTCTGTCAAAATTGTGCCCGACTTCCAACCATTCTGCAAATTTTATACTTTGGTCTGTCATCAAAATGTCCATGGGAATTAGGAACTGCGACCACACATGCATGTATCTACATATCATGCTGACAGGCAGGCCGTAAGTGAGGGCGTCAGTGAGTGAGGAGTGAGTGAGTGAGGCAGTTAGTCAGTGAGTGAGGGAGTGAGTGAGTTAGTGAGTGAGTGAGTGAGTGAGTGAGTGAGTGAGTGAGTGAGTGAGTGAGTGAGTGAGTGAGTGAGTGAGTGAGTGAGTGAGTGAGTGAGTGAGTGAGTGAGTGAGTGAGTGAGTGAGTGAGTGAGTGAGTGAGTGAGTGAGTGAGTGAGTGAGTGAGTGAGTGAGTGAGTGAGTGAGTGAGTGAGTGAGTGAGTGAGTGAGTGAGTGAGTGAGTGAGTGAGTGAGTGAGTGAGTGAGTGAGTGAGTGAGTGAGTGAGTGAGTGAGTGAGTGAGTGAGTGAGTGAGTGAGTGAGTGAGTGAGTGAGTGAGTGTGTGAGTGAGTGAGTGAGTGAGTGAGTGAGTGAGTGAGTGAGTGAGTGAGTGAGTGAGTGAGTGAGTGAGTGAGTGAGTGAGTGAGTGAGTGAGTGAGTGAGTGAGTGAGTGAGTGAGTGAGTGAGTGAGTGAGTGAGTGAGTGAGTGAGTGAGTGAGTGAGTGAGTGAGTGAGTTAGTGAGTGCGTCAGCGAGAGAATGAGTGAGTCAATGGATACAGTCAATATTTGACGTGCACCAGCGAATGCAATAATCGTCCCGAGCTCACTGTTTCATCGGCACCGTCATTTTGGTTGGTTTGTTTGCAGTGTTTACGCCGTCGTCTTTATACCAACCAAACGCGCGTTATTGCGAGCTCATGTTTGCGGGTGAGAAGTTGCTGTACTTTCGTGTTCTTATAAGTATTGACTAGTATGGGCCTGTATTGATACCTGAAGGCTAACAGTGAAACATGCCACACTTGTTGCCATACATAAAATTATTGTACCACTTTGTAGTCTTCTTATCCTGGTACAATTTGCCACTCAATGTTTTCCAATCCAACGCGAGCACATATATATTGCACTTACACACTCATGACAAAGTCCGCCTGTAACTGAGATACAAAATTTCAAAAACCTGTTGTCAAGGGGATTCCAGCCAAATGGTCGACAAACTGACAGATATTATGGCATCCACTTCACCTGCGAATCATGCTGTCTATTACTTTTTTATGATACAACAACATGAGAGAAGCGTGCGGCACTGGCACTGGTAGGATCACCTGACAGGGCACTGGCACTGGTAGGTTCACCTGACAGGGCACTGGCACTGGTAGGATCACCTGACAGGGCACTGGCACTGGTAGGATCACCTGACAGGGCACTGGCACTGGTAGGATCACCTGACAGGGCACTGGCACTGGTAGGTTCACCTGACAGGGCACTGGTACTGGTAGGATCACCTGACAGGGCACTGGCACTGGTAGGATCACCTGACAGGGCACTGGCACTGGTAGGATCACCTGACAGGGCACTGTCACTGGTAGGATCACCTGACAGGGCACTGGCACTGGTAGGATCACCTGACAGGGCACTGGCACTGGTAGGATCACCTGACAGGGCACTGGCACTGGTAGGATCACCTGACAGGGCACTGGCACTGGTAGGATCACCTGACAGGGCACTGGCACTGGTAGGATCACCTGACAGGGCACTGGCACTGGTAGGATCACCTGACAGGGCACTGGCACTGGTAGGATCACCTGACAGGGCACTGGCACTGGTAGGATCACCTGACAGGGCACTGTCACTGGTAGGATCACCTGACAGGGCACTGGCACTGGTAGGATCACCTGACAGGGCACTGGCACTGGTAGGATCACCTGACAGGGCACTGTCACTGGTAGGATCACCTGACAGGGCACTGGCACTGGTAGGATCACCTGACAGGGCACTGGCACTGGTAGGATCACCTGACAGGGCACTGTCACTGGTAGGATCACCTGACAGGGCACTGGCACTGGTAGGATCACCTGACAGGGCACTGGCACTGGTAGGATCACCTGACAGGGCACTGGCACTGGTAGGATCACCTGACAGGGCACTGTCACTGGTAGGATCACCTGACAGGGCACTGGCACTGGTAGGATCACCTGACAGGGCACTGGCACTGGTGAATCACATGACAGGGCACTGGCACTGGTAGGATCACCTGACAGGGCACTGTCACTGGTAGGATCACCTGACAGGGCACTGGCACTGGTAGGATCACCTGACAGGGCACTGGCACTGGTAGGATCACTTGACAGGGCACTGGCACTGGTAGGATCACCTGACAGGGCACTGGCACTGGTAGGATCACCTGACAGGGCACTGGCATTGGTAGGATCACCTGACAGGGCACTGGCACTGGTAGGATCACCTGACAGGGCACTGGCACTGGTAGGATCACCTGACAGGGCACTGGCACTGGTAGGGTCACCTGACAGGGCACTGGCACTGGTAGGATCACCTGACAGTCCACACAAACTCATTTCATTACGTTCATATACCATTGAATCTACTAATGTTGCGTATCAAACTAAGTTTTACGTTTAAAAAAACACTCGAGAACTTAAAAAGATAAGAGCGGCCACAATCCGTGGTTTTCTCAAACAAAGTGTAAAAAATCGGATAGTTGCGAAATAATTTGTTAAGTAGATGGTTGGCCAGTGGGACATGACAAACTAGCATATTCTGCGTGACTATAGTGATATTGTTTAGTGCCTCATAAACAGAGCAGACTGTCGGATCGTGCATTGCAGATACCCTAATAACGGCGGTCAGAATCGAGTTTCAGTCGTACTCATGTAAAAGTTTACCCGTCGTGCTCGTG
The DNA here is from genome assembly GCA_964036265.1 of Daptonema setosum. Classification (NCBI taxonomy): domain Eukaryota; kingdom Metazoa; phylum Nematoda; class Chromadorea; order Monhysterida; family Xyalidae; genus Daptonema; species Daptonema setosum. Next base: position 14,353,640 of record OZ038447.1, read on the forward strand.
ATCAGGTTTCTATCGATTATGACTCAACGATCCTTTTTTCTTCTTTCTGATAATGATTTCGCATTGAACCGCTGATTTGTAGTGATCGGCAGTAAAATTGAAATTCATAGCATACTTATGTATATTAAATCATCAAAAATGTATGTTAATAAATCTAAAGACGTAAAATAAATAAATCTAAATAAATCATAAAGGAGTACCTGGTTTTTCAATCCCTCACATATTAAATTTTCATTAAAAGTAGCGTCTGATAAATAAATATCAACACAATATGTAGGTTATCCGATATAATTATAAAGTAGTTGTCAATGATAATCTTTGTAAGACATACCCAATCACATAACCTGAATTTTTTAATCTCACCGTGTTCTAGAAGTAAACTTTGTTTACAAACCCACCTCATATCAATTCTGTTTTTAGTGCTAATAACAGGCTAATAATTACATACGACCACTCTAACTATTATCCAAGCCCATCAACCTAAAGCCGCAACTGCACATCAGTACTCCTTAGCAATAAAAATACAGCGTTTTTTAGAGGACCTCAGATATTTTATCTTTCCCCGATTGATTGCATAAGAAAAATAAAGGACACACCAAGGTGATTGTTACGTAGTTAATTTAGCTTTATTTATAAGTACCGTAACAGTATATTGAATCAAGAGAGATGATTGTAAACTAATATATAATAGTGGATTTTTCAATATTCGTACATCATTTTTTGTTAGGTTTCGTTTTTCAGTGGATTTTTTTAATAATCCACGTTTGCTGTCTCTACTCAGTAAACATTTCTGTGAAGTCTTGCACTATACATTCGTTGTTAATCATGCTCTTGCTCAGATAACCATGATATTTCAATCAATCGTGGTCTTCCATGACACAAATTATAATACACGTTGCAAGTAATCTTGAAATGCAATTCATGGATCATGTGTGTTGTTGGGCCCTGTACATTCATGATCTTTGTTGTGCACTGATGTGAGTTTGCCATAACAACCGGTCAGGCTGAGGACACGACCACGCACCTTCACTCATTCCATACCGTTAATCCATTGCAATCTGACAGCACTACTATTAGCTATATTTGTTCTGCAGATGTGGAAAGGTTGAATCTTCATAATATGTATTTGACTGTATCTGAATATTTCAGAGCTTACAGTTTGATATATACAAAGTTCGATAATATCCAGCTACGAACATATGCAGATTATTTTTTTGTTGGACAGTAGCGTATATCAGTGAAAATCCGTAATCAACCAAGAGTAACGGTCACTTTAACAAAAAAACCTATTGCTGAATGTTTTATGTTGATTGATAAAATATGTGGTTTCCATATGTATTTGTTATTCAATTTTTTTTCTGATGATGGTTAGAATTTTAACATTCTTGATTGTTGTGAATTTCAACAGCTGTTAATGGCTCGAGTTTTTTGTGATATTCTGTTGTCTGATCAGCACTTAGTTGCCATCTTTATACTTTAATAACAGGTTACTCCAACCACTCTATTTTTCATCCATTCGCAATAAACTAAGAGCTTAAGAGTAACCTTATAGATCGTAACCTTATGCATTAACTTAATTTATTTTTAGTTTTTCTACCAAATTTAACCATGAGCAGTTTGATTTCACTACATTCCATTTTACATTTAAGTCTGTATTCTAGTTCGTGGTACTACACATTGCCATTTTATATCCCAATCTTAACTTTTTTTTGAAATCTCACTTCAGCCTTCATTTTGGATGTTCATGTTAACAGTTTCCCACTTCACCATGATGATTATAATATTTTAGTTATAATATATCATATAATTTTTATCACAATGTTGTAGTGTTATGTGCGAGTACGTGGTGATGTATCGACTGGGTCTGTTGCTGGTGATGCACGTGTCAGTCTGTTCCCTACTGCTCAATGTGCTCGTCGCACTCGCCGTCGCCCGGGCATCGCTCATCGATAACAGTGTCAAGTGGCTGCTCGGCAATGTCAACCTCGCTGCCAGTATTATTGCCGTGCATACCGGTTCGTTACATAAGCTCGTCGGTTCAGAACCTACAAGCAACTTGCATTTTTTTCACTTTTCTGGCTGGTCTACAATTCGTTTATTATTACTGTATTATATGTACATCAGTCTCTCCACATGCTACAATTTGATAAAGTGCTATATCGTATACTGTCAGGAGAGAATAAAAATGAAATGAACTACAGAAGAAGATATAAACCCCAAGATTGCATGTTTCTGTCGGTTCCAGTTGCCCCACCGCAGATGTCAAATTAAATTTTTTTGAGTAGCTAATGACCATGAAATTTGCATGTACCAGTTAAAATACAAGGCAATTCAAGTAGAAGTTGATTGATTTTTCTGACAGGTTTGCGATCGCTGATGCGTTTGCTGCAACCGTGCGTTCCAGATTCAGATGATTTGATGCCGGTGACGATACACACCAGGTCGGCTGGTACCCATCTTGTCGTCTACATATTTTTCATGACACTAGTCGTAAATGCATAATAATACACAAAAAATCAATAACCAAAAAAAGTTTTTGAATAAAAGTTATTATAAAAATAATGTTATTTTGAATACTCAACACAAACGTGACTTACATGTAAAAATCTCTACGTTGTTTCTTACAGGGCCAGCTTGAAGTAGGATAATAAAAAAAATTGTCGTCTGTGCGTAATGGTTTAAGAAAATTTTGACATGATTACTTTTATGTTTGAAACTTTTGTTAATCGTCAACATACTTTATGTTCCGAAAGGAGTGAAGTCTTAACTGGTCCTGTTGCAGGTCGTACGTGGACTGTGCGCTAGAAGAGCTCATCTTCACGATGGCATTTGTGTGTATCATCATATCCATGTGCTTCGTGGGCACCGAACGACTCTCAGCTACCGTTAAGAAACAGTACAGGTCGGAAACAATTATACTCCGTTTTGTTGATAACTCATTTTCTGAAAAATTTTCTGCAAAACCTTTCTTTTACTCACAAATCTACGTCATCAAAATGCATTTTTTAATGACATAATGATGCAACTCAATGAAGAACCAATTCTTTATGTGGATTTTATAGTGGATTTTTGTGTAAAATTGCAGAGAAAGTAACGGTTGTGCTGGGTACATCCTGTGCTCGATCAGTTGGTTCATCAGCTCAGCGATTGCACTCGGGTTCATGGTCATATCCATCAGGTACGTTCAAGTCAGATATGTATACCCCTTTCAAAAGTTTTATATACATACTATGCATGAGTAATCACCGGCATTTTTTCACTGATAGAAATAATAATCGAAAATTGGTAAATATATTATGCATTGTTTATCGTCATCCAATTATTGATATAAATTTACCGTGTTGCAGATCAAACGAACAGTTGTCAGTGCCTTTCTGTTTCCATGGATTTCTGGGTTCGTACGAACAACTGCTGGCCTTCGTCGTCATACTAATTATCTCGCCGTTTATAACGATATGTGTGTACAGCTATTTGTATTGGACGACACACACAACCATGTATCAGGTTAATCACTTATGTAGTTTACTTCCATTTAACTAAGTTAACGTTTTCAGAAAAATCTCTATAAAATCTTGTTTTTATTATGTATTTTTTATCATGGATTTTGAAACTTCATGACAGATCATTCGGATTCATAAAACTTGTTGTGTTAGCATTGATCATTGGAATAAGGTTGTTTTCCGTTGCAAGCTGCATGGTTTTTACGGAATGAAATATTCTGATTTTCTGTGCAATTCTTAATGAACACAACATTACTATGTGGGCTTCCCGAAAACATTTTGATCAATTCATCTATATTTGTAGTTCGGTATAAATCTGGCGGCACCGCTAGACCTGGCCGCCCGATTCCAGATTCGATGCAACTTGGACACGACCAAAATGATGCTGCCTTCCGTGTCTGTACAGGCGATCGTCAGTGCCGTACTACTACCCTGCCTCTACATGTACTTGAAGGCTGTTACTGGCACCAGACAGGTTGCTCATTAACTGAGTAAGTGAGTGAGTTAGTGAGTGAGTTAGTGAGCACGTGAGTGAGTGAGTGAGTGAGTGAGTGAGTGAGTGAGTGAGTGAGTGAGTGAGTGAGTGCGTGAGTGAAAGAGTGAGTGACCGAGTGAATGAAAGAGGAAAGAGTGAGTCAGTGAGTAAGAGAATAAAGAAATCAATGTGAGTGAGCTGATTGTTATTCAATCTATAATCCATTTATACGTGGTATATTCTTTTCAGGCGATTGGTGTGAATCTGATCTATACGGCTTTACTCAGTCAACACATTAGTCATTGCTTTATTTTGCTGTACATGTCCCGATCAATACGTCGTGCTTTCTTGACTACTTGCCATCGAAGTCCGGTCGCTGCCGGTGCTCAGGTCGGTTCTCACTCACTCACTCACTCACTCACTCACTCACTCACTCACTCACTCACTCACTCACTCACTCACTCACTCACTCACTCACTCACTCACTCACTCACTCACTCACTCACTCACTCACTCACTCACTCACTCACTCACTCACTCACTCACTCACTCACTCACTCACTCACTCACTCACTCACTCACTCACTCACTCACTCACTCTCTCACTCATTCACTCACTCAATCACTCACTCACTCACTTATTCACTCACTCACTCACTTATTCACTCACTCACTCACTCACTCACTCACTCACTCACTCACTCACTCACTCACTCACTCACTCACTCACTCACTCACTCACTCACTCACTCACTCACTCACTCACTCACTCACTCACTCACTCACTCACTCACTCACTCACTCACTCACTCACTCACTCACTCACTCACTCACTCACTCACTCACTCACTCACCATTTCAGTTTGAAACCAACCACTCGATCAACGATATCTATCCGATCGTCAACTTTCGTCGATCACCCGAAGACTACCACGACGTGGTCACAACACTCTGGAACTCTATTGATCAGGAGCAGGAATCATTGTGAATAAAAGAATAACGTTGAGCTTGACGAAACGTTTGAGACTGCAAGATCACACCTCGAGCCTGATATCCTGTCAGGTATTATCAGAGTTTGTTCGGTTATCGTGTTTAGTCTGGCCAGATGCAGAAAGACATCAACGTCAGAAGCTAATCCGCTCACCTCAAGAGGACTGTTCCCTTGTATATTGTTTATACTTTCAATGGAATTCATTGGTGCATCATACCGTATCCTTTAAACAGATATACATAATTACCGATTATGTTTCTATTTGATATATACGTCCATCTATTGACCGGTGACTTGTAGGGTGTAGATTATTATCGGAACCTGATCTGTAGAAAGAAAACTCAACGTCCATTTGTCTTGAATTATTTGAATTATTGAATTATTCAAGCTTCTGGACTCTTATGCTTTTTGTGTACATATGTACATGTAAACTGTACTGTATACTATACTGTATATTTTGTGATCTTTTACGGGCTATGTTACAGAGCTCTAAATATAATAGTATGTTATTTATTGTATATAATGAGACATACATACGTCTATTATAAATAAGAAGTTTGAGCTTTAGAGAAAAAAGACTATGGGAAATATGAAGACCTGCAACATATAAACGTGGAAATGTGAAAAGTACTAAACCTGATATTGCTAGCTTCTAGGCTTGGACTTTTAAATTGGCTAACAAAAAAAGTACGAATAAACGAACAATATGTCCGAATGAGTTTTGTGAGCAGTAGTAGGAAATCTGAACTCAAGTAATTTAGACTGAATTCTATAAAATGCTTTAAATCCATCAATCACTCTGTACATGACTTGTTCTATGAGTCACTCATTATTTATCATCATCACCCAATCGACCGCAGCGATTGCCTTTGACCACAATAATCCCAATCAGCCAGTAGAGACATCCAATCGCAGCAAAGTACGTGGCGTACACCACAAACTGAAACATGTACATATTACACATTAGATGATGCATTACATGATGCATTACGTGATGCATTTCATGATGCATCGCATGATGCATTACTTGTTGCATTACATAATGCCTTACAGTACATGATGCTTTACACAACATGATTCCAGTTATATTTTTTTTTACTTGGACTTCTTCATTAACTGAAGCCACCAAGGCACACTAATACCATATCAGAATGGTGTTTTCGTAGTGGCCGGAGAGTTGAATAAACTGACGGGCAATGGCAGAAACCCCAGAGCAACGCGTCAGGATCTGTGTCTCAAGTCAGGTTTCGAACTTAGGACCGCCGGTTTTCGAGGCCGGCGCCCTACGCACTAGACTAGACAGGCGACAAAAATGATGCTCCATAACCATTAGATTACAAAAATACTATCTTAATGTGTTTAACTTTGCAAAACTGACTGACCTGCATTTGAATATTGAGATTCAGCCCATTGGCGTCCGTTACAATCAACGTCAGTATGGTTTGCAACAAAAGTGCCATAAATGTGTTACAACCAATAACAAGACCAAAACTGCGTGTCGACAAACCATGTGCCACGTTGAATCTGCAGCAGGAATAAGTGAGTGAGTGAGTGAGTGAGTGAGTGAGTGAGTGAGTGAGTGAGTGAGTGAGTGAGTGAGTGAGTGAGTGAGTGAGTGAGTGAGTGAGTGAGTGAGTGAGTGAGTGAGTGAGTGAGTGAGTGAGTGAGTGAGTGAGTGAGTGAGTGAGTGAGTGAGTGAGTGAGTGAGTGAGTGAGTGAGTGACTGGATCAACAATACTAACGTGGCGACAGTTATCATGGTTTGGTATAGCATGTTGAACACGATGTATAGTCCGTACGCCACCCAAACAGAATCTGTCAGAGCCAGCCACAGGAGTAGACCGGCTTGTATTGCTGCATAAAACCATTAACACGTATTTTAATAACTTTTTATTGAGTTTATCATTAGTTTCATCAAAAAGAATAAATAAGAAATAAATAATGTTCTTTTTAAATAAGAAAATCAAACCAACATGTAGTTAATCCGAGTACGACTTCACCGAAAGCCGCCCAATTGATGCGAACATACTGAATGACGAACGATACTAACGCACCTGAACAATTTATACTTGTTCAATTAATCAGTGAGTTGATAAGTTAGTCAATCAAGATCACTCAATCAAATCAAATCAAAAATTCCTTAACATGTGAGCGTGTTTACTGCTTCAGTGAGACCGTTATAAACAGTTGACTGATCGGTCTGTAACGGAGCCCACAACGTTTGGATGTAGTTGCCAACCTGGTGTTTGTTTCATTGACTCACTCACTCACTCACTCACTCACTCACTCACTCACTCACTCACTCACTCACTCACTCACTCACTCACTCACTCACTCACTCACTCACTCACTCACTCACTCACTCACTCACTCTTCACTCCCTCACTCACTCACTCACTCACTCACTCACTCACTCACTCACTCACTCACTCACTCACTCACTCACTGACCTGCAAGAATCCGCAAGTAGCCAATGCCCACCACACCGACCATTTCAGTATAAAAGGTGACGAATAAGAACGAGTTGCTAATTGCCATTGAGAAAGCAGATACTGGCGCACACTATTGTTAGAAGGATTTGGAAGTGGTTGGGATTCCTGACGTTCTGGGTGGTCCATTGGGTGTTTCATCAATGGAGTGTCCGACCCATTGGGAGCAACGGTTGGAGTGGGCAGTTCAGTGTTATCATGTATAGACTCTGCGTCTGAAGTTACGGAACTAGTTAGTGAGTCTGTAAGCATCCGTGGAAAATCGCAGAAATTTATGTTTCAACGAAATACCTATAAATTTTCACGGATTCTCAAATACACTTGCTTGAGTAACAGACCTCTTTCAGTATCGTCGGTTGGTATCGATGGAACACTTGGCAGTATAACGGCGAATACGGTAGTTAGACAGAGACATCCGAGGCTGATGTAGTTGAGCACCAGGTAATCCGTCAGGTACAATGAGATCAATACTTGACTGATGGCATACGCTCCGAACTTGCCTGAAAGATGGTTTAACTGATGGTTGTAAGTGCATTCATAGGCAAGTGAGTTAAGGAATTGAATTTATTTAGACAACTGACCAATCAATGTAGCCGTACGTGTGTATGATGTCACCTGGTTGTAATGTTCCAATGGTACTTTGGCATAAATATACGAAAAATAAGCCACCTCAGCTGCCGTCGCACAACCGAAGATTATCTGAAATTTTGTCAGTAAACCTCACTGGTTTATCAAAGTGCACGATTTAATTTCAAATGTCAATTTCGTTTCACTAATCGACTACATTGAATCAGTTTGAATAAATTGATGGCACCTGCATGATTTGCATCTGACGGATGGTTTGACCCCAAATGAGTAAACACCATGTACAGATGAGCATCACTGATTCGAGTAGGATCACTGGCTTATATCTGAAATTAACTATATACAACAACAACAACAACAACAACAACAACAACAACAACAACAACAACAACAACAACAACAACAACAACAACAACAACAACAACAACAACAACAACAACAACAACAACAACAGCAACAACAACAACAACAACAACAACAACAACAACAACAACAACAACAACAACAACAACAACAACAACAACAACAACAACAACAACAACAACAACAACAACAACAACAACAACAACAACAACAACAACAACAACAACAACAACAACAACAACAACAACAACAACAACAACAACAACAACAACAACAACAACAACAACAACAACAACAACAACAACAACAACAACAACAACAACAACAACAACAACAACAACAACAACAACAACAACAACAGAACCTGAGTAAATCGGTGAGAATGAACACAGGTATAAGCATGATGAGATACGAGTACGTCCAAAACGGGTACACTTCGCTATAAAGTTGGGTGACGTTGAAATTTTTTGGTGGTGATTCGAGAAACGGCGTGAGGAAGGGCACACCCGGACGAAGTTCCTTCCAGAAGCCATAACTGCACAGCAAAAACGTCGTTTGCTTCCAGGAAAGTTGCATCTGAAAAAAATTACAATTTTGTGAAATTGATGGGACAAAAAAATTACAGAATGATTATTCCTTATAATTCATGAGAACATTTTAGAATTGCTTCAAATAAATTTTTAACGTTGTCGTTCAGACATATAATAATATACCACTTGTTAATAGAGAAAAAATGGCAGTGTACAGCATATTAGACAAAAAATAACATTGAGCAGTCACACAATCTATAGTTTAATGTTTAGATAACGATAAAATAAGGACGTACAGTTTCCGGCAGATGATTATAAACACGAATTTGATGCAAATATCTAGAGATAAGGAAAAGTTGTCCCGAAAAGCTGAGGTCTGTTATTGACCACATTAGCTTTTGATGAAGCTCATGACAGTATTTAAGTTGCGTACATAAATAACATGAAAAGAACATCATCAAATGACCGCCAGATATTCAAACTAGACTTTTATGTGTTCAAGTTCAAAGATTTCATTAATCATGTACCAGTTACAAATCTTTTCACGCAAACCAAACCCTCACTTCTTTTTAACTTAACTGTTGTTTTATTTTTCCAGAAAATGTTTTGTGAAGCAGGCCATAGAAATTGGAGACTGCAATGGCAGTGACATACATCCGCTAGCGGACGAGAAGGGTTGGCTCCCTTCTTTGGTCGTATCAAGAAGTGAAGTGCATTTCTCATAGTTTGAATGATATGATATAAACTCTGTCATTCTGTTTGGAATGATTCTCATTCTTTTTGGAGCGTTCACTCTTCTGCCAGTGCTTGAATTATGGCAAAGTATCAAATACATTCTACGTTTTGTGTAATACTGTAAAGCTCAACAAACTATGTATTATAGTGAACAACTACATGAATTCATTCATTATCTAGACAAAACATGTGGCATCCGTGTATTGTATATAAGGGTGCCTTCATAGTCCAGGTTGCTACTTTTTTCTACTTTTTCGAAACTAGTTAGGACAAACCGAAACGGACGAAACTCAAAAAGAAGGAAGTGTCGAAATGAGGTGTGATCTCAAAGGTTGCGAAATAAAGTTGCCTTAAGTCAACAAACACAACCCGATTGCAGCAAGGTATACATTGTTGGCTTATGCGCCGGGCGGTACATACACTCAGAAACCAGCTTGCCGACGGGACGGCATGTTTGTGTGTAAGGTGATGTTTCAAGATTGAAATGTGTGTGCACGAACAGATGACATGTGCAGTTATGCTGAGTGCAATGTCGTACTGCATGTGAATAGAGTGCATGCTCGTGTTACGTTATGCGCTATAATGTACACATCGCATGTCTGCAGTGCTTGCGTATTCCGACAACCAACTTGCATTACTCAGTTCTATGCATTCAGAAGACAACTGTTTGTTTTAATAAGTGAAACAGTTATGTTTGATTTATGGTTATGTTAGTTTTGTCAGTTACATACAAACGACGGCTTCATTTCATTTTACAGTGGTGAATGCTTTCGGTATAGTATCAATGTTACCAGTTGAACCAAAATGTCTTCATCAGAAGGTTCCTAGGACGCGACGAGTCAAATGCGTTTTTGTAAAATGTACGTTTCAGTTTTGTATTGGATGGTTTATGTAATGATGTGCCATGTATCTCAACCAGAGCATTACATGAACACATGACATCATTACATGTTCCACACACCCATCTCTATAATTACGTTCTCTGTGCCACCATTTTGACCGCGGGCTTGGTTGCCCAACCCTTCGCTTCTTCTAGTGATGGTAAATCGTGGTGTATTTCAATGAATATCTGTTGTTGATACATTAAAATTCAATTGAATTTTGGTTATAGCAGTTATTTAGGAAGTAAAAAACCTTTTGGTTTGACGGCCGTATACAAGTTCGTTAAGTCCGCTCGATCCCCTGTTTCCTGCTTCATTAGTTGTGCAGTTTGTCAACGTACAGTGGGTTGAGCAGCTTCGGCAAACTTCTAGTGTTTTCTCACAATAGTGTCTTTCCGGATAATAGCTGAATGAATAAGTATGTTAGTGACCCATATATCTGTGTGTATTATAGTGAAAAATGAATGAGACTGCCTCTGTGTGTTGTATTATTGGCTTGGCTTAACACAATAATCATATGAATAACTAAGGACATTTAGTCGTACTACTATGCTAAGTAGATTGGTATGTGCGTAAAAGACTGACTAACTTGATGTGACAATTTGTGCACTGGGCTGTGGTATAATACATATATGCAGCTTATTATATAATTATTTAAGCATTGATTATCATTTCAAAAATACTGCTGTTTCATGGAGCGAATTGTATCAAGAACATACAGGACAATAGTACTTAACTGCTGAACACCATCTCATTGTATTTTTCACAACTATCGCTACTTTATATGAAGAACTAAATAACTGCTTATTTTGTGCAAAAACCACTTAAAGTATACTCTTCTATTGGTGATGCAAACGGATGACATGGTTTGTATCATGAATACTTCACGGTCAAGAAGTACTGGCACTTTTGGATGATATTCTTTCAAAACCCCATCAATACCACAGCATCACTATGTTTATCTCACAATTCGCTTTTCGCCTGTTTGTATTGCGAAATAAAGGGAATAACTCACGGTTGGTCACTTACCATTGCTTCATCATGATAAACTGAACGAACTAAAATAGAGAAGTGTGAGTAAAGAGGTATTCTCGCTTTGGATATTGGACATAAGAAGCATAACATGTTTTTTCCTTAAAATATGATTGGAGTAAGCAAGGTTAGATCTATGATTGTTGTCGATGTTGTTGATGATGATGATGACTTTGTTACCGTAGTTGTTATCACAAATACTCTTGTCATGTAACCTTTTGCCACGTTCACTTTTCTGGAAATATGGTTGGCCGGACACAAGTAAGCCAATTATGTGAATACACATACAATGCAGTACATACAAGGGTTCTGCTGGCTCACACCGATTCACACTAACGTTCACTTACAGCATCCATGTACCATTCATGGCGGACGAGCCAAACCTCCAAAGATAGGGGAATCTCTCGAAAGAGGGCGGAATTGGCAACAATTAGTCCATTATACATAAACCTAAAGGAACAAACTCTCCTTTTTGGATCGCCAAAAACGGGGAATTCCATTTTTCCCTTGCCTTCTCGTGCGCTGGTGCATGTACCATCGCATGCCACATACCCATTTGTGTTGGCACTAGATTATGTGCTTATATACAACAACCATCCATTATACCCTTGAAGCTTCAAACTCCTAGCTGTTGTGCATTATTTTGTCATATTTCATTATGTTCCACATAGATTCATAGTCTGAAATATTTAATTAGAAAACTGGTCATACTATATTGAAAAATAGGAACATGGAATGGATGGGTTTTATGTGATCCGTGTTCGCGTGCCCATTGCAGGTTAACGATCGGGAACATACAGTATGTAATACCGTAATTCAGACGGTTATTCTGTGCTGGTAGAATACACAAAAAAAATTCCGTCAGGGAACTAGACTATTTTCGTCCTAAAATATAACATTTATGACTGGTTTAATAGTCGGACCAATCTTATTGTTAAGATAAAAGGATTGAAGTCCACTTCAACTGATGATGATGTTTGATTTTGTGCTCTCAACAATATGCTTTTCTCAGTGCCCGGCATTCAGCATCTCAATGTACTGTACTTGTATATAAGCACTTTTGGATGTGTGTCTGTCCGAGTATAATTGTGAGCTCTCGGAATGTGCCAAATCCCTGTGAATGTATGCCCCTGGTGCAGCCAACGATTCGCTGCTGCGTATATACATATGTTGTGGTTCGCCCAGCTGAACCAATCTCACTCACTAAGTTAGTCATTCCGTCAAGCACTAGCGGACGAGAAGGGTAGGGAAAAGTTAATTGCCCCTCTCTGACAACTTTAACACGTGCAGTTCCCTAGTTCTCTAAGGTGTAAGTAAAATGGTCTCAATTTGTAATCTCCCTCCCCTCCTTGACGAAGTTCCCTTCCATTTGGAGGTTTTATTCGTCCGCCAGTGCCGTCTCGTCACGCTATTCATTTTCTGATCGAGTCTAAGATCAGTTATTGTTTTGTTACACTTTGGTATGAGTCAAAACTTTATGTATTTACATTGCTGCATATGATTTATCCCACGTTTAAACTTGTATGTATGTTTTGTCTCCTACATATGTACATATGAGTAATCGGTTATCAATACCCGAGCGACCAAACATTACCTTTCGATTTGTGTTGACTGCAAATCTGGTTTTAGTAACTGCCCGGACACAAATCCATAACAAATCCACAATCAGCACAACAAAAAACGTTCCACAATCATGTTCGCTCACGTATGATTCAGCTTGAAAAGACTATGTAATTGAGCCGACCAATCTACTGCTCCATATTAAATAAGTTTATAGACTTATTCCAATTCGACTGTTAGAAATAAAAATAGTTTGAACGCCGGAAATGTTATTGATGTTGGATTTTTTACGTATGAGTTAATGTTAGTCGACCACGGTTCGGTTCGTTCTGAGCATAGCAGCTCCAAATTGACGATGTTCTCGCAAACAAGACCACACGTCGTTTTGCCTGTGCCATCGTCTAAACCCGGTCCTCTATCACCACCGATTTATTCCCAGGAGCACGTACATCTGTACCATGGCATCGACCTGGCCTGACCACTGGTGGACGAGCCAAACCTCTAACGCGAGGGGATTCTCACTAAAGAGGGAGAATTGGCAGAAATCAGGCCGTTCTACCTACACCTTTTAAGGAACAAACTCAACTTGCTAAAAATGCCAAAGAGAGCGAGGTCCACTTTTACCTTCTCGTCCGCTGTTGGACCTGGCACACTCACTTTTCACAGTCCATCTGACTATGACGTCCATATGGACCAATATCATCCGTTTGTCTGGCCTCGATTCCACTGTCAATGTCTGAAACAACCGTCGAGTCGTGACATCTGTCATTCTCCAGCTGGCCATATTATCTTGTTTCGTTTCATGGGATATAAGATATTTATTTTAAACTGTAATCATACTTAAGTTTTACGTTTCACACCAGTATCTTCATGCAGTAGCTCTTTACTCATTCATGAACTTCTTTGGAGCGTGAATTCCCATGGAATTCATTTATCAAAATTTCCTCGTTCCATCCGAAAACCATTGTTTTCATGCATAAAGTTGTAATTCTGAACCCATTTTATACAGTATTTTTTGTATGCTACTGTATGTGTGCTTATTTCTTCAGACCTGCTAGTTGCCTAATTCAACGATCTCAATCACTTCGGCATCACAGACAACTTTTTAACACCCGCATCAGGTTTGCTTTTTTTTATATTCTCACTAAATTCTCACTCACTCACTCACTCACTCACTCACTCACTCACTCACTCACTCACTCACTCACTCACTCACTCACTCACTCACTCACTCACTCACTCACTCACTCACTCACTCACTCACTCACTCACTCACTCACTCACTGAACTGACCGTGCTGAAATGCCAAAATGTACACACATGTACCAAACGGCACCTAATCACAATCAATAGACGGCCGTTAGCCAGTTCCCACTAAACAAGACACTAGAGTACCGCGTGTTTCATGATTCGGCTTTGGTCTTCAGTTGTTCACTGTTTCGAAATCAAATAAATAGTACGCGACCTGAAACAGCAACGTACATAGCGCTGTGGCAGAGCAATCTTGGAATTCTCATGCTGATCGGATTATATGGCAAACGAAAAAATTGCATTCAAATAAATCATGCAAACAGTGTTATTTTTATGTAAAAAGACAACTTGTGAGTCTGATATACGTTCTTTTCATTGTTAGTCCCATTCCATTAGATACTGATACCAATAACAAATACATAATGGTCATTATTCACTAAAACGTTAGGGCATTTATTACCTAGGCAACCACCACATGATACTGATTTTATGTACCATGCTGGCTTCCAGCCAGTATACAGCTACATAACTTGACACGCTACATATATGTATATCAAAGGATCAAACTTTTGTTAAGCCTCTTAATCCGGTATACATCTTATGAGGTGAATCACCATGCGTCTTAGATGCATTATATTATAATTAAATAATATTTTTTAGTTAATAAAACTCATTGTATTGTTGTCGCAGTCAGATGGAAAGGGCTGTATGTTTGCCAAGTCTTTTATGGTTTTCTGCGACTGAATATTGCTACGTATTCATAAACTACACCTACGTAAATAGATCACATTATATGAGAAATGTATTATGAATACATCGGATATGTCTGTATATAAATGTATTACAATCCAGTTATATAGGCATATATACCGAATAATGCGTTTAATTATGGACATATGATCACAATAGGAATTCATTCCAGCAATTTTTTTCCGAAAATCGCCTACAAACAAAGCAGCTTCTAATTTTACCTTTGTGTTTGTTGCATTCGGTTGTCTGTGTGTTCGCGACTCGCGAGCTAATAAAAGCCCAAACCACAAAATAAACTCCAATGTCAATCCAACTCAAAAGACTTGAAAAAAATCTTAAAAATACTTAGTCATTCATATAAAATCGGAAAAAATAACCTTTTACTATTAAAAGAGAATGTTGTGAATCTATAATAGTTAGTCTAGATGTGATACACAACTACATACATGTATGTATGCCGACGACTGAATTGACGGTAGTGAGTTCACGGATGACTGACTTGGTTATGCTTTTGTAAATGCATTACGTTGGGCGGGCACGCATACTCGCACCGATCCGTCTAGTACATTTGTAAATAACATTACAGATACACATGTCTTTACTTATGTACATACATAATATGTTGGCCAGATACATACATTTGTATGATGGGTGAACAATAGCCTATGTAGATTGTTAATCACATACTTAATCAACCAACCACTTTCACTTCGAACCGAGATCGCGTTCAGTTGATTGTTTGGTATCAGACAGAAAGTTTTATATGTATTTTGGTCATTACGTGTTTTTTTATGATTCAGCTGAGCATATTGTTTGCACAACAGTCAAATGCCAACCAGTCTTGTTCTTTTGTAAACAAAATTTTTTCTTTGTCTAAAGAGTTTTCTGTGAGTCTAAAGCTTCATTAGTGCCTAATGGTTGAAACAAATGGTTTTTTTAATTAGTACACAAAAAGCTCATCTCAATCGAATAGGATCTTATTAGAGAAACTGATTGTCATTTGATAGAGCAGCAAATAAAACATTTTAAGATGAAATAGCTATCGATGCGTTGACTCTCTTCTATTGGTTAACATTAAATTTATGAGAGGATTTGAGTGGACCAGTGGACATGAGTGAATGAATCAGTTGGTTAGGTTGGTTTCAAATGCCATTAACCATGTTTGCCAAACGTGCATGTCCCTACTGCCAAAACTGTCCACATTCGTTTTATCTGTGTTTATGTGTGAATACAGCTTGGCTTCTATGAAGCCAGGGTTGACAGCTAATTTCCATACTTTATCAGAAAGGTTGACAGTAATGAAAATATATAATAAAAAGCAGCTTTGTATATTGTGCTCAGACGTAAAAAGATCCGTAAAATCCCAGCCATCATGATTGTAAATTGAGATCTGTAGTTGATTCATAGTTCATTAAATCCAAGCGGAATTTTTTTATCGTATGTAGTGTCCTGAAGGATATCACGTTATGAATCTACTGCACTTGTGCATTCACAACCCACGTTTTTCACGTCGTCCTTAATACATATTATTTCCGATGGCATGTGTTACGCACTCAACTTTTATCATCAGTTTTGTCGTGGAACATTTTAAGTTAATTTCTATTGACACACTATTTCCTCTAGTTGTTGTATAGAGGAAAAATTCTAACTGATAAACTGTAACGCAAAATTACATTAGTAGACCAAATTGTCCTCTTCTCTGCAAGCTCATATGCCTGTAAACGTGGCTGAATAAATTTTCGGCTCATGCTAATGCTTTTCTCGCAACATAATTTTTTTCTTCAAAATAAGG
>OZ038447.1:14370773-14391462 GCA_964036265.1 Daptonema setosum
TCTTATTACAGTAAACTTCGCCATGTTACTTGATCTTATATCACGTTTGTGAAAACCAGTATGTATGTATATGTACATTTATTTTATTGTTTATTACAACCATAGCCACTCGTTGGACACAATCAAGATTGGAATCTTCTGATGGAAACGTGTTTCCCCGTTATTGTTGCCATTCAAAGCATATTAGTGTTTTACATGTTATATAACCTAATGCGAAAAAAATAAATGAACGCGTAAAATAAAGTATGAATGTAAAAGTGGTATACAAAAGTTTTGTAACAAGGGCAAATTAACTGGAGTTACTCACTGCATATAAACATGTTTCTTTCAAGCATTATTTGTTAAACCTTAATAGACAAAATTGTGGTTAAACATGCTCCCAATCAGTAGCATACTTTGCATGTATTGTCTTCCATCCGAATCTGAACAAATATAATGTGTATAAACTAGTACCGTCGGTAATCATTGTATTGGTCCCTTCCATCGTAATCACTATCTGAATACCGTGGTTCTTTTCCGTAGGATTCCGTAGGACTGGTCCGGCCACCTCGAATCACTTCGACAGGTTCTTCAGACCTGCCACTGCCACTATTTTTACCAAGCGTTTTTACAACTGAATAAAGTCAAGCGCATACTCACTTACTCACTCACTCACTCACTCACTCACTCACTCACTCACTCACTCACTCACTCACTCACTCACTCACTCACTCACTCACTCACTCACTCACTCACTCACTCACTCGCTCGTTTACATACACTCTCACCACACCAACCTTTCGCCTTGTTCCCGATAGCATTCGCCATCATCGCACATAACTCCACAAGTTGGACGATCCCAAGCACGGATAATCCAGTCCATAACCCGAAGGCTCCGCCCAAATCAGACATTAGAGCCCAGAAATCGTATTTCGTATCCTCCTTGATCAGCTGATAATTAAGTTGCTAAAATAAAGAAGTTGTTTGAATGACAGATGAAGAAGAAAAGCAAATAGAGCAGGATATTAAAAAGCGAAAGCCCAACAAGAAAAGATCCATTCAATTTAGAACGCGAACCTCAAGGTAAACCTCCAATTTGGCGGTAGCTTCTCTTGCTTCAGTTAAGGTATCAATATAACTCATTTCCGGTATTCGTTTAGACCATGAATCCTGAAACAATCACTCACCCACTCACTCACTCATTCACTCACTCACTCACTCACTCACTCACTAACTCACTAACTCACTAACTCACTCACTCACTCACTCACTCTCTCACCACTTTATCATCAAGAATATCAGATCGTGGCCATAAACTCATGGTTACAGATGTCTCATACGAAATTTCAGAACATGAAGATGGACAGAGTGGAGCACAGACACCGGAGTTTACAAGTCGACTGGCCTGTAATGAGTAAAGAGTAATTGAGTGAGTGAGTGAGTGAGTGAGTGAGTGAGTGAGTGAGTGAGTGAGTGAGTGAGTGAGTGAGTGAGTGAGTGAGTGAGTGAGTGAGTGAGTGAGTGAGTGAGTGAGTGAGTGAGTGAGTGAGTGAGTGAGTGAGTGAGTGAGTGAGTGAGTGAGTGAGTGAGTGGAATTAATTATGTTTGGCATTTGCCCACCTTCTCCAGGCACATTTTCTCTTTGTCAATCATTCGGTTACACGCTTCAGGAACATT
Source organism: Daptonema setosum (assembly GCA_964036265.1). Lineage (NCBI taxonomy): Eukaryota > Metazoa > Nematoda > Chromadorea > Monhysterida > Xyalidae > Daptonema > Daptonema setosum. The sequence continues at coordinate 14,372,430 of OZ038447.1, forward strand.
GCCTGACGGAAAGTATAGCTCGATAGAACCTCGGTCGACTCGATTGGCATCGATGCAGTGGCAGAGTTCGTAGGTGACCACCGCCTCACAACTGTTCTCGCATGACTTTTGCGTGTAGTTGACTCGGCTGATGTAGCCATTTGAGGCCAGTGCATCCCATCTCAAGTATACATACTTATGTATGTACAGTCTCGCCATCATGTTGAACATTTGAGTATATTTCAAGTATATTCAACCATGCACCTCAATTCCTAATTGATCAGTTAAAATCCTGTACTTTTCGGTGAAGCTGACCATTGAGGCATGTCTTTAAAAAGTATCTGGTATCAAAACGTGTCAGTTCATATAACAAACTGTTTGAATATGTTGTGTTTATAGTACTCGGTACCGTAATCGCCACAATCAGTGTTGTCATACGGTAATGGCTGTCTCTCCATCTGCAGCATTCGCACGCCCACACTCGTCGAGAATCCGGGACTGATCGTGAAGCCCATGTCGTCCGGGAATGGGATGTTGGACGACGGGTGAACTTGTACCTGCAAATTATCAATATATAATTTTATTTATATCTGCTTATTATCAAGGGACGGCCATTAGGCCGTTCCCTTAATATGGTTCGATTAAGATAAGCTTTTTTGAGAGTATCTCGATCTAGCCTCATCGTATCGACTTCTAGTCTGCTTCATCGGTTTTCTCGTGTGATTTTACATCTCTCTGGCTATTTTTAACTTGATTGGGATAAAATTTCATTTTTCAGGTCCAAAAACGATGAAAATGCGAATTTCCGTTTTTTTTTCTCCCCCAAAACGCTGTATGGAAACTGGGTAAGACCTGTAAAGCTGAAAATTGGTACATAGGTCAAAATCATGCCTAGAACACGATTTCCTGAGTGTCACGGAGATCGAATGAATATTTGCACCATTTTTCGGGGATTTTATGAAAAAAATGTCAAAAATCGCAGGCAAAATGGAGAAAGAATCGTTGTATGAGCGATAGGGTGTTCCTATTGAGAAATCTTTTTGACCATGTGGGTAAGACATATGTAGAAGTGTGTTCCGCTATTCAACTGAATGATTGATTGAAACAGAAAAAAACGGCCACGGGGTAAGTGAGCGACAAAATAAAGGGCATTTTTCAGAAAAGCAATTTTTTTGATATGATCGAAGTATGAATGATTCTTGAAAAATGCCCATTCGATGCGGAATCAAATTTCAATATGACCTTATTTCGACTCCTTTTTTGATAAACCCATTGTACTTCCTGTAAAACCCAAAAAACAGTTAATTGAAAATGTTGAGCTTGTTGACGATGTTTGCCCATTTGAAACTCAGATTATTGTCAAGTTTAAAATGTCGGAGTCGTTCGTATTGATAGGATGTTTGGAAAGACTGAAGCTCTATTCAATACAAAAAATATGATTTGCTCAGCTATCTTCAAAAAAAATTACGGGCTGTCAAAAACGGGTAAAAATTAAAGTTCACTCATTCACGCCGTTGCTACCACATTGGATTCCAAATTATATTTTATACAGAGACATGACACACTTGATTTTAACAGAATGTTTAGAGGGAATAAATTTCAAATAAATTTTAGTTTTAAAACTTGATCAGGATCTTCAAATAAATTTTTATAATCTGTCAAAAACAGCAAAAAATAAAAAACGGACCAAAATATTTTTCAGTGTAAAATTTTTTTTGTCATTTTTAAAACGTAAACCAATATTATTAAAACACATCAAAACTGTATTTTAAATAATCTTAAAGTGAAGAAATTTTTTTCAAGGGTCACATGGTACATGGTACAACTCGATGCTTGCTAACTCGGTGCTAACCAAATAATAGTCAAGTTTTGAAGTTACTTTCACACTAGATGTAATGATACACTTATGATTGGAAATTATGTTTGATGATGGGAACCCATTTAAATAATATTTTTGGTCAAGGTAGTCAAGTGGATAGTGGGTCTGCATGTTAAACGGGTGGTTATGAGTTCAATACTCCTAAAAATCAATTACACCGAAAATGTTAAAATGTTTCATTTTTTATTTTATTTACTGTTCTAGAACCTCAACGGTCTATTTTAGATAACGTAAGGCAGCTTTTAATTCACTGTATTACTAATCCACGGACTTTTTTTTACATCATTCTGTCAATTATGTAATGACTTCTTTTATAAGAAAAAAATGTAAAGGGCTCGCGAATGATCCCTGTCCCTGTTCTCACGATTTTTTCTGTAATTCAATATTTGAAAATCTACGTTTATTGAAGATCTGAGAAGTTTTCACATAATCTACATGTGATTTGTTCACACATAAAAAAGTTAAAGACAAGCAACTAAAAATGCCCTGAAGGCATGGTGAGTAACGAATATGGTTCGATCCTGGCAAGTCCAATCGTGAAAAAGTAAGAGACAAGAAAGTTTTATTCTCATATTTTAGATAGTCTGATCGTGAAAAAGCAGGAAACAAGATTTGCGATGAATCACGAAAAAGCTTGTACTTCATTAAATCAAGAATCAAACCAAATTACACGAAACATATTTGGGACTTTTGGGTGAAAACTAAATCTTCTGTATTCCGTCTAGCTAGTTCCGAGCTTATATATTTTTTCTTTTTTTTTGTGTGACTTGTCTGCCACGACCTTTTTTATTTAATTTTTATATTGAAAAGCATGACATTTTTTTGTAAGATATGTTTTTACTGAATTCCAGCATTTTCATTAGAATTAAATCGTATTTCGAATGATTACCTCGCCACTCATGAAAAGTCACAGATATGTTTCGTGTAATTTGGTTTGATTCTTGATTTAATGAAGTACAAGCTTTTTCGTGATTCATCGCAAATCTTGTTTCCTGCTTTTTCACGATCAGACTATCTAAAATATGAGAATAAAACTTTCTTGTCTCTTACTTTTTCACGATTGGACTTGCCAGGATCGAACCATATTCGTTACTCACCATGCCTTCAGGGCATTTTTAGTTGCTTGTTGATTTATGTTTTAAATTTTTTAGTTATGTTCATTACACATGTTGATAATTGTTTATATATTGTTAGACCGGTGTATTCTTGCTTAACCGCTTTCACAAGAATCCGTCTTTGAACCTTAGTGCCACATTTTTGCTATGAGTATCTCTAACAACACAACTTTATGGCAAACTTATGAACCATTGACTTATATTGCCCTGTCTGAAAACCGTGTGCTAAGAGTAGGATTTTCCAGTAAAACGTGTTTCTTACACTTATCACTATTGCACTTGACTTACCCTGAATCCGGAAGCCTGTGTTGTATCCAGGTACTGACTGGCCTGAGTGTACAATACCAGATTCAAGCCGTACTGCGGGCCGATGAACGAAAACGATTCGTTCACGTTGACAATAAAAGTGTAGCAATTGCCATACATAGCAGACGTCTGCAAACCACAAACGTAATACAAAGTTACAGTCAGTAATTTCATTTTTTATGAAAACAATGTTTTTTTGTTTCTCAAGAAGATTAAAAAAATTTTAGCGTTGTTGCCGTTCATGTCTCCTACAATGTTTTCAGAAAAGCTGATTGGACCATCTTCAAGAGTCGTAAGATGACGGGGAAGACGTTACCAAGTAGAAAAATCACTGAGATTATTTTGGTTGCAGCATAAAACTCGGCTTTGATTTAACTTTCTATTTGTGCACCCTCAAATCAGCCATCACTTACCCATTGTGTGAAATTGCGCAGGTCACAGTTTTTCTTGAGATATTGGCATTCGCATAGCATGTCTTTGAGCTGATGACCATCCTTGACCACATCCACGTCGCGACTGAAACATTAGCTTTGTACATACATACTTATGTATACAAATGTGCAATCGTCGATAGACATTTAGTTGTTAATTTTAACATTAAATTATGTGCCTACGTCACCTGTATATCTGTACATTGACCTGATCGCTCACTTGTGTTTCCATATTTTCTTGTGGTGGTTCGCCCTGAAGCGAATCAAATTAGTACAGTTTATACGAACACCAATTAAGTCCCTATATATTACGGAATCGTGTAATTAACAAACATGATTAGCAAAACCATATTATTGTTTTCAATTATACGAAATAGCGAAGCGACCGAGTGCTTCCCTACCCCGGCTGGCGCTTGCGCCCAATTGGATCTTATTCAAATGTCAGTTTTATTATCTGAAGACTCCTTTGAAACATGGACGAGCTTTCAGATCTGTTGCTTCACTGGCTGTCGTTACCCCAACGAATGAGTAGAGTTTCCCTGCCATCATGAAACAACCATGTACGTACTGTATAAAATAAACGAAGTGAAACGGGACTGCTGAATAGGGAACTGCGATTTTGAGTAGTTGTCGTCGGTGTTCGCAACTGACGAAATGTGCATAAATTTGGGGATTTTAGAGCTCCGCAATTTATCAGACATGTTATTCAATCTCTTCATGGCCGAAACTCTACGTTCATCTTTTGTCCGAACAGCGTTTGTCCAAACACTCCTTTTGTCCAAATGCTGTTTTTCTAGTCGGTACAATCAAACCACCTGTAATTCACTCCAATCCGCTGATTCTTGATTCTTCTGTTCCGTTTTATTTGACATCAGATCGCCGATTTCATTCGGTAGTGAGTTTTTCCTGCAATGGATCAATAATTGTCAATTTTGCAATTTCCAATTACTGCAGTGTGTACAGAAAAAAGTTCGTAACAAAATGAAATTATTGCTCATTTGCCAACCGAATCGTATTCAGATTGCAGAACGAAACTGCCGGGAACTTTGCTTGAGTGCCGTGCTTCAGTGCCAGACTCGTTGAGGTCGGCCATTGTAGAAAGTCGTACAGAACCTGACAATTGATACAACAACAACAAATGTAAGTAGGTACGAAAGGATTTCGATTGTAAAAGATTTGCTAACTTCATTATTTTTCTTCGGGTCATTAAAGGGCAACTTTCGTAAGTAAAATTATATTTCAAACAATTAGCTCTTCATCGAAGTTTTCGTCCAAGGTCATATCATAATTTTCTCCACTGATGCGATGATACATGACACAACATGTACTTATAAAACGGTAACGGATAAGTTAGTTACGAATAACCTTTCCAGCATTGATGGTCATGAGTACGGTAGCCACTAATGTCCACAGCAGATACCACCATCTCCACCCGACACTTTTCCATCTACGATTTACATCGGGCACTCCGTTATAGGCCGTGAACTCGGCATACTCCGCGAAAGTCTCTGGTGCTTCCTCCTGACAACAGCATATCCCTTTAGATTTACCCATACTGCAAGATAAAAATGATTTACCCATACTGCAAGTTAAATATACAGCTTATAACTACTAAAGTTTTAGTGGTAAATTACAAAAACGAATTTCAAATTAGCGAAATAATTGGTACTTGTTGCTCCAAAGCTTATAAACTGTCGGGTTCAATGATGCGTGTTTTATGCAAACAGGTTATATCATGTACAATCATTGCATAGTCCGTTACTATTAATCCCATTTAACAGATAAATAGTGAATTAAAATTTTAAGTAGATTTTTGCTTAGTTTTTTACAAGAGGAATTTGTTCATTGTTGGTGTTAAGCAACCGTAACTGGGAATACTACAAAAGAGTGCCAGTCTGGCTGTGTCTAAGAGACCAGTCCCCAAACAATGCTGGATTCTAACAACTTAAAAAACACTGCATTTTCGACCTGGATGATTTCCTGAAGAATTCGAAACGTATGTAAAAAAAACTGTGCCAAGCTAGTAAAAAACTAGAAAAAAACATTTTGCATATCTGCAGACGACGAGAACACAAGACATGATCGAAGGTTGAAACACTCTCTGCTTTATTTTGTCTTCCGCCACAAAGAAGAGGATAACAAAAATCGATTCTCAAAGTCCTCCAGAAAACTGGTGGCATTTTTGTGCTCGTAGAATATGGTGTTTGAGGTGGTGTGATGACGATAACATATTGTGAATAGGCTGGTAATGTATTCATGCTGTTTTTACTAAGGGTAACAAGCATTACGTAACAAAAAACTCACGTTGAATGCCATTTTTAGCCAACCGCCAATAAGGGGGGGGGGGGATTTCTTCTTTGCCTCGCCTTCTTGTCCACTGGGGAGCATGGGAAAACAGTCAGAGACCCATTTCAACCTGATAAACTCATCCAGTTTGTCTTCTCTATTGGACCAAATTGGGGATGGTTTATATTACACAGTCACATTAAATCTCACACAACACCTGAAAGTTTCTGTTTTACTTTTGGATCATGGAAAATTGGGTGCTACTCAACTAATAATCATCATCTACTCCATAATCGACTGATTACAATAAACAACTCACCACTAAGCCAATATGCAGCCCAACAAACAGAACCAATGCGATGCTGAACCAGCTAATAAACATGCGAATAATCAAAGTTGGAGAAAAATCAGACTCTCAATCTAACATATGTACGTACATAAGTTCTGCGTCTCAAAATACAGCAAGCATAAGCGAACCAAAAATAATGCCATACAAATAGTTCAGATCTGCCCCTATTTTACTAACAAACTCAAATTACTGGTAACCGTTTTATGAACTTGATATTGCATAGTTTGCTCACTGTTGGTATGGTAGGCATTAACGGTCGATTAATGTTCGAATTGGAGCATAAAATTGGAACGTTGGCTGAAATTAGATCTTCATGTAGCGAAAGGTGCTTTTTTATAGGCGAGTTGAGTCACGTATGACCAATGAAATGCCGAATTTCCATGATCGATGAAATAATAGAATGTGTAATGCCGTATGCTGTATAAGTGTTACAAATCTAAGGACTCATAAAATGCCCGACAGCCTAATAAACCCGCATCTCTAAATTACCTAATTACGTCAAAACCAGTGTGTAAAACGTGTATCACTTATTGGTTTAAACCCAATTTTGTGTGGTCTCAGATGTGACAACGCCAGGCAATGAGGGCACCATGAATGAAGCCATCGAACCCGGTGGTGATGTCTCCATGTTCGGGTTCTGTGCCAATGCCAAAGAGAAACAGAATGGTTATATTTTTAGCAATTGATTATCCCACCAGTTTATGTTTATTATTTATTCCTGATTCAGTACTAGCATCATTTCATATCTGCCAATCATTTTGGAAGCACAAATTTTTAAATAAACCAGTTATGTGATATAAAAATTCACTCAGTAACATACTCGCACTCTTACTCACTAACTCATAACAAAGTGGCGTTCTGTATTTGTGACAATCGTCTGTGTGTTTAGCAAACATAATTCTGTTCCCAACGGACATGATGGTCAAGAATCGATGGAAGATAAAAGAACGAATTTCGAGTGGGTCCTTTGGTCAGATTTATGCGGCTCACGATCAGCGGCTTGATAAAATGGTTCTGATATATTTTATTATCTTTGCTTTTGTCTCAAATTTTTGTATTGCTTATGTCAGGTTGCCATCAAAGCTCAATCTCATGACCAGAATGACGAACAACAACGAACAGAGATGAAACGAATGATGCTCGAGTATGATGTAAGCCGTTATTTATTGTTTTTTTCTTCATTTTCTATTGTTCTCACTCACTCACTCACTCACCCACTCACCAACTCACTCACTCACTCAATCACTCAATCACTCACTCACTCACTCGCTCGCTCACTTGCTCACCTCGCTCACATTACTGTTTTGTTTTATTCAGGTACTAAAAACAATGCGGGCAGTGAGTAACCAGGTGCCCGTGGTCTACGGCGCTGGCACAGTACTCTGCAATGACAAACCTCCGGTCCATTACTTTGTTATGGAACACTTAAGCAAGAATCTCATTGAATTAAAAAAGGGCAGTGAAATGAACAGACTGACCATATCCACCACGATACGAGCCACCATACAGGTTGTTGTTGTTGTTGTTGTTGTTGTTGTTGTTGTTGTTGTTGTTGTTGTTGTTGTTGTTGTTGTTATTGTTGTTGTTGTTGTTGTTGTTGTTGTTGTTGTTGTTGTTGTTGTTGTTGTTGTTGTTGTTGTTGTTGTTGTTGTTGTTGTTGTTGTTGTTGTTGTTGTTATTGTTGTTGTTATTGTTGTTCTTGTGTGATGATATGATTCCAGTTATTACAAGCACTCTGCTCACTGCATTCAATCGGTTATCTGCATCGCGATGTCAAACCAGCCAACTGTATGTTCGGAGCGTCACTCCATAACGCACGAATCTTGCATCTCGTTGATTTTGGTCTGAGCAGGCGATACATCGATCAATTTGTTTGTGTGTTCATAGTAACAGTATTGACGATTGATTAATTCAAAAGCATTCCAGGGTGTGCCAAAGGCACCACGAGCTGACATCACTGGATTTCGTGGCACAAAGCGGTATGCCAGTGTTCGGTAAGTTTCATGACAAATCATGTCTATCAAGCTATTTACAGTACTTACAAACTCAATTCGCTCTATTAATAACGAACTGTGAGTTGTCTTGTATTTAGGGTGCACAACCGAAGCGAACAATGTCGTACCGATGATCTGACTTCGATGCTCTACGGCATGGTCGAACTCGCATCCAGGTAAATGTGAGACATGATCACTTATCCATCCAAACTATAAATTCAATTTCCAGTGTTGGTCTGCCATGGCGAAACATCGAAGACGATGCCGGTCTGAAGAAGGAAAAGATGGAATATCAGGGCACCAAACTGGACGAGTTGTTTCAGGTACTTGATTTTATATAAAATTGTTGGCAATTAAAAGTGATCGATGGATCATTTTGAGTCGAGTTGAGTTTGATGAGTTGATGCGAATCGACAGTAAGTTATTGGGAATTGCCAGGAGTTTCCACCATCGATTCGACAGATCGAGCCGGCTGTGCGACGATGTGGTTTCGATCAGACACCCGATTACAAGTTCTACACTGAATCTATGGAAAAGGTTAACTTATGTTGGGATGGTTTTCAATGTGTACGTACATACAGAATGAACTGTTTCGAGGTTGCACTATCTGCTCTATTTTGTGGTCCAACTGTCTTTCGTTCATACGACTCGTTTCATGTCCTTCTGTTACAAAACAATGACCTACAAACAACTGATCATAATTTTGTAAATTGATGTTTAGCAAAAGTTTACTGTCCATCCAGAAACAATTGTCAAACTCTTTTAATCTATCAACCATTTGATTTATACTCGGTTGGACATAGTGAAAAGTGATTTTTTTTGGTTACAGGGACTAAGCGATATCGGAGGAAAGCTGAACGATCCCTACGATTGGGAAACTGGATATAACACGGTCAGAAATGAGCGCAGACTTTATTGACAATTTCAGAAAAAATCATTGTGTGAAAAATTTACGTTTGTGAAAAATAATTTGGGTGGTGATGCAGTATTTTATCATTAACGCGATGGTTCTTTTACCCTTTCGTTTGAACAATCAAACAAGATTTGCTTCAACATTTCATTCGATTGTCGAATGCGAGGAAAGTAAAACTTTAATAACAAAAATAATAATACAAAACAATACAGTGGACGAATAAAACATCTGAAACAAAAGCACCCGAGATTTCGTTCATAACAGTGAGGAAGGTAGTAAAACCAATTAACGAAATAATATTTTAACCAGTAAAGTAAACATTTGAAATTTCTGGTATTGAATTGAGCAATGAACAACCAGATCGGTTATGTTTGGATGAATGCACAACTGACATTTTTAACTCCAATTTCAATGTGAAATAAACGTCTTTAGATATATGTAGCTCAGCAGCCTAACCACAGACGGGTTTATAAGCCATTAAATAGGAGGACTCACATCGTGTTAAAATTGAGGTACTCGAAGTCATTACCGAGTACATAATCTCACAGTTCCCTTTTCTCTATCCTGATCATGGTAGCAATGTTTCTCAATTTGTCAGCTACATCTCCCATGAATTCCTTCTGGTCTTCATCGTCAGTCCGAGACATCGAATCGGTGAATCTGGAGCTGATGTCTTGCAGCCTTGAGATCTGATTTTCATCAAAATACCGACGACATTCGGACTCGTTCATCTGCCACATAATGGTGAGCAGATCGAGCACTCTGTCGGCGAAGTTAAGTGAGGTGAAGTCAGTGCCAGAAGTTGATGACGAGTCGATTAGGGTCAGGTACCAGTCCCTGATTAGGAGGCACCAGTTGTAATCCTTGATATACTGTATCCAGTTGAGTGCGGCGTACTGTGACTGAAATTATATTATACAAGTATTAGTAATGACAAAAAAAACAAAAAAAAACAACAACAACAACATAAACAACAACAACAACAACAACAAACTTGTCGTTCTTTGTTGTCATCGTGCTCAAGTGACAGCTGCCGTTCCTGCATCAGATCGTAGAGGAGCGTGATGAATCGCAGCTGGATACGTTCCACCCATGGGGAGGTGGATTCGTCGTTCAGGATACTGTTCACCAGGTCCAATCTGAAGTATTGGAAATACACTTCAGTGAATGGTAATACATCACGGATGAGTCTGCCGAAGCATGAGTGAATCAAACGTGAGTAAGCTGGATGATTGAATGGTTGGATGAATGAATGAATGAATGAATGAATGAATGAATGAATGAATGAATGAATGAATGAATGAATGAATGAACGAACGAATGAATGAATGAATGATTGAATGAATGAATGAATGAATGAATTAAATAATTAATTAATTAACTAATTAATGAGTGCGTTAGTGAGTGTCAATCAGTTTGTGAGTAAAAAATAATGTACAATTTCAGTGAAATTAACCCATGCAGGTCGATGAATTCCTGCTGGGCGTGGGGAAACGAGCGAATGGTTGCGGTTAGTGCGTATATAAGTCGGTGCTTGAGTGCATCATCCACATCAGTACTATGCACACACGCATCAAGATTACGAAGCAACACCTCCAATAGACCCGATTCCAAGATGGCAATTTGCACGGGTGGGTTGCTGAAAACAAATTCTTTTTATTTACATGTAGCCATACATTTTTCTCAAACCATCATCACATCATTCATACAAAGCCAGCCGGGCGGCATGTTTTCCAAACGAACAGTACGTACTATAGCAAGTCAATTCAGTTAGCTATATGGAAGTAGGATGTGAATCCACGATTGTAGGAATGAACGTAGATGTGTTCAAACCTCTGAGCAGCAGATCCAATCAAATGTGCAATGCGACTATGCAGTAAAGTAATGGTTGGTCCAGGCATCGATGCCACTTTGATCGTCACATTCAGCGTATCGCCCACCATCTTCAGGCCACCCATCTCAACAAAGTTGACCCCGTTGTCCAATTGATGAGCCTAAAAAGGTGTACAAATTTAGAATAATAGTAAAAAACAGGAAAAATTTCATTTTATGAAAAATTTCTCTATGGTGTGTTGTCTGGAGTTGAGTTACTCACCAAGTATTCTAAATCCTCAAGCACAGCCAGTCGTTTTTCTGTTTTAGTCTCTTTATTCTTATAGCTCGTAATCAGATCTTTCATGATTTCATTGTCTGATTTTATTGCCATGCCCATTTTGGCGTATTCTTCTTTCAGCTCCTCGTATGAGCGGAACTGGGATCGTGGCGTTGTGGTGGATGGAGGTGAATCTGAAACACACAATCATCTTCAGAATTAACAACAAAAACAAAAACAACAACAAAAACAACAACAACAACAACAACAACAACAACAACAACAACAACAACAACAACAACAACAACAACAACAACAACAACAACAACAACAACAACAACAACAACAACAACAACAACAACAATGCATGAATGTATGTATTCTAACTGTTTGCCGTATCCGACGGAGCCAGATCATCAGAATGTGAAGTCCGCAAATCCTTGAGAGCTCGCTCCACTTCGGGAAGGGATAGTTTTTTGTTAGCTGATCCGGAAGGGTCGTCTAGAAGTTTAGCTTCTTTGGCACCCGTGGCCAGATTCAGTCGGACATGGAGACCGGCGGGAATGGCCTGACCTGTAGTCGGTGAGTGAGTGAGTGAGTGAGTGAGTGAGTGAGTGAGTGATTGAGAGAGTGAGTGAGTGAGTGAGTGAGTGAGTGAGTGAGTGAGTGAGTGAGTGAGTGAGTGAGTGAGAGTGAGTGAGTGAATGAGTGAGTGAGTGAGTGAGTGAGTGAGTGAGTGAGTGAGTGAGTGAGTGAGTGAGTGAGTGAGTGAGTGAGTGAGTGAGTGAGTGAGTCAGTGAGTGATTGGGTTAGTGAGTAGTGAGTGAGTGAGTGAGTGAGTGAGTGAGTGAGTGAGTGAGTGAGTGAGTGAGTGAGTGAGTGAGTGAGTGAGTGAGTGAGTGAGTGAGTGAGTGAGTGAGTGAGTGAGTGAGTGAGTGAGTGAGTGAGTGAGTGAGTGAGTGATTGGGTTAGTGAGTAGTGAGTGAGTGAGTGAGTGAGTGAGTGAGTGAGTGAGTGAGTGAGTGAGTGAGTGAGTGAGTGAGTGAGTGAGTGAGTGAGTGAGTGAGTTAGTGAGTGAGTGAGTGAGTGAGTGAGTGAGTGAGTAAGTGAATCTCGAAGAGTATGCTCTTGTACCTTCTTTAACGGTCTGCCACTCATCAGTGGGTACAAAACGCTCATTATTGGTGGCCTTTCCATTTGACTGCAGATTGAAATCGGTTGGCTTTCCGTCTCGTACCTGCTGGTCGGGTACAATGGCCACATCCTGACATTGACTCAATGCCAGTAGTCCAAACACGATTAAGGTTATGGCCAACACCATCTTCATTGTGCAAGTAGATTGCAGGTGCCTACCGTAGATTCTCATAGTATTGATATTTTGTGTAGATATGCTGGTTGACGACCAAGTGTTGAACGATTTGGTTATTTTGATTCTGAAAAGGTAGGATTGAAGAATATCATAGAACTAGAGGTCAAAATGGATATAGATTGTCTGACTATAATAACCATAAGATGAATATAATAACTACCAATGAATGAATATACTATATGAATGAATATACTAATAAATGATACAAATAAATTGGATGGGTTAAACGTCTTATCTGGGATTGCATCATCTGGACCTTGACGTTATATATCTGAAGTCAAGATACATTCACGTGTGGATTTCATCTGGTCCACGTCATCAATAAGTTAACTGACGCCACTAACTACATACTCGTAGAAGCATTTCACTATTTTTTTATTCAACAATGTAAATCATTGTTTTTGATGATTTAGTTGTTGATTCGATGATTCGAACTAAATATGTGTGATCATAAATTTGTGTTTTTATTACAACACCATTTCGAAGCTCGGTTGTAGTGACGCATAGTGTGTGTGCTATAATGTGACGTGTGTTTGCTTGCATTGCCTGACTGGTCAAGGTCAGTGAAACGTCACGTTAACCGAGTGGCTAGCCTAATGTTTCATGCAAAATGAAGCCTATCGAGTTTCGATATTAAACTGAAGTGAAGTGCTTCGTTTGTTTTGTGTCAATACGGTTCCAAGAGCTAATAGTTCTCGAAAGCTTTAGTGTTAATAAAACGTGTTATATGCAGCAAAGCAATCACTATCCAACATAAATCAAGGGTAGGCCGCTAGGCCTAACCCTTAATCAAGGGTAGGCCGCTAGGCCTAACCCTTAATATGGTTCGATTAAGATAAGCTTTTTTGCGGGTATCTCGATCTAGCCTCATCATATCAACTTCTAGTCTGTTTCATCGGTTTTCTCGTGCGATTCTACGTCGGTTTGACTATTTTTAACCCGGTATGGATCAATTTACATTTTTCAGTTCCGAAAATGATGAAATTGCGATTTTCCGTTTTTGTTTTCTCCGCAAAAACGCTGTCAGCAAGTTGGGCCGAACCGATAAAGCTGAAATTTGGTACCTAGGTCAATTTGCAGCATAGAAAACGATTATCAAACTGTCCCGCAGATCGGGATAATATTTGCACCATTTTTAGGGGATTTTATGAAAAAAATGTCCAAAATCGCAGGCAAAATGGAGAAATATTTGTTTTATCAGCGATAGGACGGTCCCATCGAACTGAAATTTTAACCGAATGTGTATTACACATGTCGAAGTATTTCCCACTATTAAACTTTATCATTCTACTCAAAAACACAAAAAAGCGCAGCGGGTCTATAAGGAGTAAATTAGAAGAAAATTTTCACAAATCCTCAAATACTCGTGTTGAGATGATTGAATCGTTAGGAAAAACTGCCTATCATACGCGTAATCACATTTCAATATGACCTCTCTCCGACACATTTTCCGATAAAATGATCGTACTTTGACAAAAACTTGAAAAAACTGATGTAGGAAAGTTCAACGTGTTTGACGATTTTTGCTCTTTCGAAAATCAGATTATCTCAAGATTTAAAGCCTTGAGACCCATTGTATTACCTGAATGTCTAGAATGACTGAAGTTGTATTCGAAACAAAAAAGATGATTGTCTGTGTATTTTCAAAAAATATTTATGAACCGCCAAAAACCGGTGAAAATTCAAGTTCACTTAATCACGCTGTTTCAGCCACATTGGATTCCAAATTTTTTATTTATACAGAAATAGGAGAACAATTCATTTTAACAGGAGGTCTAGAGGGAGTACGGTTCTAATAAACTATATTTTTAAAACTTGATCAGTACCTTCAAAAACATTTTTATGATCCGTCAAAATGACCAAAAAAACAGGTAATTTTTTAATTTTTTTCTTCGTTCCTAGACATGTACCAATATCATTAAAACACCTCAAAACCTTATTATGAGTAGTCTGAAAAAGAGGAAAAAAATTCAAGAACATCATGGTACATAGCGTTCGCTGTTAAGTACAGCTCTGCGCCAACATAAAAATAATCAAGTTTTAAAAAAATTTCACACTAGAAGTAACGATAAATTTATGATTGGAAACTAGGTTTGATGTAGCGAATCAACTTGCAAAATACTTTTGTCGAGGTAGTCGAGTGGATAGTGGGTTTGCAAGTTAAACGGGTGGTGCTGGGTTCAATACCCCGGAAAGTAAAAAACAACGAAAGTGTTAGTTTGTTTTGTTTTTGATATAATAGACTTCTCCCGAGCTTCAACTGTCTATTTTACATATCATAAGGTAGCTTTTAACTCACTATATCATTAATCACTAGTCTACAAACATGTGATTTGTTCACACATAAAAAAGTTATAGACAAGCAACTAAAAATGCCCTGAAGGCATGGGGAGTAACGAATATGGTTCGATCAAGAATCAAACCAAATTACACGAAACATATTTGGGACTTTTCATGATTGTTGTGGTAAGATTTATCCTTATTCAAAATGTTGGGATTCAATTTGTTACAACATAAGATGTCATACAATACTTTTGTCATGTGTACTCATGCTTTTGTATGTCCTGGGCCTGGCCCTAATAAAATGAAATGAAACTAATTAAGTATCTTAAAAAAATTCCCATCATTATTATATGAAAAGAAAATAAAAAAATTTCGTAGCAGATTCGTCACACAGACCGAAGTAAAATGACTCATGCTCACAACGAGTTAGACGAACTAAAGGGGACTTCGTTTTCACCGAAAAGTCCCAAATATGTTTCGTGTAATTTGGTTTGATTCTTGACTTAATGAAGTACAAACTTGTTTCGTGATTCATCGTAAATCTTGTTCCCTGCTTTTTCACGATCAGACTATTTAAAATATGAGAATAAAATTTTCTTGTCTCATACTTTTTCACGATTGGACTTGCCAGGATCGAACCATATTCGTTACTCCCCATGCCTTCAGGGCATTTTTAGTTGCTTGTATAAATATAACATCCAATAGCAGACAGTTGACACCTCATCCGAGTTTTATTGTTCTCGCCGATTAATCAATCAACGACCCATAGTTGACGAATTATGACAATTTATGTATATCAGCAATATAAAGTAGCTTGGTAAGTAAAACATTCACAGTATTGACGTTTTATTGTATGTTAACATGTTTTGGCCAAGTGCGGTACAAAGTAAATGATATGCGAGCAAGGTATACAAACAGGTTGTTAGCACTAGCGGACGAGTAGGCCGCGGAAAAAAGGGCTGTCGTTCAGTTGTCCGAATCGACGTTTGTCCGAATTTGTCCGAAACGCTATTTTAGGGGTTTTGATCAGTTGTCCGAATACGTGGTTAGAATTTTCTTACACAGAGAGACAAATTCAAGCGTCCATTTTTAAGTTATGCCTGTTTACAATGTATAAAAATTGTTTACACGAATAATTATATTGGTTTCTCTTTTTCTTTTTTTTTCACCTTTTATCGTTTTCTAGAAAAAATAAGGCATCATACCTCCGCTGCGCGGTGCTAACGGTCCAAGGCGGGGGCATAAAACTTAGGTTTCAGTGTAGGCTTAGGCTTAGGCTGTGTATTTGGCAAAGGCTTGAGCGCTGCGCGCCCAAGCCCATTCCAAATACAGAGCCTAAGCCTAAGCCTAAACTGAAAACTAACTCTTAGCCTCATACTAGGCGATCTCCTTTACTAAGGTACAGTCTGTGTTCATGACTAAGCCGAAGCCGTTCATACAATGAAAGGGGTATTTGAATTGAAATGGTGGGCTACCAATAACAATTTTTGAAACCAACTTTTCGTATTAACTTTTTATTGGCAATACGACAATTTAAATCGGTGACTTAATCGTGACACTTCTCTTGTAAAACTACTCCATTCGGACAACTGATCAAAACCCCTAAAATAGCGTTTCGGACAAATTCGGACAAACGTCGAGTCGGACAACTGAACGCATCCCGAAAAAAGAAATTCTCCTCTTTGACGGTTTCAAGAGGTGGATTTTGTTAGTTAAGGTAAAATTTAGTTTAGCTAAAATGGCTTTATTTTGGCAATCCTCTCTTTGAAGAGATTCCCGTCCCTTCGGCTCGTCCGTCAATAATTGTTAGTAATGAAGTACAGAAAAGCAAACACTGAAAGCAGATGGTTACAATTGAGCTCACAGTAAAATGCCGAATCAAGGTGTGTAACTGTGCAACTTTGCACACAGATAACTAATGCTTTCCAAAAATAAACCGTTTGACCAGCAAGAATTATAAAAGTATTGAATGGTTTATAATGACTAACGTCAAACATCCGTAAGAGTTCGAGCATGTTCGAACCTTTTGCAACGTGTTTTGAAAAATGCACTGGATATGATGAAATATGTATTTGCAGAATTATTTATTGAGTTCGTTGCAGAAACGGTTCGAGTCGAACAGTTATCCATCATGTAAATCACTAGCGGACGAGGAGGAGAAGGAAAAGTCGAATCACCCCTCTTTTTTGTGGAGTTGGTTTCTTAAGGTGTAGGTAAAATGGCTTAGTTTCTGCGATTTTCGCCCTCTTTGGAAAGATTCCCCTATCTTTGGAGGTTTGAATCGTTCGCCAGTGATAGTAATAAACAGAACAAATTTTTTAATGCACTTGTAGCCGTATGTATAGCGCAAAATGGTAGAATAAAGTGCAAAAGTACAGCAGAATGGCAATGGTTAATGCGAATTTGATCATTTATATGGAAACTATAGTTCGAAAACGTGAAAGTGATGTGCAGTGCAACGCTTGTGTGCGTCCGATCGTGGAATTTAACGTGACATTTTGAGTATCAATAACAAAAAGTGATGATACTGATAGGCTGTCAACTGTTCTTCACATCTATAAAAGTGGTAATCTTAAAACAATTCAATAGTTGGATTACAAAACGAAAAGCGATTGACAAGTCTATTATCATGGGACGGCGTACGGAATGTCAGGCAGACGAATCTGATATTAAATCATGTTCCTCACATTTAATCTAGAATAGTTCATGAACAACTCCAATTATGTAGTTTGTTAAAATTGCAATCAAAACTCTATAAGACATAATTAGTTGTTAGTAATTTGACAGCGAACAACAACTAAGAGAATCGTTTACATCGTATACATGTTACATACAGTATGTATATTTCAACCAATAACCGGGTGAATTAGAAAATCAATTGACTTATTCGTGTTTCGAGTGAAATGATTGGGAGTCTGTTGAATTGTTATTTGCATCGTCGGCTGCGACAGACTTTGACGAATCATCAGCCTCGGTGGCAGACTTTGAGTGGGTAAGACCACCGTTTTTGTGAACTGATTTGGGTGGCGGCATCACCGCTGGAATCACCGTCATCGCTGCGATCATCAGAATGTGACCGAACCAGTACATTTGGCTGAAATGCAGTTACTATAAGAACACACGACTATTATATTTATATATCACTCCTTGACTCACTCACTCACTCACTCACTCACTCACTCACTCACTCACTCACTCACTCACTCACTCACCTCACTCACTCACTCACTCACTCACTCACTCACTCACTCACTCACTCACTCACTCACTCACTCACTCACTCACTCACTCACTCACTCACTCACTCACTCACTCACTCACTCACTCACTCACTCACTCACTCATTCACTCATTCACTCACTCACTCACTCACTCACTCACTCACTCACTCACTCACTCACTCACTCACTCACTCACTCACTCACTCACTCACTCACTCACTCACTCACTCACTCACGTGCTTTAAGCCTTACAAAAAGCATAAATGAATAGATGTCTGCTCATTTTGATTTACTTCAAACATAATATAGAAAGAAGGTGGCCTACCCGTATATCCTAAGCGGCACCTCGGCCCAGATGTAGACCCACGGAAAGCACACGTAGATACTGAAGAATCGACTCACGATCGTTGTGAGTATGTTGTAGCCAAATTGGCCTATCACATTGATGCATGGGTCTCGGACACATCGACGAATCTGAAAGTGGGCATGTCGGTAGAAAAACAAAAAACAACAACAACAACAACAACAACAACAACAACAACAACAACAACAACAACAACAACAACAACAACAACAACAACAACAACAACAACAACAACAACAACAACAACAACAACAACAACAACAACAACAACAACAACAACAATAACAATAACAATAACAACAACAACAACAACAACAACAACAACAACAACAACAACAACAACAACAACAACAACAACAACAACAACAACAACAACAACAACAAAAACAAAAACAACAACAACAACAACAACCACAACAACAACAACAACAACAACAACAACTCACCAGATC
>OZ038447.1:14396722-14456722 GCA_964036265.1 Daptonema setosum
GGGGAATTAAAGCCCGTATGTTGTTTCTGCGAACGAAAATCAAGCCCAAAACTTCTGATAATGAAACATCAGTCAATCAGTTTTAACACGCACATCAATCATCATCACCCCATGCTCTGGTGTTAAACTATGGTGTCAACCGAGTTGAGTTGAGACTACTGATGTTTCATTATCAGATGTTTGGGCAGTACGTGTGATTGCAGAAATAACATACGGGCTTTAGCAGTTTTCAGACCAATTTACTTACACCTCAAAGAACAAATTCTACATTTTGAAAACGCCAAAAGGGGGAACTTCACTTTTCCCACTCCTTCTCATCCGCTAATGGTATCATGGATGATTCCGATCATGGTCTGGTATGGTCAGGGTATGAATGCGTCACATGCGCTGGCCGTTGAACAGAGGCAGGCAACAGTTAGTCCCATTTTATACGACAGTACTGTAATGAACTGCAGTTTGGAATTGCAGCTTGCCCTGAGTCTTTCGCAGCCTGCAAAAAAGGCTGCCAAACGTTCCACGGACTCTATTAGGTTTTAGCAATACCAGGACTCGACTAGCAAAATAGGTTTTTTGTTTACTTCCATTTCAGTTCAGCTACATAAATACTAATTCTCATTGGCATGGACCAGCACCAGCATGATTGCATGAATCATTCTGATAGCAGAACGTGGCTTATCAATCTACTGTATCAAAAGTAAAGAAAAAACATAAACGCGAAAATATTATTTCATACGAATAGAAAGTGGCGTGAGCTACGGACCAATAAAAAATGCAGGCAGAGAGCATCAAACAACAAAAACCACGCGGAATAGGACGCAACAGCGCAACACACCAAAACACCAGTGCGCTGCATGGTTGCATGCTATAGTGGCGGGTTGCAAATACCAACTCCAACAAAAATACACAAATTCGTAGACATATTTTGCTAATATAACTTCGAGTGTTGAAATTCATTACACAACCAAAAATTTGATTCAATAAGAGATGATATATTGTACATTTTACCGAAAAACACAACATGGGTAAACAAGAAAAAATGTCACCTATGAGCCATTTATTCGGTAAAAAGAGAACCGAAGTTAGCAGAAATTTTTCTTAAATGTATAAAATCTAGTTTGTTTAATAAATGCAACAAACTGCAATCGCAACCACAATAACAACAACCGTTGCACTGAGAAGCAAATGTTGTATACAGAACGGCAACAGATACGTATTTATTTACATACATGTATGTATTATTGGCAGTACTGGTAGTCGGTTTCGACGCCCGTTTGCTATTTTATATTATACGCTGGTTTGTTGTATAAGCTGGGTGCTAATAAATAAAGCACAACACAACTGGTTACAGGTCGAAACGTCAGTCAAACTTTGAGCTTTGTTTTTTGAGTTTTGATGAATCGAAAGAAATAACCCATCATTTTTCAATATTCATTCGATGCCGACTCAATGTAATTAACGCAACAAAAAACTATTTGTTCGCTGCAAATTTCTGTGTGAAATTCGATTGGGAAATTCGATGAAATCGAAACTACTGAATGAATAGATGGAGTAAGTGCTGATTCACTTCAAATATACAAAAACAGCTGATAGTACGTTGTTGACTGATGGTGGACGTAAAAATCAAAAAACGTGGTTGTTACTGTAAACAAGCATGAAATCATATCATATCATGAGCAAGCAAGCATATCATAAAAACACCGGCTATATAAGAAAAGAAATGAAAAGCGGATAGCTGTGGCATATCATGCCAGATGTTGGTTTTCCACAGTCCAGTCCGTACTCCGTGGAACATTAAACACGGCGTTACGAAATGGCAAACCAGATTTGCATGAAGAAGCCTTGCCAGTTAAGCAAACGTGCACTATTTATGTATAACATTGCACTGCGTCTGCATGCAGCCGTGAATCATGAAAATTCTGGTATTTTTGGTTTGGTTGTTTGACTGAGAGGGAGCTTTGCCCCGTCGGTCAGGTGAGCTCAAAACAAGATGTGATTGACGCCAGTGCAG
The DNA here is from genome assembly GCA_964036265.1 of Daptonema setosum. Taxonomy (NCBI): domain Eukaryota; kingdom Metazoa; phylum Nematoda; class Chromadorea; order Monhysterida; family Xyalidae; genus Daptonema; species Daptonema setosum. The sequence continues at coordinate 14,398,731 of OZ038447.1, forward strand.
CGGATGGGGAACAATCGTTGAAACATATTGATTTAATGGGCGTTTTAACCGCTGATAAACTTATTTTGATCAAGACTGTAGTTTTCATTTGGCTGGTTCTTAGATGACAACGTTCTTATACTTTTCAAGTTGATAACTAGTTCATCAATATGACTGCCAAAAAATCAGGTTGTTGAACGCAGCAGTAGTCGATCCGGGTTGATATAAAACTGAGGTACCTATAAATATTGGACCGACCAAGATGTAGTAGTCGATTGATCTTGATCGATCAATTGAGAGGATCAAGGTTGAGCACTAGCGGACGAGAAGGGCAGGGTAACGTGGAATCCCCCCTCTCTGGCAATAAAAAAATTTAGTTTGAAACTTAAGAAGTAGATAAAATGACCTTACTTCTGCCAATACATGCTTCTCTGAAGAGGTTGCCTCCATTTGGAGGATAAGCTTGTCCGCCAGTGAGCACAAGCATTGAGTGGTTTGGTTGGTAAGTCATGAATACAAGTTCAAGTACAACAACACCCTACATACACTACTTGGTTTATATTTTTCGTATTCTACGCACTCCTACTTCCTGTCAACCTATATGAGGTTCATTTTTTTATTAAATTCGCTAGTCAAATGAAAATCTTTTACTTTCCGCTACTATTTAGGGTGGGATACAAGGTATGGTGAAAACTCAGTAGCCTTGTTCACTCGATGCGGATTAAGAAGCACTACCAGATCTAACTGATTGCATGTCGATTCAAATATATTTTTAAAAACGTATTTGTTTCTAAATTAGAATCCAACAAATTTACTCGAAAGTTTCGTTTTTAGACTAAACGTAAACTAAGTTAAATGTTGTCCCAACTAAGTCTTTTCTGGTATCGGAAATAAGGAACCTCTAAGCGCTTTTTGAGTGCGAGCAGTACTGAGCAAGCCAAATATAGAGATTCGCGGGATGAAAGTAAAAAATTTGGAATGATAGCTCTTACCACATTGAATCATTAGCTGGATTAAATCTAAGAGATATGATACATAACAGTCCGCTGTTTGACATTGACTTAACTAAACCGAACAGTCAGATGTAAAATATGATATGATTAAATGAGCAGTCGTGTTTACCCGGTTGGTGATTCCCTGGGTTGGAAAATTAACATGTCAACTACGAACTAGAATGTCAAGAATGCTCTGTTACCAACTTCATCAGCATCAGGTGAAGTAGCACATGACACAAAACCGGTGCAAACCGGATTAATTATGTTACCAACTCTTCGATGCTAAAGCCCGTATGTTTTTGTTTCTACTAGCAAAAATATTGCTGGTGATGATTGATGTGTGTGTTAACACTCATTGCCTGATGTTTCATTGTCAGACGTTTTGGGCTATATTTTTGCTTCTAGAAACAACATTCGGGTTTTACATATCATAATGACACGAATCCCACTAGTTGAGCAACCAAATCAAATGTGTGTGTGTGTGCTATAGTCATATGATAATAACTTTACTGAATAGTATTCTGGAAAATAAGTTCAGATATCTATTAGTTATGATATGCTGGGTCCGAAACGCGATACAGGTTTTTTATGACCCGCCACCGGAACACCTATGCTTTTTTTCAATAATGCAATGAAAATCGTAATTTGTTATTCGACATGTATGAGTGTTATTGCAGCCAGACACATTCATCACGATGTTGTCTTGGAATAGACTGATTGTAGGGAACATTCTATTACAACAATCAAATCACATTGAAACGGTTAACCAACCATACAACACTGACAAAAACTCTAAAATTTCGAAACCGAACTGTGGATGATGAAAGATGGTACAACCGGGTTACTTGACATGGCACAAAATGAGCTGTGGAGTGAGGCATAGACGGACGACAGGAAGCCTGGAAGGGTATGGAACAGTATTGCGGTTGCCATGGTCATGTAAACAGCAGCAGCCACATCTCAGTTATCACGCCACTTTGCCATCACATCAGACTCATGGACATTCAATAACCGTTGCTATTATGTAGCATATCTTCGTAACATAACACCATATGAAACAGAACAGGTTACAAAAGTATGTATTATATTCTGACTACGATTCGTCATCCATCAGGTTCATATACCAGTGTCGTCTGACCAATCAATAATCGATGCCAATACCATATGTACAATCAGTATTTACCCTGTACATACAAAACACCTTGTGATACAGAAATTTCTAGAAAAGTATTATAATCTGAGTAAGATTCATCATCTTTGCCTGACGAAGTTCGTAACTTAATATGTTCCATTGTATGGTTCCCAATCCCATTGAAGCAAAGTTTTCTTAAATCGACCCGATTTCACCAACTGACGATACGATCTTTATTTATGGTCTAAATTGATAGTGCTGAGTGGTTTATGAATGCACAATACTTTTGAATATGTAGGCATAAGAATGACAGTAAAACAGCTGATTTGGGTAATTTTGAACGCAATTCAGGCAGATTATATGATTATGCAATGAAAATTTATTTATTTATAAATACAAGAATGGTAAGTGGGTATAAAGCAGCAGCGGCTGGTATGAATGAACATGCTTTGATAAAACGCATGGTTTGATTCATGAACGGTATCCTGTTCGTGTATCATGGTATATTTGCTCACTAGGATACACGCACTATTGGAATCTGCATTTCGCAACATGTACAACCATGATTCAGCACAAATATCGTACCATCTTCCTACTACGATTCTGCGTGCACAGGTGAATGTTTTTCTAATTGTGAGCATTTGGGATTACGGTAGAACAGTTGAGCGCTAACGTTTCTGATTATGGTCAACACGTGAATACACTTTAATAACCAATGAATACACCAGTAATTTCCAGTGTGCTTGGTGTTTTGAAATCAAGGTATCAATTGTAATGTATTCTCATTTGTTAACCCCCACAACATCAATTAACGATAGACTATAAGCGTCACACTTCCGCTAACTTTTTTGTTGAACCAAGTAGCCATGTGCATGCAATTACTGTACGTAAGAAATGCCAAGTGAACCTCAACGATAATAATAATGTCACAACCTATTTGTTTGTATGTAAGCTCAAAGGTAGATGTACATACGTATGAAAGCTATGTAGAATAGGTTTGCTCCTAACTAGATACATAAGCAAATAAGTACTGAGATATTGCGACCGTTGCCAAGGCGAGCCAATCCAACCAACTATTCATTCGGGCATGGCAAGTCATTGTTCCTTAGTAAACCTTATTAAACCTATGCTACTTGTAGTACATACATAGTACCTGTATGTAGTCGAACAGTCGGTTAATTACTGTAGCTTCGATGGCGCCATTCATAAACCTTGTTTAAAATATAAGCATTATCGAAGTGTGGTGTGAACTTATACGCATTTATAAAAGTAAGAGAATCTGTTCTTAAGTTATACAAGCATCTTAATAAGTAAACTGACTAGCAATATGGTCCGCCTAAGATATACATGCATATGTTCTACAATTGAATCCATGGAAACAACAATAAAGTAGGTAACTATGTATGCACTGATAAAAGCTGTTGTAACTGGATCATGCGTGTAATGAAACCATCGAAATGAGCAGTGGCTCACAAATAGATCGTCGATTAAGCTATGTTCATCTTAACTTTCAACTTTGTGATTTTTCAAACAGGTTTAATGAATTATTGATAGTGAAGTTCATTATTTTATTCTTGACTCATCGTTTACTTGCAGCAGATCGTACATAAAGTACATATGTGTGTACAACATGCACATGATATTTTGCCGTCAATTCGTGAAATTTAATATGAAAAAGGGAGTAGGGAATTCAGCTTTTTAATAGTAAACCTGACGCATACAGAGCGAATGGTTAGATACATTCTCTGACCTGGTGTAAAACCAGCCAAGAAATAGAAGAATAAACCGATTTAGTACTTATGTACAATGCATGTTCGCTAATAAGTGACTGCAATTGTCGGATTCCTATTTTTCATTCTAAAATATGTATAGTCGCAAAACTGTGGGGAAGCGTAAAAATTGACGCTCAACAGTTTCATAAAGAGGAATACGACTTGAAAGTGGACGAGTGATACGACTTGGATGTGCATCGAACAATCAATCAACACTGCCAATCAGCGGATAAGGCCATCTACATAAATGTTTACTATAAAAATCTATCACTAAGGGGCTCGTGTTAAAACTTTGAATTACATACTATTGTCAGTTTTGCCGATTTTATAAATAATCGGAAATAATTATATGTATGTCATTGTTTATACTGCTAAAACTTTGCCCTGATTATAGGCGCCTGAATTTCGACGTTTATAATAAAATTTCAGGTGATAAGAACCCAACGTGACATAAGTTTATAGTTCCGATTACAAACAATAATGTGACTGCTTAATAAATAATTTTAGTAAACATACTTAGTCGAATTTTGGTAACATACTTAGTCGAACATCAGGTGTTTTAAAGCTGTGGAAACTACGTATTCTATGTGTTAGGACTACTATTTCACGTGATTCATGTACATATGTTGGTGAAACCACGCAAAAAATAAATGCTTATTCAGTCAAGCAACACGCGAATGACCTGAAATACATAGAATACATACGGTCATCACTGAACACTTGAGCTACACTTGAGCTACACAAGGCTATACATTTTGATAGAAATGGCCATTATATAGTGGTACATACATGAGGTGGTTGACCAGCTCTCTGGAAGCTTACAGCTGGTTTTATAAATTTAGTATTGTATGACAAGTTGAAGATTTGAATCAAGCCTGAATAATAGAAATATGTTTCACATGAAGTTCTAAAAACAACTAGAAAATTTCTAACCACAAGCTGATGGTGTTAATGGGAGTACATAACGAACGTCGACAGATAAGAAACCGGAAAACGGTCATGTATTATAGGACGGCGATGTAAAGAGGGCTGACACGATTCGTGGGTCCCCCACTTTTTCCACTTTTATCGCTCGTTTCCTTAATGGCGATTCAGCAAAATTTTGTTCACAGCTAAATTATTGTTGAATAATTTCGTCCACTGTTCATTGAACTATAAAGTTAAAGAAGATTATAAGATTAAAAATAAGCTTTTGAAAACATCTGTATAAAAATAAAAATCTGTTGCGAGATTTTTTATAACAAAGAAGACATAGAAAAAAAAATAAAGTGAATGAACATAAACATATACTGTATGTTTGTATGAGATGAGATGAATCACGTGTGCGGTCGGTGATGTATCATCGGTAAAACTGGACGTTTTAGCAGTTACAGACTTTTAATACAAGTATCATCATAATGATCAAAACAATCGTATAATCGTAGGTTTATATTTCTTTCATTCAAATACCACTCACGATATTTCTAGTTTGCTGCAGCTTCATCAACGTTTTGTTTTTACTCTTGTTTCAACACACATTAAGCAGTCTTATTAAAACCGCAGTTAAGCCACACGTTATTTTTGTGGGCAACATACATCTGTCACACTACACAACTTTTCCGCAACTTTCACAGCAACTGTTTGAACATGCAACGTTTTTGCTCCACCATGTTTTTAGTAGTGATTCATATGCATATGTATAATATTTGAACTAAGATGACAAGGACTGAACCCACAAAAAGTATAACGTGAATATAGTAACTCCAAATAATGTACAAATGGTCTTATTTACGGATAATGATTTTCGCTATTTGGTAAAACCAAAACATGAATAATGCTTACAACATTGGCGCCCAATGAAAAAAACCATCCTGGTTGTCAATGGCATGTCTGACTCAAACAACGACAAAATGCCGATCCAACAAATACTACATATTTAGACAAATAATAATATACATGTATAAAGTAACATCTTCATACTATGAATTACATTTCCAATAAAAAAGTTTAGGATGTGTTGCTAATATGATCATAAAATGTGCAATGTTGCGGCTAAAAAAACTCGCTGTGACACCCTGCATTGTACGTCTCATTTGTTTACATAGCCCTGTTCTCTTAGTGCTGAACAAATTTTTAGAGCGACGATATTAACAAAATAAATGGATTCCGAACTTTTCAGCAATAGCGAATATGGTTAAGGCGCCGGCCTCGCTCGCCGATGGTCTAGGTTCGAGCCCCGGGTTGAGACACAGCGAATTCAAGAACGTTGTTGATGATCAGTGATTGTCATACGTAAATATGGGTGACCGTTATTTTACTTTATTTGTGACTTGTTATCCAACTTTGCTATTATGGCGTAACAACAACTGAACAACTGAATGGATATACCTGTATGTACAAATTTGGATAATAAGCTGGTGAGCTAACCGATATAACATTATATATGGCTTTGTTATGAAATTTGCAAGCATACATAAACTGAAAGTATGTATATACATATTTATAAGTAAGTATACATAATTACTGCAAACGAGCGTCCATTATAAGTTGAGCGAACAGTGAGCATAATACATAGTAAAAAACTATGGATCGGTTGTAGTATCGGATGACTAGACGACTTGTGCAAATCATTATGTAATACGTGATGTTTATATAAGCAAGTGGAGTGCACGCTTTACACTGGCTGCCGTATTCTGGGAGACGTGCCAGCCAATCAGTGACGAATCACCCATTCATACTCTATCACTCTTCTTCTCACTTTTGGCTGGTTTTGACTTCATTAATTTCTTTTGATTAACTAATTACTAACTAACGTTTAAGGTTATGAGTCTTTGCAAGCAAAAGATGATAACAACAATGTTTCATGAAGCACGGCTGCATCCGCGTCTCCGTGCCGTGGTATAATGGTGTGTATAATGTGACAGACACACATTTGCGCCAGTCAGTCAGTCAGTCAGTCAGTCACAAACCGTGACCGATCGTTATTCAGATAGATTTGCGGTGCTCGGCCAGATTTTGTTGACTCGTTTTTAGCTGTGTAGAAAAATACAAACCGAATCGACTGTATGGCGTGATTATGAATAACCAACAATAATTCAATGGTGACAGATAAAAAAATTGTGTTGTATCCCCAATTATCAATAAAACAAACTGACTGAAAATGAAACAACGAAATGATAACAGCACCTAAGGCATCAGTCTGTCTACTGTTTCAATCAATTCAAAAAAATCCTAAAAATCCAAACAAATCCAAAAAAAATTATTAAAATTGCATATGTTACCAATTCAAACTTACATATATTTGTACCATTCTACCATTTAAGTTTAGTCAATGTATCATCAACATGTAGTTTTATGAATAAAAATTTACCAATAACTTTGAAGTGTGAACGGTTATTGGTTGAAACCGCAAAGTTTCAATTGAGCACTGTGTTACATTGTTTGTTGTTGCATATACAGGGTGGCTGTAAAGTAACGACGTGGTTTCCGGCTGCCCGTTTCTCAAAAAAATTATATTGTGAGACCAGTGTTTTTATAGCCAAACTAGCGTAAAAACACCTGAAAAATTGAATTATGTAGTCAGATTTGCCGTATTACACTTTATATGTTGGCTTTTTAGGAAATTTCTCTCAAAAAGACGGGTTTTTTTACTTCAGGCTTCCAGGACGGATTTTTTTTCAAAAATAAATGCGTTTAAGGATTTTAAATGTTTACACACATATTTTATATTGTTTTTCAAAAAATATCATCGCCGAATAACACTATTGGTGTTTTCTATTGGCCAATTAAAAACCTGCATTCACAAGGCCCTTTTTACATCAAAATTTCATTTTCCCAGTTTTCACCAATTATCTAGCTTTTATTATCCTTAATGGTGTCTTATGACATCAGATTTGTGTTACGGGAGTTATGTAAGTATGATTAACTTGCCTAGGGCCCAAATCTTTGATATCCAAAAATTTGGAATTTTCAATGAATTTTCGATTTTTCTTTGTTATTTTAGACTTTTTGATTAAAAAGTAATAGAAATTATATTTATTTAAGAAATTTCTTAGCACAGAACTCCAGTTAGCATTCGTTTTTATCAATTTGAATCCTTATTGAAACGAATTGATACTTAATTCGTAATATTAATGTTCCTTTTCATGAGATTTCGGTCAGTATTGTTTGAAAATAATGAAAATTCCATGAAATTTTGCCAAAAATTAAATTTGAGCAATGCAATATTAAAATGAACCCCATAAACGGAAATTTCAGGTATAATTACATATATCTGGCATGTCAAAGCTATTTATGCCATACAATATTTTTGAGATATGGGCGGCCGGAAAACGCGTCGTTACTTTACAGCCACCCTGTACAGTCGAACAAGCTAACCTTCCGGAGCGAAGTGCATTTCTCCCCAAGAAGGGGGATAGCACTTTCGAGTCAATTTACCTGAAATACGATATTCATGAATAGATGTAAGTTTACATTGTTTTAGATGACAAAATGAGTGTGGGTTGGATCTGTCAGAATAAAACATTTAACTCCCTCACTCACTCACTCACTCACTCACTCACTCACTCACTCACTCACTCACTCACTCACTCACTCACTCACTCACTCACTCACTCACTCACTCACTCACTCACTCACTCACTCACTCACTCACTCACTCACTCACTCACTCACTCACTCACTTCATTCACTCACTCACTCACTCACTCACTCACTCACTCACTCACTCACTCACTCACTCACTCACTCACTCACTCACTCACTCACTCACTCACTCACTCACTCACTCACTCACTCACTCACTCACTCACTCACTCACTCACTCACTCACTCACTCACTCACTCACTCACTCACTCACTCACTCTTTCTCTCACTCACTCACTCACTCACTCACCCACCCACTCACTCACGCACTCAAATCCTTCTTTCTAAAAAAATTTTCTTCATGAAAGTACTAAAGTTTACACATTTGTCAAAAAAACTCGTTTTCCAAGAATCGCAGTTTTTACAGCACGGCTCAAAGTGTCCCGTTAATTTTTTTTCAATTTGTCGTCTGCATTCAAAATTGAATTTTTACAAAATTTGATTTTTGTGCTATTATAAATTAATTTACAGCACAGAATTCAGAAAAAATAATAAGAATTCGATATATCTGGACATCATGTCGAATCAGCAGGCTGATTCCGAACAGCCAGCGGAACAAGTTGCAGAAATAGCAGAGGCGGCGACGACACCGACCGCCGATGATGGTGCTGCAACGACCGATATAGTGCCATCCAAAGAGCAACCGAAGGTTGGTTCATGTGAACGTTCATTCAATATTACTTGAACTCGGAGTAATTTATGTATGCATTGCCGGCCGACTTTTATGCAGTGAATCAGCCGGGGAAAGGGGGGTGGCAATTGAAGGTTTGACGGAGGGAGTTCCATTTCAGTGAAGCATGTTTAGCGAAAATATCCGTCTTAGCACAGTGCAGAGTTTTGTGTAAACCAGTACATTTGCATCTTGTTCCCACGGGTTGATGTAAATCTCTAATGGTGATAGTCTAAAAACGTCTTTGATTGGGTGAGTAAAAAAATAAATAAAAAGAGAGTAATAATGTTGAAGCAAGTCAGATGAGCTTGTTAGAACATATTAAAATGAGTTTTACCTCTCCCTGGGAGCCAATAAACCTACTGTATTCCAGCCAGTTCAAACGCGAAAAAATCTACAACAATTACACACCCCAGAATTGAACCAAAATTACGGTATGATCGCACTGTTTAACACATGATATTGCGCACTGTGCTAAGACGGTATATATAATAAAGGTGCATGAACCGTCCAAACCCATTGCGAAATGCTATATTTTCGTTCTAGATGTGAGAATGTGAATGACCAGAAAAATTACGTTTTTAGACGTGGCTTGACGTGAGCATGCAACCTGAATGTTTCTTTAATTCCTGAGTTGAAGGTTTTATCCGTATTTTCCATTTCTTTTTCTTCTAGCACTTATTAGTAATGAGTACTTAGTATCTGTTCACATCACCACACCGTTTTATTTTCTTTCTATATGTATCACCCGCTTATTGCATGCTTGAATGCTACGGCAATTTACAGGGACTGAATTGTGGAGAAGAAGATGAAGATTCGAACGCAATTTCGTCGGTGCTGCGAGACATGGTTGACCAAACTTCTGAAGTTGGTGACCTACAGCTACATGAACATATAACAGAGTGGTGGCAAGATGTGTTAACCTTTGAAAAAACTCCCAAACAAAGAGACAGTATAACGTTTGAAGTCAAGCAACAAAGACTCGATGGTGTAGTTCATGAAAGTGAGCTCCTAATTGACGATGCTGATTGTATTGTACTGATGGAGGGTTCCACCAAAGACAAAGACCTACTCAAAGATAGACACGTTTGTCCACTGGTTTGACTTTTTCACTTGGTTCTGATTCGATTCAGTGTTGCACCTTGCACTTCTACACATATTTCTTCATCTTTTTCTCAGATCAGGAAGTTTGCACGCGCGAGGAGTCGCAAAATCGCAATCCAAAATTCGTTCCAATTTTGCGACTTCTCGCGCGATAAATAGCATGTGATCGTTTTTTTCTCGAAATTGTAAAGGAGCTTAGATCGGGAAATACATTATTACACATTTTCAGTTATTATTGAGTTTGCCACTTCCAGGCACCCGAGCCTATAGACACGGTCGCCGAGCTGCAGGACCAGAAACCGGATAAAGAGCAACTGAATCGACAAATGTCAAACATGGGCAGTGTAAGTAAATTTTTGTTTAGAGGTTTTACAGATCGTTATATTATTATACGTACATCTTTGGACCACCAAGTTTAGACCATTTTGAATGGAGACCTAATTGCAACCGAATCGCGACGGAAAGTAAAATAGAAAAGGCTGTTGTATCTGTTATTATTTGTGCATAATAGTTTGCCGTACTACAGGAACAGGAGGCCGGTACCGAAGCAGCGCCGATAAACGCCGACGCGGAAGCGGAACCGGAAGATGAAGGTGAAGACGTCTGGAATGTGGAGAAAATTTTGGATAAACGTCGTTCGCCGGCAGATCCAAACAAATGGGAGTACCTCGTGTCCTGGGAGGGACCTTACGAGTTGGCTTTTCATGACAGTTTATCATACAAGATTGATTGTGTCAGTGATAGATGTCGTAAAAGACTTTTGTGTTTGATATCTAAATCTGAGTATCTATGATCCATATGTAAATGTTCATATTTAACCTCAGGGACACCTGGGAACCCGAAGAGAACATGATATCGTGTTCGCGGGTGATACAAGCTTACGAACGCGATCTGAAGAAGAAGCCCCGCACGTCCAATCGTCGGTCTTCAAAGTCGGAGTCGAGGACACCGTCTGAGATAAGTCAGACCAAATCGAGAAAGACAGGTTGGTGCCTAATTGTGAAATAATGTCTTATTTGGCTTTATATATATATAATTATTTATATATAAAATATTTAAAATTTTATATATAAAATTCAGAATTTTTCGGTACGTATGTTTCAATCGGTATTTTTCGTTGTGCATATCGAATAGATTCAGTGATATACTGATATCATTGAAAGCTGGAGGTTAGTTGACGAAGTTTTCAGAAAACTCGCGGATAATCAAAACCAAATCGGGTCGCAAATCATTACCGGTGAACCGACTGGATCCGGATAAGCTGAATAGTGAGCCGCAGTTAAGGCCCTATACCGGCAAGCCAAAGCCCATACCAGCTAAAAAGGTCACCGTTCGAGCGTCGTTAAACAAAGTCTCGGCCGGGACACCTAATAAACCTGTTGGTGTTGTTTTTGTACTGCAGTTTCTGTTATTTTTTTGTTTTCCCGGTTCTGGCAATAACATTTGTCCCATTTCGTTATTTTAACGGTTGTCTAGGTTTACGAAACTACGACTTATTTCAGCCGGAGAAGCGTATATTCAACAAGCCGGCGTTGAAGGTCAATCAACAAAAGCGCACCGTGCGCGAACAGCTCAGCAAGTATTCGCAAAAGATCAAGGAACGATTTTCGAGCCGCTCTAAAGCCAAACCCAGACCCAGTGCCGACGATGATGATGATGATGATGATTACGACTCTGGAGAACCTTTTGGCGGAATTGAAGAAATAACGAATCATATTCAGTCGAGCAGTGGCAAGAAACATATCGTTATCAGGAGAGTCAAAGATGAGGTTTGTGCTCTTTGTTCTGTACAAATTGATTCAAGAATGACGATTGAATGTATTGTTGTCATGGTTTTGCATATAAAATAAGAAAAAACTGGGATTTACATTTAATTTTTTTTTATTTTTTGTAAAAATCGTGGAAATTTTCAGGCTCAAGTAAAGTATCATGAAATGTGATATCATTTAAAGTCTTCTTGACTGCAGAAATCGTTGTACATTTGTTATTGTGGGGTGGTGATGGTTATGATGGATTGCGTTGGGTTGGGTGTGCGTTTTGGAAAAAAAATTCCTTCCTTTGAAGAAAAAAAAATCGGCCCATTTTTTATGCCATGATTGTTGTTCAGGTGATTAACGTGGCCTCCGGACGCAATCGAAGCAGTCCGGGCGTGAACAGCAAATCATCAGTTAAGGTGGTACCAGCACCACCAGCCAAATGTTTGTTTTGTTGTGAGTAGTCACGGTCGATTGCATTGTATGTTTATGTCATTATTCGTATCCGCGCCGCAGTTTATTTCCAAAGATTATATTTGTTTTCAGACCTGTTTGAAAAATAGGTGTGTGTGTTAGTATATTTGAGATAAAAAGATGAATAATAAAGTAATATGTATGTAATGCTTCAGTCGTGAGTCGGCCGATTCACACGGTGGACAGAGACGTGTGCGTATTCAACGAGCAGGTGAGCAAGCATGTGCTCGTGCAGGAGGCGTCTGTCATGCTGCCTATTGACGGCCAGGTGCAGATGGCTAACATTATCTTACCTAACGCATTCTTCACAGGCGTACATCCCGCCGGTTGGTAATTGCGGATGCCATGTGATAACTTATTGTTCGCTTCGCTGTAGCCACTTACACAGCTACTATGTGGATACTTAGTTTTCTTGACTTACTTACCATATTCAAATTTGAAGTAAAAATTGATTTCTTTAACTACCACGGATTTTTTCATTGCAGGTGGTGCCTCTTTCCTCCTCAGGCCGTACGAATCGGTTAGTGGGTGTTTAGCGTTTGATTTGTTTCTCTATCTACTTTATAATCTTCAAGTATTATAGGAAGAGCCAATAATGTTCTTAAATTGTAGTGTAGGAAGAACCAATAATGTTCTTATATTACAGGAAGAACCGCAAACCTACGATTTTATGAAGAAGGTGCGCAAAGGCCACACGAGTGCGGCTTGTGGCGAGGTCAAAGTCAAGACTGGGCTGGATCTGTTCATATTGACTTATTTCGCCGAGAAATTCGCCAAAGGCAATGCGCCAAGTGATCAAGAGGTTTGTAGATTGTAGTACTTCATCTACATCCAAAAATATATCAATTTTTGAAATAGTCAATAGTCAAATTATATTTAAATAAAGTTTTGGCACAAAGAACAAACTGTCGAAATTAATGATGATCATGTTTTAGCTGATTCACTGTGGTCGAGTGCTCGGTCTGCTGCGTCAACACGAGATCAACGTCTACGAGGCAGCCAACTCTACGCACATTCAGACGGCAGTGCTACGCAACTGGTTGCGCATTACACAACCGGCTAATCGCATTCGGGTTGGCACATCCTTCTTCCTACTGCTTGTCTTAGTACTGTTCATACAATCCTTTTTTGTCATGACTACTGGCGGAGGAGCTTATCCCCAAAGGGAGGGCGTTTCATCAAAAAAGGGGAGTAAATGTTTTACAAAAGCGTAGTTTTACAGAATCGGCAGTTTTCAGACGTTTTACGACACCTTAAAGAACCGATTCAGCTGTTTGAAAACGCCAAAGAGGGTGAATTCCAGTTTTCCCACTCCCTTCTTGGCTTCTTATCCGCTAGTGGTCAAGTCATGACTACATGGTTTGCGTCGTCAATCCATTTCGTATTGCATTCAGTTGTCAATTGCGAAATGTTACATGTTGTCAATGTCATATATTTAGTTTACGTTTGACGTTAGGGTTTCAGATTCACGGCATCGAGACCAAGAACGCCAATCTGTCGGCACAGAATCCACTGATGAAAAAATGTCGTGCGGCAGCCGAATACGAACGAGCGTTGAATCGATCCGTGTTGTCTCCTACTCCATCGCCTAGCAAGGCTCGAGGAGTCGGAGAACCGTTTAATGGTATGTTGTTGGTATTGCTGCTCACAGAAAAAGAATTATCAAAAAATGCAGATACAGTGCAGATAATAAATCAGCTAACCTTGAAAACTTCTCAGTCAGTCTACGACCAAATCAAGAAATGTTGTAAAAGGTTGTTTTTGTTCAGATATGGACTTTGACGACACGGTGACCCCATTCAAGCCCAAAGTGGTCGGTCGACGTCTCATCCCGGGCGGTTCCACCTCCACACCACATCCCACCAGCGTAGTTGCTGGTTGGTTACCATTGTTTAATTGTTATTATTATTTCCAAGTTCACAGTCGATGATGTGCGCTAAATTGAACGTGTATTTTCAGGTGCAAAACGAACGGCCACATCACCTCCTACGTCGCTCAGGGCCGTCAAGCGAAGTAAGTGATCTTGTCTTGTTGTTTACAAGTGGTTTGTGCAATGCCTTTTAAGAAGACATTTTTATTTGTTTATATGTTATTTTTGTTTCTTATCATCACTAGAGTGTTATTATTATCATCACTAAAGGTTGTTTTATTGTCCTTTGAAGGTAATTGTGTTTTAGTGAATGTTTGTTCAGAGCCGGATTACTCTGGTGCTGGTGTGGTAGACGACGATGAATCAGAGGACTACGTTCCACCGACCAAGGCCGAGTTCTCAAAACGTGCCGCCCGTAACATGGCTTCACCCAGAGCCGGACCGCTCAACACTGAAAGGAAAATGAATACATCTCGTGTGGTTGACATCGTCAAGAAGGTAATTTTCAAAATGGTTTTTGCAGACATATTAAAAACATAAAATAAAGTACTTACATTTACATAAATGTCAGCTAGTCAGAAGTACACGTACAATAAATATTGGGTAGGAGGCGTTTTCAACTTCGGTCTTTTCAACTTTTAAATTTGGGTCGCGGCAGGGTGTTTTCAACTTCGGCTTTTTCAACTTTGGCTTTTCAACTTTGGTCTTTTCAACTGTGGCTTTTTCAACTTCGGTCTTTTCATCTTTGATTTCTCTCCCATGAAAACACACCGAACCGTCAACGATGAAGAAAAAGAATTAGCTAAACATGAAAAAGTCAGAAAAAATGTGTATTCAAAGTAAAAAAGACCGAATTTGAGAAATCCGAAGTTGAAAACGACTGTTCGCGGAAAAAAATTCGAAGATGAAAAGACCGAAGTTGAAAAAGCCAAAGTTGAAAAAGCCAGAGTTGAAAACGCCCTCCCCAGTTTTTTTTGAAGTTGAAAAGACCGAAGTTGAAAAAGCCAAAGTTGAAAACGCCTCCTACCTAAATTTTGTACGCCACAACATGACACAAATACAAAATGAATAAAATGTGTTATTCGTTGTAGATGGCGACTAATCTCAAAAACGTACCCAAGACGCCATCGGATCGAGTAGCATCGGCAGTCAAAGCAACCGCTTCTAAAGTTCCTCCTGCGAAAAAGGTTTTATCATTGTCTTCTAAATCCAAACTAACATAGGTCAATTATTGTGGTTATTAGTATATGTTTTTATTTGGCCATGCATGAATGTTCAGCACCGTGTTATTGTTTCAGACGGAAGAGGATCAGCCGGTGGTACGACTCCGACTCGGCAGATGGCGGTACACGGCGATTGCACCCAAACTGAATGAAGTGTTCAAGATCATGTGCAGGATACACCAGCGCGCACCACAGTTTGAGGAGGACCGCATCAAAGCCCTCGTTTGTTATTTATTCACGTTTCATTTTGATCCATTCCATGGGGGTCACTCGCCGAATGTGAACTCACCGAAAATCATGTCAGTCAACCAATGTTTTGAGACTGGGTTGACTTTCGGTAAATTTACAAGGTTGGCCAATTTAAAGACGTTTGACGGCTTTCAGAAAATGTGGCACATCTGTGAGATGGTTAATTGGGGCAACCTATCGGTGGAGCAGGCGGCTCGTGAGCTGGAGGTGGAACAGACGATGATTGAGGACGTGGCCATTGGCATCGCGCATGCCAGGAAGTATGAGGCGCATCAGATCAAGGCTGCTTCCGTTAGTCGATCATAATTGTATCCTGAAACCAGCGGACGAGAAGGGGGATAATAATATATTTTTCCCTTTTTGACGGTTTCAAAAAGTTATTTTGTTCTCTTAAATTGGCTTAAAAACTGCCGATTCTCCTCTTTTTGACGAAATTGATTACTTTCGGAGGTTTGACTCGTCCGCCTGTGTATCCAGATGCCACAACAAACCACGTCAGTTTAGCAAAATGATTTTTTACAGATTTCAGTGATTTGTGTTTCGACAATTGTTGTCTTATTTCAGATTCCCGGCATGTCGTTCACAATCAATGAACCACTCAATGATGTGCACAAGACAGCGCTCGAATTTCTTCAAGATCGAGTGAGTTGTGTTGTTTTTCTGATGCTTTTCATTGAGCTTTTTACTCCAGTGCGTTTAGGGAACCACGCGTTTTATATTATTTTTTCGATAAATTCGTTCGATAGTATAAAGATATTGGTAATGGTAACATACGGTCTTTTTGTGGTTTATTTGCTGCTGGACAGCCGATTTTTCAGCTGCCATCACACAGCCAAGTTTGGTCGGCCAAGTCGGTGTACACAAATGAGGACGCTGCCAAGTCACTGCTAGACGTGATGCACATCGGTCATGAAGAACTCATGAACAACAAAGATTGTTAGTTTGTTCTGATGTTGATTGATTGGTTAGGCTCTCGATTCACAACATCCGTGAATCACCGACGGCTAGTGTTTTGGGTGTTCTTTTGTAAGAATCGTATGTTTTCTTGTTTTGTATGTTTTCTTTGAATGTGTATTGTATTTTATTAAGGTTCGTATCAGTTGTGCAAGGAGGCACCTGCGTCACTGCCGGAAATGCCCCCGTATCGGGTGCCCGCTGCCACATTCGTCTACGACTGCCAACAACTCGATGTCGATGCCGTTGAACAGGCGCGGGGCATTGGTTCGTCTAAATCCGTTCAACCGCGTCACTCATTCCATAATTTTTCTCAAAAAATTGAAAAAAAATTAATTGAAAAATAATTCGACATAACATAATATGTAACAACTTGACATAATATGTGAAACTTAACATGAAAATATACGCTTATGATTTTTAAATGTCACCCTATATGCAGTACCGTATGTAAACGGCGACATCGAAGTGGCGCCGGGTGTTTCGTCCAAAGCGAGTGCCTGGAACACATTCGTGATCAGTGCGGACAAGACCACGGAACGGGTGACCCATATTCGAATCAACGATGAATGCACCGAGTACGAATTCGTTGAGGACGAGTCACAACCTTACACATTCCGAGTGGAGAGCTTGTTGGTGGCATACAATTTTTTTTATATATTATATTATATTTTGTAAGTCATATAAGTCGTATTTATTTGTTTCCATCAATTGCTTTACCTTTTTCATTTTATTACAAAGATTAAAATTTGAAAAAATTACTTAAGAACGGATTCCAAACTGTAAAAAACAGCATATTGCTTAAAGTTTTGTTGTTGCTGGTTATTGCTGTTCTGTTGTTGTTATAGCCGCGCCCGATTTTCGGAACGTCACCACCAGTTTGTGCGTTCGACACACTTTGTGTCCCCGTACGGCGATGAGACAGTTCGATTCGCGATCGTGTCCTACATCAACATGCGGTACGTGCAGCGACACGCTTGTCTGCCAAAAATGAAACAGATTATCGACGATGACACTGGTTGGTTTAACGATTCACTGGCTCCAATCGAGACATGACATGGACCATGGTAAATTGGGTTTTCAACAAGCCGAACGTTGTAGAAAGAGGTCAGGCCAGGATTAAGGGGTCCAACGCTATTGAAGTTAGGTATAATGATATACTAGTGCATTTTATCGCCAACACAAAAACTGTGAATACCATCATTATACTCCTATATTGCAACGTTATGTCTTCATATTTCTATACTTGTTTTTTTTCAAAATAAAAATATGAACTGTATGGTATCAGGGTGGCCTAAATGGTTGCTTGAATGAATAGCACGAATGTATGGACACACCATGTGTTCGACATACATGGTTCGGATTCTGTGGTTTGTTGCATATGACAGCAACTGTGGTCCACTCATGTACAATCTGCGGTCGCGACAATCCACATCATGACAGTGGTAAAAGTGTGTTTCCAATACCACTAAAACAGTAGATCCCGGATAAATGTTTGTCATGTCAAACCTCTTACTCTATTTATTGACAGATAAGCTAAATTTTCATCATGACAATATTGGTCATCCGCCTTACTGCGGACATGTACCTATTTATTTTTAGTAACAGTTTCGGGAAAACACAAATTTTTATGGATCATATAAGCTTTATAGCGTGATGCATTGGCCGTACTACTTGGTGGTGTAATACAGTGGCCACTGCAAGAAGAGCATGATCCATGTGTGCTTAGCTGCACCCAAACGCAGTATCATCGTGATACCTGCATTGTCCTTCTGCTCACCTTTATTCATTTTCACAATTCCATGTTTTCAAGTTGTTTAGTTTGTGTGTGATTCATAACTGCTGCTGTTTTATTGCGGTTCAGTTTTATTGTAAATTTGTACACGAACAGCCAAGCACCGATAATTAATAAGCAGTGATCCAATCATGTTGGACGACCTAAAAAGCATAGTCGACTCTGCGATGGCCCGCATGAGGCTGATTCTCGTTAAGAAACCCGGTGACGCACCTTCAAGTTGGCCCGGCCCATGATCCAAATATCCTATATTATGTCGTTTTTTAGTACTTTCTTTTTTTGTAGCATGATATTATGCATGTTTTTTGCAAAGAGTTTACTTATTGCAGCGCCAACTACAACAGAGCCTACAGAAGAACCTGCTGCTTCCGCCGAGCCTGCAACCGAGGAGAGTGGAACCAGTGCACATGTGCAGGTCAGTTAAAACAATCACTAATGGGGTCAAGTCAACAACATTACCTTGTTTGTGATTATATTGTAATTATCATCATAAGTTAATATCATTGATCTCAGTGTAAGTAAATTTGCTTAATGAATGGGTGAAACGTGAAAGAAATGTTATAGGAGATAGAGGAAACGCCGACGACCGATCAGCCGGATACCCAAAAACCAGATGCGCCAAATAATGAGTCGGTTGACGCTGAGAACGAGGGTGCTGGAGAGCCACAAACATCAAACGATGATGTTGAACAGACAGATGAAACGTTGAACACCAACGACCAACAACAGCGTGAACCACAGTTCGACATGGAACCACAGATTGTGGCCGGCAACTTGGAGGCACAGCCCGCAGCCGAGTCTGTACCGGAGCCAGAGGCAGTCAATGGCGATGTACATGATGATGAGCAGGTATGGTACACTGATCTTATTGCACTTACATTTACAGTTTACTATGATCGAACCGGTAACTCATTCAAACTGACTCCCGTATTGTAATGATTTTATGCTTTTATAAGTTTATTCTATTTGTATTTGCTGATGCAGGCTGCCAGTCCCACGGGCACCGAACCACTGGATGACGTCGAGCCACCATCGCGAGATGAGAATGAAAACGAAAACCAATCGGTTGGTGAAAATTAGTGTCTGTAAATAATTTTTTGCGAGTTTTATTATTAAAAAGATATCGTTTCTGAGATTAAGTGAATGACCAAGCCCACTACGCTTTGTGTAAAGGAATGACTCCCTGGGCTTAACTTTCTCTAACATTCACTGTTTTATTTGATACCGCAAATTTACGTTCAGAGCAGCCAGAAAACGGTAGATGGTGAAGACATCGAGGTTGACCAGATTGTTGGTGATGCTCTGGCCAATGCTGCTAATCTGACTGACGGTATGGACGTGCTTGCTGCTGCTACTCATGTACTGGAGGAGGTTTGTTATTCTAACTCATTATTCATTGTGTGTTTTCTACATGATTTTGTGGATTTCAGGCCAACGATTCGGATGGTTTTAGAGAAAATTTTATATTCATGCAAAAAAACACCCTGCTATCTTGGGAAGGCAAAGCACTTGATAATTTACTTTGGAACTTATTTATTTATTCATGTACGCTTATGTATGTTAGTCGCATTTTACCAAGATTCATAAGTAGTTTTTTTCATCATCAGTATCATTCCTTAACACGTAGGTATCGCCGACCAAAAACGTGGCGGAGAACGTGATCGTTCAAGAGGAACAGAATATGGTATCTGCCGTCGCTGTGGTTGGTTATCGTTTCATTTTTGTGTGATCTGCTTTCATCACCTTTCCATTTATAGTCATAATTTTTTCACCACTGGAACAAAAAATCAACGACTATTTATTGTGTTCTTTCACTATTCGGGCCTCTTTACTGATTCCCATTTCCATCGAATATTCTGTAACAGTAATTTCAATTTTTTGTATGCCTGAATTCAAGTGACTTATTTCGAAATTTCAGTGTAAAAATATTTCTTTTAACCTATTTCATAGAAATTATAGTTAATTAATATGATGTATTTATTCAGGAACATGCGGCCGGTGGTGACCCGAACTCGCGTAACTACTCGTCTATGTTTGGCTCATCGTTTGATCAGTGATTGATTTACTGTACTCTATTTACACTTATTGATTGATACATGACTTAGTGTTAATAATCAGTAAATGATTTTTACGGATGATGTGGTTATTATGTTTCAAGGTGATTGTGGATTTCGTTCCGATGTACAATTTTAATGTCTAGCAGGTACTGTTATTTTCCCTCATTACATAGTGCACCATAGTTTAGTTCAGAGAATATAAGAAGTGACTGATCTGGTTATTTCTCTTCTCTTGGTTCAAATATACAAAACATAGTATTCAGATTCACATGCTAAAACTTTGTGAGCTAATGGATATGAAATTCATTGAAGTGAATTATACTATGAGATTGAAACTCTTGAAAAAAATGATGCACTTCTGAAATATATATTATGCTTGCTGTTGCAAATGATGCAATTACGAGTCTAATCATTGTGTCGATCATATTATATTGAATTATTTGTTTTCTCTATTGGTATATTGTTGATAAATTTTATTTGACTTGTGTTATATTTCATGTACTCAACTCCTTTAAGCTTCTCTTTTCGGTTCTCGTGATCTAACGTCATGATTGTTTGTATTATCATGAAAACAAAGTTGTTTGCACCCAAAAAGTTATTTTATGTTTGCTTGATAAGCATTTATCTTTACTTTGCGAGACTTTAGTGTGTCTGTTTAGCAGCAACTTTTTGTTTTATGAGTTGGTAACAGCAGCTTGTAGGAAGCAAACATAACTTGTTATTTAATGTTTTATTGCACATCGTTGTCATGTCACTATATTTCCATATTGTGTACCGTAGTGCAGCATTCTATTTCTGCACAAATTCAGTAATGAACGTATTCAGCAGTTGCCTGACGTGTTTCGGTATTATTATGTGTCTGATTCAATGTGTGTGTTTCATCATCACAGAACGTCTGTAACCAGATGAACGTATCCAACTAACAGTGAACATGCTTGCCCATTCACACGTGTGCGGGCGTTTGTTTTATTTTTGCTGGTGGGTAAGTAAAATGTTCCACGGAAGCGTTTTCGAATCCTTTTCAAAAAAGGTGGATGACGTACTGCTAGTCATGAGCATTCATAAATAAACGACATGTGTATTCCTATTCAGTCATCTTCATTTCAGTAATTTACAACGGCACTCATGTGCCCTCAACCAATGGGATCTTGTGCGGTCAGCTAATGTTTCATGACGACAAGGTTAGTCCAAAGCCTATACTGCCGTCGTAGCACGCACATATTGATTCAGCTCACTGTAACCGAATGTAAGGCTGAAATTTAACATCCTGGATATATTTTGCTTCGTGATTTTCGAACAACAACAAATCGACTGTGGTTATTGGATAAAAATCTGTTTGTAACTTCCTCAGCGAACATAGTATATAAGTACGAATATATGGTCTACATACATAATAAAGTTATAATGGCATTAATATCGAAGGTGACTACTTATATAGTATTACGTTTTCTGGGATTCAACTAAAACGGACGTTTATATTGAGAGTAGCCGCTGGAAGTGATTTAGTTATATCTATAGCAATGTGCTGCAGTGAGCTTTTTTATGTGTGCAATTGACGGATACATACATACATTGATACATACATAACATAGCGTAGTGCAATGACACTGAGTCACCACTGGCTGTAAGCTGCAGTGGGATGTACTAGCGGACGAGAAGGGATTGGAAAAGTGAAATTCCCCCCTTTGGCGTTTTCAAAAAGTTTCATTTGTTCTCTATGCTGTAGATAAAAAGGCACGAAAAATGCCGATTCCCCTATATTTGACGAATTTCCCCTGTCTTTGGGGGATTAGCTAGTCTGCCAATGGTGGAATGCTCGCTCATTCCAGTGCTGTTTGCAATAATCTGAGCTGAGATTATGCTAGGCTGTGGATTAAAACATATGCTTTGCTATGTAAAAAGAGTTTCTGTTTCATTCTTTTTCTAATAATAATGAAATATGTACGTTATGAAACGTTCATCATGTCGGTTGCCATTGTAGAACATTGCAATTCTTGTTATTTCCGAATAGAATATGTTATCTTTTAAATAAGTCCTATGTCGTTTACATAAAATATAAGCCTTTAGTGTAATATAATTATGGTTGATGTAAAAATAATCAGTAATGTTTGGAGAAAGTAACTGACTATTTCATTTCTCCATATACTCATTTACCAATCAATCAAATTTGAGATTGATACATAGCTGTTGAATGAATCATCTCATAAGAATTCATAATATATTGTATTTTTCATAATTTTATGCATAACATCAAACTTAAACATTTCAGAGAAATGTCCTCAACGGGGGATGAATCGAAAGAAAATCTACTGGACGAACACGATGAAATTATACCGATTGATAAATATAATGCCGAAGAGGTTTATTACTTTTTTGTTTTATTCAGGAAAACTTTAAATTTCAATAATATACAATCAGTCATGAAACTTTAAATTTCAATAATATACAATCAGTCATGAAACAATTCATTCAATCGTTAACCCAAAATTCGAAGTCAATTCATTTCAGTACACTTTTGATTACAGGGCAAATACCAGGCATCAATACGATGGCTGATCGCCAAAGTATACGACGAGCGGAACATACCCGATCAGCTCGTCAACCCGTTCGTCCGGGACAACAA
Source organism: Daptonema setosum (assembly GCA_964036265.1). Lineage (NCBI taxonomy): Eukaryota > Metazoa > Nematoda > Chromadorea > Monhysterida > Xyalidae > Daptonema > Daptonema setosum. The sequence continues at coordinate 14,422,006 of OZ038447.1, forward strand.
CGTACGTTACAAACAGTTCACACACACAAACTTTGTATGAAACTATTACTCGCTGTATTTTTTACATCAATCATTGCCAGTGATCATGGTCACTTTATGCTGTGTTAGGGATAGTACACGATTGATTACGGAAATACATTAACTAAACAAATGCTTGATTTGATCCAAACGATATACCTTGACTAAATATACCAATCGCAGATATGTAGACATTGCTAAACCGCTTGCGAATCACCACTGAAATTTATATAATAACGAGCCGTCATATTTTGGCGAGTATTTTAAAATTGTATAGGATAATCTAATTAAATAAACATAAAGTATGGATTTGTTAATTGCATGTTTTCAGAATGTACTTCACTTGAAACCACCCGCCATGTACTCCTTAACGTCCGGCGATCTCTACTGCTCGGCGACGGCCAAGATTTTCGGCATAGCCGATTCGGGTTTCCTGGCGCAGAGCCACAAGGCGGTGCTGCAGGAGCTGAGTCGGGTCGGGTTTGATGTTATTGACCCGGTGAGCGGGGAGAAAGTTACCGAGACCGTGCTCAAGATGGAGGCACCACTTAAAGTTGTTAGTTTATCCATAAATGATTATTAGTCAGATAATAATTTGGATTGGTATACTAGAATTTCGACTTGAAATAAATTGGTCTTTGGCGAATCCGAGTCGGGACAAAACATTAAAGCCGCGGGGCGGCATCTCGTCTCGGATTTTATCCTGTCCTCCCAACCCCTACATACGATAAGTAGAATAGCTATATTTTGACATTCAATGATTTGCAGCCTAACGAAATTTTGAATAACGAATACTGTGTTTCAGGCAGCGCATCTGGCCGTAATCGATGCGTTGATGGGTGCTCAGATGCGTTTCATCATTTCCATCGATCGGGTACTCGAAGTCGTCGCGTTCGTGCAAACACTTTTCTTTCTTTTTTTCCTTATGATTATTCTTTTGCTCTAAATATGTTGTTGGACTACGTATTTTTATTGTTAAATGAATAAAGGCTAACTAAACAGTTGGAAGGAAAAAAATCTGGGCACGAAAAAAGTCCAAATTCGCTGTTGTGACATATTAACAGAATAGTTTTTCTTGAATATATTTTTAATAAATTCATCATTTCAGCCGGTACACATCGGTGGATCGTAACGAGGCGCCACATGACCTCGAAGATTCATTACTGTTTTGGATTAATAAAATCTGTGCCGCCGTCCGCGATAACATGGAGAAGATACAAAGGCGGCAAGGAGGTTGGTATCATGTTACCTGGTGTTTCTTGTGGCGTTGTGCGGGTGCAAATATTCAGTTGTACAAACTATAATGCACTGGCGGATAAGCCTCACTTCAAAAGGGAACTGAATCTTTCCAAAGAGGGGAAACGGCAGAAGTTGGGCTATTTGGCCTTCACCTTGAGGAAAAAACTACTTTTTGAACCCGCCAAAGAGGGGTGAATTCCATTTTTTCCTTCTCGTCCGTTAGTGCTATAATTCTATGATGGTAACTGATTGGATTGGTGTTACGTGCGAAAACTTGGCACGCTTGTTCTGGCACATAGGGAGCGAATCTAGCTTTTGTGTTACTGTTGGCATATGCAGCAGTGTTGTGAGATGATGATGGTTGGTTATATACAGGCTTAATGTCATGGTGTGTCTGATGATGTCACAAAGCAGTGGTGTGTTACACGGACTACTTCCTACTTAATCATCCATATTTAACGTTCAATCAAATCACAACCGCCACTACAGCTGGAAGTGAAGCTAAAAAATATGAATGCAGTCGTTCGTCTCATCTAAAAGTCATCCACTACGCTACGATACGTTATGAAATCCGGTCGGTTGTGGTGTGGGGTCACAGCAAGTACTCAGGGGCAGAGGTGGGCCGCAGGGGGGGTAGGGGGGGGTTACCCCCCCACTTTTCAGGGTCGGCGGGTAGCCTACCCCTCCCCCCTAGACAAAAATTTAGGTCGCCTACCCCCTCCCCCCCCTACTCGAAATTTTTGAGAAAATCGGCCTCAAAACCTCGATTTTGAGGCTCATTTTTCAAAATTTTCTGGCTGTAAGAATTTTTTTTCGAAGAAACACGTTTTCTGGGTTAATTTTCTTGGTTAAAACCTGAAAAAACCGGTATATGTGATGTTTATACCATATAATAGAAGATTTTTTTAGCAAAAACAAGCAAAAAACAAGCGTTTTATGCGAAGAAAAATTTTTTCTACCCCCCCCCTACCCGACATTACCCCCCCCCCCCACTTTTCGGACAGGTCGGGTAAAATGGGATTTTCTGTCGGCTACCCCCCCCACCCCCTGCAAAGTGCCAAAAAACCCGGCCCACCCCTGCTCAGGGGTCAAACACTAAACAGATGACAGGGCACCAAAGGCACTACACTACACTACGCTCGCATGTGCCAGCTAACGGGCGGGTTAACTCATTGGTTTATGAAATATGATTAAAGGGTGCATGGTTACACACATATATGAGTCCTGATTGAAGTTTTCTGTCGTCTATACGTGTAGTGGGCCTATTTCACGTGTTTGGGATGAGTTCATCAATGAAAAGAGAATGATATACCGTATTGTTCTTCCGACAAAAGAACGTGATGTTTTGGGTTTTACGGTATTGTATTTAAGAAATCGGTTTCATTGTAAATTATTTTATTAACTACTTTGAAAGTATTTTCACCATGATCCTCCTTTGATTGGCTTAGCACACTTGAACGTGCTGGATTGCATAGTTTGTTGTGTTGTGTGTGCTACTAACATACATAACATGTATATTCTGCATGTGCCGTTGCGTTGCGACTGGTGCTTTTCAAATGGCGGGGGGGGGGGGGGGTGCACATGAAAATGCTCCGTGTTTTACATTGTTTGTCCTCGTTGTCGTGCTGTGCAGTTGTGTTCCATTGAGCTGACAAACGAAGACATTTCCAATCTGTTCCACTTCCTATGCAAGTGCTTACCGAGTGAACTATAATGATAACACAACCAGGGAGTTTTTGAGAAAACATCATAAGTTTGTTTCGGTATTTTTTGTTTTTTTAGAAAATCTGAGAGCAGCTTGTACTCTTATCATATCAATCAATGTGATTCAATGAATATAGTTGGCATTAGTACAGTTTGTTAATGCGCGCGGACGTAGTGTTTGGTGTTGACAGACGCGTTCACTGCAAACATTGACATGCAGGTGTAGTGTATTATATTATATTCTATATTATTGTGGGATGTGTTTGGCTGCTTGACACGTAATACTACTGCTCGTGTTCTCTTAGCCATCCAACCTCATAACAACAATGCAATGCCATGAGTCACGGGATTTTTTTTTATCACACTCGGTCTGTAATCCGATGCGTGGAATATACCGACCCGATCCCTATTGACAGCTTATAGCCTAGTTCATTTATGTTACTTACACAAAAACATCTCGTTTGATGAAAAACTTTGAGATTGACCGCATGGACTACAATTTTTCTGTTTAAATATGGTTTTGCTACTGATATACAGTTGAGTCATTATTTGTTATCGTTTATCTACATTGGCAGAGTTTTGACAATGTATATGAAGAACGTTTATTTGTCACAAAAACACTGATTGGCTGACTAGAAAGGAAAAGAAACGGGAATGCCTTTTTAAATGTGATTATTAGAATTGTATTAAAAGATGATTTTGAAACACCATGATTTCTGTTGTTGGAGTTCTCCATTTGATTGACCAATTTTGTGGTTGGCCGGTGGCTGTAATCAATGTCCGATCCGTTCAAGGTTGATCAAGATTACGACTGATTAATGTGAGATCACTGAGATGTTACTGGTTGTGTCACTTGTGCATAATCAACAACGTTATCACTGTCTGTGTTGGAGTAACCTAAAACAATGGCTGTTTTTTTATTTATTAATTCTTCTCTTCCAATTCCAACAGTAATCAACTTCATCGCAAAAGGCATCGACTGTGTATAATTGGGTAATTACCATGCCAGCATGACTGCAACTAGCGTAATACAGCACGGGTATCTTAGCGTGTTGGGCGGCGCGGCATGGAGCTGTTCCTGAGCCCAGGTTATGTATAGATATGTGGCGCTGTCACAAAATGCAGCCACTTATTTATGTGCGTTTAATGCGAGTGTTACTGGTTCATGATGGCTGCTGTATGACAAACACAACATGGCGGATTACAGACATTGCATTCAATATGTGCAGTCCTCCCATTCATTTAGGGGTCTTTCCCTCACTGTACACGAGCCAACTTCATGGCAGTACACCGATGAACTCATATTACTCAGACTGCTCGCTACCCCCGAACGCTACTTACGTGCCCGGACCACAAGTTGAATGTTTCGGGGGACCTGACTGTGGCCATACAACCGCAACGGCACATACATGATGCGGACTGACCGAACATTGTGTATGCATAGAAAAATTACATGGTTATGTTTGCAAGTGGTCATGTACTGCTCATGTTCACTTGTTGCTCTACAGCAAGTGGCGGGTGCACAGGGGCTGTTTCCCCATTTTCCATATTGTACACCCACTGTTACTAACTGGGTGGTTGCACTTTACCGAACAAAGTTTCCTGGTTTTTAATCATACTAACTTTACGTCTTACAACTTACACTACTATTGAATGAAACATACATAAGTCTATTAACATATACAAACAAACATACTGCCGCATTGCTGGCCAGGAATATGTGAATTTAGTTTGTGGCGATAAAACAACACGAATCTGCACGTTCTAACTCAAAGCGATGCCCATTCGTTTTTGTGTGCTTTGATTAAACGCGCTAATAAATTGAAAAAATAGGCTAACTTTCAACTGGCTCTCACAATGACAGTCGGGGATGAAAACGTGTTTTTGATGATCAAAGTTTATTGCGAAATTGCAACTTTTAGTTCAGGCATGATGGCAATCTGTATCTTAATCCCTTTTTGACGCAGTGTGAAGAGCACATGTGACTTGAAATGGAATTGTTTGTGTTATATTAGAATTGTCTGCTCTTTTTTATTTAGACGGCGAGCAGACTGAATTTATTGGCTCGTAACATGCTCCCTTCGAAACATGGACACTGTTCGGATAGGGGATGGGACACTCGATGGTATTGAAATGGTGATTGATGCGGCAAAGCTGGCCTGAAAACACCAAAACTGCGAATTGATTGGACTGAATGACTGAGTGAACAAATCAACAGGGGATTTTTTTTATCTAAATACTTATAATAAAAAAGAAATTAACGAAAAGTTTATATGAATGAGTAAATTATTTGCAGGTTCGATAGCAGACATGCCGCAGATCCCCGAGATGGAGGACCTTTATGAGGACATGGTCGATGGTGCCTGCATCTGCACGCTGGTATCTTTTTACAGACCCAATCAGCTGCCCATCGAAGGTTAATTCATGGCGTCTTGGTCATGCAACTTCAAAATAAACTTTGTACTCCGATGAATCATGGAATTTGTTGTTCTTCTATTTTTGAAGTTGAAAATTATGATTGGCTTTCAATTCAATGAAACAATGTTCATGCGTGGAGTATTTAGCTAGGTAGATAATCAATCGTCAGTCCATGGTCACTTATTCCCGTCTTCTAACTTGGTTTAACTTAAGTAGGTGGAAAACTTCAGATATTTGCCTGGCAGACTCGATGGGTCTGGGCGACTGCGCCTACAATCACCGCCTTCTCAAGTCGTTCTGTCAACGTCAACTTGGCCGAAATATCTTCCATTTTGCCGTTGAAGACGTGCTGTACTTGCACGAGAGCCTGCAGCCCAACATTCAGGCTTTGCTCACCGAACTGTTCGTTGCCTTCGAGGGCTCATCGGCCAGCCCGCAATCAAATGATGGTTGGTTTTCGGGCTTCAATCCATACAACAATAATTTGCTCACTTGACTTTCAAGTTCAAACTCAGGTTTAATCGGAATCAAATATGGAACTGTTAAGGATCGAACCAATGAATAGTTTGTGATTGATTATGACCATATAACATAATAAGCTACGGTTCGGTGATGGTCTTGTCACTACATTTATAATGGGTGTTGAACTATAAAACTCCTTTGACGGATCTTATTACTCAAGTTTTTCCCATGCTTGACCGAAATAACAAATCGCTCAATGATAACCTTTTCCTATGTCCAGCTAATAACTCGCTGAGAAGACGACGGTCCTCAAGAAAACGTTAGACTTTTATGTCAGGTTGCTGCTGGTCTTTTTCCATTCTTAATTTTGGTAAAAAGGTAACTAACTCTAATGTAACATTATTCGATTCACCCAAACCTGACACATTTGCTCACTCTGCTCCTGAATCTTGCATTTCCTCATTAAAACCAGTTCGGTCTTTTCGTTTCGGATTCATTTTTTTGGGTAATATGCTTTGTTTGATTTCCGCAAATAATCTTGTCTGTCCCAATCGCAGTGATAAAAATTGCTTTGTGCTTGTTGATTTTGTGAAACTGACTGTACACCACACGATGAGCTTGCATGTTTAGGCAGCAGTATCAAGTCGCCTTCATCTTCAACCAACGTGCTCGGACAGCCGACCCAGCAGTCGCAGTCCACCGGTCGACGACGACTTATGCACGACATTCAGCCCATTCCCGACCTCAGGTCGCGCGACTCGTCAAAGATATCGTCGCAGTCAAACACGTTTCTGCGCATGAAAAACCCGCAGCTTGCGACTAGTGAGTGCCCCTTTACCGTATGCTGTTTGCTGCTGTTGTAACATTACCTACATTCCCACTTACAAACTTTTGTTCTTCCTCCATTATCGGATTTCGATAAAAATCCCGGAAAGTGCTTGAAACTTCAGCGAGTGATATTTATATTTTTAAGCCAGAGAAAGCGGTTCTGTAAGTGTTGCTAGTGTAAAGTGTTACAACAGCACAATCAATACATATGGTTTGGCTGATTGACTGATTGTTGTACATTTGATTATTTTAATACACTGTTTTCCAGTATAACTTGTCCGGTACCTGTTTAGTACTCGTTGTAATTCTGTGTACTCACCGGCCATCGCTGAGAATGCGCTGACGCAACGAAAAATTTGTTTGACTGTGGATGGAAGAATTGACCCTCGGTTGCTCAAGTGAATATAATGGTGTATCAGATTATAACACTTTCAGACGTCAATGCTTCGTTGATGAACTCGGTCGATTCGTTGATGACCCAGAGGTTGGTAAAAAAATTGTATACTATTACTATTATATTAATGGGTTGAAAGAACGAATTCATTGGTTTATGATGTAATTCAGATTTTGAATGAAGAGAGACCGGTGAATCTTATTGATTTACAGTTTCTTCAAATACGCTGAAACTCTTAACTCCATACTAATAATTCTGAAGTTTCTTAGGTATGACTGCATTTCGAAAGTTGACTCTCTAATACAGATCGGTTGACTCGCTGCGATACCAGGCGTTCAAGCCGACGCCTGCTCACGGCCGACCCACCAGTGACGGCACATTCATCAGGTCAAGTACGACGACATTCGGTGACCTGCCGTCGCCTTCATCAACCATGGCACATAACATTGGTGATGCCGACAATACTACCGGCACATACAATCGCAGTGAGAGCATGCCCGGTCATGCCAGCCTCAAGTTAGAGGTTTCTTTATACATTGACATTTCATTATATTTTAGACACTTAAAATGCCCCGTCATGTTCTGTTAAGCATGTTAACATACTCACACATGATGCCCAGTTATGTTTTGCTAGATTAGTTTTTTATTTGGTCTTTACCAACTGCAAAGTCGCTAGATCAAACTTTAGATATCGATGCACTATACCATTGTTTCATAACCTGTATTTAGTTTTCAAAATGAGTAAAAGCTCAAACGCGACAACCGTTTTCTGACCCACTTGTTATTTGTGCAGATGTGGTTCGGTTTTTTCTTGACGTTAAAATGGAGTAGGCACCGAAAATCTTAAACTAAGTCTGTGGAAAACAGTGATCGGTTAACATGCTGTTCGTTGTTGTGTTGAGTGAACCACAAGGTTATTTATAAAAGAATTTCGATTCAGACTGGCGATCGCGGAGAAGCGTCGTGCGATCGAGCAGCAGCGGGCACAGTTGGCTGGTGAACGGGCCAAGCAGATACAAAGGCAGCAGAAAGATGCCTTCTTCACGTTAATTGGCAAAAACACTACTAATCAACAGCAGGGCACTCGATCACCAGGGCATACCAATGGACATTCGAATTCGGCCAGACAATCTCAGGTTTGTGCTGAGACACGAAAATAAATCGACACGATAATAATTGTCGTACCATCTTAGTTATACGAGTTTTGAAGCACACCGAAATTGCAACTACAGCTATGTTTTGCACAGCTAGTTCATGCCGACAAATAGTTTTTCAAAGCAACAAAATTTTTCGGTCCAGCTATACAAATTGTCCTCCAGCGTCTGCTGATCGTTTTATAGTGTTACTGAATAATCATTCATATGTACAGTTGAGCAAGTATTATTCAAGCATAACTTTTCAAGCGCTCACTAACGAGACGTTGCGTATACGACCCTACGCAAGAGTGTGCCTATTTTACAGACGAGGTACTAGTCTATTTTATTATCGGTTATTCATAGACTTGCCTGGGTTACTGGTTTACCCTGGTGTTTGGTTTGAAATAGGTGACGGCATTCTCTTCAACAAACAGTCACAATCAGTTTTTATTTTTTCTTCTATACCCGTCTTTCGTTTTTGTTTTGAAATAAAAGTTTATGAGCATCATTTAAATTGAATGTTTATTTGCAGAACGACGCCAATGGTTCGATGGATCGCGAGCTGTTGATCAGCGTCAAGGAACAGCTGGCAGCTCTCAACTCGGAAGTGAAGAGGCTGAGTCAGGATCAGAACCAGATACAAAGGCGGATGGAGGATGAAGCCATTGAACACAGGCAGAGCATGCACCAGCTTAATACTAGTTAGAGTTGTTGTTTATGTTGTTGTTGTTGTTGTTGTTTATGTTGTTGTTAATGTAGCTGTTGTTGTTGTTAATGTTGCTGTTGGTTTTCATCATTATTATTGTGTACTAGTACCACACCTTGTCCGCTCCCTTACAACTTGCAATATTAGCAATGCTAATATATTTTCATTTCACAGATGTGAAATTGAATGAAGTAAACACATCAGGTTCTCGAATATTGGGGAAGAGAAACCTAAGGCTGTAGGTTGACGTGTAATAGTGTAGTGTATTTGTGTTTCAGCCATGTCATCGTCAATACACGAAGGTTATCAGACGCTGCCTCACGCGACGAGTCAGCCGGCCGTTTACGCCCCATCCCATACCAGCAATCTCAATATCAGTCCCAACTATGCAAGTCCCGTCAGACAACAACAGGTGAGACTTGGATTTGTTTTAGTTACACTTACGATTACGGCTTTAATAATACTAGGATATTAATCAGATTGAGATCAAAATTGAGACCTTTCTTAAGTTGAGACCGTATTTTTTACCGTACCGCACATTAAACATCCTCTGTTTGTGATAATGAATTTCCGGACCTTACTTTTGCATACAGATTAAAACGATTTAAAATGTTAAACGTTTTATCTACCTGCAGATGTCACCTCAGACAAGTAACGTCCTGCAATCAATGAATTCGTTCACACTCCACGGCACACCACCCAACAACAACTCACCCAATTTGCTCACTCAACTCCAACAACAGCAAGGTAGTTTACAAATTACATCATCTGTTTGGATTGAAATACTATGTAGTTTTGATAATTTTTAATTTCATTATGATTTATTTTTTATGTATGTAAGTTAGCATTGCGGGTTGAGATTTACAAATCTGAATTATGTTTGGTTTTGGTATGTAAATAGATACGAGTTTTCCAGTTCAGTATGATTTTGATCATCATCTGAAACTATGTTGGCGTTGCCTGGCACATGTTGCCGACTACAAGTTATGTTACCTTTAGATGTTAATATTTAGTATACTTTGACTATAAATATTGCTGGTAATGCGGACAACGTTGTCTTTTACCACTTAACATGTGAATGAAATAATTCACTTCATAACGAGTATTCGTTTATGAAGTGCCATGGTGCACTCTATGTAGCACACAATTCTAGTTTCATTTTAATGATTCGCTGTGAACTGCTGTATGTAGACTTCAAGCAGAGTTTTGACATGCATTTCAGTAGTTAAAGTGAATGATAGTGAACGTAGTGCCATTGTGTTGAACAAGTTGCCAATACACCTTTACATACAAACATTCATGCATAACGGACGGCATATACTCAACTTGAAACATAACATACCAACAAATGACATTCGTTTAACGTTTCCAAATTCCAATGAATCAGGCATCAGCCACCCTCTGTATCGATCGGGGATAGTTTGCATTACGTTTGGTTTGTGAAACACAGAAAATAAAAAAATTATGTACATGTTTATGGTTCCCATTCCTTCATTGTTTTATACTGTTTGTAACATTCAGGATGTTGGTAGTAGAATAAGGGCTAGACTCGGATGAATACAGTTGTTAGGAACACATGGTAACACTACACTGAATAGAACGATCGTATGTATGTGCTCATGCGCTTAACCTTGTTGGTTGACTGCCCACTGTCTGTCGTATTGTTTGCATGAGTCGGCTCTCTACATTTGTTACTCGTTAACATCCGATCCACATTGTCTCAGAGATCGCATCATAAGCTATTTTTGCTTCTTCATTCATATTTGGCTTTGGAAGCAATTATTATCTTTTCGTAAAACTTGATTCGAAAATACAGACGTTTTACTGGAGAACTATTATGAAGAGAAGACGATCGGTCAAATAGTAGCCATTATGGCATTCCCCCTTTGAGAGTTCCAAAAAGTACAATTTGTTCAAAAGATGTAGGTACTGCAACCCCAAAATCATTTTGAGGATTGGGTCGTCCGCCAATGTCACCATATACTGTTTTCACAGTGGTGCTTTATGCGTTTTGTTGATGTTGGTGTTGCTCGTTTGCACTCCCTCAACGAGAACATACGCAACTGGTTATTCGGCTAAAAAGACTAGACTCAATTATATGACGCTCCGCAAAACATACAGCAAAAGCCCCCATGTGTATGTGTACATTATGTAGGTATAAGCGCATCCTGTTTCAACTCAATCCACTGTTTCCAACATAAATACAGTTTATGTCGAGCTAATTGCATCCTCTTCTTAGTGAAATTTTTTAATATTTAAAAAGTGTTTGCTGCCATAATGCAACCTCAAATTCATTCATAATTGAGTTTCGAAAAGTTCGAGTTTATTTCTGGGCACTTATTAAGAGGTAGTTAATAACAAGAGCATGATTAACCTTAATTACATGTAAATAGAGTATGAAATATTGACGTGAGTCGGTTTTGGCCGAGGATAAGATGGCATTTATGGCATTTCTATCGTATTGTGCCCCTGCTGCAGGCTACAGCGACTTTGTGCGTGTCCGTGGTAAGTAACTTACTCATGTCATCTACATATAAGTACTGTATGTCACACCCGAAGTATCAACATTCATCATCACAGTGTAATAATATATCTCGGCTCGATACTTATGAGATGAACCTTAATAGTGAATGTTGATTTTTCGGGTATGAAGTTGTTTCTAGCACTTGATCAGAATCAATGAGAGAACTTGTGTGGTAACTCAGCACCTTAGTCAATTGGGTGGCTTCAATCATGACAGTTTTTTTTGCACCAACACGGCTTTTTCTTGTTTTTCGCTTTTCATACCTTTTTTTCGTATGAAATTTTTTACATTCGTCATTTTATTGATTAAATGGTGTTTTTATTTTCCTGTTGCTGTTGTCATCGTCACTTATAATATCTGATTATGCCTTATTGCGACAATGGCATTGAATGACTAAAGGTCCCTACAAACTTATTTGCATAACTCTCAAAATATATATTTTTCAGAACAGATTCGGAAGTAGTGAATAATAGTTCCCTAAGTTAGTGATAGAGGTAGTACTATGTAACCAAGTCGAGTTTCTCGATACCCAATCAGTGATTATTATTACTGTGTATTCCGGTAGGCCCTACGATGTTGCATGCAGGTCCTTTTATAGGCATTTATTCTCTTCAGCTGTATCAACTGAACAGTAGTAAGATAAACCCGTTGTTAGCAAAAAAATTGATTTGAAATAACTAACTTGATCTTAATAAATGCTTACTATGTGATTGCTATGCTGCGGTTCTAAGCCCTGTGTTAGACATGGCTATACACTTTGTTCACGATCCAAAACAGCTCCTCTTTTATACCATTGAACAGTTTGCTTTTTCGGGCCCAAAATGAAGTTAATATCGATTTGGGGTCACATGCGTCTGAAACAGGCAGCAGTGAATTCTTCTTCATCAAAAAGCCCGATTTGCAGTGTTTTGGCTTCAGAGTGAAAGTGAAAGTGAAGAAATCTGAGTGGTTGACGAATCGTGTGTGTTTCTCTATGATTCGGTGGCTGTCGTCGCATCATTTCCTTTTCCAGTGTTTATATCATCACATCGAAAATAGTTTACAGATTTTTCACGGTTTGCGGAATAAATGAAGTTGTGACAGTCATTTGCTGTAGTATTGCTGCAATAATTAATACAGTGAGATTTTTGTTATTGTATGTGTGCTTTTCAGGTTTGCCAACAGCCATGTCAGCCCAACAGCTCAGCTATCCGATCCAACCGGTAACATCGATGAGCCAGCCCGTTCAACAGGCCATACCCGAGGCAACATCAACCAATGGCAGCTCTTTCAGGTTACTCATTGACTCATTGACCATTGTTGTGTGTGATTCAATCAGCCATTTTTCTGATGAGACGTGCTGAACTTGCCGTTGGTTTTCCTTTAGCTTAGCAATACAAAGTCATTATGATAATTGATAACCCAGACAAAAAATTTTAACCCTTAACATAAGATCGGTCACGTAATAAAGTGGAAACTTGAAATACTGGTTATTTTAATGTTTCCTGTGGTTTTAGGTTGCACCAGGTGAATGAGCCGGCCAGTCGACTTGACCCGTCACTGGAAATCAACCGCAACCTGATCAACTGGGGTATGACCTACAAGGCTGGTGGAGCACGGACACCGAGACGCACCTGGGACAGCGAACGCTGGCAGCAGGTTACTTTCTCCATCTAAATCACAACATTTACTTATGTTTCTCTGTGATATCAGTCAAAATGTGTATATTGCGTTGCAGGAAATGAGCAATGCGCAATTTACGCAACCAAACGGTAGTCCAGCGCGGAGGCCACCCAGTGCCATCTATGAATTGGGTAAGTGCATGTCATATTCAAATGTAAGCTTTTTTGCGGAAAAGCTAATTCAAAATGTTAACACGGACCCGACTCACACATGCTGAATTGATACCAGATGGCAATCATTTTCAAGTCCAAAAATATTGTAATTTTGTTACAGACCAGCAACACTCGCCGCAACCACTGCAACAACAACGGCAGTCGCTATCCAGCCTGTCGCAACAGCACGACTACCACCAACAACAACCGGGTACATCTCATGATGACGTTGACCAGGCCGTGCACATGGGCAGTCGCAGTCAGATCGATAACATGCTACATAAACAACGTTGGTCATCTTCACTCAAACACCGTACTCATATACTCAGCAGATGTTCACAACGTTTGATTCATCAAACGATCGGTATGGTATTTGTTATACTTTGATGATAAGCACCTGTTTTTTTTGCTTGGAAATCTGCTACTGAAATTCAGCGTTGTTGATAGTACCGAAAGCATTCTTATATTGTTAAAATTGTATTTTAGCGGCACCTGCTCATAAAGCCAAGTCGATGGAGCCGGAAACGTCGAATCGAACTTCGTTTTCGGAGAGTTCATCATTGACACTGGGGGCAGCACCGATAACGAGTGGTGATCGAGGTGGCAGTGTTGGCAGTGGGGGTGGGGGCAGTGGCAGGACCAGTGCCATGGCTACTGAGTTTGTCATCGGTACTGACATGGAGAGGAAGGTGCGTTTAACTCGCTTGAATGGACTGTTGTGGCCTAGAAACGCGCAGTACCATTGCAATTTTAGTCACATCTTCTATCGAAAACTCGCAAATTAGGATTATATAAATTGCAGACATTGGAACAAGAGCAGAAACGAGAGCAGCTGCTGGCCAATGCCATGCGTAGGCGGGAGAGGATGGACGCCAAGAAGGAGCAGATGGAAGCAAAGGATGCAGCCAGACGAGAGGCGTTGGCTAAGAAACAGGAGGCCGAGGCCGCCAAGAAGATAGAGAATGAAATGAGGAGGTTGATCAAATAAAATTTTTAATAATAATATAAAATTTGTAATATTTATCATTGTTTTAATAATAATGTTTTTTTTGGTTTAGTCTGTACTCATCAATAAAAGTGTAATTTCTATTAACATTAGTGTATTTGAGGCAACGTATCCGCGAACAGTACGAAGCTCGGAAAGCTGAGCAGGCGGCACTGGCTGACGGTATTGACTCAGGCCTGTCTTCCTCGACACCACGGTCACCTAAGAAACAGCCACCCAATGTTAACAGGGCAGGCAGTCAACCTCCTGGAAGGTTGCACTTTTATTATTTACTTCTACAATGTTCGACAACACAACAGTTTGTTTTTGGTATGTGAAATGTTATCATCAGTTACTATCAGGAATGTCACCCAAACTGGTGGTTTTTTTGGTTTGGATTGAATGGCTAAATATCTGATGTATATTTGCAGACCCAAGTCAACGATAATGCACTCGGGTTCGATGCGCGATGCCCGACGACACGGTGGTTCATCGGTTACGGTCAACATCGACGGCATGAGGAATAGCGAGAGTGCTGATAAACTAAACTCGCTAGGACGACCCAATCGTGTTCCCGTGGCTTCCACTGCTGAACCAGGTTTGTTGACTCATTCATGTACTAACGATGTCAATCAGAGATTACAGAGTGGTTGTAATCACTTGTTATAATCCCTTCTTTTATTCACGATTTCTTTTATTTTCACGGGATATATTTTGTAATGTCATTGTTTGCAGCTGTTAAACCATTTGTAAAACCACGACGCAACTCCAACCGCAACATCATAATCAACGCACTACAGTACACCGTGTTTGCTGGCACCGTACATGAGACGGCTAAATCAAAGGTGCTAGAGGTTGGTATCCTTCATCTGCTCATAATATATCATATTTCTATTATTTATTTGTCGCAAACTTTTATATTTCATACAAAAAGTTTTCATATAGCAATTTTAACATTTCTGTTTTTCAATTATGAATACAGATTGGAAAAAACTCAGCGAAATTTTCAGGATATGGCCAAAGCGGACAGCAAACATTTCCTGATTCTGTTCCGCGACCGCAAGTGCCAGTACAGAGGCATGTATACGTGGGATGAGGAAAGTAACCAGGTGGCAAAGATATGTGGTGTCGGACCCAAGGTCATATCAGAGGATATGATGATCGGCATGTTCAAGTTGGTTACTCTTTCCTTCAGCAAATGTCATCCGGATTTTGAATGCTTGAAACATTATTACACATTTTTTGGTTCTTTTTCTGAATACACAAGTAGTTTTTCAAATCAATAGTTCGGAGAACTTGTTTTATGCTTTTTGTGGTAGACAGTACGGTTAATGCATGGTTCAAAGGATTTTTATGATGCGCGAAATTTGAGCTAGAATCGGTGTTGTGGGAAATATTCAAACAATTGAACCAAATTGCGCTGTTTGTCTATCATCGCGTCAAACTATATTCAATTACAACGAAAATGTTGCAGATACGATTCGGGTGGCAAATCGTTCAACGAAGTGCCCGGCATGAAGCATCTGGCGACGACGATCGACGGGTTCGCGATCAAGGACGACTTCTGGAAGTCTGCCAAGAAGCCAGGTACTGCCGGATCCACTGCCACTACACCCACGGCACGACGTTGATTATGTCACTTTATTATATTCGGTTTGAGGCAAAGTTCTCGGCTGTTTTAAACTTAAGCTTAAGCTGGATATAAAACTTGAATAAACCTAACTTCTATAGTGTTCCAAAGACTTTTGCGGTTGGAAATTTTAGAAAAGCTGAAAACTTTCCTTCCCATCAAATATTGACGATAACTCACTGTGATCACACACATTTACTTGGTGCGACATAACATGTCCACTCATTATTACAGCTTAGTTTATTCACCGGATCTAGGAGTTTGCGAAGTTGGTCAGTCCAGAACAACGTAAAAGGTAGTCAGAATGAACCAACTAGTATGGTAGCCACATAATAATCTGTTTCTGTTTTGATTCAACAAATACTATGGATTTGGTTACTACTTGCCATGATAGCAAGAAAACATTATTAATCTAATATTGTATAGCTGTTAAAATTATACGCATTCGGTAGTTATAACTGCTCCAATGCAACAACACTCAATTGCGCAATTATGTACTAGTTTATTTATGACCATATTTGTTATGGTGCCCTTAAGGAGTCGATGATATACCACAATACCCTGAGATTATTCTAATGAGAAATCTCTAGTTCTACCACCATGTTTTCTACCACGGTAGTTCGTCCCGAATGAAGCTGGTTAATGTATGAGGTATATCGTTTGTCTTCATGCCTTTTATATATTTCCCTATGTTAACCCATAACAATAGTGTTACCTCTTCCAGAGAGACGCATTTTGGAGCGTTTCATCCTTACAATTGGTCTAATTCGGGCTTCTCAATATGTGCATTTCTTTTTTATTTTATATTATTTTCATGTTGTGTTTGCATTCTCGGTTGGTTCATTTGTACTTGGTTGTGTTTATTATATTATTTTTGAGGAAAATATTATAGTCGGTATTACGGTCTCGTTTTTGGTAGATCATGCAGATTTAACTGCGGTATCTCAGAATCGCTGCATTCAATTTATGAGGTTGACTCGAAAATACTTTTTAACTGACTCGAAAATCGTTTGTTTCAAGTGAAAGGTTATGGTGTACGTTGTGCTCATTAAGGAGAAAAGTACACCAGTTGTGTAATGAAAGACCAGACTTTCCAGTTTGCATTGTAGGTATTGTTTGGCAAGACCTACAAACACTTGAACATGAATGTAAGTCGACTATGCTATTGTTTCATGTCATTTAACTATGCTACACCGTGCTTTTATATGCGATACATCAAGATAGCATAACCGAGCCCTATGTACTCTGGTTTCGGGTATTTTAGTGCATGAAGCCCATGTATCACATTATTATTATGTACGTACTTTGTTGTATGTACATTTGAACTTTGTTGCACAGCTTTAATACACTTGTTAACACATCGATACAAGCTTATGCTGTTGGATTAAGAAACATTATATAGCATAGTTCACGAGTTACTGATGTGTTTGCAGGTATACAATGAATTAGAGTAAGGCACAATACTAGATTGACAAGTACACGTTAATGGTGTGCTTACACTCACCCAATTGTGAAGTGCACCCGCGCCTATATATTCCGACCTTTATCATACTATTATTCACATTTGTACCCGTTTGTGATGCAGTCTGCCTGATCATTCTCTATTCAATAATTACCATGTTCTACTATTATCATACATATTATAAATATATAAGTTTTCATGTTATTATATAAATAATGACAATCGTCACTCTCATTAACGTTGTATGACCATGTTCCGTCTTCGTGTTACGTTTTGATGCTTATCAAGCTACAGGGTAACTGTTAAACATGTCGCCTTTGAACAGTCAATGTGAAATTTTTTTATCATTATTGATTATCTAGTGAACACAATATGCGCAGATTGTTGCAAGTTATGTAGCTACTTTTATAGTTTTCGTGTGCAAACATCGAAACGTCCAATTTAACTTAAGCCAGATATCATTTTAGTAGACAAATACATGCCCAACAAAGCGAATTTACTACATATACTGTAGTTTCACAAGTTGTTTTCAGAAAACGCGACAGGTTTTATCTGGTCACCCTGTATGTTTATGTTATTACAACAAAACACGATTACTGGGCATATCATACCATGTATAACCATAATGGGCTACATGTCAATTATCAACTGCTATACATTCCCCACTCAATTCGTACTTCCCTTTGGCATTGTTAAGCCTCTAATTAATCGCAGGTTCTGATTGCTCTTCCATGTGTTCTCTATTCTAAACCTGCCAAAATATGCAATTTGTGATGGCTTACAATGCACAACAGAGGGTTTTCGCTATTATTTGTGTGCACCACACCATGAATTACGATATTTATATGATAAACACTGCGGACATGTGTGACCCAGAGAAAATATAAAATATACACATTAAATCTTCGGTTTGGTGCTTGTTGTTTGGATAATGTAATTCAGGTACCTTTGTAATGAAGTTTGAATCGCAGCTCTTTACTCTACGTACCACACACCATAACGCAAAAATTATCTACCGAGTTACGTAACCTTCAGGATAATTAACTTGAGTATAAAACCTTAAAACCTTTAACGAAAATTTACTGGTCTGAATACAGATAACAAAGTTTGAAACTTTGTGAGCCTAGGCTATCATGATCATTGCCAGTAATCTTTGTGGTATAATACACAAATCTCACACTCGTTTCTACTTTTTGTATATCTTAAATTTCTTCCTGGTAACCACCTTATTTGTAGAGTAATATTAGCTCGCGCATGTTTTTTGACTTGAGAGTGTGCGTGGTTTGTATTGGAGACGAGTAGACTTGGCTGATGACTGAGTGAATACAGCCACTAGTGGACGAGAAGGTGGAAGGAAAAGTGGAAATCTTCCCCTTTGGCGAATTTGAATAGTAGTTTGTTCCTCAAGGTGTAGGTAAAATTGCCTCAAAACTGCCAATTCCCCTCTAGTTGATAAAATCCCTTTCGAGGTTTGACTCTTCCGCCAGTGAACACATCGAACTTGGGCTCTCTCAACGCATGGCCTTATAACTTGATAAAAGTATTGGTGAGGCAACACGACAAAAACATGTTGTTGCTGCGATCAATCAATGCATCGATCAGTCACTTAACAACTCGTCCATACAACAATCGCATCCCATTATATCCTATTCAGTCCCCAATCGTCAACAATCAACTTTTTTACACGCAATATTTTGGAAAGCACAACAAAACGGGTGTTTTTTCAGTAACAATGATTTTCCGTATGTGCATTGTCGGTTATTGGTGCTTGCAAAGTGTAAAAACATAGGAAGTGAAGGAAACAATTCGAAAAGTCATCAAGCTAATCTATGTATCTGAACCAGTATTGCTGTTTCAAGTTCTCATATCCTGAAATTGCATGATGCTGTACGGAGGATAGAGTTTTTATGTGACCCTCTGCTCACTGGGACACTCATTATGACGTCCATATTTCAAAAATATGTAGGTTTCTCGTCAGATTGGACAAAAAAACCGGCCAAGACCCGAAAAAGGAGCATTCGTATCCAATCACCTAGTTATTTGTGAATGCTCTGGTAGAGTGATCGGCAGATGGACACCTCAATAAGGTCAAAATCTCTTGCGTGTGATTCCATGACACCATTAGATATCTGTGGTTGTTGCCGCTCAAGAACACACTGATGTTCGTTCGCCTTCTTTCAAGTGTAAGCTGACAAACATACAAACAAGGTGATTAATCAACCAACGACGAAGGCGACATCTTGCTTGAAGTTGAGACTAAAATGAGAAACTACTGCTCTACAATAACTTTGTTCACATCTTAAATACACCCACTATTTCCTGGACAATTTGGGTATCTTTTTCCTAAAACAATCTGATTAATCACTCACCTATCCAACCACTTCCATTATAAAAATGTTTGGCCAAAACGTTTCCAGATACTTGATACTCCGCACAAGGAGTGAACAAAAGGTATTTGTTTCTTTAACTTCGTTGATATTCCATAATAATAATTTTTCACAGTCACGGGTTGAACTTTTGTACTTGAACTTGAAACTGTGATTAATTATCAGAGTTGAGCAATTATTTCAGTTCCTTGTGATCTCACACACGTTAAGTTTTTAAGTGGCCAGTTTCCAGTTCAAAGTGGTAACCAATCTTATTAACGCACGAAACAAGGTAAATATCTCTTCAACCTTTTAAATTCTAATTTCTAAATTCATGAAAAAATTCTAAACCCTAATTAATTTTAACTTTTCAAGTATTTTGTATCAAGTACCTAAGTATTTTGAAATCAACAAAGGAACGAGAGGCATTGGTGGATAATATCTCGAGAGAAGTGTTTTGAAACTGTATAATTTTCTGGTTGTTCTAGAAATATTTTGGCGAAAAAACGAGGGGAATATTACTCTCCTTCTCGCCTGCTAGCGACTGCGAAACAGTGATATTATTTATGCAGTATTTATGGTTTAATCATTTTTACTGTTATTTTGACCTTTTGCCGGTTCTCAACTTTGAACGTAACTGTTTCGGCAAATCAGATACATATCGTATGTATTACACAGTATGATAGTTGACTGAATACCCCCGTTTATTTAATTTTCTGAGAAAGTGTTCATGTCTCTTGACAAACATGCACGGAAGTATGTACAATGACAAGTGCTACTTACGTTGAAAACTTGATGAAGACTAATGACCTCAAAGTTTGTTGTCACTTCCGGAATTTTAAAATGAAAACCTTTAATTACTAGGAAAATTTAATAACATGGTAACGTTAGGATATTTATTATATAACCAAAACCATCCGGTTTATTTTGATGGAACTTTGATATATTTGTCTCTAACTTGGTCTAATCTTTAGCTAAATAGATCAGGCAAGATTGAATGGTGTTTTATCTGTAAACACCGGAAGTTTCATGGATGTGAATCAATATGTAGTGATCAAAATGTTTCAGAATTGTTTTTTTCTAAATGGAAAACTAAATCACATATGAAAAATGTTTTACAAAATATCCTTGTTTATTTTTACTGGAAGCGCTTTTCTTTATTATTATATATTATAAAGTTAAGATTAAATTAGCTTTTAGAAACCTATCGTGACCCGATGCTTGAAAGTGTTTAATTAATTAGACATAACTGAGCCCAGTCTAGACACTTTGTATTTTGCGTACTTATGACCATGCAAGAAGCAATCGAACATGCAAATGACACTGGTAAAATTGACACAAATACAGTATTATCATGTTAAGTTTATATATATTCGTAATTATTGTCGCTTGAAGGCATTGTCTATTGCAGTGAAAAATTCGCTTATTTTGAATAAACTGTTAATCATATCTGGAATTATTATATTCGTATCATCTCCCAAACGCAACGCAAAATAATTCCGTGATTTTACAAAAAAAAAATTTTTTCATTGATTTAAGAATGTGGTTGTGTAAAATTGGGCGATTGGCCGTGCCTCTAGTGTTTTGCGCATTATTGGTCGAATCGAATGAGTTCAGGCACGATGTGGAGGATCAGGTTAATTTGTTCTCTAAATCAGCTGAACAATGCGTTCCCTACATTACGATTTTGTAGTTATGATCTTATAGTCAGCTTTATAATTTCTTTTTGAATAATGTTTTCGATATCGTGAACAAATGTAAATTACGTGTAAAATGCTAAGAGTTCAGTGGTTTTCATGGTGTTACATTATCTTTTAAGCATTACCTGGGATTCAAGTGGAAAATAAAAACACTAGCTCCTACAACTTTGAATCATCAACCGCGTGAATGTATAATAAGATGATGCGAAACAGTTGGCCGTTCGACTCAACTTAACTGAACATGCAATCATCATGCTCAGCGGGTGCTGAACAGATCGGAAAAGTAGCGGGTCAACTATTCACTAGAATCTCATAAAGCACTATAGTTTACTAGCTCCCTAATTGGTCACCTGCGTGTAAATACCCATGCTTATATAAATGGGTATTCAGACTCCGGACGACAAGGTAACGTTCGACGTCAAGTACCACGGTCCGTGTACGGCACTGCCCGTATCCAACGAGCACGTTCGATTCTCCGACAGCCGGATAGCACCGGTCGTGCCCATAAGTAACAGACCCGGGTGCTATTCCATCAACGGATACGTCGATGTCTACAAAGATCTCAGCAGCAATATTCAGGTTAATGCCTGATTAAGTTCAGCAATAATTAAACCTGATTAAGGTGGAACGTTTCATTATATCTATGTAATATATTGCTCTTAGTTGTTATGCGCATTATTATTTGTTTACATCATATTTTTTTAAATTGACATCAAGAGCCGCAAGTTCATGACTAAGTATCTCGATCGATCTAACCACTTATAGTGAAAACCACCGGCTCTTTCTTACAAATTTACATGGTACGTTCATTAAAGCAAACAGAACAGTATATAATTGTATGATAACTTTTGGCATAGTCAAGTATGTCACTTTCAGGCCTACGTTGAGCTTCGCCATAAGCCGGATGATGGGGATTCGCCCCCGGAGACGTGCCATAAGAATGAGGCAGAGAGTGATCGGGGGCTCATGGAAAATGACAAGGAGAAGGGTGACGCACTAACCAAGTGTGGTGGCTTTGGATCGTGGTTGGTGGTATGAGCAGACTGATCACAATAGTATCGTATATATAAATACAATGTTTTTGTATGTTAAGGAGCTCAGCCCAACTATAATGTTGTGTTTTTTTTGTCAATCTTTGTTTCTATATGAACAGCTTTTCTAATATATTTTTACATATATAATGTGCTTAACCGGCTTGAGAATTAAAGAAGGGGAACTTTGTAACGAGTCAATCAAAGAGTCGTTTCCTATCGGAATTTAAATAGATGAGTAAACATACCGATGTGAAGCAGTATAACAGCCTATTCGGGCCGGGCCGTCTGTTGATGGGCGGAAACAGAGAGATGTCGCCTATGAAACATTAAGTGTTGTGTGCATTGTATAGAAGCCTGCAGTATTCTGTCATACATTAAGGTTCCAGGGTGACACCTTCCTGTTATTGGCACCGACGGCGGCCTGTATACGCTATATTTTCGAAACAGTGTAATCGAATAAAAAATGTTTGTTAATTCATAAATAATGCATATTTGAGTTACATAAACGTTACTGTTCAGCGTACACTGTTCTGCTTGCGATCAAATACAGAAATACTCGGAAGTGGTTCAGTTAGCCGAGGTTGCCGTAATGAAGAACGGATCATTGCTCGATTGCGGTATTAATGTCCCCAGAGGACGGTTAGTCAGTCAGTCAGTCAGTCAGTCAGTCAGTCAATCAGTGAGTCAGTCAGTGAGTATGTCACTTCAATGTTGCAGACATCGAGATATCGAGCTGTTTTTCTGTGTGCCGACCCGTCGTCAGTACATTAACGTCATCGGACAGGATGATGCTTACGCTCGATTCAAACAAATTGCGGTTAGAATATTTTACTTCAACAAAAATTTCACCATTAAAAAATAAATTTTCGATCAGCAATCCTATTGGTTTAGAGCTTGATTATTTAAGAAGTAGCATTTATTTTTTATTTAATTTGATGTCATCGAATGGCTGTATTGCAGAATTTATACGAGGGAAAAACCTCTATCGAGGCGTGGATCAAGATCTACCTATTTGATTTCGATGTTTCGGCAATACATCAACATCAACAGGAAATAGAACCCGAGCAACGCAGACGATTCAAGGTTTACCCCAAACTTTTTTTGCAAACACTTTTGAATCTAATTCTTTTATTGGTTACTTTTTGAATTCCGGAACCAGATGATTTAACTTTTTACTCATGAATGAAAAAACGCTATACAGTTTTTCCTACGCATCAAAACTAAAAAGAAAAACAAGTCATGCTGGCAAGGGAAACTTATCTGCATTGAAAAAAATTTGCTGCAAAAATTAAATTTTATTTTATTTTTAACTGCTTAATTTTGAGTTCAGCTTTTTCATGGTCTAATCTATGCACGTAGTCTCAGAGTTTGTTGTACAGGTAAAATATTTATACCGGGGCTCCAATAGGCTCTTGCCGGTGTTCCAGGGTGCACACTGTAGTATTATTATAAAGGTGGCAGTATTGTTTGCAGGTGCGAGACAGCGACCCGTTGCCGATGTACGTGTACAACCGACTGCCGTTTGCGTCATTCATGAATCGTCAACGTCAGAACGCCACGTGGATCGGGTGCCATGCTATGCAGGGTACAATCGCCCTCCAATCATCACGATTCAGACATTGGTGAAGAAGTAATTAAAATAATTAAATTAAATTAAAATAAACACGGATTTCACAGTGATGAGTTTTATCATATGTAAAACATCGACATCTATGTAATTATGTAAATGGTGTTATGCGGTTATTTATAAATGGTTGTTTTAATCGCTGATTGATGTCAGATAATTCAAAGATACGAATCATGTTTACTCGTTCGACGATTTTTGTCACCAAAATAAAAAAATAAATTACGCATTTTGCTTCCATCTTTTGGATAGCTTTGAAAGCATTGGGTTAACTGTTTTTGCTTTGTGAGTATTGGCCCAAAAATTAATCTTTTTTCTTTACCACTAAAGAAATGGGAACCTGGTTTTAATTGGATTAAACGTGAAACGGATTGAAGTGATAAAACGAACAATCTATAGGAACCCAATATAAAATTTTGAGATTTTCTCTTGCAGTAAAACTGCACAGTTTGTTTGTATACTGTCATTTTGCAGTAACCGGTGTGTAGCCCAATTTCAGTGCCACATTTTATCTAGGTAATATGTAAGTGGTTTTTGTTCTCTTAACCGTGGATCGACAACGAAATTCACATTTGCAACTCCCACTCGAAGAGCATCCAAATGCTAAAAATATCATTCGAAACTGATTATACGCAGTATTAACGAATACAGACTGCGTTGTATTTACTGCAAATTTCGAACACGTACACCAGGTTGTATCACAGTTTCTACAATTTGCGTGTAGTCAAGATTCTACAGTCACTGTAGAGCTGTTAAAATAATGTAAAGCACTATAAAAATAATGTAACTCTAAAGTAGTCATTATACAGCATTTTATGTACGTAGATACAATCCTATCCTACATCAATGTTTTTGCTGATCATGGTGTGCGACTGTTGAGAAAACACTTTACCAAATAAAATACTATAATAAGCCACCAATCACAAATTTCAAACCAATTTTGATCAGATAGTCAGATACAATATATTAACTATACAACAATTTGTTTAATTCATTGTTGAAAAACTCTACCCATAACTGACAACGTAAAACATACAACTTTTCAAGTAATCTAAAAACTTGTGAGTGACTGTTCTGTCATAATACGTATGTACGTGTGTCTGATAACATCAGTCATCGATCAATCAAATGCAGTTCGCTGATTCTCTGCCCACACACTTTTAATAAATACTTTCGTTTTCGGTTAAATGGCGAGAAAGGACCTCAGTCATTAAAAGTCGTTTCGTTAGTATCCTATCATATATTCGCGCATTTGAATATTCGTACGCTAGACGAATCGGAGTAACCGTGGCCATGAAGATAACAGCTTATTCGCTTTACATGTATGTTTCATGTTTTTTTCAGTCCACTCTATGCATTAACGTAGTCATATATTTTTTATGTACTACATAAATATGTGTAGGTGTAGTTATCAAAAGAAAACTTTCCATCAACGTCACATAGTCGAATGTCATTCGAATCTCTGCATCGGCAAACCGTTCGGCTCTGGATGTTAGACATTCATGTCATTTTCACTTTTTTTCTTGGTAGAACAGTTGTCTGATTTACGTTTGTATGTAGTTGCTATGATCTAAGTTAAATAAAAGAACAGCTGTCTTATTTGCTGAAATTCGGCTTTCTATCAAGGTTCTTTTTTATTAGCGTATAACCGTGACACCAGAACTATGTATTCCTACTTACATGTGTGTAAAAGTATGGATTTTTTCGGTTCATCAAGAAACAAGACGATCTATTCACGATTATAATGTGCTCATTAAAGAACGATCTTTAATGATACCGAGCCATATGTCTCATTGAAACATTAAAATGGACAAAACGTATTAAAGGAAACTTCCTTGAACAAACAAGTTTCATATTCACAGGTGACTTATAGCATGTCAGATAGCATGATCATACATACATAACACACAAAATTCCATGTACTATTACACCACGATTCGGTTTTTATTAAAAAGTACAGTATCATGTACAATTTTGTTTCCGTGTAAACAAAAAATGACGTGGCTTTCTTACGCTTTTAAAACTAAAACTACTTAAAATTAAAGTTTTCGTCATTACAGTAGAAATAATTTGATTGATTTTATTCAACGTTGCGCCTGCATAAATACCTGGACGGGCGATGCTGCTGACGTCGTCGTCCAGTATTCAATATTCATGTAAGCAGTATCTCAAGTGTTTATAAGGGTTGTTTATTACATTTTGTTCCTACATTGTGGTTGTGTTATATTGGTGTAAATGTATGCAGTACATTGTGAATAGTTTGTCCACTTGTTCACGCAGTTCAATAGATTGGTTTTATCGAACCTGATTACACATGACATGACTGCCTCACCAAGTCAATCTTTGTGAAAGTTCCTCGTTGTTGACAAGCGCTTCATTGCAATATGTAGATTTTGTGTTAACCATTAAATAAAGAGTAAAAGCTTTTCTAAATGGTCAGCAAATGGTACAGAACAGTTGTCTGGAAGTAACTCGTTGTCTCTGTTTACCCGACTCAAGTTTTTCTCTCGATCTTCCATCGATTCACACGTGTCCAATTTTTTTGTCATGTTATATGTAGAAATTAATCGCCGAAATTCTGTTATTTTTATTGAACCGAACAATATTCTCATTTAGATTTATTACATGTTTTAGAAATCCAGTGTAAAATGCGGTGGTCTCATGGGTTCCTTACTATGGCTTGCGCCTTAGTTGCGTTTGCTGAAGAAATCCCCAAGGATACGGAAACTCAGGTTGTTCATTTTTTTAATAAAAAATGCGCTCACTCACTCACTCACTCACTCACTCACTCACTCACTCACTCACTCACTCACTCACTCACTCACTCACTCACTCACTCACTCACTCACTCACTCACTCACTCACTCACTCACTCACTCACTCACTCACTCACTCACTCACTCACTCACTCACTCACTCACTCACTCACTCACTCACTCACTCACTCACTCACTCACTCACTCACTCACTCACTCACTCACTCACTCACTCACTCACTCACTCACTCACTCACTCACTCACTCACTCACTCACTCACTCACTCACTCACTCACTCACTCACTCACTCACTCACTCACTCACTCACTCACTAACTCACTCACTCAATCACTCACTCACTCACTCACTCACTCACTCACTCACTCACTCACTCACTCAATCACTCCATCACTCTCTCACTCACTCACTCACTCACTCACTCAATCACTCCATCACTCTCTCACTCACTTGTTACCTCACAGGAAAACCGCGTAGCACTTGAAATCAAAAATCATCTGCCGTGTACGGAAATGCCGAATGCGAACGAGCACATTCGATTCGCTGATTCTAGGGTGGCCCCAGTACTGCCCATAAAGAACAGACCCGGATGCTACTCGCTCAATGGATACGTCGATGTGTACCAGTCTCTCTCTAGCAACATTCAGGTAACAAATCATATATTTTTTTTATCTTTGCCTTACGTTGTCGAAATCGTCGACAGGCACTAAAAAGTTTGTGGATTTTGTGGAACGATTTAGATATTATACAGAGTGCAATGCAATTTCCGGTCAGTACATTCCTTGAAAAAATACTGCAACATGTTCTCTCTCATCCAACACAAAACCAGCAGAATTTTCTGAATCGGTTACATTGGTTACCCCGCCCACGTGAAAAAATCTGATAAATCTTGATTAGCCTGGAACAAATAATCGTTCGAACGCGTAATAAATAGAGTTGCGGGTATAATACAAATTTTACATCTTATTCATGCCAAGCATCAGCCTAATTCTTTTAGCCTATCAAAACTCATGTTAAACTTTTTAGAAATATATTAAAATAACCTACAAACTGTCACCACGGAACGCAGGCGTATTTCATATCGGATAGTGACTATATTTTTTAGATGTATGATAGGCAAGTTCGTCTTTTTTGCAGTTCTTTTGTTCGTGGTTTTATAATTCGACATTTGATGGAGTTTGAGTGCGGGACAGTATGGAGCATAGAGAATGTGATTGGATGATTGATAATGATGTTGTTGTCAGGCTTACGTGGAACTGCGACACTCGACCGATGAGTCGTTGCCACCCGAGCCGTGTCGTCGCAAGTTGGGTGATACCGAGCTCGATAGCAAGTGTGGTGGTTTCGGATCATGGTAAGTAGTATTTAGACCAAACATACCATGTGAAACATTCCAGTGCAAAAAATTAGAAAATTAAGAAAAAGAAAGAACTTCAGCACAGCTTCCAATCATTTGTTTTCAAAAATGGGAATAAAACTGGAAGAGAAGTTGTTGAAAAGGGTGTTTTTTTTAGCAAGAAACTACCGGTAACAAATGCGACGAAAGAAGCACCAGAGCGTAACACAAAGGTAGAATCGTTGAATCAAAAATGTTTTCAGTGTTCACTGTTCGAATTGTGAGGATGTGAAAGACAAGTACTCGGACGTGGCACAGCTGGCTGAAGTGGCAGTTATGAAGAATGGTACCGTACTCGAGTGCGGTACTGAGGTGCCCAGGGGAAGGTCTGGCTCACCCTTGTTTTCTTTCAATTCAAAATAACAATAAAAATGAAATAATAAGTTTTTTTATTTTTTGTAAAATATTGAGTGATTGTAATATTTCAAGACATCGAGATATCGAACTGTTTTTCTGCATCCCGACTCGTGAACAGTATCTGGACACCATCGGCAATGACGAGAACTTCAAACGATTGCGACAAATTGAGGTCAGGTCCTGTTTGTGTCAACTCAGGGTTGCCCTAATTCCTGAACATCCACACTTTTGATTTGAATATGATCACAGATTCAAACATAACTTTGTTGTTGACAACATCTTTTTGTCTTAATTTCATTACTATGCAGAAAGGAATTTTAGGAATTAATACTCTGAAAGCATCAGACAGGTTGCATAACGTTCATTTTCTTATTGGTTTCTATCTGGTTCTAACTTCTAATTGCTTGATTACAGGAATTGTACGAAGGCAGAACGTCTGTACCGGTGTACATCCGAATTTATCTATTTGACTTTGACGTATCGAGTCTGCACCAGCAACACCAAGATGTCGAGGCTCTACGTCGCAAGTTACTAAGGGTTGGTAGCATCGTCAAACTAAGCAACTGATGCATTTTTGATTCCTATGAACTAGGTGACTGTACTGAAGATGATGATACAGGGAATCACTCACTCACTCACTCACTCACTCACTCACTCACTCACTCACTCACTCACTCACTCACTCACTCACTCACTCACTCACTCACTCACTCACTCACTCACTCACTCACTCACTCACTCACTCACTCACTCACTCACTCACTCACTCATTCACTCACTCACTCACTCACTCACTCAATCACTTGCTCACTCACGAATGTTGTTTTAGCTGAAAGACAGCGAGCCGTACCCACCGGCATTGTATGAGAAGCTGCCGTTCTCACTGTTCATGAACGAGCAACGCATCAACCCCTCTTGGATCGGGTGTCACACCATGGCAGGTACCATCACCGCATAAAACACCATATTACATGTATGTATTATTCATATATACCCATATGCTTGTAAATTCAGCTGTTGGTTCTTAAGAATTAAAACTATGCATCCAAGGTTCCTATGAAACTGTTGCCGTGGAAGATATGCAGGAATAAAAACAATTCTAACGATTCGACGCAACTGTAGACGAAGAAAGTGACTGAAATATGTATTGATATGAATTGCATGCTTGAGTTCTGTGTCTGGGTTTAAAGTTCTCAGTGTAAAAGCTTTAGCCTTAGCTTGGTTTGTGCGTAGGAGCTTTATTCTTTTTCAATGAAAATAAAACGTTATGTGATGTGATGAAGGCAATGTAGAAGTAATACAGTAGAGTGGGTTCGACTCAAACATGATGTGTAACAGGTTACTCACATCCATTCTTCTAAGCCGTTGCTACACAGTTTGCTAATAATTAAGATGGCATCCTAACAGCGTTAATGCTGAGTTTAATTGTTCAATATAAGCTATTAAAGCATGGTTTAATTGTTCATTATAAGCATGGTTTATACTCGTGACGTGATCACTGACTTCTCACAAAAAATGCAGTCGAACTACACATACATGTATAACTAAAATACTGAAAAAACGTTCGTTGACAAGCCAGAACAAGACAAAGCCATATAATGTGTAAGCATACATTGAGTGTTATTTCTGGTGGACGAGTGCGCATGACCTGTATGTTTCTTTAAAAAAACACGATTCACTGACTATGTACGTACGTACTTGCAAGTAATACCAACGTTACCTACTTTTCCGAATCACCTTCAGATAATTTCCTTCCAGATCGTTTCCTTATCGTGATCAAAAAAGTGTTTTAAATGTTAAGTGATCGTGGCGAAACTTAGAACAACAAGAACATCTAACTTTTAAATTTTAACATTTCATTCACACAGAAAACTACTACACATTTTCAGCAGTATGCTTCAACTGTACCTCATTTGATAGCATGTAATTTAACCAACCGATTCAAGTAAGTAGCAGGAAAAATGATGCCAGGGATGAAAGCAAGCAGATGATGTGATCGTGATGTAATACTGTATTGGATGTTTTTGTTCCACATGGTTTTATAAACGTTGGTTTTTATTTTTTTTCGAACAAAAGAGCAGATATTCTTTTATTAGTGAAACGCTCTTCTGCTTTTTTCGGCTTACTATGAAAAATATACACTAGTTCAACGTGTACCTGGGTTTTATATCGGTTCGTATAAGAAGGAATTAATTGTGTAACTGTAATTGAAATAAAAAACACGTGAAAATTGTTCCAAATATTCAACGTGATCCTTTGAATGAGCTGGATGTTGTCATCTTAGTTTGATCAGGCGTCCTAAAATCTTAGATATCTTCTAAACCTAGATAATCTTAGATAAAACTTTCTGAAAAGAAAAAGGGCTCGAAACATTTTCAGAAATGTATGGATGTATAGATGAGTACTATGTAACTATTTACATACCTTAAATTGTTGTATTGTGTTTCTGTTTCGACCAAGTCAACCAATCTCAACCGCCAACTCATGTCAACCAATGTGTCAACCACTGACCGCAAGTTCAACATTTCTGTCTTTTATATGTGGATGCACCAGATACCTCAAAATGACTGGGCACGTCATATTCCAACTATGTATGTAGAGTAGTTGCGGTCTTCCTACTGAAACCATTGATTGGATACCAATGTGTCTATTGAAAGGTGCAGCTCGTTAGTGCACTCGTTAAAAATAGCAGCTGTGCTGCAGAAGTCACTCTGGTTGTTCATTTTGTTGTTGTGGTTGTTGTTGTTGTTGTTGTTGATGTTGTTGTTGTGGTTGTTGTTGTTGTTGTTGTTGTTGTTGTTGTTGTTGTTGTTGTTGTTGTTGTTGTTGTTGTTGTTGTTGTTGTTGTTGTTGTTGTTGTTGTTGTTGTTGTTGTTGTTGTTGTTGTTGTTGTTGTTGTTGTTGTTGTTGTTGTTGTTGTTGTTGTTGTTGTTGCCTACTGGCATCCACTGTTGGTATCTTTATAGTATGTCAGGAACCATACTTCAAACTTTTATGCCGCGGGTTTTTTTGCTGCTTGTTTAATGAATGTTTGGAGCATCCCGTAAACAACGCATTACCAATTTGCCAAAAGAAGCAATGCGTAAAGGTCGGCATTGATTTCTCACCAGCCAACGATGTCCGACAACATGCCAATGGTGTAAATATATTTACACGGCTGTTACTTGTGGCGTCGGTCTTCTGGTCGCGAGTGGTATTGAGTCATTGTGTCCTCGTACTGCAGATGTACGTTCAATGTTGTGCCATCGTACGCTTATATCGCTGCTTACATGCCTCGTTTACGGTCAGTTTTTATACCTTTTTTATTTGGACTTGTTCATTACTGAAGACAACGGGGAAGCTAATACCAAATCAGAATGGTGTTTTCGCATTGGCCATGAGGTTGAAAAAACTGACGTGCAATGGAAGAAGTCCCAGAGAAGCGTCAGGACTTGTGTCGAACCTAGCACCACCAGTTTCCGAGGCTGGCACACTTTGCACTAGATTAGAAAAGCGACAAATTGTACTTCGTTACCATTACTATGCCAAAAAATTAGCACACCCATTTCATAAAAATGTACACACCCGTTACATAAATTAACAATTCACATCTCCTTCTTTTACCAACGTCCGGATGTGATCGGATAAACGGGAACAAGATGTAGTAAGTGGAGTAATGTGTTGCAGGTGTTTATGTATGCGACGGCAGCAAGTATGCAGACCAGTTATACGAAGACCTGTTGTACTGGTACAATCGCAATGTACGACCCGTCGCCAATGCCACCGATATCGTGCAAGTAAGCCTAATTTACTTTAGCTTTGCATCATTCATATATGTAGTTCTTTATCCTTTTCATATTCACACATCAACATCAGTCATTGGGTAAATTCGATAGAAAGTTTACAAATCTTAATCATGCATTTTCATAAGTTTTAATCACATTTACATTTTCATACGATATAATCATGCGTTTTCCAGGTGAAATTCGGCGCATCACTGATTCGAATTATCGAATTGGTTTGTGTTTTATAATTTACAATATTTTTTAAGTTGGAATTAATCCGTTTTTTGTAATAAGTTAAGGTATCAAGCTTACCCTATTTTAAAAACAATACAACTATTCATTTTCAGAATGAAGTCAGCCAGGTACTAACTACCAATTTATGGCTGGAACTGGTTGGATTACTTTGGATCGATCATTTCACATAGTGATTTCAATGAATAACCAGTAATGTTGATGCAGGAATGGACAGATGTGAATCTGCAGTGGGATCCGGCCGAATATGGCGGTATAACCAAGATGCACGTGCCTGTGGATCAGATATGGACGCCAGATATTGTACTATACAACAAGTTGGTCAGTTACACTTTCCGTCAGTCTCATCTGTACTTACTGGTGATCAGTACTTACTGGTGATCTGTACTTACTGGTGATCTACGGTTATCTGTACTTACTGTTGATCTGTACTTACTGGTGTTCTGTACTTACTGTTGATCTATACTTACTGGTGATCTGTACTTAATTGTGGTTTGTACTTTCTGGTGATCAGTACTTACATGTGACAGTCTGTGAGTCTGTGAGTTTGTCCGTTCATGAGTCAACCAATCAAGTAGTGAGTAAGTATTTCAGCGATAGGTCTATTTGATTGGTTATTTCAGTGCGATCGGCAGTCCACAGATCACAATTCTGGTTGACGCACTCGTCAAGCACGACGGCCGAGTCTGCTGGAAGCCACCAGCCATTTACAACTCGTTCTGTCAGGTTGCAATAAACTTCACTATAATAATAATTATTATTATTACCCATTATTAATATAATTATCGTGATTAGCATTTTCTTGCCTAACTTGTGAAGGGTTAAACGGACTACTTTTTCAGATTGACATTGAATATTTTCCGTATGATCAACAAAACTGTCGCCTCAAATTTGGTGGATGGACTTACATCGGTCTGTACCTTAATATGATACAGGTTACAGATAACACAGAAAAAGACAGACAGACAGACAGACAGACAGACAGACAGACAGACAGACAGACAGACAGACAGACAGACAGACAGACAGACAGACAGACAGACAGACAGACAGACAGACAGACAGACAGACAGACAGACAGACAGACAGACAGACAGCCAGACAGACAGACAGACAGACAGTCAGACAGTCAGTCAGACATTTAAGGTAGTGGTGGTTCCGGACGAGGAGATAACGGAGACGTGTCCACGTGTTGAGGAGCAAAGCGAGTACGAGAACGCGTGCTGTGAAGGGTACGTCCAGACCGGAATGGACCTGTCAAACTTCCAGCAGTTGGTTACCATCAATCATAGTAATATATGCTCGTTTACAATATTGACTGATCAGCTGACAAGTTTTGATTGATCGTTCACCAATGTATATTCTTCAATTCCAATTAAATGTTTTTCTGTGAATCGAATGGGATACGGCACTTTCTTCCCCATCTTTCTTGCGGTCGTGTTAGTAGTATACGATAAATGATTAAATCAAACAAACGTACAGGAACGCTGAATGGGATCTGCTGTTTCTGGAGTCACGTCGCAGCCAGCAAGTGTACATGGGATGTTGTGGTCCCGACACATATGTCGACATCACATTCAGGATGGGACTCAGACGTAAACCATTGTTCTACACTGTTAATCTGGTGATTCCCTGCATGTTGATCGGTTAGTTGAAAACGTTTAACATCTTCACAACTTACGTGCCTTCATAGTAAATAACTTCTTTTGAAATTGTTCATGACGTTTCGAAACGTTTCACGAACAGTTCTGAAAAAAAGTTTGAACTTTATTGCAACTGATTATAAAGGCACCCTGAGTACATATATATGTATGTACATCAGTCGGTTAATCAGTAAACTAGCGTAGAACTAGCGTAGAATTAGCGTCTACTATATGTAGAAGTGAGGTAGAATAAATCTGAAAAATTGTTATAGAGTGTTGTTTGCAGCCATTCTAACCACATTCGTGTTTTACATCCCATCGCGTGACCACAAGATCACCTTCGCCATTTCGATTCTGGTCACACTGATTTTCTTTTTCTTGGTCCTCATTGATCTGATCCCACCAACAAGTCTGGTTAGCAAAACACTCACTCACTCACTCACTCAGCGTATCACAAAAACGAATCAAATTGCAGGTGATTCCACT
>OZ038447.1:14459222-14494686 GCA_964036265.1 Daptonema setosum
TTTATTGGTTTGATGATCAATAATTAATTTCCGACTGTTTGTCAGTCAGTGAAAACTGTTAAACCTCGTAATTATGTTTTGTGAGACGTCATAACTTTTTGAAGAAGCTAGAAATTGGTATAATGAGCGAAGAACAAATGTGTGGGAGTTCCCAGATTTGGTAGCCAGCTGAGCACATCAAAAAGTCCCAATTGGATGTGAATTCGCTACAGATAGTTATCTCAAGTCGCACTAGCTTAATCTTGATTAACAAGGTAACATTGTTTTAGCCGGATATCTGACTAAATGAATGATAAAAACGCTAATTTCACTTTAATTTTCACTCTATTTTTCTAAAAATTTGGGGCGGTCTCATTGTTAGCGTGGATTGTGTATGTACATGCCTTATTATCGGTGAGTTGAAACCATAGCCTGAATCGACAGTACAAGTGTTTTTATGATAGGTATGGCAGTTACATACCTACGCACCACCACTGTATCACACCATTCAATCAATCATCTGCTTTAGTGCACGTCATACTGAATACTGCCCGGTTAGCGCGGATTACCCACCTCATGCTTGCTTTTACCTTGAAACTTTTATCCAGACAGACTTCGTACTATTGTTTTTAAAATTCGGTGTGCCATTGATAAGTAAATTGAAGTCGATATGCATAACTCACATATCCCACTACTGTATGCATTTTCTATCCAATTTATCTACAAATAACTGGTCAAAAGAGCATCCAACACTCGCTGATCACCATGTGTATTTGCCAATGTTTAATTTTATAACAAAAACAAGAAAACTGCTTCTGTGGAAAAGGCTTGCATTTCTTGCACTACAGGCTATTTATACTTTTACTTTCTGGTTGTTGCATTCATTTGTTTCTACTCATGGATTTCATCTCATGAAATCTGTATCCGTTAATAACTGAGCTGGTAGTAAGCTGTTGATTTATTTCACACCCACGCAGCATCCAAAATCTACGTAATTGATAGCTGCGCCTCATTTTTATCATACGAATTCACCTCCCGCGCTTAAACAACATTCGTTTTCTTTACGAACATTACTTCGTTAAAACTTTGATCTCAACCCCTTACTCTTTAACTAACTATAAATAAGCCATGATAGGCATAATAGCCTGTTATAACAAATGGAACGCTCTTTCTTAAATACTTCATGCTTCCGCCATTCTGTTGTACAAAAAAATGGTGATAGCTAAAATGTCACGATGTTCTTATGTTGCGCTTACAGTAGATTTATTCAGCATGTGTTCCATACAAATATCCCATTGTTACACAATAGACGGAAGCGATCAACCAACTTTCTTGTATAAACCTTTCGTTTATGATTCCATAAACCTTTTAAATTCACGTCATTCATAAACTTCATTTTATCCAAGTTGGTAATTGTCACTATTTAACAATGTTCTCATGCAATACATGTTAGTTGATTCAAACCTGTTATTACGTGGACGTCGGTTATCTATGCCTTCTACATACCTTACCCATCCTCGATTCGTATCTTTAATAAACCTATTTTACATACATACATACATGAACATGTCTCAGTTGACCAGTGATTGCAGACATCAAATACATACATCGTCAGTTGGTTGATAGCGTATTCGCACTTCAACAATCGAGTCCTTTGTCCAACTTTGTTAACCACCCGCATTCGCTGCAATCACATCAACAACAACAACAACAACAACAACAACAACAACAACAACAACAACATTAACAACAACAACAACAACAACAACAACAACAACAACAACAACAACAACAACAACAACAACAACAACAACAACAACAACAAAAAAAACAACAACAGAAATAACAAAAAAAAACTACAAAAAACAACAAAAAGTGAAAGTCAACAGTCAACAGTGAGAGGTAAGAGGTGACACTCATGCAGGAACATGAAATGAACCGAACCTTGAACGTAATAATGGAGCTACGTACGTCACTGCGATGTACTTGAGAATGTAGATGATTTAGTGGGTGTGCGGCGAATGCAAAATTACCACAACGAATGTCATCGACCATGACTCATGCATGACCAGTACCCTTCCGATCCACATTGTTGCAGTAACCGGTCTGACCGGAAGATTCGTGTAGGTCGAACGAGTTCAACTCTTGTCGGAAGGTTCGGTTCGGGTCAGTCCGATTCATAGCAGAAATGTGCATAACTGGTCGAATCGAGTACTCTTTTGAATGGATCATGTATTCAACGGGTTCAGCTAATGTTCAACGAGTCGCACATTGATTGGCAAGTGATTGTCCGTCGTCGTCAAGTGGTAGAGAGTGAGAGAGTGACGTAACACAGGCTCGACTGCCCCACCCCTCTTCCAAACACAACTCGTCGCACAATCTATAGTAAATGAGGTGCAAGTGAGTACAGGGTGTCACAAAACTCGGGTCACATATTGAGTCTTCCAGCAACAACCTTTCGGTTAGAGTGAACTTGAGGATAGATTGGGTTTGTTGTGATCAGTAGTGGACAACATCAGCTAACCAAACCCAACCGCCATCCGTCACTCCATCTGCACTGCATCTTCTTTTTGTCGTGAAACCCGTTCGCTGTGAATGAGTGACTGAATGGAGTCGTCAAGGTGTGGGCAACTACGCACGTCAAACATAGCTCATATTATTCAAACCTGTAGATAGTAACAGATAATCAGTCATCTTGCTTCTATCATTTTCTTCAAACATTTATAGATCAAATTTCGTTCACTTAATGCAGATTCAATCAGCTGAAGATGATTTTTTATGTTCATTGATCATATATTACTTCAGCCCATGTTCGCTCACTAAACCAACAAATCATCATTGCAGTCATTTTTTATTGCGTAATGCAATGATCGATTATAATAACTTGTAATGCAAGTCCAGGCAATGTTTTGATTTGCAAATCAGTAACCATTTTCACCTCTATCTCATGGGTTTTTTTTTAATTCAAGGTGGATACGCGTCGCGCAGAATAAAAAGTGTTGAGAGAGTTACCAACGAATGAGTTATCGATAAGAACTTGACATTAAGCGGACCTTAGAGTATAAAGGTTACACAGATTAATGGCTGGATGTACATGTGATAAGCAGATGTGGTGGGTTGAACTGATTAACTGATTAACGATTTTACATACATACTGTATGTATTACACGATGCTGTACAGTGCGATATTATCACATTCACATTACAGAGTGCATGCTCACTTCTGCTAATCTTACTTAGTTGCTCGCACGCACCACTCGGATAAATCGATCATCAACTAGTTTCTGTATAAGTTTTTTTCAGTTCGACGATTTAGAACGAAAATTTTCAAGTTCCCAAGAGCGTTTAATCAAGTTGTATGGCCAATGGCCTTATGTATACTATGTAGCTAATGCCGTATACGAGCTAATTACCATGAATAATGCTTATACAGTACTATGTAACTAATTTCTTATACTATTTAGCTTATGCCCTCAACTTGTATATGTCTTTTACTAGCTACTGCCCGATACCAACTAATGCCTTATTATACCTACAGTAATGCCCTATTATAGCTGATGCCGTGTACTACTTATGTAGCTGATGATATACTACTAGGTGATGTACTACATGTATTTTTTGTAGCTAATGCCCTATACTAGCTGATTACAATGGCTAATGCCTCTACTATTTAGATTTTGTTTATACTAGCTAATGCCCTGACTTTTCTAGCTAATGCCCTATACTAGATAACCACAGTCAACTTAATGTACCTGGTTGGTTATAATTTGTTAATGTGATTCGATGTTTGTAATTTGCATCACCGTGTGCTCTACAAAAGAAAATATTGTCTTTTCAGTACATGTAATATTTTGTGTTCGCGTTAACTAGATACAAATATTTCACTATAGTCGATTATTTTATTCTTGACTCATTCTGTGCCAGGCCACACAATTTGCACGTAACGTTTCGTTAATGTTCATCCGGTTTAGCGATTCAATACTAAACCTGACGAATCGACGGTGGATCATGGGAATAGAAATGTGTATTTGTTTGTCCCTGCAAATAGTCAGTTAAAACTAATATACAAAAGCAAGTCAGTAATACAAGTAGTACAACCGCAACTTGCTTGACGAACCCATCAATTTTAGAAACAACATTTCGTTTTGTCAAGAGACGCAAATCAGTTTAAATTGATTTGTGACTTTTAATATGGAATTAAATGGGGTTGTTTGAGTTGTTGCTTTCCAATTCGAGTCGGGTGTTGTTTTATATGGCTATTATATCATAAAATTGTTTCTTACTACATACGTATGTATTTTATGTACATATGTAGGTGTTGCTGTCCGACATTTAATCAATGTCTTGTTTATTCGCCCATTGACGCTTTTATTGTCTCTTCATCTGAATTTTTACCCAATGCTCAATAATGCTATATGCGTCTTGGTTTGACGCTAGGATAGGTCTGGAATCATTGCTCGACTCCACTGGCAGACCACCCAAACCTCCCAAGGGAGGTGAACTTTTCTTCGAAAAGCATTTTTTCTATTTTAAAACTTGAGGGACAAAACTGGAACTTTTAAACTTACCTTACCGGACTTGCATTAACCCTCTGATTCTCGTCCGCTAGTGTTCAACTCTACCGAGATTGCGTTACAGATCGACACAACAATTGAGGGACGCCAACGAACGACACGACCACGGTAATGAACGCAACTATGAACAGTAGATGGGTGATTCTGGCCGTAATGGCCCTGAGTTGTGTACTGGCACAAAAGACCATCAAAGGACACAAGTCTAAGAAAAGTGAGGAATGGCAGGAACAGCCTGACGAGAGGTTAACACTAGAGGTTGGTTCACGTTAACACAAAGCTAATTTATCACATTTTGGTCCGTGAATATGATTCATGATTTAACTATACAATAGTTTTCAGTCACCGAGAAAACTGTCGAGCATTGAAATTCAGTTTCTTAATCAATTGAGAATTATATAAATCCATGTCTCAAACCTATCAACATAAGCTAATTCAAAAACAACATCGAAGTCCCCTTATGTCCTCTAATCCCGTCAACATGTCTTCAATCTATTGTTTTTTTATATATACAGTATGAACGTAAAGTTTTTGCTTTAGGCATTCAATTATGTACCTATATTATATAAGTTTATGTGAAAAGTGTTGTGAATGACAGTGCGATCACCATTGTTAAGCACTTAACATTACAAGTGTAAACCTGCAGGTCGCCAACCACAAGCCGTGCTACGATAAACCTACTGTGTACGAAAAAATTCGGTTTCCCGGCAACGATACAGCCATGTTAAGGAAGGATCCGGACCCGGATCGACAGGGCTGTTATTACATTGAGGGCACTGTTAAAGTGTTCGAAGAACTCAAGGAGAATACAGAGATCTATGTCGAATACAGACACAACCTGGAAGACAAAGTACCTGAACCTTGTCATGAACCGAAGGGTGATGGATGCGGAGGATATGGTGGATCATGGTTAGTAATAATCGTACTTACTAAGTAATTTGCTTTACATAATCATTCTTCTAATGAACGACATGATGTTATGATAAACATATATGATTAACATGATAACGTGTTATCAAAAATATTGTTTAAACTGAATTTACCAAATCTATTCCTTTTACAAACCAAAACGGGCAACAATGAATACACTATACTTAAATTCTTAGTAGTCAGAATGTGTCTTCGGCTCTTGGGTAACGCTCTAGTGCATTCGACTGAAATCTTACTTTACCGTATTTACGGGTAGACAAGCCAAACTTTCAAAACACGTTACAACAAACTGCCGTTGATAACTCTTTTTTTCTCATCAGCTAGTGACTATAATACGGGATATTCTAGTTTAATTGTTGTATTGCAAGTTCTCGATGTATAATCGTCTGTATTTTCGTCATGCCTTACCAACCATGAAGTTGCTGGCAGAAGCAGATGCGTGTTACCTAATACGTCTTGAACAAGAGAAAAAAAATTATGAAAATAATTTCAGTGTCCTCCGCGATCGGCATAAGCTCATAAAATAATTTATTATACACACGCAACCTGTTTGTGCACGACACAAGAGCCCGCGACATTTACAATTATTACTTTTTATTACATTTACTTACAATTATTACTTTCAGCGTGCAGTGTGACGGCTGCAGTGAACAGAAAAAGTACGCCGACAAGATTGAGCTTGCCGAAGTGTCCCTCACTAAAGATGGAAAAGAACCCAAATGTGGAGAAACATTGAAGGTATTTTTTTTATTAACGCTGACGATCACCGACTAACTTTACGCATTAACTTAACGTTAATACTCCTACGTTAATGCTCTATTTTACAAAATTGTGAACGATCGTTACAGCCTGGCGTGCACGACGATATAAAACTCAAGTTCTGCCTGCCGTCAAAGAAGCAGTACATCGAAGCACAGGGCTACGACGATAAGACATGGCAGCGAATCATGGATGTTACCGTTAGAACATTGCTTTTTTATTATTCGGTTAGACATCCAATAATTTTTCGCATATTCATTCATGAATCATGATTGATGTGAAACGCTTGATAAATAAACTGTTTCAGTCTGAGACAGTTAATGCGAGTAATAAACATTAAACTGACCGTACTGTACATATTTTATTTTGAAACTTGACGCTATTCGTTGGCACAATTTGTAGGCACAGTACAAAGGCCGATCGTACCTGCCGATCTACATCAAGGTGTACATCTTCAGCTTTGAGGTGCGTAAGATCATGAAGAACCAACGACAACTGGAGGCAAAGGAGCGTGAACGAAACAACATTCCGGCCAACGAGCCCCTGCCCGAATGGATTTACAAAACGCTGCCGTTCGCCAAGTTCATTGAGAAGACGCAGCTGTTCAGCGGATGTCATTCCATTTTTGGTACCATTGCCCTTGAAATGGGGGAGTGGGGACGGAAGAAGTGATCTGAATCGTTTCTGTGATTCCAAACCGATCTTCAAAGTTGTGTGCTTCCCTGTCAGCCAACTGTCGTGTTCGTATTTATAGCTTGTGCAAATGGGTATGATCATACATCCAGATTCCAGATGGTAGGTTCAGTGTGGTTCGAGTTGCAGTCGGCTGTCATCCTCATATGTATGTATGCAGCTACCGTACTCACTTGTGTATGTGCATGACCCGCTGATGCCACCAATTTGTATCTATGTATTCCTAAGGTCAATCGCTTTCATAAAACGCAGACTACGCTTTGTGATGTCATATATAAGTTATGCAGATGAGATACTCCTACATTAATCAAGTATGGTTGTCCGTTGAATCCAAACTCTCAATCATCATAGTCAAATTGTCCATCGTAAGACCAAATTACAAAAAAATAAAGGCACCAAAATTAAATGAAAACATGGCGTTAGCCCGTGAATAATTGCTGTCTAGCAGCAAGTGGAGTGATTGAGTGAGAAAATAAGTGAATGAGTAACAAGTGAGCTAGACAGGCAGTAAGTCATTAGTCCCGTCCGTTAGTTTGTCAGCCAGTCGGTCGGAAAGAGCAGGACAGTTGATAAGTCTGACGGTCTAGCAGCAAGTGAGTGAGTGAGTGAGTGAGTGAGAGTGGGTGACTGAATGGGTGAGTGAGTGAGAGGAAGTGTGAATGATTCAGTTAGTTTGTCAATTAGTCAATGAACGCCATATGCTCAGAAACATATAAATATGGTGTGTAAATGGATTCATCGGGTAACTGTTTTATGATACTCAATTTTATTAATCATAATCTTGACCAGAGGTAGTTTTTTTCTACCCCAATATATATTTTGCAGTAGTAAGCAAACATTGTCACATCATACGAGATCACAGTGTAAATTGTGTCACATGTAGAAAAAAATAGAGTGAATTCAATATAGACTTGTGTCATAACAAGTACTAGTGCATAGCATGATAGGAAAGAATTTGAGCTAAGCTTCAGGCGAGATCCGAACTGACAACCAATAACCATATGTATATTGCCGGTTCTATTATATTTCACGTACAAAAGTAACATCACAACAGATAAATCTTTTCACGATACGTCTTGTTTTGCATCAGAACGATGATCGCTGGATCGAGGAGCGATTCCCGGTATTTGCGACGTATCCACTTGATTCCTATAACCATAAACTAAGCTACACGCAATCAACTGATATAAATTCATTTGAAATCAGGGCATTTGCACTTGACGACGTTACGGCAGTAATAATCATACCAAGTTATATGAACGACCTGCGTTGGATACGACTGTGAGCCATCGACTGTTCCAGGTGCCGCATTCGTTTCTGGTCGAGATTACGACGACGTTCACGTTCCTTCTCATGTCTGAAACCAACTCGATATAAATATATAGAAACCAGATACGGGGGACGATCTTATTGTTTTCAGCGAATCTAAAATGTTAACTCATAAAAAAATATAGCTACTGAAATTTTGATCAGGATAGATTCAAGTTGGGAGCAATTGTGAACACAAATTCCACGCTGTCTCATATTGATCCACATTCCACGGAATCAATAAGCCCTTACTTTTTCCGAAATAACCTGTTTATCCGACTTATCGTATGTAACTATTATTGTTAAAAAATTTACTAGGCCTTACATTCTAAGCTATTCGAAGTGATTTTAACTAAATCGAAAGTAAATACATAAATGTTCGATCAAACAGACAGACCTGTTCTCGTAGTTGAATCGGTTGGTGGATCGAGCTGATCGCGATCGTGATTGGTTGCCTACGTCCAATGCGTTTGGGTTGGACAGGTGCACGATCTGGTAAACAATCCTACATCAGTTATTTTAAATAAAAAATTCTCTTTTTCATTTTATCCTCCGTATGGTTTAATAATGAAAATATGTAGTTACCAACCTGATTATTAGTAGCCCTCTCAATATCGGTGTCATCGGGCAAGTGCACGTACCTGATCAGGCGACCCGCAACAAACATACGCTTGAGCGATTCTGCCTGCAATCTCAATAGGCTCATCTACTGGTGTGATGAAGTTGGACCAATTAACGTTCGTTACAAATACAATCAGAACACACTGATAGCCAGGCCCATTCCGTATGTATTTCACTAGTGGGTCGAGCCTGAGTTGCGCCAAAAAAGACAACTGCTGCTTTGCAAAACCATTCCAAAAACCAATTGAAAACACTATGCTACTAATAAGACAATGGATCGAGAACTGCATGGTAATCAACCTTGTATGAATGTCTGTGGACGAGTAGGACGTCGGTTAAGTGCAAGTTGATGTTGGAATCGCACTGGTCGAGTCGACCCATCACGTACGTCTCGTCCCGGAGTTCGATGGCCAGCTCACGACCCAACAACGATCCGATTAGACATGACCGAAATTGAAATAAATTTACCACACTCACTTTTTATTATATTTCTTTATATCGAATTCAGTGTAATTTGTAAGACCGGTTACATACGATTCAACCCAATAAAATATGTTCTTTACTGTAGGAGAGTATCTATCTTTGTGGGTAAGCAGCATAACTGTCAGCAACTTATGCTTCAGCTGTAAACAATGAATCTGACGCTTTGTCCTGTAACATCTATCGATAACTGTCTAGATTTACTAAGGTCAAAACATAAATTGTTCGTTTTAATTCT
This sequence comes from Daptonema setosum, assembly GCA_964036265.1. Classification (NCBI taxonomy): domain Eukaryota; kingdom Metazoa; phylum Nematoda; class Chromadorea; order Monhysterida; family Xyalidae; genus Daptonema; species Daptonema setosum. Next base: position 14,468,802 of record OZ038447.1, read on the forward strand.
TGTCAAGCCGTCCCAACCGGTAAATAAACGTAATATACTTGGGTAGTCTAAATAAAAACAAATCATGATATGGAGTGAAATAAAAGTGGGGCACATCTGTCACATGTGGTAACTTGGACTCGATCATAACAACTAACCAAACTGGATGCGATGCAACTGCGTTCTTTAGCTGACTGCCATTCGCACCACGCATTCTGTGGCTTAGAAGCAACGGAGCCTCGACTGGCACGGTTGCGTGACATATCCTTCTTATCGAGTACCACTATTAATTTTAAGAACAAAATACAATCATACCACTTTTTGCTCTTTCGACGTTTCAGATATACGCCATATTATAACAAAGTTTAGAAAATGGAAATCTTCAGACTTTAGACTAGATAATCACATAGTAGTGATCTAGTGAAAGATGTGGAATAAGCTAGAATAACAAAGGACTTAATTCTATTGTAGTAAATAAGCGTGAATGACCACAATGATAATATGTATGGAGCATCAAGTTCAGACGATCAACAACAATGCAACTGATTCATAGAAGTTTATTCAAGTAAATGAATATATAAAACAGGACAATTGCACCCGTCGTTAACGCATTGTATTTTTCATATTTGAAGCGTAACAAGTGAGATTATTAGAAGGCACCTCACTGAGAAACAATAAATACAGTTTTACATAATCAGTTAGTTATTTGAAAGGAATGCAGCTTAAAAGTAACAAAGTTATATCAAGCAAACATAATAACAAGCGAATATATCTAATAAAATATTATCAAGCCAACAGCACCACTAACAGCTAAGTGAAAACAAGTCTATTAAACAGTAAGTGCTAAAGCGAACTATCAGTTTTTATCTTCTAAATGTAATTTGTTTAATGTAAGATAAGCCACAGGAGCAAAAGCATCGTCAGAATGTAGCACAACTTCGGATTGATCAATCACAATTCTTCGTTTGAACAGCGGGCAATCGAGCACAAATGATTCAAACTCACCGCCCTCACCACAGTTATTCAATCCGAACTCTTTTTGCAGTCGTGTCATTTCGGGTTCGATCTCTGCCAGAGTCATGCCCAGGTGTCTGCAGCAGAACAATAATATCATACTTACTAATAAAACAAATTATTTTCCCGAAAGTTGTATTTTATTATGAAATTTGATTTTAACGGCATGGTCCACGCATTTAAATTGCGGTAATGAGCTGCGGATAAACAGCTTCTTTATTCACTTTTCTTATTAGAAGGACATTAATGTAACAAAAAGTTTATGTGTGAAGATACTTAGATATTAGTATAAATCTCACTGAAAGGTCAGAGGTCACTAAACCTAATGATATGTGTAAAATGTAAAAGGAAAGTGCATACCAACTTTTTTGGGTTTAGTCCCATGGCAGCTACCTTGATAATGATAGCTTTAACGCCGTCCTTGATCATGTCCGCCAACAACTCGGCCTGATCTCGTTGCCACAGGTAGCAGAGTGGCTGCAGGTCCAGTCGTTGGCAGATGTTGGCAACCCGTCGGTACTGATAGTCCGACCAGATGGCACCCGCTGACACGCCTCAAATACTCAAAGAATGCTTAATTTTATCATGTTTCTGCGGGCAAAAAAGGTTTAAACGAAGTTATTCTGTCAGTCAATTAATTAATCAATCAAAAAGTCAGTCACACAATAAGTCAATTACTTAGTGAGTCAGGCCTCAGGCAGTTGGTCAACCCATCAGAAATTCAGTCACACAGTAAGTCGATCAAACATTCAATTGGTCAGTTAATCAGGGCAGTCAGTCAACAAGTATGTCAGTCAGTCAGTTAATCAACAAATCAGTCAGCTGGCCGATCAATCAGAAGGTCAGTCAGTCAGTTAATCTACTAAGCAGTCAGTAATTTGAAAAGTCAGACAGTCAGTCTTTTAAAAGAGTCAAATCAGTCCGTGTCCGTAGTCAATCAGTGAGTCAGGCAGTTGGTCCATCATCAGTCAATCCCTCAAATCAGTCATGCAGTAAATCAATCAATCAATCAGTCATTGAGTTAGTCAATCAATCAGTCAGTCTCAGTCAGACAGTTAGTAAATCAATGAGGTCATCAGTCAGTGAGTAAGATGTCAGTCAGTCAGTTAACCAAACAAACAGAAGGTCAGTCAGTCAGTTGATCAACCAAACCAATCAGTCACTCGAATAGTCAGTCAATTGTTAAATTAATCAGTCCGTCCTTTAAAAGTTCAGTAAGTCTGGCAATAAATCAGAAGTCCAATTTTTGTCCGTAGTTATTATCAAGTCAATCAATGATGGGGTTATTCAGCCAAAAAAATGCAGTCACTTAGTGCGTGATTCAGTCAATCAATGAGTCAGTCCGCCCGCCCGTCAGTCAGCCGATGGTCAATCAATCCGAAGTTCTATGAGTCAGTGGGTCAATCAATCAAACGATCAGTACCGTCTCTTAGCTCAATATTTAGGAGCTGAATTGAATTCTTAAAAAGGAACTAAACCAACTACAACAAACGGTCTTAGAACATGCACCTAGTCTTATAATCTGAATCGACTAACCCAAGAAGGGACCAACACACGTATTTATTGGCTCTCTGCCAGAACCTAAACTAAACTAAACTAACCTGGCTTTTCGACTACACTACCCAACTGACAACTACCCATAATTCCCGTGTATTTGACTGACCATCAATAACCTTTGATGTCAGGATGTTTATGCTTGATTTCTCTAAGCAGTTCATACAAATCCTCGACTTCATCATCCACAACTGCCTGATTATAGTCCATGTCCATATTAACTGGTTTACCAGTGATGCCTCGCCGATACATCGGTAGTTGCCAAGCTTCCGAGTAAACCTGCAAATGAAGTTGAACTCAAGGTGCTGATTTAGATATCTAATGATTAATCTGATAACAATTTTACTCTTTGTAGATCTAAAATACATCAAAAGCGATTAGCTTAGCCCAGGTCTGGGATTCGGACGTGTGGGCACATGAAGCTCTTGAAACGCTAACAAACAAGTTGAAAACAAACCGCCAGCGCTTCGTGGCCTACAGTTTGGTACATGTAGCTGTCGATTTCGTGCGTTACCTCTTCGACCGGGTGCAAATTAGCCAGACATTCCACAGTGTGTCCATCTGCCACACATTTCATAAGATTGTAACAGCTGTCTTTACCTCCCGACACCAGACCTACCACTTTCATGATATGCAGATTCAAAAGAACGTCCGGCACTTTTTATTTAAAAAAACGATTATGCGAACAATTTAATATCGAACCACTCATTGTACGTCGGACGAAAACCGACCTAACCACCCTTTACAAGCTATTCCATGACCACTTCATGCACGTCAATAGTTCAGACTTCGTCACATTATCTGAATCGAACACCAGGGGACATGAATTCAAAATACATCGACCGTTCCTTAAAAGTACCCAAAGATCTCGCCTGATCTTTTATAGAACCTACGAACTATGGAACTCCCTTCCACCTGAAGTGGTGGCATCTCCATCTATAAATGATTTTAAATCATATATAAATTCCCCACGGTATACAAAACAACTAATTGATAATACCTTCAATAAGTTTCCCAACGTTTTTCTCTAAACAATGCGTTAAAGCCAAATTCTTTGCCTTACCTAATGCGATTCATGGTTAACGTTATCTATATTATCACAGATTATTATCATTGCGATCACCACTTTCAACTTTCACTTTTCATTTGCTCCTTTTACTACTGCCTCGATCTGATCTATAATTACTTTTACCTATATATATATTCTCTGATTCGTCTGAGCTTTAAAACCAAAACCAAAACTATTAATCTCGATTTATTATCCACTTCAAATGTTATTTTGAGGGGCTCTTGCCGCTCATCCCCAACTTATTCAGAGTTGCGAATAAAACATAATATCGTAAACATCGTAATAAACATTATATCAAAAAAATTCAATTCAATTTAAAATTTTTTTTTTGAATTTTGTAGAAAACTTTTGCATGGCGGTTGGATAACGCATTAATCCATAAATCCTCTACCGTAATCAAGTTTACGGTATTGGTTACGGTATTGGTTACGGTATATAAAATTTACGTTATTTTTATGTAAATTATGGTATTCTTCACAATCTCTGATTGTTAAACTTTTGATAAGGACTTAAATTATAAATTTAGTAAAAAAACATCTGGCAACATTGAAACATTTTATTCTTAGCTGTGAACTAGGACTAGGAGATAACGATTGTGAAGTGTTCAGTGCCAATAACGTCAACGCAAGGCAATTTTACAGACCCCACAGATTTTTCGAAAGTTTACAGTTTTTATCAAAAATCTGGGAAACGAACCCGGGCCGCTCGCATGCTAGGCAAGCGCTCTTGCACTGTGCTACTGAGCCGACGCAACTAAGCTGCATAAACCCGACTATAACTGGCTCGCTACGCTCGCATGCTCTCTACAACATAGTGCCTATGCTACAACACGTGCAGGAACAAATATTGAAATCTCCCCTGCGGGGCCTAACGCGCTTGTCCTCGCTCCGCTCGGACAAGCCAGCCTTACGTTAGGTTATCGGGGGCTCGCAAACAGTAAAACTTTACATGGAATAGTAATGTTGCTCGAGAAAATCCAAATTCGAAAAATCTGTGGGGTCTGTAATCATGCCAACGCAAGCCGTACCAAAATCCAAAATTTGTTACAGTTTAACTGCCTATCCAGGACTTTTTGTAGTGAAACACTTGAAAAACTTCTATGTTCTTGTCTTATTCGGTGTACCCGTGTTACGGGGCACTCTTACCTAAACGGGCGAGTGCTAACCGTACATATAGCATCTTAATACCTAAATAGTATGCTTAACTTATATGCCTAAATAACCGGAGTACCAAGAGAATAATACTTTAAAGAACCTTGAAAGGTTTTATATCTCAAGAATGCATAACGGTTTCCACATTATTGAAGTTACAAATATTACAAGATGATTAAAGCGTAATATAAGGAATACGTATTTTACCAATTTAGTTAATGATTTATAGGAGAAATATAATAAGTATTTATGAGTACGGAAATAAGAATAAACCATTTAAGTTACGGAAATAAGAATACTAAGAATAATAAGAAGAATTGGAATAATGTAAATCTACTCAGCGTATTTGCTATGCGTGCTTACATGCTGGATCTGCTCTGTATGCAGTGCCGTGCTATCTGTTGCATTTGCATATAACGTGCCGCTGCGTTGCAGTTGCCTAGTTGCTCGCTGGTTGCATAATGACTGACTGAATTGCCTGACTGAATGTGCTCGTATCTGATGCTATAATAACTTGCTGATTGGCTGGCTGTTGGCTCTCTAAGCCACGCCTATGTCTGCTGATACGGTAGTTGCTGACTACCGTATCTGAGCTCAAGTTATTGCTGAGATGCATCTTAGATGCTCCGTATCACCCGAAACTCGCTCCGACGATGCAAGGATTCTTAAGCTAACTATATAAGCTTTTACTCTTAGGTGAAACAGGAAACTTAATCAGAGGCAAATAAGAGCGCTTTTAACAGTATCCAAAACCCGAAATGTTTAACTATCAGATAAGTGGAAGAACTTGTTTAACTTAAGCTTATTTCAACCTTTCTGCTTGTGTTATAACTTTATTAATAATCTCTTCAAAAGACTGTGCGCTTTTTCATGAGTCAATGGTAGTGAGTTTTTTTTATGAATTAAATGAAAAGCTCACTGAAATTCGCCTTATAAATCAAATGTTCGGAAAGGTTATTCCGGACGTCCGGCTGTTCGATTATGGTATGACATGCAGTCATCAAGTTCAGATGGTATCACTAAAGTTAATGAAATACAATTAGTTTTATTTAGTATACGGTGAGTTAAAGAGTCGTTCTATATAGTGATTTAATTTTTGACATTTGTTGGAGCTTCTCTTTCTGATCAAAGAAGATAAGCTATGCTCTCCATCTACACATTTTCAATCTAAGAATGTTTTTTTCGAGCAGCTAATGTATTTATTTAACACTTATCTTAGCATGACTTTCAGTTTCCATAAGATTGAGGCAGTGAGTTTTAAATTAAGAATTGAGCCTCATTGATACATAGCTCTCTACAAATAGTGTCATAGTTAAACTCAGAAGTTTTGGAAACATTGTAGTCAACGGTTTCAAGCTATTAGTGTGCATCAGGTATTCTGGTGACTCAGAGATTTCTAAATAAATCCAATTTGACAATCAACAAGACGTCTGATTTAAAAATAAATATGATATTCGGATTCAGCGCGCTGGAAAACTACATGATTCTTGTTTTCGAGCTAAATTAAATATCATAAAAACAAAAAATAATTTAAAATTACATTAACCTACCGTAACCTATAAATTACTGTAAAGGATTTATGGAATACGGTAAAGGACTTATGGATTAATCTATTCTCCAAGCACCGAAAAATTCTATTCATTTGAATTTCAATTTATTTCAACATAAAACAAAGTATTACGATACGATATTAGTATTGGTTTATTTGTATTATATTCAGCGAAACTGAATCACGTGGCCGCTGCATTTTATTTGAAGAATCAAACCCATCGTGACCGAACCAATGGCTGGGTAAAAATGATCATTGCATCATTTATCCCCCTCCGATAATTTGATTTCTGTTTCAGTATCCACCTCACAATTTACATGGCAGACGCTGAGGCTGGCGCAACTGCAGTCGCCGAGATGGATGGTGTGGATCCCATGCTTGGGAGGGCACAACATCTACCGGCACCTGATTCAGGTTACTTTATAGGATGTCTAAACATGCTCAATCATACCCAATCAAATGCTTTGTTTTGTCTCAAAGCTTGTTTACTTTCCTTGCAAACTTTCCCAACTGTATGAATGAGCAACAGTTTTCAGGCGATCTTTCACTTTCCAAAGAGAAAGGTTCATTCATGCACATGCACCATAATGGTCATTTATCGAGTGATTTAAAAGACTTGGGTTGGGTGAAGTGTGAACCATGTCAAAAAAAGTTTAAAAAAACCTGGGCACCATCGAAATCGAATTTAAATTTAAATGCTTTGCTTTATGAAAATTCGGGGCTGTAAGGTAAAATGGCCAACCGACCAACCCAACTGAAGCTTTGAAAGTGTTTCATTGGACTCAGTTCTTTTTGCAGACGAACTGCCACAACTGCTGCAAATGTTTCCCAACGTCAGTTCGGCCATTGTCAGGCAATATTATAATGAAAACAAGTTAGTATAGTTGGCACGCAGCTTGACCTGCGTGATTTCTGTATTTTTATTCACGCCCCTATCTATGTTTACTTTAACGATTTCAGTGGTGACATGAACGACACAATAACGGCTCTACTCACCGTTGAAGAAGAACCCATTGCTGCAGGTCCGGTGGCAGGTGGCTCACACCAAGTTGGTTTTGCATAAAAAGTTATAATTGGCAATTTGGCAATGCAAACATTTAATTAGAGTAACAGTAAGCAACGTCTTCCAACGGTCAAAGTATGGGTTTGGGTTGGGGAGTCGGAGTCTTGTTGTATAATGAGGGCAAAAAAGCAAAAGAAAAAAAGTATGAAATTATGTAAAGATATATGCAACTGTCAGTGAACAACGTCACCGAAAATATTACAGTTGATTGATTGACTTACTGAATAAACAACTTACTGTCTAACTTGTGGCTGACAAACTAATTGATTGGTTGACTAAGTGACTTCGATTGACTGATTAATTGATTGTTCTCCCAGGTTTATCGCTAAATATACATATTTTGGTCAAACTATCAGAATTTTTTATAATGTTTATTGATCAGATAACCTCGAATAAAAAAAATAATAATGAAAAATTGAACAACCGACAACCTTCTTGACCGACTAACGAACTCTCTAACCGACTGATTGATTGAATGGCTGACTTTTCTCTGACTGATTGATTGGCCAACTGACTGACAGACCGACTGATTGATTTACCAACTGACTGACTGACTGGTTTATTGATCGACTGACTAGCCAGCTAAATAGCCAACTGCAACTAATTGATTGATTGACTCACTGACTAACCAACTGACTGAACGACTGATTGATTGACTCACTGACTGACTGATTGATCTACTCTCTGTTTTGCTGTTTGACTAACATACTGTATCCTACTTGGCAGGCCATTGGTGGAACTGGTGGTGCTGCTGGCTCGTTGGTTGTGGACAAGGACTTGGAACAACAGGCCAGACGGACACATGGCATGCTTTCGTACTTATTGGCCCACGACATCTGCGAGCGTGATCGGGGTATCGTTCATCTGTGCACTGCTCTCATGCAATCCATCATTGATTGCCAGGTATGTTTTACTTAATTGTGAGTAACTAAAGATAATCTATGTCGACTACTTTTTAGGCAATTCAGGTCAGAATCAGCATTTTAGAATGTTTTTGTGCATAAAATGGTTGCCATTATTGATATTTCGGTCTGGTCTACGTTGTCTTAGTTGAAAAGGTTTTTCTTGTTTTTTTTTCGTATCCTCCAACAAATTTTGTAACATGGATCAGTTGTGCGTCGTGCGAAAATATTGTAGTTGAAAAATTTTCTAACCTTGGTTGGTGGTACTTTGTTGTTTACAGCTTTTTGTGAGGTCTCTACACGACGACTACGCAGAAGTGGTGACCATCCTGAGCGACGCTGAGCAGTACGTGCACCTGCAGAGTCTGCTGCATTCCACCCAGTCTTACCGTGTTATTGAAGCCATAAAAAGCTTGATTCACGTACGTTGTTTTAGTGGGGTATTTGTTCCCAAGGGATAAAAAAGGATGTCAAACAATTAAAAGCCGTTCCACTTTAGTTATTTTGTTCAATCTGATTGAAGCCTAATTGCAACCAAGATTTAAAAAGTACTGTTCAGAGGGGTGAGCTGGCGGCGCTGCCTAACATTGTGCTGCCCGGACAACAACCCGAAGCTACTCCTCCACAAAACCGAACACTCAAGCGACATGCTGATCCAGTGGCATCGCCAGACAAAAATGTCCCCGAGCTCGCAGATCACCAACCAAAACAAGTCAGTCTCATTCAGCATTAACGTAAAGATCACTGTTAGATAGTATTGTAAATCGCTAGATTTTGAATGATAAAATAACAATATGAGTTATATAATGTAATAGGTAGGATACGATAAATGACTGTTGTGGTTTAGGCACGTACGGACGCAGCGGCAGCGAGCACTGCAGCCAACGATGACGATGTTCAGGTCAACGATCAAGGTGCAATATATCTGGTTTAGCTAACTTGAAATAAACAAACCCCGGTGTGAATTTCAGTCTTAGTATAGGAGCAGAATAAATTTTTTTGAAGAGATGATAACATAATGTTTGATTATTCTTGCGTTCAGAAGATGAGAATAACGGTGAAGAAGTGGATGATGACGAGCCAGGACCATCCAACCACATGGTGCCCGATGTACTTCGATCGCCCTCTATGAAACAGGCATTCCAGCATGTTGATAAGGAGGTCAGTCCTGTTACGCATGATTCTTGTCTCTGTTTTCTTGACGAGTCACACCCGTTAGTGGTAATTATTATTTCTTATTAAGAAAAGGTTAAGAAAACCGTCATGAAATTTGAGATAAAATTTATAAACCCTGCTAGAATATATTTAGAAATTTGCGTACCTTGATGTGACGCAGCAGAAGTCATGTGGCCAGCTGATCCAGATGTTCCCAACGGCCGATCCGACGTTTGTGGTCGACGAGGTCATCGGTGGCAAGTCCATGGAGGCTCTGGTCGAAGGCTAGTTCCGATTACTGGCGCTTTTTAATTACTGAAGCCTCACTAATAGTTAATACAATATCAAAATGGTGCTTCCGTAGCTGCCGGAGAGGTTAAATGATTTGACGTGCACTGCAGTGCTGAAACTCCAGAGTAACGCGTCAGGATCTTTGTCTCAAGGCAGATTCGTAACTTAGGACCACCAGTTTCTGAGGCTGACGTCCTATGCACTAGACTAGACATGCGACTAGTTAACTGTTCAGCTATTATGTCAACGGTATCACACTGTTGTTCGTATTGCAGAGATGTTCACCGGCAAATATCCTAAACTCAAGACGCATCTGGAGAAATCACGTGCAGCCAAACGCCGCGATGCCCTGATCGATCCGACCCGATTCGATGTGAACGCGTTCCTCGAGACGTTCGAAGATCCGGAGGCGTACTTCTCTGATATGACTCGCACCGTCACACCCTTGTATGTCAGGCATGCACAGGTAGGTCGTGTGAGGACATTTGGGGTTGTTATACGGTTTACCTACATATTTACCACATATGCACTGGCGGACGAGCAACTGATCCAAAGGGAAGGTAATTTCATCAAAGAGGGGGAACTGGCCGTTTTCAGACTTTTTTTTATCTATTATATACACCTCACAGAACAAACCATAATTTTTGAGAGTTCCAAATAGGAGGAATTCCACTTTTTCCACCCTTATCGTTCGCTAATCTTGTTATACCTAAATATGTATATACAACTATGAAGTTGGTTATAAGCATATATATAGTTGTATTGAATTTAAGTACTTTGGCTTATCAGGTGTACCTGCACAACAAGTTCCCGATCTATCGTACCATGTTCCTGGATCGTCTGCTGAAGGAATACAACAACCATCTGCTGCCCACTGTCAACAAAATCAATGCCGGTTTGTCGAACCTCCTTTTTGGCGGTTTTAAACAGTAGAGTTGAGGTAGATCCTTAAGGTGTAGGTGAAATGACCTAATTGCTGCAAATTCATTCTCTTTCGAAAGATTCCCCTTCTTTGGAAGTTTGTCTCGTCTGCCAGTGTAATGGCAGAAGTGTTTTATTGGTTTACACTACAAAATGTTTAGGCCCGCGAACAAAAGGACGTGCCCGTCGCAAGTTGGAGGTGCCTTTCCAGTCGCTGCCCCAGTTTTGTCCCAAGGGCCAGGAACGCATCCAACCAACGCCGTACCCCGATGAGGTCGACGAAGCCTTCTTCAGAGAAATGCAGTACCTCAACTTTGGGGATCTCATCCGAGGTTTGTACGTTGATTCAAAAATTAGTATTTGAAACGAAGCTTTCTACTTCCGTTTTCGAAAAACTGTAAAATATTGATTATAGTAGTTGTGGGAGAATTTCAGGAGAGCAAACCCGCCGACGCGAACATCGTGAGAGCCGAATGGAGCAGGCGCGAGCAGACAACGTACTACTGGAGTGTCAGTGCTGTTTTGATGATGAGTGCCTGCCTGAGGACATGCTGGCATGTGAACACGGCAAACACAGCTACTGTACCAACTGCATTAAACAACACTCCAATACTGTCGTGTCTGATGGTTGGTTCACTCATATCCACATACTTTCTACTTGATTCATTTCTTTGCGACTTGGGGTTTTTTGGAACTTTTTATTATGTTTATCGATCGGGTGAAATTCCCAGTTTACCAGATTACTTTGGTGAAAAGTGGTATTATCATCTTTGCGACCTTCTCGTCTGCCATTGATTTGATTTTTTGGTAATATAACAATTGAGTTACTGTTCTTGTAAATCAAGGCGGCCACCGAGTGAAGTGCATCAGCGATGAATGCGAGGACGCGTTTTCGATGCAGATACTGGGACGGGTGTTGCGACCGAACATGATCGATATGATGCTAAGACGCATGCAACAGGTTCACTTCAATATTATTATTAGCATGAGTTTATTGATAATTTTTTGTTCATTGAACATAATATTATACTGAAATTTCTCTCAATATGACTTCTTATCAAGTTCTTGTTTCTGCTCACTACGCTACGGCTAAGTGGAGTTGTTGTTAGTGATCAAGTGTGCTTTATTCATTTCGTCTAATTCACGGAATAAATTACTTGAACTTGAAATTTGTTTGGCTTTCCTGTCAATTTCAAATTCTGTTTTTATCACATTGCCACAAGTCACAATTGTGTATGTTATAAGCCATGTAATTCTATTCATGTTGCAGGACGAGCTGCGTCGCGCCCAACTGGACAACATGGAGTCGTGCCCGTTCTGCGACTTTGCGATCATCATCGAGAACGACGTTGACCGCGTGTTCAAGTGCCAAAACCCCGAATGTCTCAAGGAGTCGTGTCGGTTAGTTTATTGGATCAAGTTGTTTGGCTCTTCTATAGACTGAAGTTTGACATTGAACCATAATGACTTTGTTTCCGGTTGCATGTTCTCATCGCATTCAATTTTGTGCTCATATGTATCCGGTCTGATAATTGACCAAGAAAGCGATGATGATGTGTGAGTGTTTCAGTCTGTGCCATGAGCCGAGCCACATTCCGTTGAAATGCGATGAAGTGGAGAAGGACGTTGAGGTTAAGATCCGGACGTTTATCGAAGAGGAAATGGCTAAAGCTTTGATTCGCATCTGCCCCAAATGCAGTACACAGTTGGTCTGGTCTAACTGAGAATTACTTTTTAGTTCACTGCAAACATTTCTTCCACATTATTAATTGGAATTGCTGTATGTCTCGTAACAAGCCAGATAATTGTTTAGAATCATCAAGATCGACGGTTGCAACAAAATGACGTGCACATGTGGCGCCAAGTTTTGCTACGTGTGTCGGGTACAAATCCACGATTACTCGCACTTCCAAGAAACCCAGTTGGTCCAAATTTTCGTTTGTAGTGTACTATATTCACAGGGCTTATTGAGTACATGTGAGTGGTAAACTAGATCCGCCTGCAAAATATGTTGGATGCTCTACTATGTCAGTTTATGATACATCGATTTTGATGTTTTTTTCATTAGGTTACACTTTTTAATGTAACTCCAGACCTGGTGCCAACAACAATACAGCGGCCCGTACACACTGTCCCCTGCACACATCACTTGATAAGGTAAATGCCGATGCTGCACTCAACGCTGGTCATGAGGCTAAACGAAAGTTCCTGCAAGACAACCCCCATGCTGCCGAAATACTGGAACGAATTCAAGTAAGATTTTTTGTTATTTTATGACGTTTTAAGTGTTTGGTTATGTTTCATGCTGAGTTGACTATAAACTGCAGGAAGCCAAAGGTACGAGTGCTGATACGGACGTTGAGAAGCTGGTCGACAAGGCACCCAATCGGGCAGCCAGGCCTGGTCCGTTTTCTTCTTATTTCTCATTTCATTTGAATTAGGAATCTATTAGATCATTTAGAATAATTTAGAAGTGTATTAGGATGGTTAAACTTTTATTCATGTTTCTGAACGCTAGACATTCATTCATGTTTCTGAACGCTTGACGGGGTGGGTCAAGATGTTTCTTGGTCAGTCCCGCATTTCTCAACTAATATGGAAGTTCCGTTCGAATAATTATACATAGTTACTTACATGTCGTTACTTATATGACATGTTACGTCGGGCATTTACAACGCAAAGGCTGTTCATTACCCATTAGTACATGAGCGTGCGCTACCTTTTATCTGTATTCTGTTGTACATTATTGCCTGTTTCAAGTTAATTTTACAAAATCTACTACAATTCCGATTATTTTTCAACATGTCAACTATTATTGTTGTCAGTTTTTTTACTTGTTGTATTCGTCCATCTTTTATACTTTTTTCTTTCTGATTTGATCACATTGTAATGTAACTCGATTGTATCATTCATTGTAAGTGACCGATGTGAATGGAATGCAGTAGCGGATGAGGACACGCGATGTGGAGTGCAAAATTAGTGAGATTTCAGAACAGTGAGATTAGGATAATGATATGATAGGAAATGCCGATTAACACCAAATACTCATCCGGTGCTGAGTTGAATGCACAATATTGTTTCTAATTGATGACTTGACTTAGTGGAATCGATACTGTGAAGTGAATTTAGCACGCTGTTATGGGCATGATTTCAGATGTGGAAGTGCCGAGCAGTGACAGCGATGACAGTAGTGACGATGACAACCACGGTTATTCACATATTTGTTTTTTTTTCGCTATACATACTGTATGTAATATAACTTTCTGTTTTCTATAAATTACATATAGTACTAGCGGACGAGAAAAAGTAATTGCTCCTCTTTCGCATTTTCAAATAGTGAAATTTGTTCCTTATTACGGTATATGTAAAATAGCCTGAAAACTTTCATTACCCTTCTATGACGAAAACCCCTCTATTTTGGAGGATTAGCTTGTCCACTAGTGCTCTTCAGTATAGTACTATTGATTTGTTTGTAAAAAAATTGAGATTGACGGTAGTCGGTAAGCCATCGGAGAGTCAATTGGATACTTATGTTCAGAAGGTGATCGTGCGGTGCGCCTGCTGGACTTGAATTACATGCCCGTCGGTATACGACATGTGCTATGGGATATTGTGGTCGACAACGACAGTGATGATCAAGAAGATGATGATCATGTTCAGCACAATCATTCGTCTGATGATGATGATTCGGATTCAAGTGAAGACTCGAGCGATGACACACAAGTTATTGGTGTTGAATCCAGCAGTGATGACAACAGTACCCAACATGATAAAGTGGATAACAGTAGTGACGATGATGATAGTGACGATGATGAAAGTGATTCATCTATCTCGTCAGATGATACGGATTGAGATTTTATATTGTATTTTTTCCTAGGTAAAATGCCATGCCACTTTAGTGACAGTATGCTGGTTCATGATGCATTTTCGGCCCATAAAGCTGGCTTTTGTGGTGCAATCGTTGTTTCACTAGGAACGTCATTATGATCAATAACTTATGTTCATGGCGTATTAGTTTAGTTTATTCAATCAATAATTATTGTGGTTTTCATTTATGCTAAAAAAAATTATACTGTTTGCATTATCATTTGTTTTTTTGATTCGCCTTTTTAGTTATACTATAAGTCTCAATGCTTCATGATACTTACAATACATGTTTTTGTAGAATTTCAATTCCTTTTTGCCTTTTTTCATCAGATATCAGCAGTAACTCAGTTTCAGTACTGTTACTCAGACGGTCAACATTGACTTGATTCCCATTAGTTCACGCTTTCATCGGGTATTCACTATTCATGCCTTGTCACAGTGATTTTATTCGCTCATTTATTTACTAATCATGATGTATATCCAACTATTTATTTCCTAAATGTTTTGGGCAAATGAACAGCATTTTCGTTGTCAGTTGTGATAAGCGCATATTAAATTTACGTTTCTTGAATCTACCCAATAGGTGCCTGAAGGAAAATGTACGAACACCGTTAGGTAAAGATAGTGACGTGAGTGTTATGAAGTCAGTCTGAATTCTAGATCACGCTCAACATTTGGCTATGGCCGCTGTCGCTCAACGAGATAACCAAATACTTCGAGCACAAGTGCGAGCAGCACAACAACGTCAACGAGCTGAACAACGACGAATACAACAACTAGCTGCACAACAACGTGCACAACAGTTACAGCAAGCTGAACAACAACGCCAACAAGCTATGCAACAACAACAACAGGCTTTGCAGCAATTACATCAAGCCGAGCAACAGCAACATGAAGCTTTGCAACAACAACGAGCTGCATTATAGTTAGATCATTTCTAAGAGTCTTCGGATGCCTCATCACATCAAGACATATGGTCACATTTTAATTGAACTTTTTTGCACAATTAGCCGTTCAATCTGAAAAAACGGGGCATTGTTAAATACCTGTTTTAGTAAGCATAATGAGTACACTCGGACTAAGTGTTTTTGTTTGTTAATAAGTGAAGTGATTGTGGTGGATGCGTCTATCAGTGTCATGTCATTCATCAACTTGGTTTTGTGATTACAGCCACGATGATGGCACAGTCGCATTACATGGTATCCCATTTCACAACAACTTACAACCTTACGATTTCGGGCTCAATGCTGTCAACCCAATACCGTTGCCGCCATTCCCACGGGGCGGAGTGCAGTTTGTCAACCCCCACAACAACAATAATGCTAGACAACAGCAACCAGATCAGGCTGAAGTGCATCATGGCTATGTGGCAGGTGCCAGGAACCCGGCACAACCGAACCGCGCCTCGCCGTCACCACCTCAAACCGTAGCCTTAAATGGGCCTGAGCCAACGGCACACTTGGATGAGCCTGAACCAAGGGCACACTTGGATGAACCTGAACCAAGGGCACACTTACATGAGTCTGAACCGAGGTTACCCTGGATGCCTGGACCAGATGCAGACATGGAGGACAACTGGCAGATTGCACAGATGCTCATCCACGATCAGGCTGGCACCAGTCAACATCACGGTTGGACATCGTTTATCTTTACTTACCCAACTCTGGCGGGCGATCCAAACCTCTAAATGGAGGGGGAAAGGGAATTGTCAGATATGTGGTAATTTTACTTACACCTTTTAAGGAACAAACTCCACTTCTCGAGAATATGCCAAAGAGGAGGGAATTCCACTTTACCCACCCCTTCTCGTCCGCTAGTGCCCCTCTCCACGTAATTTTTTTAGTTGGACTATATCTCTAGTAGAAAATGTAAATGTAAATTTTGCCATCATTCAGGTGAACAACAACATG
The DNA here is from genome assembly GCA_964036265.1 of Daptonema setosum. Classification (NCBI taxonomy): domain Eukaryota; kingdom Metazoa; phylum Nematoda; class Chromadorea; order Monhysterida; family Xyalidae; genus Daptonema; species Daptonema setosum. Next base: position 14,485,227 of record OZ038447.1, read on the forward strand.
CAGTTTGCACCGATGAAAATAGTGTGAGCAACGACAGCCAATCCAGCAACCAAAACAACCCCGCCTGCAACGCTCAATCGCCTGAACGCCAACGTCGTAAACTTGAACATTTGGAGGTGAGATTATGGAAAACGCATAATATGACTGCAGACTGGATATTGATTGGTTATGTATACTTACTTATAAGAGGTACATACAAACACTCAGTTGAATGAGACGGCTGCAATCCATGCATTTATTGTTTCAGACAACAAAAGAAAACAAAGATCGCAAAGACCCGCTGATTTTGGTAGAATTACTGGTAATCAGTGGTTTTTGTTTTGATATTATTTAGAGTACTTCTTAACTATAAATGTCTGTGGCCAGAGTTCTTCAGTCCAATCGTATCATTACTCCTTTTATGATAAATAAAACAACATGGTGGTTTGGCGAATTTCCTTGAATTTAGCAAGGTAAGAGATAATTTTAGTGTGAGTGAGATTAGTGATATTGATGCATGCATTGCAGAACACCCAAGACCATCTGCTGCGCGCATTGAAGCGTCTGCAGGCACGACTGCACATGATGAAGGAGGATGACCCTGACAGACCGTTAGTGCCATGTATTGTTTTAAAGACGTCAATCCCCCCCCCCTTTGACGAAATCCGCCTCTTTTTGGAACGTTGGCTCGTCCGCCAGTGTGTTGAAGGCATTGGTAACTTGTCCATTACACATCAAACACTTATCCAAGCAAAGTAAAACTTAATTTCATTTTTTCCTGTTGTCGTTACAGTAATCTTATTTGAAAAGAAAATTTTTTGTGGACGAAGCGAAAATTATTGTATTCTTGATAGACGAATCACTGGCCGTATCGAAGGCATCGAGAATAAATTGTGGATGGTCAACGAACGACTGGATGAATGCCGAAATGCCGTTCCCCTTGGTTGGTTGTCGGGTGCTGACACAGTTTGGAGTGGTTCATGTAGTCAAAACTCTGTTTATATTAATGTAAGACAACATGTCGCCTTATTAGTCTAGTTCCTAATCCTATTGCGAAACTTTACTGGAGACACAGATCCTGACGCGGTGCTCTGGGGTTTAGTGGGGCTGCTGAATGGTTTTAATGTGCCTTAAAGGCTCTTAATTTAAAATGAAGACGTCCAAGTAAAAGTCGCAACGATCATCGTTCGAGTTTAACCATTAACTTTATGCAGATCCGGAGCCAGCAGCTGGCAGTCGCACTCAGCATCGTTCCTCGACCGATTGTGGCTTCGCGGCACGCCCCTTCTCCTACGAGGATTTGGTGGCCAGAAAGCTGCTGATTCAGGTAAGCTTAGTAAAATTAACGGATATTTGATTTTTCGATACAGATTAACTGGAATCAAGCTGCATCTTTGAGTTCGTCTTATAATTAAAATTTATATCCATGAATAACAGGACTAATTGATATTACTAAATAAGTTCAGTACAGTTGAGTATGAAACTGTGACGACAATAGCGGACGAGACGGGGAGGGAAAGATGGTTTTCCCCCTTGTTTGCGGTAAAAAAATCTGACGTTTATTCTTTGATGTGTAGGGAAAAGGCTCTATTTCTGCCAATTTCCCTCTTCTATGGGGTGATTCCCCTCCCTTGGATGGTTTGGCTCGTTCGCCAGTGTGCGACGACGAAGCCAACTGGCAACATTTTATATAGGGCCGCATATCGGATGTGCAACGCGAACTTCGTCAGCTGCCGGCGGCAATGGACGAGGGTGAAGAGAAGGAGGAGAGGGAACGACTGCTGATGGGCACAATGCGATCGCTGATTGCACAGTCAACCAGTTATGACAGACGCGTCAAGGTTACACCTTTTTGGGGAATAATCCGGCTGAAAACACTTATGGCGTTCACTAACGGACGACGGAAGAACAAAAAAGTGGAATTCCCCTACTTCTGCAGTTTCAAAAACTAGATTTTTCCTTAATGTGTAGATGAAATGGCCTCAACTGAAAATTCCTCTCTGAAAAAATCCCCCTTTAAATTGGAGAATCTGTACGTCATTGGGATGTTTGTTTCGAGTCAACAACCTAAACTAAGTTAATGATTTACTATGTTAGTGTGTTGAGTTGATCATGACTTCCATTGTTCGGATCAATTTTGCAGGAGCACAACAAGCAGCACGCTATCGAACGAGCCTCACCCGAAGACGAACCAGCCAAATCAGACCAGCCGGACTCGTTGATCGCATCGCTCATTGGTGGGTTATTCCGTTTTACATGTTGAACATTCGCACATCCTATCCATCATTTAATAAACATATTCACAAATTACCGTGTATGTATACTGATTTCTCGTATCAGTGACCATCAATCTCGATCAGTCATCCAATTACAGTAACGCTGCGCGACATGCGACGGGCCTCGCAACGACTGCATCACGAGGTACTGCAGGCGCAGCGCCGTGTGGCTCAGGGTGCGTTTTATGTCTTGTTATTTACAGGTCCAAACAGCAATTATTCAAAATCTTTCCACCAGTCAGTCGGGTAAAAAAAGTTTCCTTGTTTTTACTTATTTGACATGGATTGCAGGCAAGGGCGGTGACGGCATGATGGCTTATCTGTTCAGAGCTCGGGACGACACGATTCGCCAACAAAACGGCATCGAGGAAAAGCTGCTGATGAACGGATTGAGTGAAGAACAGATCGAGATTGTGTCAAGTGAAACACTGGCTGACAGGTACGCAAAAGTTTTTGTTTGTAATAAACAGTTAGCTATTTACCCTATAATAATATATCTCATTATTATCTTTTCGGCCCTTGGCGCCCCTAACGTCAATATTTTTTTGCTGATTTATTTTTTATGGCAGTACCAACATAACATCAGCTGTGTATGTTTTTATGGGCAACCGTAGTTATTCTGCATTTTCAGGGACACCGGAGAAAACAATCGAGTAGAGACGAGTGAAGCGGACGCACGTCTCATCACCACCAAAATGCTCAACGTTAGTGGTTTTGCCTGAAAATCTGGACTTTTTGCATTCGTGACTTAAAATTTTTTTTAATTCATGCATTCGTGATTCTTCAAAACAAATAATTTACATTCGAATATTTCTCAGGCAGATATATTATACATTTTCTGTTTAGCAACTGGACGCGATCGTTAAACAGTTGGCAGAGAGTCTGACTAGTCTGGACGATGCCCAATTGGAACAGGATGCTGCTCACGCTCAACGCATTGCAGTTAGCTCTACGCACACCATCCGTTGTCTTAAGAGTTTCTAAGAGTAATAGTTTTTTAACCACATTCAAAAAAGTTTCCGGTGCCACATTTGTTTTTATCAATGGGGCGAACGCGAAAGCGTTGAACAGCGTGGGAGACAATACACTAAAAATATTTCAGATTTTTTACAACTGAATGAGAAAAGTATTTTATATTTTACGATAAAATTTGTGATAGTTTGTCTTTTACCTATATTGCTTCTCCAAATGGAAAAGGTTAGCCATAATCGACTATACTATAAGGTCAGTGTGTTTGTTGTTGATATGTGTTGCCAAGAGCTAATAACAAGCCGAGTTGTATATGGATTGCAGCAACTGGACGAGCAACTGCGTCGTATTGACGGCGAGCGTGATGCGTTGCGCATTCGCATTCGACACGAAATAATCCAACGCAACAAACGCGATCTGGCATACAAACAGCAGCGGGCACTGTTGCAGGCTCAGCTCGATAAACGCAGGCATTATTTGCAAACCAGCAAGAATGCGTTGCGACAACCCATCATTGCTGTTAGTTGCTAGAAAGTTTATTACTGAATAGTGTAAGATGAAAGTTTCATAAAAAAAACCTTGACGTTTCGGTGTTAAATGCAGCAATGTTTCAGAGTTCGAGTGTGACAGAGCCATCAATGGACATGGCCTGCAGCAGCAGCACAGACGAGCAGGAACGCGCCCGAGTACTGGCAGACGTGGAACGCTTGTTCGGTGCACATGCTAAACAAACCATTATCACTGACACAAACAATAAACTCGACCAACAGGCAAGTGTATGATCTATATCTTAGTTACTTCTGTTACGAGAGCACATATGACTAGTGAGTTGCTTGGGGTTTTTTACTCGGCTAAAAGCACTCGTGTATATGAACAATGTGTCTAGATTTTTTACAGTATTAACACCGATGATTTTATTGTTTTTTATTATGATTATTTGCAGCGCAACCCAGCCTCACCGCAGATCATATCGGACGAGGAGGAACCCGAGATTTTATTTGAAGGTTGTTTCCGTTTCATGATTCCGTTCTTGTTGTATTCGGTAAATGGCATTGATTTATATCTTTTATCTCCGTTTCCGTTTTTCATAAGTAATAAAGTTTGATTCAGGATCAAAAGTTGGTGGCAAGCGCAAACGTTTGTCATCGAGGGTAGAAGGTGTGGATTCATCAAGTGGCAGCCAGGATGTGACGGAGACGGTGATCGATGAAGCTGGCACCGATGGGGATGTACTGCCGTCTATCTGTACCGATCAATGATTCCATCCAAATTGACACAATATCGTGTACACTTATGTTCACGTTGCACCAAACCAGTCATATTCTATGAAAACGTGCTCTTTCCCTCTATGAATAGTTAATTAAATGCACACATTTGTTATTGTTGATTTCAATGTTGTAACTTTTTGCGTTCATGGAACGACTTTTTTTCAAATTTGTTTAAGCGTGACTCATATGTCAGCCCTTACGTTATCTGCCACCCACCCTTGCATAGCGATGCAGTTTTATTACTCATATCATATTCTACTTAAACTTAACATTACACTGCATTGTACCATGGTTAGCTGTTGTAACTTACGGTCGTACATAATAGAACAACATGCGCTTCCATTCAATAAGTCAATGTTTACTTCAATATTACCTATGCTAAAGCGTTTAGTTACACTACACGATTTCAACTGCGCTCTGTAACCACACCTCATTCAACCATTTTAAGTCGTTTTCTAATATTTGTTTTGCTCACTGATTGGTGATTTGATCACTTTGACCCTGTCCGGCGCACTCACTACATTACATATTATGCGTATATTACTTATTATGGGTCTATAATCAAGCCTTGATGAACATTTTCAGCTTCTGCTATTGATATTTGGTCTTCCCACTGGTCCTCATGCTTGTTTATCGGATTTTTTTCAGCTTATCACTAACTTTTAATCAGAAACATCCTCATCATTTATTGGCTTTTATGCTCAGGCGATATGCATCTGTTAAAATACTGAGACAGTGAATTTCAGTTGAAAATTTGTGGTCTTGCCGATAGTCGCTTCCCTGAAATGTAGATACGTATTACTTATCTATATTGCTTCTTAGACAGACTGATCAGGTCTTGTTTGCTTCATTTTATTAAGTCTGGTGATTCATTGGTATTTCATCTGCCACCGTCAGGAATTCAATAGAAATCTTACACATTTAATGAAAAAAAACTAATTGATCCTATCCTTTCTTCGGAGCCCCGGCGCTCTTCTTCAACTATTTTTGTTCTGTTATATCGTAACTTTTAAATGTTTGCTGGTGTAGTATAGTAAGTTTACTGATTTATTACTCACTCGTAATTTTATATGCTTTCTTGCTCGATAACAACCTGTAAAAATGTATACTTCTGTAGTTACATAACATTCAATCAAGTCCAGCAATATTGAAATCGGTATTCACATTCATTGGTTGATTGTTGTGTAGGTTCCGGCATCAATTTGGCTCATGTATCTAAAGCCCGTATGTTGTTTCTGCGAACAAAAATCGTGCCCAAAACTTCTGATAATGAAACATCAGACAATCAGTTTTAACACGCACATCAGTCATCATCACCACATGCTCTGGTGTTAAACTATGGTGTCAACCGAGTTCAATTAAGGCTACTGATGTTTCATGTTTGTGCAGTACATTTGCTTGCAGAAATAACATACGGGCTTTTACCTCTTCTGCCTTCAGCCTTGTCTCATATCTGCAATCGTATTCGATTGGAATACAGTGCACCAATTATTAGTTTCCGTCTCAAAATGCCATTAACCAGTTCTTTCGGGTAAATATTATATGATATAACAGTATATTAAAGCAATACATAATTTTATTGTTATATATATTATGATGAATGAAATCGAATCTGATGGTGTATAAATATGTTACTTGGAGGCAAAAAGCATTAAAGCAGTGTGGTGACAGCGAGTGAATCAGCATCTATGTTTGTTGTTTGAGCCATCGTTTGGGTATGATGGTCAGATAGATGGGCATGAACACGAAAGCATGCATGCAACCGAACAGTACGATCAGACAGATACCGGTAACGGTGCATCGATGTGCCCGTACACCCGTCATCACCATTGGCAGCATCGTCAACATCGTCGATCCACCCGCCTGTAATCAACCACAAACTGTATTATTATCAACCATTCAAACTGTATTAGACTGTGAAAAGATCTGATTAATTTGTCATGTGTGCATGAATGGATCACAAATTCATGACGGGTGTAATAGTCTTTTAGTTTCGGGTGTAACGAATCACGAAGGCTATGATTGTGTACTGTATTTCTCAAAAAGATAATTATGGCGATAGGAAATAATTGCCTACAAAAATAAGGACGATAGAGAATACAGTTGACTATACAACTGACCTGCACCATGGGTTTGCTGATAATCCTGAGCACCCCGTACAATCGAGCAGCGTAATCGGCAGTGGTACTGGCATAGAAGTGAACAGTGAGATGCGCCGTGTAGTCAACGGTGAACCCGACGATCATGAGTGCCGTCAGCATTATCGTTGGTCCAAACGTGAATCCAGCGTGCGACAGGTAACCGAGTGTCACTGAGGAGTGAGTGAATAAGTAGGGTAATCTAGTAAATTAGTAATTTAGTATGTAACGCGAATTACTGAACAAAAACGTCAGGCTTGAGCACAATGTTCACATTTCTGTTGTTTATGCAAGTATCTTTCATTCATACAACAACTCAGGTTTGTTTCCATTCTTATTATAATTGATGAAAATGTTGAGAATGAAGTAAATGACCAACTGATAGTGATGGATACAATGTTGAAGAGGGCACAAACGATACACGGTAGATGCGGAACGAACAGTGCACAGATCTGCAACGTAGATTTTTTTAATTTTTTATGGGACTGCTTTATTATTGAAGTTAACAGGGCACTCTATAACCATTAAAAATTTTGTTTTCCTAGTGACACGAGAGGTTGATTAAACTGACGGGCAATGGCAGAAACCCCAGAGCAACGCGTGTCTCAAGTCAGGTTTCGAACCTAATAGGAACACCAGTTTCCGATGCTGGCGATCTACGCACTAGACCAAACAGGTGACAGTGGCTCACTTTCTGTTACAACAACAACAGCAATTTTCTATCATTCCCATTCTTTAGGTTCAGTCTTATAAATAATTATCGTTAGAGGTTATACGATAAAAGAGTATTTAGTGCCAACCATGGTCATGCAAACGACGAGTACGACGATGATCTGTGCAGTTTGGTCGACAATGACGAGCAGCAGATCGAACGTGCCCGACTCGTACTCGGTGATGAGCATGTCGAACTCGTTGTCATTGTGAGCCGAGATCTGGCTCATGTAGTCCGATAATCTGAAAGTAATTCATGTATTCTATGCATGGAATTAACTTGAATGAAATTAACATTTATTCACAAACTCATCAGCAGATTCAGATGTACATATGAACGTTGAAACGAGTGCTATACATAGCTAGAACAACTTCAAATGCAACCAACTTGAATGCGCGTTCAGCCCACGAGTTTGTTCCATGGTAGGATGACATAAGCATGAACGAATCAATCATTACAGTTGAGCTGAAAAAAATGCAGGTAAATTCTGTGCAGGTGTTTTAGAATGAGTGCATGTGATACCAAGTGGCTTAGGTTAGACGTTAACACCGATTTTGATTGCAAAAAGAAATCATCGAGCATTTGGGGTAGGGTCAGCCTTGTTAAATATATTATACAATTCAAGCCGACCGTAAACAAGTATGCCCCGCTGAGGACGGTTGCACCCAACCTGCTGTTGGCAAGATGCTACTCTATGTATCATGCAAAAACAATGTAATACCGACAAAAGACAAAGTCAGCAGAGGCCTAAACCATATCCGATATCAGTGAATGCCATGTGATTCACACCAACCCTTTTCTATGCCACTTCACCATGCCGGCATACATTTTATACTTTGGATGATCTAGAAATTCAGGCACCAAATCGTAACTGAGTCCAGTGCTATTGCCGCTATCATCACCAGCAACATCAAACACATCGGCTAGCCAAAAGTCGGCATTCTCCATCGATCTGTACCAAGGCTCGTACTCCTGAGTGAGTGAAAGAGTGAGTGAGTGAGTGTGAGTGAGTGAGTGAGTGTGAGAGAGTGAGTGAGTGAGTGATTGAGTGATTGAGTGAGTGAGTGAGTGAGTGAGTGAGTGAGTGAGTGAGTGAGTGAGTGAGTGAGTGAGTGAGTGAGTGAGTGAGTGAGTGAGTGAGTGAGTGAGTGAGTGAGTGAGTGAGTGAGTGAGTGAGTGAGTGAGTGAGTGAGTGAGTGAGTGAGTGAGTGAGTGAGTGAGTGAGTGAGTGAGTGAGTGAGTGAGTGAGTGAGTGAGTGAGTGATTGTTTCAGAGTGACTATAAATAATAAATGTAAGTGTGTAATATAGCAATGAGGTCTATGTTAGATCTATAGCTGATCATCTTCCATGTTGATGCCAAGACGTCTTGAATTAAAAAACGAACCCTTAGCCAAAAGAAAGTTCTTTCACGTCCATTTGATCCTGGCAGATTCTCAACGTGTTCGATAGCACGTTTGAATCTGTTATATTCAGCCGTATCTGATATATTGGGTGGTCGTAGTATGAACGTACTCAGTATCCAATCAGTGTTCCATGTGTGCCCGTACGCGTTGATAGTGGAAACCAGCATTGAGTCTGCGAACACAATTATGTACATACGCTCTAAGTTACTCACTCACTCACTCACTCACTCACCCACCAACTTGAATGCTTTGCTACATGAGTATTTCTCCCAGGTCCTCATTATGAGAAACGCGTCATCTACTCCAATGCCTAATACAAGGCACGGTATTAATGCAATTGTGGATGATATGGTGTAGCCAGCGGTTGTGAATATACCCATTGATGTGCACACAGCCATACCGGGTGATATGAGAGCACACGAAATCTAAAAATTCCAATGTTTGCATAAGATTACATTACATGAATGAATAAACAAAAACTTTGGCTTGAATGCGAAAATGATGAAAATGCTTTGTTAGATGAGATTGTTGAAACAATGTGTGTCTGTTCGGAACTCACTGTGCAGAATGTCTTGAGTATGAGGGTTGCGTTGATGGTCCTTCCGACGAGTGCCGTGAAGTAAACGAAGGTGAGCACCAAGACTGCCCCAAGTGTGATGGGCAACAGTGTCGACTTGCACAACCGTACCATATCTCGGTCGTATAGTTCATCA
>OZ038447.1:14494886-14589886 GCA_964036265.1 Daptonema setosum
GTACAAACTCTTCCTGGTAGGTGAGCAACCATTAAGATACCATTTAGGCCGATAATATCAAATTGACATAGTTCTGTCTACGATGAGACGTTTTTAGCTAGGCGTTTTCAGCTTGTTCAAAAAAATTCATGTAAATAAATTGTATTCGAACTAACCACTAGCATACACATCGATTTGTATAAACCATAGGTGGCCCCTTTAAAGTCGTTAATGGAATATTCAATGCCACTGCTATTAACGGTCATCGTGTTGATATCAGTCAAGACGTTATGAATAGCCTGCAATTAATCACGTTCTTTTTATAGCCAAACTAGGCAAAAAAATTAAACCAATGAAGAAACTCATCTCTTCTCCGTTTATAAAAAACAATATTGATAAACTTACAAACAGAACGATCGACATTGATCAAAGGAACAATAGTTGATTACATGTGCAATTGATTGCCTGCTTTTATTTTTTTTGAGTTCGTTGTTTTGGTCAAGCAAACGGCTAAATGTTAACCAAATTATAAACAGCCAACCGTAATAATATCGGGTTGTAGCAACGAAACGTTATTGCCCACACTCTCAACAAGCAGACCGGACACTCGGGTTCGTTTAACTTTCGAACCCGAGTAATAACTCCTGTAAACATTCCCCTTTCGTTCGGCTTCTGCTGAGGTCGGCTGGTAGTTACGACGCATATCATCGTATATATGCAGGTTGATCAGGCCGAATGAAGCTACAGAGTGAGTGAATGGATGAGTGAGTGAATGAGTGGTTGAGTGAGTGTGTCAGTGAGTGAGTGAGTGAGTGAGTGAGTGAGTGAGTGAGTGAGTGAGTGAGTGAGTGAGTGAGTGAGTGAGTGAGTGAGTGAGTGAGTGAGTGAGTGAGTGAGTGAGTCAGTGAGTGAGTGAGTGAGTGAGTGAGTGAGTGAGTGAGTGAGTGAGTGAGTGAGTGAGTGAGTGAGTGAGTGAGTGAGTGAGTGAGTGAGTGAGTGTGAGTGAGTGAGTGAGTGAGTGAATGGATGAGTGAGTGAATGAGTGGTTGAGTGAGTATGTCAGTGAGTGAGTGAGTGAGTGAGTGAGTGAGTGAGTGAGTGAGTGAGTGAGTGAGTGAGTGAGTGAGTGAGTGAGTGAGTGACCAACCAATGCAAGTTGTTATCAAGCAAAATGATATGCATGTGAATTGATATCTAGCTATGAAACGGCCCATCCATGAGAACATGCCATGCCATAGTCGATCCAATCGGTCAGCCAGCATTCTCGGTTCACTGCAACACAATACGTTGTTTAGCCCGACAATGAACGAAAAAACTACGTATATTTATTTTTTATTCTTGAATGGTTTAAAAAATTTCAACGTGTTCCGATAAAAGGTATCTGTTTCTCTTAATGATGATTTAATTAAAATATAACTAAACATACAACTCTACATCACTGTAAAGAAGAGAGCAGTAGGCGAACCAGATGATTCACTTTACTCGCACCAGCGGTGCGGACAAGAGAGGAGGTAAAAGCGGAATTCCCTCATTTCGCAAGTTTAAAACGTGTAAGCCCCTAAGATGGAGGTATAATCGAGCTCAAAACTAATTTAACATCCCCCTCTTTGAAAGAATACTCTCCTCTTGAGAAATGACTCGTCATGCAGCGCGTTATTCAGCGCCAGTTATTACTACATATATGCGTAAACAAACCACACTAAAAGTAATAAACGGTTTTCTGTGGGGTTTTCAACTAATAACTGTGTGAAGTACGCTTAGTTTTATTAACTATTTAGAAAGTCAATCAAATTGCTGTTTCATCGAGAGTAAAATGTTTCTAGTTACATAATTCCATGGTAGGAGAAGTTACATTAATAAATCTACTGTTTTACTTCAAAATACTCTTGAAAACAACTACAGTATATGATATTGACGGACAGGCATGGCATGATCATCATTCAGGGCTGTTGTCTTTACAGGAAGTGTAATAACGGCAACCACAACACAACAACCTTCACATGAGTTGATGTCAAGTGGCTGAATATCGTCAAGCGTTCAGACCTCTGAATTCAAAACCATCATAATCATTTATCTCAAGGTCAAACTCATATAGTTTTATCATCATCAGTAGAATGGCAAGAGGGTCCACATCCACTGTGAATATAAGACATTTTCATTTCTCTCCTGAATGAAAGATATCTAATTCTGATAGCTATGAATAACGACACGGTCATTGAATGTTTTCTCAGTTACAAACTCGTAAGCATTGCTTCCTGGCTGCTGAGTTGGAGTCAATTATTCTTCAACATATTCAAAAACAAACAATTATATGGTACTATCGATCACACAAACACTTTCGATAAACAGTATGTATTGTTGCTGTTTTTTCGAACAAAAATTCCGTAGAAACTAATTGGTGAAATAAAGAAATTTCACTAGGCTGAACACTGTTCAGCGAAATGAGATGACCGACCCATCCGAGCAATTATTGAAAATTAATGTACGGTAATAATCAGTTCTACAAAAAAATTCGTAGTGGAATTAAGTCATATGGAAGCCGGCATAACGGACAAGACTGGTTACTACATTTACACTATATGTGCGTTTAACGTCATGACTATACATATGTGTAAGTGTGACATGCAACAACAAAGAACGTGTCACACAATAGTGCTGCTTCAGTGCACTTACAGGGTGACCCAAAACGACATATGTAAGTTGAAAACATTATGCTGAGTGCCATCAATCATTATGGAAAATTTCCTATTTTTACGAGATTTTAACCACGAAACTTTTGAACAAGAATGAAATTTTCAGTAAATTTTGTCGGTACAAAAATTAAATTCCTAATTGAAAATTCGATTTCATTACATATGAAGGCTCTGTGAAAACGATTAACGTACTTACGTAGATCAATAAACTTGCATAATTGTACGTCAAATCGGAGGTGAAGAATTTAGATCCACCCTGTACATGGATGTTATTAGTCAGAAGAGGACAGAGGTTGGCCGACAAATCGTGTTAATAATTATCCTAATGAATCTATTCATGGACATGCCTTGTTAAATTTTAATAAGTTCATGCGTTCCGGTGTATTGAGCTTGAGTTATTATACAGAATTTCTGAGAAGCATGCATTTCGAAATGTCAAATGTATAACGATCTAAATGGTAAAATATGACAGATGGTAAAACTTCAGTTACTATTTTAGCATTGTCGTAACTCGTAAGCAGTAGCTTGCGCATGCAACATACTATATATGAACTACAGCGCACACGCGTATCATCCAACCACAACCGCAAAATATATCGCCTTCTTGATTGTGGTCGAATGCTGGGAAAACGAACAAACCAGAAGTACTGGATTTTCATAAGCCAACAATCTTTAAGACAATTTTTTAAAGTCAGTACTTGTTGAAGATACGTTAAATGTTAAATAAACTCAGTGGTGCTGGTTGAGAAGTGAAGGCTGGTAATTTATACGTGTTTGTGAAGTGTAATACATGTTTACAGTAATGAGAACAGTACAGCATACATACATCTGGGTTGCTGGACTGTCTTGATCATGAACAAATAAAATATGCACGTACTATACGAGGATGCAGTAAAGCGCACTATAATAAAAATGCTCTGGGCAAGTGTCGGGGGTTTTAAATTATTGTATAATATTTTAATCTGTATAATATTGTATAATAATTCTTTAATCATAAATACTGTAATCGACTAATTAGCCAGTTGATTTGTTTATTAGGCATACCATTAAATCTGCAGTAACGTAACCGAACGTTGAACGTCTTATTGTTTCAAACATTGAGTTTAGAACTTATTACCAGATTGGTGAAGTATGTGCTAGAATTAAATATGATTTAATTGGCTATTCTTCAAAACTCATACTGTAAGGTATTTTTAAGTCGATCTAAAACTGGTTACACTAAATTTGTTCATTATTGCCTTCTTTTAAAAAAAATTTATGTTGGCAAGTTCAATATATTTATAGTTCATTTGATAACCATACAACAAACATAACAAACACATCACTACTTTGTATGATTTCTTACGTAATTGATGGGAACAGCAGCGAGAAAATGGAATCATCAATGAAAACAGGTAGAATATTTCTAATCCGAAGTAGCAATTAATCGTTATTCGTGTGTCGCGTAAAATGAAACGTGTACATAATGAAATTGCGTTTATTATTCAGAAACCAACATTTAGGTTGATTGCTTACTTCACTATGACTCGTTTAAATACAATGCCTTATCCGGTTAATACCAGTAGATTTGAGTAAAATCGGCGATGAATTACTTCGTTACGGAGCTATTACGTTTTTTCAAATTTTTCAATAAAAATTGGTCAAAATGATTAATGATTTTTGGATTCATCGTTGGTAAAAATCGTTCAAAAACATTCTTTCTGTGACCTTTAAGTTCATTTAGCTACTCAGGAATTAACTTTACCTGCCAGCTTTTATATCATACACTTATGTATGTATGTTCTCCGGAGTAACCGTCGACGACTATAGTGAAGAAGCTCTCTATAGGCTTGTTTGGAACATGGACGACAACGTAGCGTCGGCTTTCCAAACAGTGTCGTTAATATTGTCTAGTAATGAAAAAATATCAGTTAATGTTACTTTCATATTGTATGTGTTACCGAACTCTAATGTCTAATTACTCCTCCTACTTTGTTAATATTACGGTGTTACTATATAGTAATGCATATGCGCCGAAAAACTATTGCTTAAATTTTTTCTCAGAAACAAAATACGTTGATGGCAATATTCAAGAGAAAAGGTTCAGAAATGTTATGCATATAAATAAAAGCGGTAACCATTTTCAGCATAACTACGCGTGCTCTAAACAAAATGAAAATGACTAATGGTAGTGCAGGGTCAGTTGGTGTGTGACATTTGATTTTCTTCTGTTATGTTCGATGTGAATGTTTGACTACTGTGTTTTCATTCAATATAATACTGCTCAAGATACCTAAATGATAATAATAATGAGTAAAACTAAACAATGTACTTCAGTCCGAAAGTACGTCAGTCTATGTATTCAATGAACTGACACTTATGAGTTGTGAATTGTGGTACATGCTGTTACGAAATTACATGAACGGATTTTAAATTACCAAGTTTTTAAACTGGCAACTAAGTTTATCGTAATTTCTGTAGTAGTAATGGTACGTATGGTAAATGTATGTAGATAATGAGTTCAAATTATGAGTAAAAGTTATTAGGTAATAAACTGAGGAATTTTCCTTAAAAAATCGTCATTTCGCAACTTTTTACTATTGTTTTCCAATAGTTAATACTTTTAACTTGCAACATTCTGCGAGGCCACAGAAACTTTTTTTGGTTATGCTATTTGAAAAAACGTTTTTAAAGGCTTGTATAGGAATGTAGAGTATCAGGAGTTTATTCATGTACATAATAATCGATGATGAAGAAGCTTTCAAACATCCATTTAAGAGGCTGTCCATGTACCAGACGACAACCGCAGAAACATGGTCCGATACGAAAAAAAAATTTATTTCATAAATCGATAGTCTAATATGTGGATAAGAAAACCCTAGAACAGTTTTTGTCGATCGGGCCTATAATTCGAGTTATGACGTCAAACGTCACATGAGGTCGACGCGGGGTGCGAGAAGTGAATAAACCTAATTTTACAGTTTTATTATGAAAAAAACCCACTTATCATGCTGAAAACTCGCCCGTTTATGTAAAATTAGCTGAAAATTCGATTGGTCACATTTATTTTTTTGTAAAATTTATGAAAAATGGGAAAATCGAAAATTTTAATTTTTTGATTTTCGGATTTTTTACGTTTTGTCAATTTATTTTTTCAAATCAAAAAATGGCGACGGGATATTTCGTGGAATTATAGCCCACACCCATGTGTATCTAGTCTTGCCAACGTCGACTTCACTGACTCGTGGGCAACATGAATTTTTTGAGCTCGAATCCGAAAAACATGCAAAGTTTGATTTTGTACTTTTTTCAGCTTTTCTCGCGACTCAATTGAAATATCTAGTCTAAAACATAGTTACATACAAGGTGGGCCAAAAAAAACCACACAACTTTGGAGGGTAATAACTCAGCGACTAATAAACGGATTGAACTGCGGTTTTCATCATTTTAACTGGTATATCTTTGACTTTCATTCATGAAGATTTTATAGATAAATTTCAATTTTTCGGAAAGATATCAAGTTTTTTATGAAAAGTTGCTGTTTTTCATCTGAGAACCCATACAGTTTTCACTTTATTTTATATACCATAATTTTTATTAAAAATAAATTTGCATAGAGGACAGAAATAACACATAAACTTAAGAAACAATGTTCTTGACAAGTTTCAGACGCATATAAAGCATATTAAAGTTGATGACATGCTCAATATGGACGTTCTGTGCTCAACGCTCAACAGACTGTTTTCTATCATGAATGGTAATTTTCATGATAAAAACTGTCTGAGTTTTTTTAAAACAGATTCATCGTATAGATTTCAACTGAATAACGCTAAAGAAACCAAAGCAGTTCGTCTGAGCCGTATAAAACATTTCCAATTTCCTATTGTAACCCATATGTATGAAAACTGACGCCCGGTTGAAAAAATGGTATTTTTCAGAAATTGTTGCGTAACTTCTGATTGCATAGAAGTTTTTGAATAAATTTAGAGTTACGAAATTTCGAATATATATTGATTAAAATGACGCACACCGTTAATTAATCCAATTCGTATTCACAAAGTTATTAACCTTCAAAGTTGTGTGGTTTTTTTTGGCCCACCCTGAATGTCAAATTAAGCGTTGAATCCATTGGTTATGTTCATTTCAACGTTCGATCATTCCCCAAACCCGAAAATCGTGATTTTCTAAATTATGAAAAATCCTAATTTTAACGCAATTTATTTTCTCAAATCAAAAAACGGCAACGGGAAACTTCGTAAAATTATAGCCGACACCCATGTGGATATAGTCTTGCTAACTTCGATTGCACTGACTTGTGGGCAACAAGAATTTTTTGAGATTGAATCCGAAAAAAATGTAATTTTTGATTTTCTACTTTTTCAGCTTTTTCTCACCACATAATTGAAATATCAAGCCTCAAAAGCAGAATTTTTATAATGTAATATAATATAATTTTTAAGATTTTTCATAATTTAGAAAATCACGATTTTTGAGTTTGGGGAATGATCGAACGTTGATATGAATATAACCAATGGATTCAACGCTTAATTTGACATATGTAACTATGTTAGACTAGATATTTCAATTGAATCGCGAGAAAAGCTGAAAAAAGTGCAAAATCAAAATTTGCATGTTTTTCGGATTTGAGCTCAAAAAATTCATGTTGCCCACGAGTCAGTGAAGTCGACGTTGGCAAGACTAGATACACATGGGTGTGGGCTATAATTCCACGAAATATCCCGTCGCCGTTTTTTGATTTGAAAAAAAATTAACAAAACGTGAAAAAAATCCGAAAATCAAAAAATCGAAATTTTCGATTTTCTCAATTTTCATAAATTTTACAAAAAAATAAATGTGACCAATCGAATTTTCAGCTAATTTTACTTATAAGGGCGGCTTTTAAGAATGATAAGTGGGTTTTTTTCATAATAAAACTGTAAAATTAGGTTTTTTCACTTCTCACACCCCGCGTCGACCTCATGTGACGTTTGACGTCATAACTCGAATTATAGGGCCGATCGACAAAAACTGTTTTAGGGGTTTCTTATCCACATATTGGACTATCGATTTATGAAATAAATTTTTTTTCGTATCGGAATTTGGTCGCGGGTTATATGGCCTCTTAATCTTTCATTTTTTTGTAATGTTTCATTCCTTGTTTTCAAACATTTGACAGTCATAACTGACACCAGTAACACAAACTGCTTGTTATGCTCGGAAAGGTTTGTCCCTTGTCATACATATTTATTATGTTTTACAACTAAAGTTAAGAAAACATGAATTCGCAGTTGCAGTTGCAGTTGTGAAGACAGGGGTCTGTCTTATATGAAGAGGCACATCAATATATAATATAATAAAATCGTCGTAAAACTGTGATGAAGTGCACAAATGATGAATTAGCCATAACCAATGTAAAATACCTGTTCATTGTTTTGTTTGTATTTGGAATAACTACAGTAGTTATTAAGTCGTAGCCTATAATTATCGGCGAAAACAGTTAAACTGGCGTTTCAAAATAAGATGTATAATACAATTTTGGTAACATTAGTGATGTTACTGACTTGTTGTTGCATAAATCATATGTAAGTACTATTCACTAATGATTGCACATAATCAATTATGGGTGTCATCAATTCGTTCATGTTGGGATTGCGATACTGCAGACGGGTCCAGTTCAGCTTCCAAGTCATTCTTGTCTTCCGTGTTTCCCGGTGTATCAGGTTCCTGTGAATTTGGTGTTTGATCATGAAACAACATATCAATATATATTTTTTTGGCAAACTAACATGTTGGGTTTCTTGCTTCTTGTCATCAATAAACTGCTTTGACTCAGTCTGCCCATCGGTGACTGACTCATCCGTCGAATCGCCGGACTTTTCTTCTTTTTCAACGACATTTTCTGCTTCAGGTGCTTTCTCAGAAACGAATGGTTTTGTCGTTTCTCGTTGTTCTTCATCCGCATTTGTTCCCGTTTCTTCACTGAGTTGGCTGACTTGCGTTGGATTGGTTTGCTCAGTGGTTGACTCATTGATATCCGCATCAATTGGTGTTTCCTCCTTCTGTGGTTCCGATTGAGGAGGTTTTCCATCCTTATTTGGTTCAGGTTGCGAAGGTGTTTCTTGTTTATGTGTTTCAGGTTGTGACTGCGTTGTTTCATTGTGTACAGCAGTCTCCTGATCTTCACTTTGAGCGGTATCCTCAGCTGATCTCTGTTGTTCATCCACATGTGGTTCAGGTTGCGAGTTGCTCGTTTCATCGTACACAGCTATCCCTTGATTTTCACTTCCAACCGCAGACTTCTTCATCAACAACGGTTGATTATGGGGCTGTTCGTTACCGTGACCTTCCGAATCGAGTTGATGTAGCGGAATCTGATCGGGTTCAGGTGGCAGCGGAGTGCTGTGTCGGGTGGAACCCCGGGTTGAAGATCGGTTCTCATTCGACACCTCGTCTATCTTGGCCAAGCTCGATCCACTCGCTGAAAAAACACGTAAATTCTCTGCATTGTCACCTTTTTTCAAAACTCAACACCATCATTCGAGCATTCTCGACATGAATTTCTACTTTTCTTACGATTATTAGCTCATATACATAACATTATGTAATACGTACAGTACCTTCGATATCTGTAGGCACGGTGGTAGAAGCACCGAACAAAGCGGTTTCCTCCACTTCATTGCGAGCACCTGAGTTGTCTTGACCACCGGGTTTGCCACTGGCTAATAACGGCGTGCGTTCGTTGACTAAAATCAGAGATCATCAACTACTTACAGTATGTTGCCACAATTATCAAATAACCACTCAATCACATATTTCGACAAGAATAAAAAAATCAACATTTGTTTTGATAAAAAAAACTGCAAGTCATAATAATGTGATGAAGATGGGTAACCTGTGCCGCTGGGCACCTTCCTGCACATCTTGATTAGTGCGAACACAACGATTGCCATCAACAACAACAGCACCACTGCCAGAGTCACATAGAAAGCCAAACGGAAGTCAAATCCTTGTTTGACAACGCTGATGTCGCCGGCATCCGGCATTCCATCGTCCGGTAAATCATCCGGACTCAGATTATCCAGATTCAGAGCAGCAACTTGTTCGGATAGTGGACGTTGTGTGACACCAAGTTGTGAGTCCTAAGGAGTGTTATGTGAATGAGTATAAAAAACTAATTGGCTAGACACTATGTGTACTATAACTATGTGAAAAGTGAAAGAGCTAGTGTTAATGAGATGTTAAATGAATGCGTCACCTCATAGCTGGCCCCGATCTCAACTGCAGGCACAGTTGATTTCCAAAAGTTGACATCATCATAATGGAACATTGGCTGCATCGCACCAGCTGGTACATCCACGCTGTAGTAGTTGTAGCCGAGTGGTTTTTCGACGGGTTTCCACTGCTGTGAGGCCGGTACATTCGGCGTCGGGTTACCGGTTTTGACAAAATTGGCGAATAGATTTACGTACTCGTCTGCAACAACATAAAAATTTAAATTGATTAAATTATTCACTAACTCACTCACTCACTCACTCACTCACTCACTCACTCACTCACTCACTCACTCACTCACTCACTCACTCACTCCCTCACTCACTCAAACACCTCTAATTGCGGTATCGTTAGCATCAAATTCAAACGGATGTGATCCCATCACAAATGTTAGGTCCTTTGCGTGGCCGAATGTCATGTTTGGTTTTGAGTAGTCGAACGAGTATAAGTATACGGTGCCGTTGGCTGCCTGAGCCGATCGCACTTCGCTGAACGTACTCACGATCGAATTGGCATTCGACGCTTCAGTGGCACCCTCTTCCAGGCCTCAAAACAAAACTGCCGCTCACTATCGGGTGATACAAAAAACCTACATACATGGTGGACCGAAGAGTCAAACGATATTTATGTTATTAGCAGTCAAAATCGCATGTTTTTTTTGGCCCGCCACTATGTACAAGTAATTGTGATTTCATTATATATCATTAGTTGAATTACTGTTAATAACTCACAAACAAAGGTTAGCCAACTATGGTTTTAATAGCTACATATTTATGTGCATGATTCGATGTGCAACCTTTGCTGGCATAGTACTCGTAGCACCGGTTGACCACCATCTGCAAGTGTGGCTGTACGTCCGGACGTGATTGGCCTTGTTCAAAGGCGATTGCCTCCTGCACACATTTCCGATAGATTATCTCCTTGTAGTCTGTGTTATTGTCTTCGTTGCTGTAAGACCCGTACTCGTTAGCAGTTATGCCCGTCATCAACACCATCGTCGGACGAGTTCGACTCAGCACGCTCGGGTAGTCGGGCAGCAACACTCCATCCACATTCGGACCTGCAGCAAGGCATTACAGTCACGAGTAATGTACCTCAATCATTACATTTATGTGAGGGTACATATTCATATGGTGATTTCAGAAAAACAACTTTGTTGTGTTTACTACTGGTCAATCGCACTTGACTTTTGTGGATGCTAGTTAAGCGAGTTCTATGAAAGAGCTGTCTTATTTGGCATTTTTCCTCATTCTCAGCTGGGAACTTTTTGAACCTCAGCCAACAAATAAAGGTCTTTACATACGCAATATTTCAACGGTTCCGCATATGTGAAAAAAATTCACTGCAGAATATTAGTGGCCAAAACCTTTTTTGCAAACACCTGAAACACACAAAATCGAACAAATCCACACACCATAAAAGAAATCTGGTCCATTGCGTGGTGTTTCATCGTCAACATCTCGCTGTGTCAGTATGATGTCCGTGGCTGATATATTGCGCATGCATGACACTATGTCCGTCCAGGTATCTGCAATGAGGTTACACTTTGTATAACAACAACAACAACAACAACAACAACAACAACAACAACAACAACAACAACAACAACAACAACAACAACAACAACAACAACAATAACAACCATTATCAGTTGCGGTCCATTGTTCCTTTGTGGCACAACCTAGCTCCTGTGCCATTCGTAACGAGGATGCCAGTGGTGGCTTGTATTGGCTATCCGTGCCCATGGCACCTGTACACAAAAAGTATTCTTGGTATAAAAGGACCATCTTGAACAGACAACTCTGTTAGTCTTTTTTGATAATGAAGGTGAATAATAATTGGGCCAACCGCTCATTTCGATAGCCCGAATGAATAGACCCTGTGCTGCCGGCAACATGGACAACAGACTCACTGTGCTCGCTCCCGAACTGTGACCCATTATCGTTACCTGCGCAGGGTCACCTCCAAACACACGGATCTCGTCTTGCACCCATTCTAAACCGGCCAGCAAATCTGCAACCATGTTTCCCATCAAAAAAACAACAACAATAACAATAACAACAACAACTACAACAACAACAACAACAACAACAACAACAACAACAACAACAACAACAACAACAACAACAACAACAACAACAACAACAACAACAACAACAACAACAACAACAACAACAACAACAACAACAACAACAACAACAACAACAACAACAACAACAACAACAACAACAACAACAACAACAACAAAAACAACAACAACAACAACAACAACAACAACAACAACCTACCGTACAATCCATAATTGCCGCGAGCCCCAGCAGTTGTGTTGGCAGCAGTCTGCCAAAACCCAAACGTTCCCAACCGATATCCGACGGTTACAAAAACGATGCCCTTACTGGCAAAGTTATCCACAATCACAGACTCTGGATAGAGTTTGGGAGCGTCGTACATGAAACCTGAGATAAAACTTATACCATTACAAATATGGGACTGCAATAAAAATTGTATCAGTGAGAGTCACTAGACACTAACCTCCTCCATGGATGTAGTAGATTACCGGGCACGCTCCATCGATGGCGTCTTGAATCAGACATCGCACTGACGTAAACACATTCACCTTTAATTAGCATTGTCATTTAGTTAGCATAAGTTATTATTACAGTTATTCCAATGCACTTTCACAACAACTTTCAAGCCGATGTATTCTATTTCATGATTCTATGGAATTAAGCTCGATGTTTAAACTAACAACATTTGTCTGGAGAGAAAAAGTCTGGTAATTGCTTAGTAAAATAGAAAGGAAACAATAATTACAACCAAACCGTTAAGCAGTCTTCGCTAATATCACTTTGAGGTGATGTTGTTTTACTTGAATTTGACATGCAGGAATGGCCGTAAATGGTGCCATTTCGTGTTCCATTCCAGGTATCCGCTGGTCTGACGGTGGGTTCAAACCGAAGATCGCCAACTGGTGGCTTGGCGTAGGGGATGTCGAGAAAGGCCAGACCCGTCTTCTCTGAACATTTATTACACCAAATTAATATATTACCCATAATAATGTACATTAATTATAATAAATAATTAAATAATAAAAATATAACAAATTTATAATAAACGATTTAGTCACAAATTAGTATACACTCACAACGACACAGGTACAGTATGTACTTCTCAATAAATCTGCGGTTATCAATCATCTTCGTGACGAAAACATTCCACTAAATTCAATATGATTGTCCAAAGAAGTGAATTTCAAAAATGTTGTTAATAAAACACAGTAACTAACTGTTTTCGGTTCGCACAATCTTTCCTTTGACTTGGCCAGTGGATAGGGTTCGATTGGTGATGGGTGCCAGCAGTTGTGCCTGACTCACGGCCACCACCAATACAAGTACGACAATCACTTTCATTAAAAGCGTAACAATTTATTATTTTCGTCGATTCGTTAGCATTTACTCGGCAGCATGCATTTCGTTAAACACAACCTGTTTTAATTAAGAGTCTTAACGTACACATATTGCGCGCAGAAATACTGCATTCTGTGGCTTATAAGTGTTTCAAGATGAATTAAAATAATGATTTTTAGAATGTTATACTAAGAGGTTCTTAAATAATATCTTAGTTTTTTATAATTTTTACAAAAACTCTGAATTGTAAAGTTTTCAAGTTTTGAATAAATTTTACGATGAAGTAAATGTCATTTTGTTGTCTTGAAAACAAGTGCGAGTTTTTGTTTTGAGGCAACGACTACATGGACAGTGGTAGTGTGCTATTATGAAATTCATAGTCTTATCAGAAAGTAAATAGAATACTTTATACTAACTGGTAAAGTAACGGGTCTCCGCACGTTTTGTTTTGCACGATTTAAAAAGCGGAATTTATTATAAATTTTTGTTTCCTTCGATAAGTTTATTAATTTATATCTCCACTTAAAAAGTATATATGTAGTGAGAGAATTTGGAAGTGAAACGTACTCTTCCTCAAGTAGAATGTCAAACGGCTCAATAAGTTTTCTAACATATGCTAGGTAAAGTTGGTTAGGTTTATTTGGAAATTCGCCCATGTAATGGTCAGGTCGGGTGGTCTAATAAGAACTTTTTTACATCACGTGGACAAGGGAACGTGAAGATGTCAGCGACAACGCCGATTTACTGATAAAATTTTATTTCGAAATTTGAGCAAATAACAAAAACAAATTTTTCCTAAATCAAACAGTTGGACTAGAAACATAACTTATGGTTGTTGAGTGTGCTTTAAAATACCGTGTAAACAATAACAATATATACTTTTGACATAAATTAACCAAAATAATTTCAACTGAACGGATAAAGCGGAGAATTTTACAAAGGGGAAATATTCTATCTATCAATTTATGAAATAACGAATAGTAAGCAATTTTTTGTTTCACAGCTTCGAAAATGCGAAATTAATTCTACAAGTGATTTTCTGACGTACGGCTGACTGTATTTAGGTAATGTTGCCTTTCAAAATCGGTTTTTTAGTCTTTTATATCTTTTCCAAACAGTAACTTTTGGGTGTTCAGTTTGGCAGATCAGATGTACTGTACTTTGGTTCGCAAAACTGGATAGAAAAAACACGTTCACTCAAATGAATTCTGATTCAAGCTCATTTTATGTAACATGATATTAGTAATAATACAAGTATTGGTAGATGACATTAAGCCTGACTACCGGACGGACTGGCTCTATCCCTGGCGGCCCCATCAACCGAAGACATCAATGGTGTGTTCTCTGAATCACTTGATCCGAGTTTGAACTTTTTGACGACGAAAGCACCCAGACCGACGGCAAGTACGACCACAAGCACGGCCAGTGTCACCCAGAAGGCCGCGCTGAAGTTAAACGACGACGATGACTCTTTGACGGGCGCGGTCGTCGTCTTTGAAACATCATCGTTGTCGTTGAAGAACGGGCCTCCGAACGCTGCTGAAGATGCCGGTTGGGCCTGAAACGTTATATAAAAGCACCGTATAGATCACATAGCGTCGTGCCTCACATGTACATATATGTACATAATTCATTATCAAACTCACGTTATTTTCAGGGTTTATAGTTATATTTGCCTAAAGGTACAACTAAACGAAATAAAACTATAAAAGAGTTAACGCGCACCTCAAAACAACAGGATCCCTCACGTACAGTAAAGCAATCAAAAATTTCATTACAACACATGAAATCGAGAAAACCAGCTCTTGAATTGTCCCTTGTGAATGTTTAACCTGTTCATTCCAGACATCATTCCAAAACCGAACGTCATCAGCGTGGAATCCATTTTTATTGGTACCCTTGGGATAGGCAATACTGCGGTACTGTAAGTCTTTATCTGTGTACGGTATCCATTCATCAGCATCCGATGGCCACGACGGCTGACCGTACTTGGCAAAGCTTACCACGTTGTCCGAGTACGATCTGGATATGCCATCGAACGCATCTAGAAAAATAAATAAGATAAACTCATTCAGTAGTGAAAGGCAGACTTACCGCTTTTATGTCAATTTTTGTTGCATGATTCGATGTCAAAGTCTCTTTTAACTTAGGAAATTTATCAAATCGTTCCATTTAATTAACTGTTTGGTAAAAGGTTTAAAAACAGTTCAGTATTATAGTAGGTTATGTTGCCCGAATTACAACTGAACACAACATACATAGTATGTAGCTTGATATCGAACTCAGAGCTAGAAATATAAAATAAATCTCGTGGAAATCCATGATCTTGTACATACATAGTAATGATACCAATTCCTCAGTTGAGCGTGGATTACAACACGACATATGTAAAAAAATACATGTTTTATGCAAAAATATTTCTCTTTTTAAATTATTTATAAAGCATTACATCGATATTATTTTCATACTTGAACCATCGAAAGTTGGTTTCATGATGGCATACAATATTGTATTGTATCCAACCTTTCTGCTGTTGTGACAGCTCATCCCAATCCAAATGGTCAGCATGCAATCCGAGCATGAATAGCATGTCTTCAGCATGACTAAAGTACGACCCATCCGGCTTCTTATAATCGAACGAGTACACGAACACACTCGAGTTCACGTACTGCAGGGAACGAGTTTCTTTGATCACGTTGGCAACCGTTGGCAGATTTTGAATGTCAATCAGACCTTGCGGTGAACCTGCAAACAAATATGTCGGTATTCTGCACTAGCTAACAAGAAGGGAATGCAAGTTTAATTCTCCTTTCTTTGGCACGTTTGAAGGCGTAGTTTGTACTATAAGGTGGAGGTAAAATGCCCTCAAAACTGCCAATTCCTCCCTCTTTGACAACATTCCTATCCCTTCGGAGGTTTGGCTCATTCTCCAGTTCTGTTCAGTTAACTAATACCACCAACTAATACTAGTCAACTATACCACCAACTACCAGTCAACTAGTACACCAGTCGGTCATTATGCCACCAGTCAAATGAAACAACCAATATAAAGTTTGCATACCTTTATTTATGTAATGTTGATAACATTTCTGAGTGATCTCCACCACGTGCAATCCACAGTTGTCCTTAGTACCCTCAAGACAGGGTTTATGAAGTTGCTCAGCCATCTTAAACGGAAAAATTTTGTTTATACAGTATAAGCATTAAGACTATTTCATTGAACAAGGGATGCAAAGTAAACTGATTGATAAAAATGAAGTTGAGGTATTTTACATGTTTTGAGTCATAGCTTATAATTTGAATGATTTTGACTTCGAACTTTCTGACAAGTAGAGTATATGGAGCGCGCAAAGGATTTTGAGTCGTCAGTGATGTTGGCAGACACAGTGTATTCTTGCGCCGTCATTCCAATCAAGGTTTTGGCCGGGGTGCGCGAGAATGCAAGGATGTCCGGTGATAGTGGCACCAGTGAACCGTCCACAAATGGGGCTGAAACACTACCTCACTCACTCACTCACTCACTCACTCACTCACTCACTCACTCACTCACTCACTCACTCACTCACTCACTCACTCACTCACTCACTCACTCACTCACTCACTCACTCACTCACTCACTCACTCACTCACTCACTCACTCACTCGCTAACTCACTAACTCACTTGAACTCACTTGAGATTTTAGCCAAACTAATTTTAGCAAAACTCATAAAGTTTATTTTTCACTTTACTCTTATTATGCTTCAAATGCTCGTTAGAAGTTATTTAACCATCTTATGGTTTTTGGTCTGAATGAAAAGATCGTGTAAAAATATCGCTTTTGTTTTCCATATTTTTTCCACTCTCTAAATCTCATTTGAAGGGTTTCTCAATTGAGAGTTTGTTTTGGGCGGTGTGCATTTCCTAGCTATGTGATTCTATGATGAATATGGGAAACCTTTTCATGTCCATACTTTCCACGTGTATTCAAAGAGTTATAAAAGGAAACCCGGAATCTTGGTGAACACACAGAATTAAATTACTTGAATAAATTTAATTGAAAAATAGATCAACGATGACCGACATGGAAAAGGCTCGGTGAATTCGTCATCTCTCTCGGTGTCGGCCTGCCATTGAAGTAGGTCCTGTGCATCTGTGCTTCGCATACAATCCACTATTGATGACCAGTTGGAATCTGCAACAACCACAAGTATGTACTTTTTAATTGGACTTCTTCATTACTGGAGCCAAGAAGGAACACTAATTCCATATCAGAGTGGTGTTTTCGTAGTTGCCAGAGCGGTAAAAAACTGAACAATATATTCTGAATTCGAGTAATAAATGCGAGCCAAAATAACAGCGGTGAAATAAATATAGTTGGATCAGCTCAGCAGTATGTTTTCTTCCGAGTTGAGAGCCTTGATTTACAGCTTATGATGTTGGTGGTCTGACCACTAGACTATTCACGAACTCAATCACTTGGTCTGACGTCTTTTAGGCATTATCGTACACAGTTCATAAAAATAAAAAAATCATCTAATATTTCTTGCAAACTTCAATAAATATTCCATACCAGCGGCATATATCATTTCCATCCACTCATTCTGATCAGTACAGTTCATTGCTATCGCTGCCTGCATGGATGACTCCAACGGTGGTTTTGTTGGTAATTGTCCGCCAGCAGGACCTGAATCATTTTATACATCAACATTCATACTCACTCACTAACTCACTCATCCACTCGCTCGCTCGCTCACTCACTCACTCACTCACTCACTCACTCACTCACTCACTCACTCACTCACTCACTCACTCACTCACTCACTCACTCACTCACTCACTCACTCACTCACTCACTCACTCACTCACTCACTCACTCACTCACTCACTCACTCACTCACTCACTCACTCACTCACTCACTCACTCACTCACTCACTGCGTCTCATTTATCAAGTCACTATGCAATTATATCTTTAACCAATTCATTCACTATTTCACCATTTTCTTACTTGACCAACTCAATTGAACGAGTTGGCTGAACAAGCCCCGTGCCCTAGGCAACACGGATAGAAGACTGACGGCCTGAGCCCCCGAGCTGTGTCCCATCAACGTTATCTTTGACGGATCCCCACCAAAATTTGACGCCTCGTTGTTGGTCCATTGAAGAGCCAAGAGAAGATCTTGATTTTTTTAAGATTGTTAAGCGTTGTCAAGTGAATAGAGAATTCTGTAAGATTTTTGTGTACATTTGCAATGAGTGCGCACACCTACATATTCTTTCGAATGAAAAATTCTGAAAGTCCACTCACGGATTCGTTTCGAAAATCAACTAGAAATCTCGCATACTCAAGTTCAGTCACTTAATCAGTAAAAAATAATGCACGGCAACGAACACGAACCAACCTTGCAATGCGTAGTTTCCATCAACACCACTTGATCCAGTCACCGGTGTTTGCCAGAAGCCAAGGGCACCGAGTCTGTACTGAACTGTGACCAGTACGACGTCTTTGGATGCAAAGTTTTGTACCAGGGTCTGAGGCGGCAACATTCGAGGCGAGTCGAACTCGTAGCCACCTCCATGCACATAGAAGATTACTGGACAGTCGATCGTTGACAGCAGTAGACATGATGCTGATGTGAACACGTTCACCTATTATTTAAATTTATTTTCAGGAATGACCGTTATTTCACTTCGTGACTTGAGAAACGTGAATAAAAACTTTTAATTGAATTTTTATTTTTACTGGGATTTTTTCATCAACTGGAGTTTATCAAGGCACACTAATACCATATCAGAATGGTGTTTTCGTAGTAGTCAGAAAGTGAGGAAACTGACGGCCAATGGTAGAAACGCTAGAGCAACGCGTCAGGATCTGTGTCACAAGTCAGGTTTCGAACTTAGGACCACCAATTTCCGAGACTGGGGCCCTACGCACTAGACTAGACCGGCGACTTCATGTGTTTGTTATACAATATACGCAAACCATCAGATTACGTATCTCGATCAACTTGAGAAATGTCTTACGCGCTGAAAATAACAAGAAATATACAGAAAATTTATGTCAAATTGCCCAACCGTCAAACAATCTTCACTGGCTATCGGCTGAGGATCGGCTCCTTCAGAATAAGACTTCTGAATGCAGGCCGGACCGTACTGGGTACAATTACGGGTGCCGAACCATGGTCGGGCTGGTTGTGGTGCCTCGAAGCGCAGTGCACCCACCGGTGGACGAGCGTACGGCACACCAAGAAATGCTATACCACTGCCACCTACATATTGAAAATTTTAATCTTATGAACATCGTTAAATTGGCTTGAAAAAATATGTTAATGAGGACTTATTTATTGCCCTTAATCTTAATCTACTAATTACATAGCTTTGATATGTGCTTCATGAAAGTTAGACACAAAGCAATTTTATAGACTAATGTATTCTTTATAAGTTTGAAGTTCGTTTTGCACAAAAAATTTAGGTATTGATGAATACAAAACCAAAGTAATTTCCAACCTCTAGGTAGTATCACTTCAAGCCCCTCAACTCGGCCCGATGTTGTGTTGAGCACGAGAGTAAATCCAATTTGTGCACATGTCGATAACAATATCAGTATTGATACAACATTATACACCATTATTTGCTGCATCACCTGTGAAATATACATAACCGAATAATTGCGAAACAACTTGTGCTTCATCAAAAAATCGTCATACTTCTTTAATTTCGCAGAATTTTGACTGTTTCCCAACTTTTTGTGTAATACATTGAATTATTATATTGAAATAACCGAATTTTATGTACGAACCAGGATACCGTTTTAGGACACCGAATAAGAGTTGACATGACAGCACGTTTGAAAATTTCAAATTTTGAAACTTCTTTAAAAAAAGTAAAAAAAATGACAATGAAACAATGTGTTTTTACAAAACTGTTTTGGTGGCAGGTAGCTGTGGCGAAATCGCCGTGTGATCACTATGATACATTACGTGCCTGGCGGATGGGCAACCAAATCCCATTTCTACCTGTTTTCTGGTTTATATCATGAGAACGAGGGCTGTTGAAAACTTCGAAAGATGCAATTTCATTGTAGTGAATCCAAAGTTACATTTCCCCTCCCTATGTTTTTTTTTATAAATCTCTATGCTCGCAAGCTCACTCGTGCTCCTGATTATTTTTTGTCCAAATCAGGTCTGCGATAGAAAAAATACTAAATTGAATCAATGATTTAATTAAGTAGCCATATTAAGTAAGTTGCTCATCCGTTACTGCTGCACACATTATCAGTTTATCAGTTTCGTTATCAGTTTAGCATTATCAGTTTCGCCATGTTGTTTGTAGAGTCATCCCAGGCCATTGTTTGCTCTACATACATGTACTTACTCGATCACAATAGAAGGTAAAATTTTGATCAAATAAAAATCAGAGTGGGGATCAAAACTAGAATTACACATTGATCAAATGCCAAAATGATCGATTCAAGGGTTTTAACTCTCTGACACTCAAGAAAGAAAAATATGCTTTATCTTTTGATTATATCTGAAAATATTGATGTTATAGAACTTGCCAATCTGTTCTCTTCGATGAAGTGAATGAATGAGTGAGTGAGTGAGTGAGTGAGTGAGTGAGTGAGTGAGTGAGTGAGTGAGCAAGTGAGTGAGTGAGTGAGTGAGTGAGTGAGTGAGTGAGTGAGTGAGTGAGTGAGTGAGTGAGTGAGTGAGTGAGTGAGTGAGTAAGTGAGTGAGTGAGTGAGTGAGTGAGTGAGTGAGTGAGTGAGTGAGTGAGTGAGTGAGTTAGTGAGTGAGTGAGTGAGTGAGTGAGTGAGTGAGTGAGTGAGTGAGTGAGTGAGTGAGTGAGTGAGTGAGTGAGTGAGTGAGTGAGTGAGTGAGTGAGTGAGTGAGTGAGTGAGTGAGTGAGTGAGTGAGTGAGTGAGTGAGTGAGTGAATGAATGAGTGAGTGAGTGAGTGAGCGAGTGAGCGAGTGAGTGAGTGAGTGAGTGAGTGAGTGAGTGAGTGAGTGAGTGAGTGAGTGAGTGAGTGAGTGAGTGAATGAGTGAGTGAGGGAGTGAGTGAGCGAGTGAGTGAGTGAGTGAGTAAGTGAGTGAGTGAGTGAGTAAGTGAGTGAGTGAGTGAGTAAATGAGTGAGTGAGTGAGCAAGTGAGTGAGTGAGCAAGTGAGTGAGTGAGTGAGTGAGTGAGTGAGTGAGTGAGTGAGTGAGTGAGTGAGTGAGTGAGTGAGTGAGTGAGTGAGTGAGTGAGTGAGTGAGTGAGTGAGTGAGTGAGTGAGTGAGTGAGTGAGTGAGTGAGTGAGTGAGTGAGTGAGTGAGTGAGTGAGTGAGTGAGTGAGTGAGTGAGTGAGTGAGTGAGTGAGTGAGTGAGTGAGTGAGTGAGTGAGTGAGTGAGTGAGTGAGTGAGTGAGTGAGTGAGTGAGTGAGTGAGTGAGTGAGTGAGTGAGTGAGTGAGTGAGTGAAAAAATTTAAAAAGTGAGTAAGTGAATGCAACACGCAGTGAAGTAAAGTTTTTGCGCGCCAATTCAAAATTTTAAAATTATGAGTTTGTCGCCGCGCAAAAATAAAATTACGATGAGATTCAAATTATAGGTCAAAATCATGAACCTGTTTGGTCAAATTTGGCAGTTCCGTAACGTTACGAAATTTAAGATTGTTTAGTTTGCATAATCTATCATCACCTCGCTGACGACGCTCGAAAAAAAAGCTGATTATTGCGCAAATAACACCAGATCTATTCTGTTCGTTTCAGTTTCATACTTTATCTCGTTCATTCAACTTCGATCCATTACCGATGTCTGTGTCGACATCACAAACAGAAGAAGACGACCATTTCGAGCCGGCTTCGACGTGTGTGGCTCTCAGACACCCGATTCCTGACCATAATGACAATCCGGGTTGGTATCCATCTTATTCAGTTAATTGAGAGGGACTTATGCTGATTCAATGAGTCGTCGGTGAAAAAACTTTTTGAATGTCAATATGCAACTTTAACCAACTTCGAAAAATATCACCATGATCGCCTTCCCAGGACTGAATCAGCATGCAATCCACGTTTTCCTTATTAACTCTCCTATTCAGTGGTGGGCAGCGAATTTGGCCAAAATGGCGTTACGGTCATACACTTTTTCAAAAATCGGTCTTACGGTCAGGCACCCTCCCGGGTTTCGATTTTGGGGGGGGGCATGACGGTCAACATTAAATGAAGTCAAATTTTTTACTCAAAAACATCAGTAATGGCTTGAAATAATGACCGAAATTTCGGCATTTTAAAAGCCGCTGATTTGTATAAGAAACATAACAGAAAATTGACAGACTGAAAGCGCGCGGCGCCGAAATTTTGGCATTTTGAAGCCCGCTGATTTGTATTAGAAACATATCTGAAACCTGACAGACTGATTGGCGCGTAGCGCTGATTTTTTTTGCATTTTGAAGCCCGTTGATTAGTATTTAAAACGTATCTGAAAACTCACAGGCTGAGAGGCGCACAGCGTCAAAACTTAAGCATTTTGAAGCCCGCCGATTTGTATAAGAAACATATCTGAAAACTGACAGGCTGACTGGCGCGCAGCGCCGAAATTTTGGCATTTGAAGCGCGCTGATTTGTATTAGAAACATATCTGGAAACTGACAGGTTGACTGGCGCGCAGCGCCGAAATTTTGGCATTTTGAAGCTCGCTGATTTGTATTAGAAACTTATTTGAAACCTGACAAACTGAGTGGCGCGGAGCGCCGAAATTTTGGCATTCGAAGCGCGCTGATTTGTATTAGAAACATATCTGAAAACTGACAGGCTGAGTGGCGCACAGCGTCGAAACTCGAGCATTTTGAAGCCCGCTGATTCGTATAGGAAACATATCTGAAAACTGCCAGGCTGACTGGCGCGCAGCGCCGAAATTTTAACATTTGAAGTGCGCTGATTTGTATTAGAAACATATCTGAAAACTGGCAGGCTGAGTGGTGCACAGCTCCGAAATCTTAGCATCTGAAGCCCGTTGATTAGTATTGGAAACATAGCTGAAAATTGACAGGCTGAGTGGCGCCCAGCGCCAAAATTTTTGAATTTTGAAGCCCGCAGATTTGTATTAGAAAGATCTGAAAACTGACAAGTTGACTGCACAGCGTCGAAACTTCTGCATTTAGCCCACTGATTTGTATTAGAAACGTATCTAGTGGCGCGCAGTGTTGGTTGATAATACAGTACTGAGTATATCATCCAGCACCATACATCAATCATCGTATCGTGCATCGAATCGATCCAACGAACACTGATTTTAAAACTTGAAACATTTTCGACCAATTTTTGGTCGATTTTTTTTGAATTTGAAACGTTTTCAACCAATTTTTGAAAAAAAAATTATAACTTGAAACGTTTTCGACCAATTTTTGGTCGTTTTTTAGGCGATTTCATGTAATTTTAGGTCATTTTGACAGTAAATTCTCTCAAGTTTTGACCGTTACGGTCGATGGGTCAA
This sequence comes from Daptonema setosum, assembly GCA_964036265.1. Classification (NCBI taxonomy): domain Eukaryota; kingdom Metazoa; phylum Nematoda; class Chromadorea; order Monhysterida; family Xyalidae; genus Daptonema; species Daptonema setosum. The sequence goes on from OZ038447.1 coordinate 14,518,669, forward strand.
TTCTGAAAATCTCTCTTACGGTCGATCGATCAAGGGCACCCTCCCGCCCTGTTTTTTTTTGGGGGGGGCGCCCCCCCCCCGCCCCCCCCCCCCGCTGCCCACCACTGCTCCTATTGTAAATTTACTATTTCAGCAAACGCGAGCCGGCTTTCGTACCGACCGTCACAACTACGGCGCGTATCGGCTCTGTGTTTCGTCGGCAATACCAAAACCATACCAGATTGTGATCGACTAATATTGTCGATTAAGGTTTGTTAGAACGATACGTTTTTCAATTTTGTTTGTTTTTGCCTCAAACGTCTGGGTAAATAAATGAATTTGGTTGACATTCTACATATCAAATCAATCCTTCAAGTCTGCCACTGTATTCAGCCAAGACATCTTGCGTTATTTATATAAAATGTTTCCTTTACCCAGCGTTCATGATCGCGTGGTTTAGCTTAAAACCCAAATCTATTTTGAGTGAGTAGTAGCCTAGAGAATTATATGTATTAAAACCACATTTCGTTTTCAGAATTGCTACCCACATGTGGCTATCTACTATTCGGACACAGGCAAAGATGACTTTCTCCGTGGTGTCCATGATTTAGCCTTCGTAGTAACCGACTTTAACACGCCCACATTCAACTACATCAAAGCGACCACGGCTTCTATTTTTGGTCCTACTGCCATCGCGGAGTATATCTCGGCAAAAGAGGTTGGGATCTTTCAGTAATACTTATTTACCTGTACATTTGTTTACTTGATGTTCATATATAACCTACCCGTTAGTTAAATCAGTCAATAGAATGCAATGTATTATGCTGTTATGGCACAAAGTTTAAGGACTTGCGTGTGCCGCGACGTCCTCTGTTCTGCAGATCCATGAGAAACGTAACCTGTGTCACATCTGGCTTGGCTGATCGACGTGAAATCGTAAGTCGATGTCCTTGCTATATATCAGAGAAGAGAAGAGTCAGCTGAGTTACCTCGTAATTATTTCATCTCATTCTTGCTTAGTTTTCGTATTTTTTTCTCTTAATGTGAGCTCATGCTTATTTCACTTCAGACAAAGTTGGTGGATTTAATCCACAATATGGGCGGATCGGTCCGAGAGAAGATCAATGGTGCATCTATTACACATCTAGTTTCACGTACAACGCAGTCCGAGAAGTATAGGGTGTGTGTATAAGTTATTTTTTCCGATTTTAATAAGATGTTGTTCAAATCACCGCAACTGATCTGGCTCATTTGTGTATGTCATATATGATATTTAGATGGCAGTATCACTAGGAATCAAAGTTATGGCCGAAACGTGGATTGCCGAGTGCTGGGAGAAGCGGCACACACCCAACGTTAGCGCGTTGGCCGAGCCGTTGGTTGGTTAATCTCAGTACATTACCACGTATGCATGCTTTTCGTATTCTGCAACACGATCAGAAGTTTTTTTTGGTTCAAAACTTCTTCAATAACCTTACTTTATATGATTCTGTTTCAGATGTCTCGCAACCGATTGCTGCCGTTCTACCTATTGAAGTTGTGTTTTCACGGATTCGACGAAGAAGAAACGGAAGAGATGAAATCACTGACTACTACTTATGGTTTGTGTGCTATCGATTATTGAGTTATTTATTCGAAAGGAAGAAGAATATGTGGGGCAGATGCTTATCCATGCTTTCCGGCTACCAACATCGAGTTGAGCAGTAGCTTTGAATATGGACGTAAGTCGTAACCACATTTGTAAATTTTAGGTGGCCAAGTGGTTGAAGCCGACAGCAGTCTGATCACGCATCAGGTTGTGAGTCGTGATGTGGCTATAGAGGACATTATGTCGATCGATTCAGAAGAAGTCAAAGTGGTCACTGGTGAGGTTAGTGGGTGTATTTTCTGTCCTACTGATTCCGTTTAATTTCTCGAACTTATCGAAAATGGCTTTTCCGTTGTAGGTTGCAGCACCGTAGCATATTTCATATGCTGATGTCAAAAATCTATTTTTCAGTGGTTCTGGGTTTCTATCCAACTGGACCTTTGTGCCAACGAATCGCTTTATCTGGCCACTGATCGTAAGCGAGTACTGCTCGAACCCACTTCTCGATCTCGGCATCCACGGACGCTCGACAAAACGTTGATTATTTCAAACAATTCATAGTATTCTGTATATATTTTTTGTAATTTGATTACTCGGTGCCACCATTGTTATCATGTATTTGTACTATTTATAATGTCAGGGTGAAATCGAGCTCGTCAACGAGTGGACTCGACCGCGATATCAACAACACACCGCCATCAAAACCACCGCGTCGCAGCCATCAACTGAAAAGGTATGTAATTGATAGAAGTGGGTGTTCTTAATAAACCACTCACAATCAGCGATGGTTATCAGATAAGTTTTGTTACAACATGTATCAGTAAATTTCAGGTTGGGTTTCTTGACTCGATCGACGACGAACACAGCGGGTGTTGTGGATGCCAAAGCCATGGCCGACTCCTGTCCGCATCTCGATCGATCCGCCGATATCTCGATTACGGGTTACTTGCAGTTTTAACGACATGTTATCAAAAATCTCACATGAGCATGTTAAGCACGACACATCATTGTCAGTTTTTCAACATAACATGTGGCTTTAGAGGGTTTGTACTCGATGGAAGAACTTGATCTGGCGGTCTCGACGTATGACGTGGATCCGTCACCCAAGCAGAAGCAGCAGAGTAAACGGCAGCAGGTCTGCTATGAGATGTACCAAACGGAACACAACTACGTCAATGTACTCCAGACTATTCTCGATGTTAGTCAAGGCAACTACTCACTGATTTGATTCACTATAATGACTGCATTTTTCTAACTGCGTGTGAAACGTAAAAAAATTGGAGTGGTAATTTACTCAGTTACATTTTGCTTTTGACAATAACATTCCAAAAAGTTCCAAATGAGACAGGATTGGGTTGCAGGTATTCAACAAACCACTCGAGCTGCAAGAACAGAAAGTGGAGAAAGAAGGTGGTGAACTGTTGCTCAGCAAGAGCGAACGGCTGACCATCTTCGGCAAAATTGAGCCGATTCTTTCTGCTCATAAAATTATCTCCAGGCAAGCTTTGTTTATTAATAAAACATTGTTCTTTATATTAAGTTTACTTTTAGGTAACTTTTACTTTCAAGCTTTTAGTTAAGTGTTGAACATACGTACTTACGTCTTACGTACACAGTGTAATACAGTCTGTTACCGTGTTTTGTTTGCAGCCAGCTTTATGCGCTCATCAACCACTGGAGTGATGATCACAAAATCGGACAAATATGGACCGCATCTGTTAGTAGATATAGAAATTTTTCTAAGTTGTCACAAGCTTGTCGTTTTCAACTATCGGTTATGACTAACTTGACTTGTAATTTTGTTTTTTTATGAACCTTTTGGCAATAATTCTACTTTATTTCAGGCTAAAAAGTTGATCGAATGTTACCCACCGTTCGTGAACAGCTTTGAGCAGGCTAAAGAAACCCTGGTGGACAATGACAACAAAAATCCCAAGTTTCACGCGTTCCTGAAGGTTTGTCTCGAATAATGTTTTTTTTTGGATTAAAAGATTATGTCAATGTTCTATGCCTCGTAGTCGATGATGTTTTTGCTGTCAATTTGAGTAGTGATTATGTAAAAATGAAATACATATGAACGGAAGACCAATGTCGATCCTTCAAAGATTAATGTTTTATGGATGATTATTAAAGCTGTCAGCTGTGTTTCAGGCTTGCCAGTCGAGAAGCGAGTGTCAACGACAATCCTTACAGGAACTACTGATCAGACCGGTTCAGCGACTGCCAAGTGTAACCCTTTTACTTAATGGTTTGGTGTCTTTAAATGATTTGTGTGTACGTGTTAAAACTCGATTGATAAAAAAAACGTTTGTATTATCTTCGGTAATGACAAGATATGTAATATTTTGTGTATAAATTTTTGGTTAATTCTGTTTCAGATCTGCTCAAACGAACCAAACCAGAGCACAGAGATCACCAGTATCTACAACGTGCAATTGACTCTGTGAAAGAGGTTTTACAGTTAGTGATTTTGCATGTTATTGAAAACGAATGATCTGATTCACATCAGAATTTCACGAACTGGAACGTGCCTTGCAAACAGTTTTTTGTCCTCTTACTGATTTCATGCCTATTCTTTCTGCTTCTGCTCTTGTTTTTGAGTATATACATTTGATTATGATAATCACAGAAATAACATATTATCACGTAGAATTATGTGAAGGCTGACACGTAGTCATGTAGGCATGTGCCGCTGGAAACATTGTTGGCCTGAGGTGTACTGCCCGCTTCAGTTTTTGTCTGACGGAATCTCCGTTTTGGACCAGTCCCAAAGTGTTGAAGAAGCAGAAGTCATGAGCGAGTCTGACTCTGTCAAGCAGTATGAATTGTGACGGGTTGTCAAGCAGTGCCTGTGCCAACAGCATCCAGTTATGCAGGTCATAGTTGACGCGATAGAACTGTCCGAACTCGTTGTTGACGAGCAGCCATGAGTGCACGTTCAGTCTGTTTGGTAATGTGAAGGTGGCACTGGGCGAATCCAATATTATTTGCGCAGAGTTCATGTCCGTGCCTGCAATGCAATTATGGAACACCTGTGAAATGGTGGTCTTGTTACATTGGGTGACTTGTGCCTTACAATGTAGACTGTAATCAGTTAGTGTGCTACTTTATTAACCTTGATGGTCAAAATTGTCTGACTGTTTTCGGAAGTGCATGGGAATGGGCCAGACGTAGTTAGTCGATGCGTATGAACCGGCTTTGGGAAATATACCCAGTTGTTCGATCCACACCGTACTGTTGACATACGATCGTTTGACGAGCACACTCGGGTATCCCGGTGTACCGAACCATCGTGCAAAGTACTCGCCCGCCATCAGGGTCGGTTCGTTGGTATTTTGTCTTCTGTCGATGAACACGGCACGGTTCATGAAATGGCGGCTGAACTCGGAAAGCTCGAAGTGACCCATCTTGTTGGTGTCAACGAAACTCTGAATTATGAAAAGGCGCTGCGGTGTGGGTGGAAAGGGAGTTAGCTATATAGGAGATTATAGGAGTTGACAGCTCTTAATATGTGAAGCTTTTTCACATTCATGGCACGATCCGACAAAACGTTTGGATGGTTCAGCCAGCGGCTCATGCTTATGGTTATGGCAACATAGAAAAAAATACAAAGAAAATACTCACGGTAACAATTTCGTCGAACGCTGTTAGGTTTCTAATCGAATCTGCCAGCGCTTGTACCAGGAACACGCCCTTGCCAAAGCATCGGTTTGACACTTCGCCCAAAGTAGGATTTCTACTGATGACCAAGTCAGCGGGTGGCATATGGTTTGTCTCGAGCTGCATCGCGCTCACATACTGAAATCATTCATTATTGCCTTTGGCATTTGCTAAAAGTTGAAGTATCGCACGTGGATATTTTTTAGTTCGCACATACCTTATCTATCATGTAAAGCTGGTAATGTTCGTTGTTCTCGCCCAAATATTCCTTGACCGTGCGCCGAGCATAGTAGTCGGTTATACCTTCCTGAAGAAAATGCTATGAGATGAGAGACTGGTGAAACACAATTATCGCTGGACTCACCTGTAGACAGAGATACTGCCAATTAGACACTGTTACTAGATTGCTGATCCATTGATGTGTGGTCTCGTGAGCGATCAAACTGAGACGATATGCTGGTGTCTGCCGATGCAGATATTGTTCATTAAGCGTGATTAAAGCCCAGTTTTCCATGCCTGAATCAACGCATAATAAGCACGACGTGCTTGTTCCGATAGAATATCAACATGTATAGCAGTGTTGGCCATAAAAACAAATAAAAGGCCAAGAGTCTCGTCTAAACTTTCTGAGAACCCTGAAGTACCTTGTACTTTGAAGTCCGGTATCGTAACATAATCGATTTTGGTGAGAGGTAGAGGAACGTTTTTGAATATGGTTGACATTCTGGACCAGCTGTGTTTGATGTATCCGAACAAAGTATCAGCCAGACCCGTGCTTGTGGCCAGCTTGTTGTACCACAGATTCAGCTCTATGCCATCCGTCGTCTCAGCTTTTAGATTATAACCTTGCGATGGCAGCAGAACCAAGCCTAAATGAGCAAAGTCATTAAATAATTTAAGACCAGTAGCAGTATGTTAGGGAAGGCATATTCACATATGTAGGAAATGCTTCGTGAATGGTTATCTACATAACGTGCATAACCAAGGGTATACGTTGGCAACGGCGGAGTAGAGCGAAATCGTGTTTTACGCCAGCCATTCGGGGCAGGTTCACTAGTTCCAACTTGTTCTGCTCCAGACAATGCAATGTAATGTGGTGGGTGCGTGATAGACAACAGAAAAGTGCTCTTGAACCGTGGGCTATCAAGACAAGGAAAGATAGTGCGGGCGAAATCGGTCTGTAAATTCAATCATAACTAAAATGTTGGTTCGTGTGAGCATAACTTGCATGACTCTTGAGACAAAAACGTGGTGAGACCAATAACCTGAAACTGACTGGTGTAGGTGTATATACGACTGGTAGCTTCAGCATATGCTAGTCCAGCAAATATGCCCATCTGTTTGGCACCGGTAATGCGAGATACAAAGTCGTGAATCGTCAGCTCATAGAGGGTGTCCTTCTCGAGTACGGTATCAGTACTCACAATCAGCATGCCCTCGGGTATTTCACTCGCTCCGGTTACCCTGATCTTTTGAATGCCATCTGCAAAAATTTTTACGTTAAAAAGCAAATCAGTGGTTTCGAAATTTGAGCTGTGTTAATTTATACTTTTAAAAAATTTTGGAATCCAAGTCGACCTTGCCTGTATTTCTGGTGACCAAGTTAACGGTTGCCGATGCGAAGTTGATATCACGAGCATGTAAGAATATGCGTTGTGTCCAGTAAATGACTTTGAAGGCGATTGTTACCGTGCCGTGGACATTGCCATATGGAGCACTGTTTTGGCTCTCATTGGTTGTCGGTAGTTTTAGCTCAACATCGTAATGCAGCGGTTGCACACCATTGAATGAACCTGCAAGTATGCATACACGTTTGTATGTCACGTATATTAGCAGCGTTATTGGAGGAATGTACACTTACCGTATATGTCGATTTCATCTTCGCTTGGCACGGCAAACTCGTGACCAACGTGGTTTTCAATTACAGTCACTGAATGAACATCATCATCATTGTCGAATAACTGTTCTGTAGCCTTCACTTCGTTTGCCGGCTTATAAATGAAGACGGGTCTACTTGTAGTTGCGATTAACTGGGGAGCCGCGAGTAGTTGATTATCCGTTAATACTGCGTTGGCTATTGTCCAGGTGTAACTGATGGTAAGCCAGTTCAATAGTATTGTAACACTAGATTTCATATTGCCTTTTAGCTTGCAGCATAATCGATGCAGTGGTCAAATATCTGAAAGTATAATCGTGTTTCGCATCCATAAAATTTGATGACTTATCGTGTACACATGCATAAAATCACGCAGGAAACGCAAAAAATGTACGTAAACAATGCAGCGTCCATGATTGAATGATTTTTAATTTAAACAAGTCTGTACTGATAGGTAAACCTTGAACGGATAAATAGAGATATATGCAGGTGGGCGCGTGCTGTTAACGTCTAATGTGCTGATGTGCATAATTCAAATAAAGTTTAGCCAAACGCGGTGATCTGTTCTCAACGCACAGTGCCGAATCGTTTCAGTAATTATTCTTGACGCAAATACTTGTTAGTCATTTTTTATGGCGGACTGTCAGTGCAGACTCACTGTCGTCAGTCTGCTTTTGCCGCTCACTATGTTCGGAATACTCGGCAATAATTTATTCGGTAAACACGAGATGTTTTGTCAATTTTATGCAAACATTCAGGAAAAGAAAATAGCTAACCGGTCCGCACACTAAACAGCCAAACCAACCACACAACGAGTACGAGACAATGTGTACTTGAAAAGAGCGCTTGCCAATATCCGATTGTGCAGGGCAAGAACGGGTGAATTGTTGAAAATAAATTACTCGTTGATTTTGGTCGACTCTACTCTTTTAAATTATTGTTTGTGTACGGGATAACGATCTGCTGAATTTTTCGCATGATAAGCAACAGGGACTTTCAACCGTGGCAATTGACTTTTTGTCTGATTGATGTTACTTATTTTTGTAAACGCAAATAATGACCGTTTGGATCAAGTATTTTGTTTAGTTGTATGAGTTAAGCTTGCATAAAACTAGTTGTTACATTGCAGGCAAGTCAACGAGCGAAAACGTCAGACCGAGGATCAGTTCAAGCTCATGTCCGTTTTTCGCGACATCGAGAACTGCCCAGTTGGTTTTGTTATTCATCTGTGATTGTGATTACGCTACGGGTGAAAAACATTTATGATTAGAATTTATGGCTGTTTTTTGTGCGAATGTTACATTGCCTGTTTTTGTTGTTAAATTTCGAAGCCAAGTGTACGTTCACGTTATGAAGAGCTGAGTTTTATTGGCAAAGAAAAACCGAAAAGTTTTATGAAAAATTTCAGCCGGACCTGTTCAGCAGCCACCGTGAACTGCTCGGTCAGTTGGATGCGATCGATGTAGAGGGTCGATTCCATCAGTCCAAAGGCCAGGCACTCACATTCTACCTTTTTAACGACACCATTGTTGTTGGTTGTCGTTTGTTTATTGCAAAAAACTCAAGGTATTCAGATGAAATCTCATTTTCATTCGAGATGGAGCAATTTTAGTGGAACAGTGCAGTCTGATACATTGGCACAGCAGTCTTTACGAGAAAAGAACACAAAAAGTTTAGATTATTTGAGTCATACAAATGTTTAAGATCGTAATGAGCAACAAGTAGCCTTATTTTTGGTTTATAGATGACCAAACAGCGTGATCGAACACGTAATCGAACGGGTTCGCAGTCGGTGTCAACGCCGGGTGGTGGCACACCGACGACTGGCACGGGACATGTAAAGACACATAAGTACCTGACACATGAGACATTGGGATCGGTGCGATGTGTTTACGATGTACATGGCTGCGAAGGTTGGTTCAAAAGTTTTTTCGGATGGTTCTCGAATCATAACACTTGTAAACCTCATACGTGAGGAGGATGTTGTTTGGAACAGAGGTGGGCCGCAGGGGGGGGTAGGGGGGGGTTTACCCCCCCCCCCACTTTTCAGGGTCGGCGGGTAGCCTACCCCTCCCCCCTAGACAAAAATTTAGGTCGCCTACCCCCTCCCCCCCCTACTCGAAATTTTTGAGAAAATCGGCCTCAAAACCTCGATTTTGAGGCTCATTTTTCAAAATTTTCTGGCTGTAAGAATTTTTTTTCGAAGAAACACGTTTTCTGGGTTAATTTTCTTGGTTAAAACCTGAAAAAACCGGTATATGTGATGTTTATACCATATAATAGAAGATTTTTTAGCAAAAACAAGCAAAAAACAAGCGTTTTATGCGAAAAAAATTTTTTTCTACCCCCCCCTACCCGACCTTACCCCCCCCCCACTTTTCGGACAGGTCGGGTAAAATGGGATTTTCTGTCGGCTACCCCCCCCCCACCCCCTGCAAAGTGCCAAAAAACCCGGCCCACCCCTGGTTTGGAATATCTCCTGGTGGTCAATCAGTGGATTACCGGCCGTTTAGCTTGGTTGGTTGAGTGTTAGACTAATGATGGAAAGGTCCTAGGTTCGACTACTCGGGGAAGGTGGTGGCTGCCGTCGAGCGTACGGTTGGAAACAGATAGTAAACCGAAACGCATCCCCGAACAAAATTTATATCCACTCATAATGGTGTTCACAGTTTGAAGCTAGAATGATGTGTATGAATGAAAACAACAGTTTAACCACTATTTATGACGTTTTTTGTAGCTATATCCTTAATAATGAAGTGCAGTTGATGTAGTAATTATGGGTTTATTTATTCATCACAGACTCAGACATGATATTCATCCTGAAGATGCGCACCGAGATCGACGATCGAAAAAGTGGATTTGTGGCGGACGGATGTACCACGACGGAGAAACGGCGATTTCTACTTACCTTATGTAGACAGGTTGAAATCACGATTATTTTTTCAAATCAAGATCATGTCTCTAATGTGGACGGGCCAGTCGTCAGATGTAACATTTATTTCAAACTGGATTTAATACCTGGATTGAATACCTGTGTAAAAACCGCCCGTCGTTTAATTTATGCGTACTTGCTCTATTAGTCAATTTTAAATGATAATGATCGAACGCCAATTCGTAAACATTTAATTTTTAGGTATTTTGTTTTGCACTAAAGAAATATTATTAAGTTTATTTGGCCATGTAGTCAAACTTGAAATTAAAATAGAATTTGGTTAAATTAACGGCTGTATTGATATTATGATAGTTAATTTTACAAATAGTTTAGTTATTTGTTATTATGTTGCGTCAGACGGTAGTCCAGTCTCGAAAGTCACGGCAATCAATCACTGTTTTTATGGATAAACAAATGTTGTTTAACACTTACGCTGTCAACACAAAAACATGTTGGTATTTGAACGTCACGCCATAACATTAGTATAGTTTGAGGGAATTCGAGTATTCGGTGTGTTGTCTGTTAATTTGGGTTAGGTTTTCCGTGTTTTGGCGTTTTAAGAGATGGGTGATTCTTTGAGGCCCGACCCACCTGATTACGGTAATTTCTTAGAAAAATATATAAGCTTTTGTGACTTGGTATCCTACTTTGCTATTATGGCATAACAACTGAATAAATTTGAAAAGCTTTTCGAGCGTGTGACAGTTTAGTAAGTCGCCTATGTAATCAATCACTGTCCTCAATCTCATGGGTCAACATTGTTATTGGTACCTACGAAACCAGTGTTTAGGCAGAACGTAGTCCGATCGGCACGCACTCATGTAAAGTTGTATCAAATGATAAGGATGGGATGGATTGCTTTTGGCAGTGTTGGGTTCGGTAAGCATTTTGCTCAAATTGTGGCATGTTTTTGATTTACATGAAATATTATTGCAATCTGTATTGTTTTGTATGTTTTAGGTGCAAGAACAGACGGGCCGAACCGACTGTCCAGTGTGTGACATAGACAGCACAAATCCAAAGGTCGACGAAGAGTTGGCCAGCATCGTGCAGAAAGCCGGGAGGTTGGTACATTGCTTAACAGTTACACTCACTGGCGGATGAGTCAATCCTCAAAAAGGGGGGTACTTCGTCGAAGAGGAGGGAATAAGCAGTTCTGATGCCATTTTTTCTACACCTTAAAAACAAGTTACACTTTTGAATCTCCCAATGAGGGGGGATTTCACTTTTTAGTTTCCCCTCGTCCACTAGTGGTTACACTGATGGATTGACCATCGATTCACAATCGCGTTTCTCATTATTCGTTTACAGTTTGTTCGATAACTTTGATCTGAGTGGTAGAAGTAGAGCTTGAACAAATGATTGTATCTGGATAGTCAGGTTGGCACCGCGTCAGTCCGCACGTCACACGGATTTGACGTGCACGGATGACGCTGTGGTGGTTCAAATGAGACGCAAGTTTGTCACGGCACGTCATGCGTCAAGTACTACGTCACGACCGACGTCCGTTATGCTGCGGGTCAGACGTGCGATGAGCGCGTTGAATGCTTGATTCATGTGAAACACAAATTTTTTCAAATTATTCTTTTGTCTTGCAAGAGAACATGTGGCTGAAATTTGAATTCACCCCATTCTGCAACAACAAAAAGTATGGTTTACACAAATACCCAGCCCTACACGTGATAACCATGTTTGTTATGTCATTTAGTATGTGATTGTGATGAAATTAAGCTGTATTCGAGTTGGAGAGCGTGGTTCAATGAATCTGCATGAGCTAGGGCAGCTGCTGTATGTTGCTGCTGTTGTAAGCTGCATTATGTAGAATAGTTACCCATGCAGCACCCGCAAACATCTGATAGTCGCTAGTAGACAATATGATAGAGAACCAGGTGTTGGTTCTACTTGTGCCTAAATACGAGCCTAGAGCCTGTCCCATTGCTTGCACTGATTACCACAGGTACGGCGGAGCTAACGTGACTGGCACACCGGGCATGCTGCAACGCACCCTATCATTTGGCACATCTAGGAAGAAGGGCATTCGACGGGCCATCAGCACCATGAGCGTGGGATTCAACAACACACTCAGTCGCATGTCACGCTCGCAACTGCCACGTATGCAACATCCGCCGTTGCAGGTTCGTTCCTCGTTGGCGTTGCACTAACTTTATCTATTCTATTACAACATCATGTGCCTTTTCTGGTACAAATATAAATTGCTCTAAAAAAAGCATAAACTACATCAGTCCTAAATAATGTATTGTCTCAGCAGAGTGCAATATATGTATTTGTTTTCCAGAATCTGTTCGAAACGGACGAGAACACGCCGCCAGCCGGCGGTAGTGCGATGAACCAAACCGAAGCCGGCGACGTCTTCTTTCCGGCCCACAAAACCGACTTTTCCTCATCCATGCACTTCACTCCCAGCAGACAGTCGTTGTCTGGCAATGAACGAGTTCGTTTTGTTGAGTCACACACAATGTTACTCTTTTTGTCGATTCACTAGCCGACATGATAAGTTTTCAGTCAGATGGGGTGGAGGAAGGTTTTGAATTTTGGGGGAGTAAAAGGCATACCCTGACGAAAAACAAGGGAACTGTAAACGCCCTCGATGATAACTTTCATATAATTTTTTTCAGCGCAAGAGCTTTGGCCTGGGATTTCGCCGTCAGTCGTCAACGCTGAGTGCATCCAATGCCAGTCTGCTTGGGACGAAGCCTAAGACGTTGACACGACAAACAAATATTTGATAATCAGTTATAAGATTCGGCTGAATGGATGTGATTAACTACATTTTTATTACCATAAGTTATTAACCACCCACCCAGTACCATGTTGAATGTGAGTGGTGGTTATAAAACTGTCTTTTACATGGAAGCAGAGCGTCCAAACTTGCGATTCGACTTCACTTCGGTGTTCCAGATTGTGTTCTGTGTTTACACGCATGCTGGATAAACTGTCTACACTCCCTAAAATAACTTTATCAAACATTCGTTAGCATATATTCGCTTAGTTGATTCAGCTACGTTGAACTGAACTTCGAGTCTGCAGTTAGAATAACGTGTTTTTTCTCAAATCTCATAAATTATCTCATCATCCCTCTCACGGGCAGCTATAGCCTTTCCAAGGTTTCTTGTTAACTAAGGAGGGTTTTGGCGAGTGTTGGGATTTCTTTTCGCATCAAAATGCATCGCTTATTGGCGTAACGGATCCATAACAATGCTTTTGAATAAAAAATACCTTGATCAAGCTGTACTATATTTTTCCCATTTGTACCGTGATTTCCTGCTATTAAAAACAATGTTATTGATTATCCAAATTCTCAGAACCCAATTGTATATGATCTCTCAGCTATGTATAATATGTGCATTTGTTCATATGATACCGCTACACTACTAATAGGATACTGCTTACTACTATGGTCACTAATGATATTTTGCCTCCACACAGCTGTTTGTATGATACAACATTTGAAACTCTTATCGCCTTACAACGTTATGAATGAAAGTGTATCAACTTTGAGTGAAAGTTAATGTCATACTAATCACATCCATAAAGATGGCCATAAAGATTATTTTATATCACGCAATAAAACAAACCATACGTTTAAACAGGTCGTTGCTTATTACTCTCTTGCTGCAAAATACCACCCATAATGGTGTGCTTGATGACACAAAAAGCAATTATGTTTATCCTCTAGTGGATTGCGGTTGCAATGCAATTACGTTTCAATGTCACTAATGGTCCGCGTGACTCTTCGTTTCCGGTTCGCGAACTTGCAAGCCAAATTCTCAATGAACAAGTGAAAAAATCGTTGAAAAACGTAGGCGACTTAAGTGTCAATGAGATCAGATCTTTAACATTGCTTGTATTTGCGACTGCACGATAATCTACTATAAAAATGAAATAAAGGGCATATTTTGATGAGTAAAAGACTGATATATTTTCTAGATAGCATTGTCGGCCGTATTATAATGATGTATGGGGCGAGCTGTTGTGCTCCTCGGCGATCATCCACCGACTCCGAGCAATGGTTTGTCATGGCAATTCCACTGTTGATTAGCGACCTATATTTGAACGCGCGCCAATCATTACTTGTATATATTCCCTTTGAATTGTCAGTATGTATAAGTAGAAGAAATAGTCTTGAGAAGTCATGATAAAGACTCACGAGCACGGTCAATATCCATCGTTCATAATCCAGTTTGAGTGATATAAAGCGAAAAACCCAGTAGCTCCCTGTAATGAAATTGGAGAGTTGGAACAATTTTGAGTTAAGCTCTTTCAATGTTGAATCCTTTTATCTGCATTAAATGTAATAAGTTGGTGTCACCCATGTTGAGAAATTAAATGAATCAAGTAATCACGAGAATCTCTTCGTGATTGTATGCAGCAGTCCCCAAATGGAAGAGTCGCATCCTTACGTCTCGGTGGTGCGGAAGCAGGCGTGTCGTCCGACGTGTCTGTTTGATCCAGCCGGTTGTCTGGCCTACTCGTGGCTGTCTGTTGTGTCCATAGCATTCTGTTACAATATCTGCACCATCAGGTTAACATTACTCTTGCTTAATTCATTATGTAAGTTAAGCATTATAAATTGAAATATGCAGTGGACAACAACGACTTTTTGTAACGTTGCTCTACGCATAGCCCTTTTCATTCATTATGCAAAAAATTTGAACGATGAACACGGCTCTCTGATAAAAGTCGAGTTTCTTTCTGAAGGTTCCTTCAAGGGCAATACGGTAATCAAAGTGTATCCGGATGGTAATAAAATATAAATTTTCGCACGCTTTTTTAACACCATACTGCGCTTTTATTTTTATGATATTTTCTGTGGTATTTGATTTCTTCATTCACAACTATTTCTTCAAAACATCGTCTATCTCTCCTTTGTGAAACTCTATTTTAACTAATAACCGTAGTTTCATACGCTTAAAATAAGTCTACCACTTATCGAATCAAAACACACAAATCTTGATAGTCTGTGAACCAGTAAAATAGGTAATAGAAAATCACAGCTATCGTTTCGCATTCGCCGAGATCAACAAAGCGACGGCCTGCTACTGGTTGTCGTTGGACTACTCTGCCGATGCCATTTACCTGCTCGATCTACTCCTCGGATTCCGCACCGCATTCTTTCAGGTTTCCCATTAAAATATTTATAAATCTCCTAGACGAGAATTACGTTTAGGAAACACGCTGTCATAGATTCACATCAATAATATTTGAATCGAGCATTAAATACACCGTTTATGAATTCATTGTCAATTATTTCCTTCATATAAAATGTTTCGTAACTATTAGCTGTTACGCGTAACAAGTAAAACGAGGTCTGGGAGAGCCTTATTACTTCAATGTCATGCAGGATGGTGTGCTACAAACGAATCCGCGAGCAATCAGGACCCATTTCATCAACACGTCCACCTTCTACCTGGACTGCCTGTGTCTGCTGCCACTCGACATTCTGTACCTGTCCTTCCATTACTGTTCCATCGTCAGAGCCATCCGACTCGTCAAGGTCTACAAGTTCATGCGATTCATCGACGTCACCGAACGACACACCAACCATCCGAATTCGTTCCGGTTTGTCGTACAGGGGTTTTCTCTCATGTCAACGACTCTGAGATACCAAGTTCACGAATCAGCAATTTTACGAAACACAGTAAAAATCCGAGTGTTTTCAGTCGTCGTAAAGTAACTTAATTTTTATTAGAAACTAATTACATTGTATCGCTTATTTTTTTTAATTTTAGTACAATATTTGATGTTTATGTACGGTCACCTATTTCATTATTTGTTTCAGCGTTTTACTAGTAGTGATATGCGTTTTGCTGACCTGTCACTGGAATGCGTGTTTTCTGTACACGACCACCCTGCACTGGACACAACAGGACGGCACCAGTGTGCCCCGACTACTCCTGCCTTATAACGTTACCGAGACACCCAGCTCGCTCACCGTTTGTGCATCGCTTCCACCACTCTCATTTTGTACAAAATAAAAACCATGTGTCAACGTATTTCAAAATTCCAAAAAAATTTCAACACATGAAATCAAATTTTCAAAATTTACATGAAAAATTCTAAACTTGCTAGTTCAAACCAGTGGCTGGGTATGATAATGCAAATGCGAAATGACATCCATACTTGACACATATTGCAGGTGTACTTGCGTGCGTTTTCCCTCAGCTGCAATTGTCTACTGTTGTTCAGTAATCCGAAAGTCACGTTGTTCGACGTAAATGGCAGTGATCGGACTGTGAGTGACATGGATGCGATCGTGTCTGTGTTTGAGCAGATGCTCGGTTGATTTCAATCACTCACTCACTCACTCACTCACTCACTCACTCACTCACTCACTCACTCACTCACTCACTCACTCACTCACTCACTCATCCACTCACTCACTCACCCACTCACTCCCTAACTCACTCACTCACTTGTACTCACTCTTTCACTCACTCATTCACTCACCCACTCACTCCCTAACTCACTCACTCACTTGTACTCATTCTTTCACTCACCCACTCACTCACTCACTAACTCACTCATTCGTTCACTGACTCACTGACTCACTGACTCACTCACTCACTCACTCACTTCTCACCAATATGTAATCCGTTGAAGGTCTATTTGTGCATGCCTGTGTGATCGCCTACGTCACCAACATCATTTCGCATGTCAACTCCGAGCGAAAACGATTTCAAAGTTGATTATTTCAGTTTTGATGAAGGCTTGGGATTGTAAAATGATTTATTGCAGGTGAATTGGACGGCGTCAAGCTGTACATGTCTATTAGACGGGTGCCCGCGTACTTGCAGATAAAGGTGATACGATGGTTCGACTATTTGTGGAGGTGCAAGGTTACCCACAGTCAATATGATGTAGCCATGCAGTTACTCAAATTTTTTCAGTTTCTTAATTATAAGTTTGAATTAAAATTTAAAGTTCAGATATAAATTGAAATTAATGTGATAATGATGGTTGACTAAACTTGAAAATGCAGGGACTGGGCGCCAACTCGTCGGCTCTGGATTGTCTTCCCGACCGCCTCAAGGCCGAGATCCGAATCCAAGTGCATCTGGACACACTCAAACGAGTTGCCATCTTTCACAACACCGAACCTGGATTCCTGTGCGAACTCGTGCTCAGACTCAAGCCCATGCTGTTCTCGCCCGGCGATTATGTTTGTCGCAAAGGTCCGTAAACTTGCTGCCATATTCACACCAGACAGTTCCTTTTAACCATTTAGTATTCATTTGTTCAGTAACTACTCATTAACTCATTCAGTAGCCATTTAGTTGTATTAAGGTGAGGTTGGCAAGGAGATGTACGTGGTGGATCGGGGCAGACTGAGCGTGGTCAACGACGACTCGCAGATGGTCATCGCCACCCTCATGGCTGGAGCCTACTTCGGTTGGATTCACTTCATTCATTCGTACAGTACGTACATAAGTAATGTTATGGTTACGACGTTTTAGTAAGAAATGTGGAGTTCGTTTGTTAAACGAAACTTTTAATATTTTTCAATTAAGTAAACACATCCATGAATAATGACATGGAGAATCCTATTACAATCCTATCCTATCCCAAACAAAGAGGTTGTAACACTAAATGTTTTGGTAACCCCTGCGTTTTGCCAGGTGAGATCTCATTACTCGACGTGGCAGTAGAGGGCAACAGACGTACGGCTTCGGTGGTGTCGGTCGGGTACAGCGAGCTGTTGTGTCTGGCTAAGAAAGATATATGGGAGGTACATACATACTGTATTCATGCATGATACATACATATTCATTTACGTACCCCATACTAACAACTTGATCAATGTTTAACCTAGACTTGTCAATGCTTAAATTTTCAAGTAACCATTAGCAGACGAGGGAGGAACGGAGAAGGTGAAACTCTCCAGTTTCGATCGTTTCAAAAAGTAGAGAATGTTCTTTCAGGAAGAAAGAAGGTAGCTTTCAGCAGGTATATACATATTTGAAATTACCTAAAAACCGGTAATTCCCCTTTTTGGATGATTGGCTCGTCCGCCAGTGAAAGTATTAGTTTTTATCTAGCCAATTAAATGAGGACATGATTGTTGAGGTGCTGCAAGACTACCCACAGGCCAGAGAACGATTGGAGGCAATTGCCCGTCGACGGCTGGACGACATCAGAAAAGCTTGTTCGTTTACTCCACTTATAAATATAATTATAATTTAATATTTATATTAGCTATATAATCTAATATCTATAGATGAGCTATGTACAGGGTGGGGCAAAAGTAACTATACACTTGTTGGAGGCCAATTTCTCAAAAAAATTATATTGAGTGTATATGATGTTATGAGCAATATATACGTTATTATACCTGAAAAAAACCGATTCTGATGTCTATTTGACCGTATCTTGCGTTGTTTTCAATTTTAGACAGGATTTTCAGTATTTTCATGGTTTTTCCTTTTTAACGTCTTTAAGTGACCTCATGGTCTGACCAAAATCCTCAATAATGGATAAGAAGTGTAAAAAACGTTTCACTTGATGTATCTGAATGAGAATCGAATGATTTCAACTTCAGAATACCCCTACGGTTCAATTCGATACGGATAATATGGTAAGGCCCGTGTTCAAGATGCCTGGCCAATTTTCGCGGTTTTTGGATTATTGATAAAACAGTTTAAGTTAAATGTTTTAATGGACCCTATGGTACTAAAATAAGTCAATAAACATGAATTACACGGTTTTTAGTTGTTTCAAGCTGAAAAATAAGAATTTAGAATTTTTCCATTTTCAGACTAAAATCGGTGACTTTCGTTGAAAAAGAAACAATTATTCAATTTATTATGCATGAATGTAAACTTACTCTCCTGTTAAACGTTTAAGAATATTTTTCTACATTCTATATTACATACCAACATAAATTTTCGTCAAATAACAGTTGATATAGCGAGATAACTGACAAAAATCACTGAAAACAACCGAAAATATGACTAATTTCGAGAAAAAGACGCATAACTCATGAAATAAATTGTTGTAAGGTAAAATAAATAGCAGAATCAAAATTTTCAGGTGTTTTAGCATCTGTTTGGAATGTTTAATCAAATTGATGCAATATAATTTTTTGGAGAAATTTTGCGTCAACAAGTGTATAGTTACTTTTGCCCCACCCTGTATAAATGAACTGTAATCGTATGTGACTGTAAAAACAATTTAGAGCAAACATGCAGTCTGGAGTAGTTTGTTGGGAAATGGTAGGTTTTTCATCTTTCGGTGATTTTGTTAAATGCAGTGCAGTGAAGTGATAAACACTAAAAGCAATAATTATATAGAAAACTATTTCTTTATTATTATCAGCACTGGCAATGGTGCAACGTCCCAAGCACTCCTGGCCGAGCAATGCATCCCAGAACTGTAAACGTAAGGTTCGTATTTTTGATTCGATACTTGATAAATCAAACAAAAAGATTAATATATTTGTATGTTTTTTCAGAAACGCACCCGCGCTGCATCAGTAGAACGATATTTAACAGATGCGAACAGCACCTGATGTTATTTTTGTATAAAAGGCATTCTCATTTCATTCCAAAATGCTTACTGTATATTCATTTGAAAAATATATCTTTGTCACTTGATTGTATTCAACGTAGAAACTCCACCTATATACATATGGTTATAATACAATGTATACCAGCAAAAAAGGGTTATACAGTAATCTTTAACAGTATTGCCATTTTGATTTGAACTTGACGTAAGCCAGCACGGAAGTTACCGTAAGTGTGATGGCAAACATGAGTATGGTTACCGTATACCTGCCCCAGGTGCACGACAGTTTCGGCACGTCGCACACTTCACCGTAATGCGAGTCGCAGCTGAAATATAGTTAATATAAAATAAAACAAATAATAATAATACACCATAACATTCAACTTATTGAAAATATGATATTTGAAAATTCAACAGATCCAATCAAACACATGATTCATGAACCGAACAGACTGTGATAAAAGTATGAAGAATGCAATCACTAATCCAAACATTTTGATTCTTGTTCCTTGATTGTGATCTTGGAAAAAGGTTGAATAAACAGTGACTAACGTCCAATAGACAGTCATGGTTTTGGCATAGTAGGTACTTGCAGGCGGCTGGGCAGTGTCCTGATTCTCGTCGTAATAGTACAGGTCAGATAACGTACCATCACACATGTCCTGCAATCCAATCAATACATTCGGACAGCACATCGGCATAAATATTCGAAATATTTTACAAAAAAAAACAAGAAACAGCGAGTTACTGTATCAGATAATCGGTAAGTCATAAATTGTGAAATGACAAACTTGCATGTGCGGTATGCTTCCGTGACCGTCCGGATTGAAGTAGTACCGTCGACCGAGCTCAGGAAGAAACAGATAGTTTACGATTTGCTTGAACTTCCTATAGCGAACCGTCTCTTCGTAACGTTTGAATCTGAATTATTTTAACTGATTAAAACTATTACATTCACATACCTAATTCGGAACTCGGAGTTTTTCAGAAAATCGAGACACATTTGCATGGTAGAAGTTGATTAGTTGAGTCGATTAAGTTCAGTCTATTTAACTGTACAGCCAATTAAGTTCCATAGATTGAGATTCATCGGTTTGTCTCACTCTATAAACAAACTGTAATGTAAAGTAGTGTTTTACGGATTGAAAAAGCTTGGATGTCAATCTGAAGAACTGACATGGTTTATACTTTTAAACACTTTGTTAAAGTGGAATCATTTTTCAACCTGCGCATTGCGTTTGAATGGAAGTTGAGGGTCTGATCGTCTGAGCTGATATTCAGATCCATCGGAATCCCGCTTGTAAGTTGGACAATAGTAAGCAAGCCCACTGGAAGAAACAACTGATTCTTAGCCATCTGAAACATGTCAACTTATAGAACATTTGCATTTCAATAAATTTAAATGAATAAATACGGAAGTAAATATGTAAATAACGCAGAATAGCGCCAGGCCCATAATTTAATTACCAGCAGTTTATTACTGAAATTGCGTAAGCAAAATTATAGTTACGAAAACAGTAAATACGACTTGACGGATCTAATGTTATTATGCTATTTGAGTTCTATGTAAATTGGAATTTCATATAAAGGAAAAGTTTAAATCATAGTTTATTTGACGTGATGGTTTGAATATAACGGTATGATCACGCATGCTAATACAGCAGGCAAATCGTAACTAAGGTTGTAGGCATCGAAGGCGTCGAAAACACGCCATCATCACTAATGCGAACTCGTTCCCCTACAAGGTTTACGTAAAAAACGATTGGATAGAATGGTCGGCAAACGATTGTATAACCTGACTACGTATGTATTTTGCATCAATACAATACTATTTAAGTATGAAAGGTAAGAAGAAGATAAACTCCAACTTTACTTTCGCGAGTGGAACCTCACCCTTTTTAGATTCCGACCCCGCTTATACATGATGTTATGAGCTGTTTACTGCACTAGTTGAATACCCGTTGCCAGCAACGTATGATCGAGTTTTATAGGAACCGAAGCTTCACGGGAAATCATGAGATGCATATACTAAACCCGTTGATTTATTCTTTTTTTTTCCTGTTTAGACAAAAATTGCATTCTGTGGCATTTACCCGACCCGTAAATTTTTTATATCATCCAATATCGGAAACTACATCAGTTGAAAATTAAGATAGATTCTTCGTACTGTTCAGCAACACAATCCTGTGTTTGAATAGGTACATGACAGTTATGTAATTGAATGGAAGAGGCAAAGGAATTGAATACAGTAGTTTTATTTTTTCTACTCATCCCGTGAAACATCTCATAAAATTGAGATAAATATTCAAACAAAAATCGTGATCAATGACTCAACCATCACGTCCCAATATTGCTCATCCATTCCGAAAAACTCCATTCGTCCCGTTAAAACGTCCGAAGATAATTTTTAACTGTGACCAGATCCGAAGATTAAAAGTGGAGATAAACTGAACCAACACAACCCTATCCAAAGATTAATTGGTTCAAATATGTATTTTTTGCTACCTCAGTATTTTTTGGATTCGTATCGGCGATTGAGCTGAAAATAATGAAAAAAACATATTTTTAGAGCCCGTTGTACTTGTGGCAAAGGCAAAAATATTTGATCTGTGATGAAATGGCTTGACACGACTTTTGATTGATGTTTTCAGTTAGCAATTATGTAACAGCTCAGACGGTTTATTATGTACGTTCAGCAGTACAGTAGATTTCCTGAAGTAGCACAAAGTACATTCAGTATTATTAATTTATTTGAACACCTCACTAAAAAACCCTAATAAAAATTCAACTATCTCGTTTAATTAATTACTGTTTTGAAAAAAAAAATTCTACTACCCGACGGATGAACTAAACCTCCAAAGGTAGGGGAATTTTAACAAAGAGGGGGAATTGGCAGTTTTCAGGTCATTTTACCTACACCTTATCAACAGCAGGAACAAATTCTGCTTCTTGAAAACGTCAAAGAGGGGGAATCCTCTTGATAAAGATCAATTGAACCAACCCAACGTGATCCAAAGATAATTCTCTCTGATACTGCTACCGAGAAGAATATCTCTTTATTGCAAAGAAAACAAACGTCATCCATTGAGTTGTTAATTTAATTTTATCGAAAATGAAACGTTTTGTATACTCGTTGCCGGCAACTGTGAATCAAGTTCTACAGACAACCATGTACTTCAGTTAAACAGTAAGATAATTTCTCCTTCCATGTACAGCCACACAACCAGTTGTTTGAGTAAATACAGTAGGTACATACATACGTACGTATGTAGATATGTACATGTCAGTTATGAAGTTGAGTAGAATATGCAAAGTATAAAACGGTTCATTCAAAAACTTACCATAGCTGAATATTTTTAATTTCTCACTCATCTTGTTAAACGTCTCACTTAGCACACCAGACAGAAAAATATCAAAAAACCTTACCATTAGGGATTCAACGTCACCTTAGGAACACCTCATTAACATGAAATCATTATTTATCATGGTTTCCCAATTTTAGACAAAAATTGCATTCTGTTGGATTTACCCTACCCGTCGAAATTAAGTTTATCATTAAATAGTTGAACCTACTTCATTTGGACAGTGAGGTAGAGTATCCTTTTCTATTCAACAGAACCCGTTGTTTGAGTATACAGGGTGGGGCAAAAAGAACTATACACTTGTTGGAGGCCAATTTCTCAAAAAAAATTATTGAGTGTATATGATGTTATTAGCAATATACACGTTATAATACCTGAAAAACCCGATTCTGATGTCTATTTGACCGTATCTTGAGTTATTCTCAATTTAAAACAGGATTTCAGTCTTTTCATGGTTTTTCCTCTTTTTAACGTCTTTAATTGACCTCATGGTTTAATCAAAATTCTCAATAAAGGATAAGAAGTGTGTAACAATCCATAATCCTATCCGGGTAATGCAGTTCCCGACTCCGCGAGTATTTACGGCACCTCAATTTAGTCAGTCAGTGAAACTAAAAAAATATTACGACTGTCTGGCGATTATGTCAAACTATAGTCGGTCAGCCGCTATGTTAGGTATCAAGCTATAGGCTAGCGTAGTGAGTGATGCCATCCGGGTAAGCCAGTTCCCTACTCCGCAAACGTTTACGGGATCGTAATTTAGTCAGTCAGTCAATCTGTCAAATAGTCGGTCAGCCGTTATGCAGAAAATATTAAACGACAACCATCAATATGAAGAAAATTCTTTCTGATACTGCTACCGAGAAGAATGTCCCTTTATTGCGAAGAAAACAAACGTCATCCATTGGATTGTTAATGTAAGTAATCGAACATGAAACGTTCTGTATACCCGTTGCCGGTAACTGTGAAACAAGTTCTACAGAAACCATCCAGTTAAAGGAAATCAAGGGATAAAAATCTTAAACGTTGGTTATATCTTAGACAGACCCGACCCGTATAATTATAATATAAGTTATTTCATCAAATACTTGAAATTACAGTACTTCAGTTGAACAGTAAGGGAATTTTTCCTTCCATGCACAGCCACACAAACGTCTCAATTGAAACAAATGGAAGATAAAGATTCGAACAAACATTAGATTGAATGATTCAATCATCAAAAATTATAGCAGCATCGTTATCCATCAAAATGTGTGAAAAAAATATGTAAAATACATCCAAATTTCTCGCATAAGAAAACTTTAAACGACAACCATAAAAATGAAAAGAATAAAGAATCGAACTTTTCAACTAACTCGGCGCGTTGAACGACTACGCTACTTAACCGTTGCTAAAAAGAGAAATTTCTTACCTTATAAAGCTCATACCGCTGCTGTCAAAATCAGTTCCACAGTTGACAGTAGTGTTAGGGCGCGTTCAGAGCCGTCTTGTGAGTTTCTCAAGAAATTTTTGGTAGCAGATGACCATTGGGAAACTTCCAAAATTAAATTATTCAGCCGTTCTATAAACTTTAAAAAAAATTCAAGGTAAATAATCGAATTTAGGGAACAACTTTCATGCAGGATGGAACTTCAATTATGAGTTTTCCGGTTGATCATCCGCGACTCAAATTTTACCAAGCATTTTGCCTGTTCATGCAGAACTGAAACCTTTGGACAAGCATACACGACCCAAAAATTTTCGTTGTCAAATTTATATAAAAAAAATTCAAGGTAAATAATCGAATTTAGGGAACAACTTTCATGCAGGATGGAACTTCAATTATGAGTTTTCCGGTTGATCATCCGCGACTCAAATTTTACCAAGCATTTTGCCTGTTCATGCAGAACTGAAACCTTTGGACAAGCATACACGACCCAAAAATTTTCGTTGTCAAATTTATATATAGATATGCGTTCAGAGGTTTCTCTTGCCGCTTTCGTCTTTCCAGAATGTTCGGTGATGGTCGGTGACCAGTCGTTACGCCCACTAGAAGCCACACAACTTTTCTTGGTAACTCGCTATTAATTGAATTTTTTTTGTCTGCCCATTTAATAATATAAACTGTTTTATTAGGATTGTTCTTTGCGTCAATTTAACCCCAGGCTCGTTGACCCCAACTGGTTAGCCGGCCCACACCACCTCATCATTCCATCATTTCAGTAGTTCTAACTTCCTACTGGTTTCGAAAGTTCAGAAAGACTGTGTCAACAGTGCCTCTTCGTATTTACTTGAGTGGTAACAGCTGGTTAACAGCTAGATGTCGGGATTTTAGCCAGTTGGCGGGAAACTAAGGGAAATAACGGTATATATGTAAATAATGTAACAAAAATTTTTGATATGCAACAAAATAAACATCAGGTACGAAATACTCATGTGTTTTAACATACAGTAATATACATAAAGACGTGTGCAAATATTTTAATTCTAAAGGTGAACTAAGTTTCACTTCCACAACTGTCTAATGACGTTTGCACTTCAACAACTGTCTAGTGACGTTTGCACTTTTTTTAACAACTGTCTAAACGTTTACAGACGTGTGTAATCATCTTAAAAACTGTGTAGCATTAAATTCGCAAAAAAATTATACACAGATTAAAAACTTGCGTGAGAATTATGGACCTATGGGTGGCATGTTTTCTAGGTATCCAATACAGTATGTACTTGATCACATAAAAACATTACGGAGAACATGAGTATTATGGTAAGGCCTTCAGCCCTAATCGATACTAGATATATAATCCTTATTTATAGCCATGTCATTAAACATTAAACACATTCATCCTATTTGAAGAATTCCACTTGCAGGTTCAACGTCAAATCGTGACCACATTTCAACTAAAGACTAACCCAGGAGTTCTTTGATGTCATTCTTGTAAACCTTTTAGCCACATGTTATCCAGTTGGTTATGGAGGATGTTGATTTAGAGTTGCATCCGGCGGAAACCAAACCAGCAACAAAGTGTTACAGAAAGTGGACGGTTCAAAGGTGTTACCTTAATTCGGTGTTCTCTTTAGTTGGACAAATGCAGTACACGGGAATATGGGATTCTATTCAATTCAAAGCTGACGTGACTATCATAGATACGAACTAATAGAGTAATTCTCAAAAAAATAAGAAACAGTTAGTTCCCAAAAAAAAAAACTATAAAAAGACATGAACAAATATAGCCAATCAGCAAAATCCAAAACGTACAAGTATGTATGTACATAAATACTCCGTAATCATCCTTGGTTAAACCCGGGAAAACAGCCATAAGCATCTCATTACCGAAAGGCTTGTAGTCGAATGTTTTATTCTTGACTCATTTTGCGCCCTCACAGAAGCTATACAGGGTGTCCCATCCTTAACCGCCGATGTTGACGGCTTCGCATTTGAGTTGTACTGGATCTATATAATTGAAACTTCATTTTCTGATAAAGAAGTCTTTGGCAATTTGTTTGACACTTACCAGAAGTTAATTGGACGTCTGTAGCTTAATTTACGAGCAACCGAAAAAAGGTCCACTTTTGGGCTATATTTTCTCACTATTCCATGAAATTTGCACCATATCTGTAATGATAAAGAGACGTGAATGGATTCTCGCAACTTCTCGTATATACGCTATCCTTCAAATCATTAAATATGTAGGAGCCAGAATCCAGATGGGTAAAGTCTGGCGACCTTGCCAAACACACAACCTTTCCTGGTTCCAGAATCTGCTGGTCCAGGAACCAGGAAAGGTCTCATTGAACCGATCCCGGGTGATACTGATATAATGAGCTGGAGCACCGTATTATTGGAACAACAAGTCACCTTCCCAAACTCCTATACCTGCTTTAAACGAGGCAACAGCCACTTTTGCAAGAAAGCCAGGACGGTTCGGTATGTCAGCTTCACCCGAGATTGGCTCAATGAGAAGTTCCCTGGTTCCTGGCTGATTCCTCAGCGGAGACCAACTTCTGTGGCCTACCAGGTCGCCAGAGCTGATCCACATGGACTCCTGACTCCAGCGTGATTTGAAAGAGCACGTATATCCGAAAAGTTCCGTAGATACGGGGCAGACACGTCTCAGTATCCTTGAAAAGAAGGGTGCAATTCCCATGGACTCAGGTTATGCAGCCGTGGAAGATGTGCCTCGCCGCTGGAAACGATGTCTGAGTCGAAAAGTCGAATGAATCCCTTCCGGATCTTGTTCTGTTCCGTTCTGGGTTGTGCTACTTCACGTGATGTTCTGCTCTTGTATTCCTTTTTTATTAAATTTCTTGACAAAAATTTGTACTTAAGGAAGAAAAAATAGTCCAAAAGTGGACCTTTTTTCGATTGCTTGTAAATTTAGCTAGAGACGTCCTAATAACTTCTGCTAGGTGTCAAACAAATTGCCAAAGACTTCTCTATCAGATAATGAAGTTTCAATTATAAAGACCCAGTACAACTGAAACACGAAGCTGTCAACATCGGCGGTTAAGGATGGGACACCCTGTATGTATTATTAGATAAAATGACGGTAAAGTTATTGTAAGATTATCCAAATTATAATTAACATCATGCGCTGTTAATATGGTATTAGTGTGCTCTGTTGGCATCAGTAACGAAGAAGACCTAGTAAAATATATACATACAAGGTCCGATTGTGGTCAATAATAGATTCGGCCTCAAGGTTTGTTGGACTATAATTTATGTACATATCTTTGTACTACCATGCCAGTGATTTTAAATCAACTTTCATATCTATTCTAGGATACATACGTACGATGGATTGATAAAATTACAGCATAAGAATTGTAACTTTTTGGGAACCTCTTACTCAAACAAAAAAGCCTCAAGTCTGGTTTAACAGGTAAATCTGATTCATAAAAGTAATAAACTATTAAAGCAGATTGCGTGGTACGCCAAATGGATAATTTAAATGGATCAAACCATGTGGTCGGTCCATCATGAATTATTAATATGCTTGTTCGTAATCAAGCAAGTACATCATATCAGCCATTCGTACCCTATCTCACCTCAAACTTTATTGCTTGCAATATAGAAATCGAAATACTCACGGGGGATATGAATTCAACTGATTGCGCTTATTTAAATCACTTCTTGAGGTCTTTCGATAAATAAATGAAAATAAA
This sequence comes from Daptonema setosum, assembly GCA_964036265.1. Lineage (NCBI taxonomy): Eukaryota > Metazoa > Nematoda > Chromadorea > Monhysterida > Xyalidae > Daptonema > Daptonema setosum. The sequence continues at coordinate 14,546,730 of OZ038447.1, forward strand.
TAAACGAATAAATAAATATATAAATGAACTTTCAAAAAAATTTGAAAATCAGAAAAAAGGTATAAGAAAGTCAAATTATAAGCTAGAACTATCATGAATATGTAGGACAGAAAGGCTGCGAATGAAACATTCGCATGCACAAAAACTGCATAAATATGTAGTTTGCAATCACATGTTAGAGCAGATTAGAAGCGAATGACGGTGAGGAATTGGAGCAAAATGAGCACAGCCACGGATGCTTGCAGATAACCTGCAACAAGATGTTACGCAACTATAATATTTTTAATTATAAAAAAGTGGGCTTATTTTTATTAACCAGCATTATTGCATTTGTCCGTGTAGCAGCAACACGTGGTGCCGATGCCCGTTACACCTAAAAGTACAATTCACAAACAGGGTGGGCCACATATCATGAAAATTAACGTTTTGATCGTTCGTTAATAACTCAAGCAATAAAATAACCAATTAACCTCTTCTGGCTATCATACAGAAGCATCATGTTCACTCACTCACTCACTCACTCACTCACTCACTCACTCACTCACTCACTCACTCACTCACTCACTCACTCACTCACTCACCCACTGACTCACTCACTCACTCACTGACTCACTCACTCACTCACTCACTTACTCACTCACTCACTCACTCACTCACTCACTCACTCACTCACTCACTCACTCACTCACTCACTCACTCACTCACTCACTCACTCACTCACTCACTCACTCACTCACTCACTCACTCACTCACTCACTCACTCACTCACTCACTCACTCACTCACTCACTCACTCACTCACTCACTCACTACCTCACTCACTCACTCACTCACTCACTCACTCACTCACTCACTCACTCACTCACTCACTCACTCACTCACTCACTCACTCACTCACTCACTCACTCACTCACTCACTCACTCACTCACTCACTCACTCACTCACTCACTCACTCACTCACTCACTCACTCACTCACTCACTCACTCACTCACTCACTCACTCACTCACTCACTAACTCACTCACTCACTCACTCACTCACTCACTCACTCACTCACTCACTCACTCACTCACTCACTCACTCACTCACTCACTCACTCACTCCACTCACCGAAGCACTTGTTATCGGCCTGTGCGGTCACGCATGCCGACTTGGGCAGGAGGATTTTTCATCTTCGGGTTTTTCATTTCTGGGTTTTTCATTTCCGTCTTTTCATCTTCGGAAGCGATGGTACAGGTCTTTTCATTTCTGGATTTTTCATTTCCGTCTTTTCATCTTCGGATTTTTCATTTCTGGGTTTTTCATCTTCGGATTTTTCATTTCTGTGTTTTTCATCTTTGGATTTTTCATCTTCAGCTTTTCGAAACGTTGGTACAGGTCTTTTCATCTTCGGGTTTTTCATCTTCGGATTTTTCCTTCCTGGGTGGTTCCCGAAGATGAAAAACCCAGAAATGAAAAAACCTGTACCATCGTTTGCGGAAATGAAAAGACGGAGATGAAAAACCCAGAAATGAAAAACCCAGAAATGAAAAATCCGAAGATGAAAAACCCAGAAATGAAAAACCCAAAGATGAAAAGACCTGTACCATAATTTTCAAAAGATGAAAAACCCAGAAATGAAAAAACGGAGATGAAAAACCCAGAAATGAAAAACCCAGAAATGAAAAACCCGAAGATGAAAAATCCTCCTGCCGCCGACTTGATGCCGCATGTTCTCACTACCGAACTGGTCGAGTCCACGGTCGCCTATAATAGTAATGCAACTTTTATTACTTATAATATGTTTTAATCTAAATTTTAAACTGCAGTTTAAATTTTCCATCAAATATAATTTAGGCAAGATAATCTTTATTGTGTAAAAAATTGAGTTTTGGGCCATCACCTTGGTACAGGCATCGAATGTGGCTGCGCCAGCCGTCTGTATGGTACTGCAGTCGGTCACGTTGGTGCCCGCAGTATCTAGAAAATCAAACCATTTTATATACAGAGATGAGGGTTACTTGTACAATGCCAACCGGTGTAGCAAGATATGCCATGTGCAAATGGCAGACTCATCAATATCCCACCTGACATCATCACAATCAAGCTGGTGGGGAACATCATCCTATTTATTCAAGTATCGACGTGAACAGGGCTGATCAAAGGTGTTTGTCTGAAAAACATTTTGTTAAAATTACGAAAAGCAGGAAATTCGAGAAATTCGACAAAGAACATGTAGAAATGCCAGTTCAACCACTCTTTCAAAGAAATATTACTCATAAATAATAATAATCGTTGGATACGTGATTTACGTACAAATTCAGACAAAATCATTGAATACGTGATTCACAAATTTTCAGTAGTTAAACTTACCTAGAATGAGCTTGGCTAACTCGATTGACGTTGTGAAAGAGTTTGTAAATGGCACAAAGATCATAGCAAACTGGTATTGGTGTCTTCGGTTGTCCTTAGTGATTGTAACTAAGTATGGCGATAGGAACCAGAACAAAGCAATCAAGTACTTTTGTTGATAACAACCAATAACAATTGGAGGACTGAGACCTACGTAGAAAGTCTCAATAACAATGACTGAAATCGTTAGTGTCATCAGGAAATTCTTCTCTGAGGTTTTTGCCATTTGTGTATATGAGGTTTTTGCCATTTAGGTCCATGAGGTCATTTTGTCATTTGGCACATCCGATGAAAATGAGCGGGAAAAACAAGTAGTGACAGAATTCTAGAGAGTCTGATAGAGACATAGCTGGGGCAAGGAAAATGGTCATGGGCCCAGTTTGTTAGTCCGTAAAAGAAAATATATAAAAGTGAGTGAGTGAGTGAGTGAGTGAGTGAGTGAGTGAGTGAGTGAGTGAGTGAGTGAGTGAGTGAGTGAGTGAGTGAGTGAGTGAGTGAGTGAGTGAGTGAGTGAGTGAGTGAGTGAATGAGTGAGTGAGTGAATGAGTGAGTGAGTGAGTGAGTGAGTGAGTGAGTGAGTGAGTGAGTGAGTGAGTGAGTGAGTGAGTGAGTGAGTGAATGAGAGAGTGAGTGAGTGAGTGAGTGAGTGAGTGAGTGAGTGAGTGAGTGAGTGAGTGAGTGAGTGAGTGAGTGAGTGAGTGAGTGAGTGAGTGAGTGAGTGAGTGAGTGAGTGAGTGAGTGAGTGAGTGAGTGAGTGAGTGAGTGAGTGAGTGAGTGAGTGAGTGAGTGAGTGAGTGAGTGAGTGAGTGAGTGAGTGAGTGAGTGAGTGAGAGAGTGAATGAGTGAGTGAGTGAGTGAGTGAATGAGTGAGGAATGAGTGAATGAGTGATTGAAAGAGTGGGTGAGGGAATGTGACGGATGGGCGTAATCTCAAAAAAAATTATAAAACAAAGGTTTTCTTCATTCTACCGTACTAAAACTCCGTAATTAAAAAAGTCTTTACAATTCTGCCCTCGCACCAAACGGAATTTTATTTGGCGCGCGTTCAAATTTTTTTTTTAATTCTGGTTGCAGTTGCAGCAATTGCAATTTTATTTTTTCTCCCAAAACTTTCTGTAAATTTTTCTTTATTCATACACGATAACAAGGTGCCCTGCTGTGCTGAGCTGAACATTGGTTCGTGTATTCTAATAGAACTCTGGCAGGCAGTAAACCTGTTTGTGTGACTTTTTAATTCAAAAACAATTGAAATTCATTTTTACAACTGCTTCTTCAGTCTGTCTTATTTGTTTCGATCGCCTCGTTATTCCCCATGCCACATGTTCCATGCCGGCTGCAGATCACACGACTGAAGACACTTCCTCCCTCCTCAACTCGGTTCCAGCCAGGTTGACATCGCACCAAAAAGTATGAAAACAGTGAGTCGGTCGAGTGCGCGCTTGAAATGAAATCCCCGGTGCTCGCTCAGCTGATGCAACCAGGTTCCGTGAATATGTAGATTATTGAGATGGCGCCCTGCTGTCTTGCATGCAACACTCGCTTTCGTTACGGTTGGCATTGTTCTGTAACATTTAGTCATTTATCATGACATATTTTGTTACGTAACAGGTAAGATGCGGGGAGGGGTTGATGCGGTAGTCGGCTCGGTCGACACGTCAACGTGGAAAATTTTCTAGGTTAAAGTAAATAGCAGAAGTAACCGCACTTCGTTAGTGCCAATGTTGAAACGAAAATAATTAAACGATAAAAAGTTGATAACAAAAACTCACCGAACGCACATGCACTATCATTGAATTGTCCCCTCCCCCTCTAGTCCCGTTCCTCTGTGTTTTTCTAAACTTCATATTATGGTGGTGATTTATACCATTAATTATGTACCTTTTGTTATGATTGACATCATCCCTTAATTAATAACCACTCCAAAGACTATTTTCAGAGTTAGCAATCAACATAACCAAAACAGTCTTCGTAATATCGGTCGTTGATTGGTCGCAAGTGGAGCACGTAAACTCCGCCTCGCACATCGAATCGTTGACGAGGGGGGCAGACATAGACGGGTCTGGTTGTGTTCGGGTTGTTGGTTGCTCTGTGATCAACAGGCTCGATTTGTTGGCATGTATCTCGTTGTCAAGTAGGCCCAACTTGAAAAATATATTGTCTAACAGTTCATACTTAACTTTGAGAAAGCGTCTGAAACTCGACATTTTTGTTCAGGTAACTTGTTGATTTTTGTTCATCCGCCGCATTGCTGTTCCTGTTGTGCTTTTCAGTTTGTTATGTGTATGTGGTTCGAATCCGATAGCGATAGAGTTGTTCCGAGCATAACAAGAACAAACAACTGCTGACATCCCGAGCGGTGCATTTTAGTGTTGTTTTTGAATTTCGACGTTTGAAATGCTTCAAAATTTGTTTATCTACTTGCTGGCGTAGTGTAGTGTATGCACACGCAGTCCACATTTTGATGGCTGATATTATTTACCGATTACCGTTATTATTATTTTCCTATGTATACCAATTTTTGTTTCGTATGTCTTTCTTTAGTTTAACTTTGACATACTGCTTATCACAGGTCATCTGTTCTCTGTATTGTGAGTAGTGAATCACAGCTGTGGTGCCGCTGTCTGATCGCCAGTGATTAGGGCCCACTCTGATGGACCGACGTTCTCTTCTTTTGTTTGACAACAGTTCTTTGTTACCGAACTGGGCGTAGGCTTAGTAGATTCTGATGCTGATTGCTTACAGTGGTACTGTTACACAGACACAAAAAGCGGCGTATTTTTTCAATAAAAATCATGAAAAAAACGGCAAAGGCATTTTTGGCATCTTTATAAGTACCATCTAAAAATCCATTATTTTTGTGTAAGCATGCTGTTATGGTTCACTGTATGTCTCATTCCCACCCCACTTAACCCTGAATCCCACAATGCCTTTGACTAATATACTCCCACATCTCATGTCCTAGTCCCATTCTCCTTTCTTGACGCAGTATGGCCATGAGATTAGTACTTGACTTGCAAAGGGCTTACTCTTATAATACGCTCATTACTATACTGATCACTGATCATCCGTGTATTACTACCTATCCCGTTCCCATACACCAGCCGAGCCAGAATTTAGCTTGCACACCAGAAACAGTAAGAACCACTACTTACATCTGCAGATGGTATGAGAATTCAATTGCAGAAATATTCCAACACAAATTACTACTACACGCAACACCGTTAACGAAACTACCAGACAAATGGTGCCTTAATTCGGTCTAACCATCATTTGCTACCTGAATTGATATGCTCAACGTTGCGTTTGTGTAATTTGGCGGTCAATTAAATTATTTGGATGGAATTATAAGTGATCCGTTGAGTTAACAACCGTCTACCATCCGAATGATTCGAAAAGGCAAAATGGAGTATTTATTCGTCGTTATTGCAATCATCGCATCTTCACAGCCTGGTTTGTTTGAGTTTATCATATTTTAGTTAAACCTTATTTTTTATAACACCTTTTCTCTGTTGTCTGGCATTCATTTCTGCATTCACTTTTATATGACAATAATCGTATTGTATTATTATATAACATTACTGAACTTGTATAATAAACGAATGATTACAGTTGGGTCAGTGATCAGCACATGCTCGCCATCACCGTGCCACAACCAGGCTCCCTGTCGTACCGTCAGTGGACAGCACTACTGCGAGTTGGTTTCACTCCTTTGTTTCACATTGATGGCATGCCATTCATTTTGACTATCGTTTTCATGACTAAGTTAGACATTGTGCATTACATGTTTCGTTGGATTCATTTCATGCGATACATGTAAAAACATGATTATTATAGAAATCCAACTTTGATGGTTGCTCTTAACCAATGTTGACAGTTTTTGTACTTACACAAATGAATAGATATTACTTATGATAATCTCTAGTGCACTGTTATACGTTAATTTCTCATTATTTAAAAGGTTAGAATACCAATTGTTTGATGTAGAGAAGGGAAAAGTTATCTAAGCTGAGCTGACAATAGTCTAAGAATTGTTTTTGCTATGTTTGTTGCCAAATCACTCAATCAGGTCGTATAATGTGGGAGTAAGTGATAAGTATAGCAAAGCTAGTTTGATCAGTGACACACCGCATCGCATCATAACATTTGACTATGTGCTTATGTGACTATGTGAGTAAGGCAATTGTGACTCATCTTTGTGAGCACTAAAATAGCAAATTTTTTATATACGAAGTGGCGGAAGAATAGCTCGTCGCCCAAGACTAAGTATGGGTTCATCAATTTACTCTGACAAACGCAGATTATCTTATCTTGTCTTTCCTTCCCATCTTTAATTGGCTATATAAAGCTTGTCTTCAAAACGTGTATTTAAAGGCTTTTAATTTTTTCCTTGTCTGCTCATTCTCTCTCATTCTTCATTGGCAGGTTCTTTGGTATTTTGATGTGCATCACCTGCCTTAGCGATTCGGTTAGGGGTTTTCATCCAATAAACCGCCGAACTTTTATTTTGCTGGCTGATATTGAGAAAAGTAAATATACAGGCGTTTTGTTGAACTGCATAACATAATTTGATTTCTGTTATTGCATTATTGTGCAGTGTTTTTATCCCACATACAATATTTGTGGCGGGTTGTGGAGATAGTTTTCACCTACATGTTGGTTGATTTTTTTTTGGTTAGTACTCAAGAATTTACTTTAAGGTCCAAAACATATTCGGTGGGCCCGGAGAAATATCATTCATACATATGATTTTTTCCGGTTGTTTATCCGCCTGCTATGTACAATATGGCGAACAGTTATTTGTGTTGTTGTAAATTATTGATGCGGTGCGGTTGTCGTTGTCGATTATGTGAAAATGCTGGTCGCAAATTAGTTACCTGTCGTTTGTTAGTGCTCCGATAATAAGTTCAGGCTCTGCGGCCAATATCTGATTATCATCATCTCGTTATTAAAGTGCGAGATAACGACCCGACAATGTCGTCTGTTCGTGTTTGTTTTGCACTGCTAAAAGTTAGCTGCTAACATAGTATGATCACCACGCAGACGGTTTCACCGTACTTATTTAATAGCGGTCAGTAATTTTTGGATAATGGAAATCAATATCTTGAGGGTTCTGGTCATTCGGTACAGAGAAATAGGAATAAACTTGGAACATGTATCCAATTAACTCATCCGATACTAACTGGTCGCATCATATAGTTTATAAACGAGCACATATAAATATTGATGAATGACATGGAACAGTATCAGGGACAAGTCGCACCCACCCGCAGTGGGCGAAAATGACTGCTATGCTAACCTCGAAAACGTAGTAACGCTCATGCAAAACTAGCACCGACGGTTAATCTTATTAAAAAGTAAGAACGGTCACCTCCGTTTTTCAGATAAACATTTTTTCCTGTTAAATTATGACGGATCGATACTTTTTGCCGTTTACTTTCATTTGTATAGTTTCCGGATCAGGAAATTTTGGTGGTGATTTTCTAAATGTATGTGTTTTTTTGTTTGTAATTTTGCATTTGTGGTGGTTCAGCCATCACAAAAATTAACGTTTAATTTGGTGGGCCACCTTGTAGATTATGATTGAATGAGCAGACTAAAGGTCAGGTCGTGTTGACCGTTGGTTCGGTGGCAGCAGAGGCGTGTAATTACGTGGTGTTCGGCACAAGACACAGCCAACAGTTTGCGTAACTGATTACGTTCTAATGTTATCATTATCCCATCTGAACTCGCATGGACGCATTTGGGACTCAAAGGAGGAGGTCATATGCCCTCGAGCCAGACCTGTCCATCAAAGACACACGTTCTGGCATTATGTCCCAATTTGTTCATTTGACGTTGATCGGGTAGTTGATAACGCACGGATAAACATGCAATCCAACCAATAGATATGGTTTCACCTGGTATGTAGTTTTTAGAGCCATTATGGTTTGTTTGGACTTGGATTATTTATCTAACTAATAACGATAATAACAACTAAACATTGAGTAAACACTACATTCATAAAATATGTTGTTTGGCTAGTGATAGTAGTCTAGCCTAGATTAATACATTGATTCGGTGAGACATCAAAGTCTTGACAGGCCATAAATCAGTGTGCCAATCAACACTAGGGTTTTATGATAGGTTACGGTTGTATAGTGTATTTGGTTATCAGTTACGTAGCCCGTGGCAGCACTGCTTGCCAGTGCGTGCGCGTGTGTATTTTATGTACACATTTGTTGAAAAATGTATTTGAATAATGATTGCTATTAAATTTCAACAAACGCAAAATATAACAGAAAACCTCATTCTCCAACATCTTGACATGTGGAATGAGGTGGAAAATCGAAAATGTATGTACTTATTTTAATGATTTTTGGTAAGATGCATCCCGTGCCGTACATATGTACCACTTGATCGACGCATGACCAGTCAGCCACCCGTCAGTTCGATTTATTCAGTCAGTGTTGGTCTTATCAGGTGCACATTCCACCCACATAAATACACACATACATTATACTACACGTCTACACCAACACGTTATACATAAATGAATGTATTCAGTTAGGGATATTAGTCCAAAATCACCATCCACCATAACACTCCTACTCCAGTCAAACAGTCAAATGTATGTTTTGGATGAGGTAAGGTTTTTTCTACAACCCCAGTCATACTCACATACTACTGCATACCATTCGATTGAGGGAGAGTTAGAGTAGGCTTGGTTTGATTGGTCGAGCCAACCTGATGAATTACCTGATTGATCGACACCCGCTGACCTACGCGGTACGCCACTCTGGTAAGAAATACCGATCGTTCCTCTTTTAAGAGAAATGCGAAGAAGCCATTTTTTGGCTACTGTTCAATCCACTCGAATAGGTTGTTGTAAATCAATAAAATTATTGGGGATGTGAGGGCTTGTTATTTCAGGACCAGGAGACTGGGTTCCTTTCTTAATACGTTAATATAGGGTTTCTTGAATAGTTAAATCAGATGGTGATTTTGTAGATCGATCGAGTCAAATCTCTTTGGTGTCCGCATAAGTTTAGCACAACACGAACATGTGCATGTCATTGCTAAGTGTCGGTAAGTTGGGTGATGATCACACCGATCGTGTCATTTGATACTGGTAATGTGACGCACCTTCACTATATCTTTTCGGTGAACATGTGTTCATACTTAGTATCGGCATTGATTTCACTTCACATAATCTTCTTATGCTTTTTATAAAAGGGGTGCATTTTTTCATTCCGACCCGAATTTTGATCAATCGGACTGATCTGTATGAAAAACTCAACTGATCGGTTTGAATATTTCCTTTATATTCTGACCGACATACAACTACGTATTCGGTGGTAAAGTAAGAAGTAAGTTGTGTTGGGTTTATTACTGTTTTGCATTGTGGTGTATGCCTGTAATGTACTATAATACGATCGTACCAAACTGCACCGACTTGCATTGTTACCCTTGTAGATGTAGACGGTTCGGTCTGCCCAACAATGACTCAGTCGAAGAACAGTTTTATATTTGGTGGATTGCTCAATACATTCGATACAATATTTTGCATTCAACGTGGGTAGCACTCTAGCACAACAACACTGCATTTTACATTACGCAAAACATCAAAGACCTCGACGAAAAACCTGCGGCTGACTTTTTGTGTGCTAACTTTATGTTCACATGTTCTCACCAGACTCATGGAAACACGGGACATCCGCTCACATTAGGCAATCAATGACCATGACCAGTCCGACTAAACAATCAAACTCACAATGGTTACATCCTTCTCACTGACTGGTTGATTGCGAAACAATGACCTGTAATGTGGTAAAGATGTTGGTTCGGATGTAAATGAAATGCAACACAACTGCATACGAAGCAAAATAACAAACACGAATTCGCTGGGGAAAACATAACGCCTGATTAATCAATTACTACTAGTAGGGGTCAGATTGGATGGACTGTTGCTCACCACATTAACCGCAAATACGCGCCTATTCGTTGCTACGATTCTTATCTGGTCAAGCAGCCAGATATTTAGCTGGTGGGTTGGATGGTGTTGATGTGCACTTGATTTGGTCTGCGATTCCACATCTGACCACCACAACCACGTCCAAGTTCACCGATGTATTCTATGTAGTAAGCTTTGGCTTCTACATCTAAACATAAATGTATAACATGGCAACTATAGTAATTATATTTTTGCTGGCTTGGCTCTGCAGGCAGTTTCATCCTAAGTTTATTTCTGTTATATAATAAATAAAAATTATAAATTATCTGGATTGGTCATCCGCCACTGCATGATTATCAGGTAGCAACGCACATAAGTTGGTAACAGTGAGGCAAACGCATTCGATCACCCTCCTGCATGACCATCTGTCATGTTACGCATTCACTACCTGACCGCCAATCCTAAATTCACACCAATTTAATTTTTTCAAAGTCGGGAGTTTTCATGTTTTGGTGGGTATTTTTCGATAAATTTTTGAAATAGTTTAGGTATCGGTCAGACGATAAATAGGTATATGGTGATAAAAGTTTGACTTGTTGCTAGCCCACTTCAATACAATGAACGGTGGGTTGGCGCGTATTGTGATTAGTACGTGTGTTTCCAGTTCAGTCATGAGTATTTTTTGGTGCACTGAATTTGGTTTTGAGTATGCGCATTTAGTTGTGTTGTGTGTAGTTATTGCTAGCAGTGGTGGATTGTGGTGATGCCATGCGTGGTCGGTGACTCACTGTTCGATTCCAAATGTTGATTAGTAAAGAGCAACATGCAACTCTTGTTTGTTAAAAATGCAGCCCAGTGGTTATCGGCTAATGAAATATTAGTGGAACTCTGCTAATATGCGACAAATAGTTTATGAGAAACAAAGGGTGTTTGGTTGATGGAGAATCTGGGGTTCTGACTTATGGTTGTAACTTGCGGTGGCAATTGGTGCGACAAACAAGCGCCTAGCGAGCAATGACCGATCACTGCAACCAAATGCTCGTTTGTTTTTACACTTTTGTCATTAAAATGATGAATCAGTTCCAAGTTAGCGGCAAAATTTACAAAGGAACAAAAAAAGAACTGCTTTGCAGCAATTGATATGGCGGTGTTGCGCAACGCGACCAAAACAACCCAATTGTTGCAACTTGAATTGAATTGTAGTGGTAGGGTGCTGACTGGTATCTGGTTTGGTTGTTGAGTGATTTAGTGCCATGAAAGTGGAAAACGGGCATACATCACTATTGCCTCGAGTCGCTGGTGGACGAACCGAACCTACAAAGAGGGAGGATTGGCAGAAGTTAGGCTATTCTACCTCCACCTTAAAAAACAAACTCAACCTTTGAAACCGCCAAAGAGAGGGATTCCACTTTTCCCTCCTCTTCTCAGCGTTCTCTGACAAACAAAAGGTACCGGGATTGAATGGAACAAACACACACCCCAGTACTGGCATGCAACCGTGACGAATCGGTGACCATCAAACGAGCATACCCAATTGGTGACTGCACTGTTGTTGTTTGTGGTGATCATCCGGGATTATGGCGGCTGTTTCGGGGTGCCTCCATCCGCCCTCATAGTTTAATTCTGCATAACAAGAATTTATTACTGCCAATAATCTATCGAAAATGCGAATTTCGCAAAGTAACAAAGTTACATGCAAAATTTTGAATTGCGACGGTCTTGAATTGAATTGACACATCCCAGTACCTCTTATCAATTATCATTAATAAAACGGCTAACACCGATTGTTCAAAACGAGAACTTTATCAATATATCAATCTTTTTACCCATCCCATGTTCCATAATCAGCGTCTATCCCACTAGGGAGAACTTGCACAACATTGAATTGTCGCACAATAACACTGAGACAAAGACAAGGGAATCATAATAAGAATAATAGATATACGCTTCGACGGTGTTTGCATTGTTGACTTATGCAAATGTGTAGGGCTTATCCTGTTGATCCCACCTGAGCACGCCTGCTTATCATGTATGTTTATCTAAATGGCGGTGTCTTATTTGATGTATGGTTTGCAATTCCAAGTCATGCAAATCTGTTGAAGATATTTGTTAGATGTCGCGGGTCTGGTGCTGGTGGGATTCACCTTGTTACGTGTTGATGATTGTTTGAACTTGTGTCATTAGTGTAAATCTCAATTATTATTTTTATGAAGGGGATAAGAAAAAAACTGGGTAGAAAGTGGTGAGACTTTATGAAAAACGGTGATTAGAAGGGATTAATTTGAGTATCTACTAAATGTGTAATACTTTTATTTCAGATGTGGACCGAGGCATGTAGGCGAGTTGTGCCAGCACCCGAACCCGTGCCTACGACAACCATGCGTCAACGGCAAGTGCCAACCCGATGTACGAAATGGCACCGTCGAATTCAAGTGCCAGTGTCCCATTGGTTGGTTTACTTGTAGTTGCTCTCATCATAGTTGTTTATTTCTGTATGTAAATTTTTCGAAATGGAAGTGTACTGAGAGAAAATATAATTTATCTTGGCACGGGTAAGACATAGTTTTGTGGTTGATCAAAACGGTAGAATGAAAAACATCAGTCGGTGATGAAATACATTTTCTTGAAATTCACTGCTTGGTTTATTAAAGCGATGATTGCGGACGTCTCATTTTGTGTGCGGATGACGTTTAACCGAGAAATATGCAGTAATTTAAATGACCATCATTGAAATGTTTGCATAATAATCAGCGTCTCACGTCTCTTTATCACTCCAACTAACCAGTCAGCGGGTGGTATACAAACACATGTTTGACTATTTTTTAAATAGGGATTACGAGAGATTTATATTTCTTAAATGTACTTCGTAGACAAACGGAACGCAAGTAAAAACATTTTTCTATTAATTTAATGAACTGCATCCAATCCGCCTCGGTTCTTCCTCGGTCATTATCGTTCAATTTCACATCAACATGTCAAAATTCCGGTGGTGCTGGTGTGTGGCCATTCCATTGATCGGTGGGTGGAGGGGAAATCATATTTTCCGTTGTTCATAGTCTTCTTCTTCACCACTAAAGTCGTTTTCAACCAATTTTTCAAAACGATAATGCGCTTGTTGCGGGGCGGGTTTAACGACGCAATCAGTGCTCTAAAAATATTGTAGTCTTATTTTGATTTCGGGAAGGATTGATGTAGTATATTTTAGGTTCTCCAGTTCAGAGTTATTTGAAATTAAAGATCTGTTGTTACTTATTTTTGGATCAGTCGAACGCCGAACAACTCATTATTCGTTGAGGTCGGGTTATTAGAATTGGATAAAGCTTTACTACGCTGAACTAGATATCGTTTGTTCACTTGGCTTGTTCAGTAATAATATAACAAAAAAGCTTATCATAATCGAACCATATTAAGGGTTAGGCCTAGCGGCCTACCCTTGATAACAAAGTGTGATGAATGACCGGTGGCAATGGGCGAAACGTAAACCGGTATAAATGAGCGTTTACGATGCCCCCACTGACTGTAGATCACTAGCGGACGAGAAGGAAAGAGAGAAGTGGAATTCCCCTTCTTTTATGGTTTCAAAATAAGACTTTGTTCCCTAAGGTGTAGATAAAAAAGAATTTTTTGCGAATTCACCCTTCTTTGAAAAGGTCCTCCTCCCTTTGGAGGTTTGACTCGTCCGCTAGTGCCTGTAGATCACCCGTTAACTATACGCTCGGTTGTAAACGACTGGCCATAAACGCTCAATGTCATATGTGTCTAATAACGCGCGACCGTTTGTTCCCACCAGATTCACCAGGGTGTTAATCTAATAATGATCAATTGTTGCGCGCGTCAAGCGGCTGTCGACCAATCGGCACTCACTGCCGTCTTGAGTTGCATAATCATATAGGAGGGCTGGTTTTTTACTGAATATAATCAGGTAAGAATGGAACATTTTCACCAAGGTGTGAAGGAATTGGTTCATCTGACCTGCTCTCAACAAAGTGAAAAATTCTTCGTGAAAAGTTGACTGGTAACAGAAAAGTAACTGAAGGTTTCTTCCGTTATTTTTTCGTTCATCCGTCACAGAGTCACACTACCGTCTGTCAGCCAATCGTCACATCCTGTCCTATAATGTCCTGGGAATTGAGTCAGTGGTGTCACAAAGTGCATGTCACATTACTCAATCAACATACAGAGATACACCCACCAGATAAAAACCGTTTGATATGTTCATCTGTTGCTCCTTTGTAGGCGCAACGTGATGACATGAATGAAGGAAGCAAACGGATTTTAGATCAAGAACGAACTTCTTTTTTGAAAATTATCTTACGATTGTTTGTGATAGATCGTCTACTAATGACAATTATGGGGGTACGTTTTGGATGGCAGAGTATCTGTGACCGGATCATTTGAGTCAAGGGCTCGACCCGGACCGGCTGGCTCGAGTCTCGGTCCGCTCCCACGACAACAAAAACTAATTTTGCATAACCGATCGTTTAGGAGCGCTGGCAAATGGCCCGTTCGCCGTTTTTTTCTTGATGTTTTGCTACAGCAGCACTCGAGTAACGAGCGATCGATTGACGACCAATCGATATCGATCAATGAATTCACGTTATTATTACATGAGCTTTTGTAACCCAAATGAACGCGGGCGGTTTGAATTGAGGAATTCCCCAGTCGTTTACAGTTTTTTATATTTGGGAACCATTTTGTTTTAGCCGCAGATTAATTGGATATGAAAGGAATCAATAGGGGTTTGTGAGTACACCTGCTTGTTTCCGCGAGAAGAAGTCAACTATGATTATTGCCGGTGGAAAAGTCTGTTTTGGGTGCGAATCTTTTTTCAATCGCTTGCGCAAAATGATGTTTTTTTGCTCGAATTTCTAAATGAGTCGAGTTAACGAGCGAAGGAGTGTCTTTTTATTAACGTTCGTCGTTTTATTTGTTCGGTACGACAATCGGTGTGATTTAGAGGACGTATCATATCGGGTTGCACTGTGCTGGAATCATCTGTTTGCTCCCGTTCACAGCCGTAAATTATGAATGTTAGATGGTAATCATGAAACGACAACCAACTTTACCTTTTACATGTGCATGCACATTTGGATTATAGATGTGTGTGAACAAACTTGAACAATAAGAAGTATTTTTGTGCATTTTTGAACGCTGACTGATATTACTATACAGATCAGATGTGGTGTGGGTCATTTGTTGAAGCATGAGCTGGTTATTACCGTAACGTAACCTTGTCTTGCTTTGCTGAGGTAAATGTTCCCTGACATTGTTATCGACATATTATACGAAAACACAGTTAACCGTTTGTTCTTTGTATTTGGTTACTACGTGGTTGCCGCCATCTATCAAAGTCAAGTAGGTATTCAGGTAACCCAATAGCAAGCTCCTTGTTGGCGCGCAACGGTGCACGTAATCGAAGACCTAGACCTATACACCCGAGCTCAAAATGGTCTGAAGTGGTAATGGTGTTGGTTTTGTGGATGTTGTTGGATTGGATGACTGTTATTGTTAAATTCAGAACATAAACTGGGAAGACGAATCAAACACATTAAATTACACCGAATTATAAAAATCTAATGCATTAAATATGTATCAAGTTGAGCTAATCCGCTACCCGGTGGTATGCACGTGCCGGACGGTTGTGTCTTTGAGGTGTATGAGTGAGTGATTGATGGTACATGGACAAGTGTGTGCTACACAGCTATGCAAACAGGCTGACCCTTGGTTTTTCACACTTGTTAAAATTTGGTCCCTGGCGTCCCTACTGGCTTGCGTCTCTCGTCTAATGATCGAATTGAAAAACGCAACAAATGACTGATCAACTGTTCGTTCCTCATTTGTCGAGCTAGGGGGACGATGAAATGAAGTGGGACTATTAAAATGATTGGTTGGAATTTCATAATTTTGAGCTTTTCGTAATTTTTGGTACTAAATGTAATGGAAGTCTTAAACATGGTATACAGTACAGCAGGTGGTGTCCGAGATAATGATCTGTGGATCGTACTCGGATAAAGCAACCACTGAATCTGATTGTAACAGTCAGATTGAATGTCTTGGAGTGAACTTGGTAACCGACTATCAGACACTCCCACACAATCAACACATTTGCACTACGATGATGCCCGGTGATGACGGATGCCAGATGTCGGGGCTGTCACGTTGTAATCGGTGGGAAAATGGCCGTGTATTCATTCATTCATTCATAACGTCCTCTATTTTTACGACGTTTATTCTTTGTGCGTATTAGAACTCACGACTCACTATCTTCTCGAGTTTTCCGGGTTATTGGCGGGTGATAAGAGTGGTCGATTCAAACAATCATTTGAAATGCTTCTCATAAACGTGTGAAAATGTTCTCATGAAGTGGACCGCTACCGCATGAGGAGTATATCATATCCTAGTTGATTTCTTCCGCTACCGCTAATGTTTGTTGTAAACGTGTCGTGACTAAGTGGTCGTCATTACCATTCGGTAAATGTTGTAAATGTGTGATTGTGATGAATAGCAGACAAAGGAGGACTATCGGTAAGTTTTTTTCTCTTGAGCGATTGTTGGTCGTCGTTCAAGGGTATGGGCTGTGGGTAAATGACCCAGAAACAAACTTCCTATTTGTCCCATCTGAGAATTGCATCTCGTTTTGATTAACAGCTGATCTGTCAATGGATGTGAAGATTGATTGATTGGGTTGCATGGACTGATGACAGCTAATCTCTGGATATATGAGTATGAGCGTGTGACCGTTTTATTCATGGGTTAAATTACGTTCTCACGTGGCCATGTTATGATGACAGCCAGCTTGTTGGTTGTGTTCGATATGACTGACTGGTCAAGAGAGTGTACTTGAGTGGATACTTGTCACGTGACCGACTCACTGACAGACACCATTAATCGCATTATATATGTTCGATCAAATTGCGTGACTGTCAAATGACCGATCAATCAGTCATGACTGGACTGTTTGGCTGATTGTGATGCTGGCTGACAGGTATCCATGATCTGACGAGTTCATTTGGTTCTCACGCTTATTATTGACTGACCGACTGAATACAGCTGCTCGCCGTACTTGTTGCTGACTGTCGTATAATTGTAACGATCATAACACTAATCAATTAACAGCGGGATTCACCACGATTACAGTAATCTTGGTTACTTTGCTGTAGGTATTTGCGGATTAGTTACTGGTGGTCCGAAAATAGCGGGCTTACATAAAGGAAACGAAGGCAATATCATCATCATGGCAATGTTCTCTCACTTTCTTTAATGGAGTATTATGAAAAACACTGCGTAAATCCACATTCGGTCAACCGTTCAACACCATCGAACGTCACTTGGGATTTGTTAATACAACGCATTGGTGTATATTGCATCCAATGGTTGTTGACACCCTGATATGTAAAGAATATGGTTGGTTTAGGTGCACATCAAATCAAATAACTTGCGGAAATACATCTGCTGAGAACGTGGCTATTTGAATAGTGTACGACGCGTGTATCAACACGACATGCATATGCTCCCACGACGCATTACGGTAATCGGATGTGTGTTTGCGTTGAATCACTGCTCGTTTGGGGATCACTTACACAGTTCGGGTTCATTCTATTATTATCAAAACTATCATCATATGCGTTAGACCTTAAAATACTTGTTTATTTTTCACTCACTCTGGTGAACAATACAATCTGAAACAGGGTTTGTCTCTAAATCGTGCGTGAAACCCCTCAAATGATATACACTGATTTGCACAAAAATATATGATTTTCTGTTGTGTTAAGCAGCCCATCGTGTCCGTTTCTTATTACGAAGGTTTTTTGTGATCTTGTCGAATATGGGAAACTGATGGGATGGTTTATCTTAACGTGCAATATAGGATATGGTTGATCTTAGCGTGTATACATTCATATGCAACCGATTGAGTTGAATGTACTCATTTAACGGTGTGAATTCGAGACGCTGGGAATTGAGTCGTTTACTAGTGATGATTACAAAGATGGTTATCGTTTGCCGTGTTATTGTGCCCGACTGGCCGTTACATATCCCAGTTTCGGGTTGTTGGTTGTTTTGTTTTTACCGATGTCTCCAAGTTTGAATCAATAGCCTCCCGTTGTAAGCAACAAGGAGCTTAATCATTACATCACATGATACTATAGTTGTCTATGAATTAACGCAAAGTGAGGTTATAATTCGGTACACTTACAGACTCGGGTAATGGTTTTATTGGGTGTTAACCAAATAACTTGATGATGATGTAAATTGGTATCAATGAAATCTAATACATTCGTAACCTACCGTATTTCAGCAAATAATGGTTGAATGCGTTAACCTAACGGTTTCTCTACATGATTCACCAAAATGTAGCTTTATATAATATTGTTCGGTTGTCCACACTATTTCCACAACACGATTTGGAAAGGGAAATATACCTCAGCGGGGGCCAAGCCATATCACTGATTTGTGAGTTGTTACATAACAATCATGACAGGAACAATAACGGATGCGATTGTATAAGCAACTGATTACGATCACTCCATACTGTCTGTCAATCAATAGCACTGGTGGACGAGCCAATTCTCCAAATGGAGGGGAATTCCGTCAAAGAGGGAACTGAAAGTTTTCAGGCCAATTTATATTCACCTGTGGGAACAAATTCTAGATTTTGAAGTCGCCAAAAGTGGGAATTCCATTTTCCACCCTTTTTCGTCCGCTAATGGTCAGTCATCAATAGATGACCCTGCATGTCCGTGTTAATTGCGTGACTGCAGGGAGTGAGTGCACCCTGGGATTTATCAACATTAATTTGTTGCATTCTATTGTATTGTGATGTCGTATTATTGGGACAATTGCACAATATGGCACTAGGGGACCACCGGACCACGGACGATGCTCGGCTAAGTAGCCAATTGATGTAGTGGTCTTGCAATTGTCGTGAGAAATGCAAACGCATGATCTGGTGTGCATACACTCCAATTCATACCAGCAAAACTACATTCAAAAACGAATGTATTAAGCTGAATGCCGTTAAGATTGTTACGGTATAAGGAATATGAACAACCGTTAGTTTGGATTCCAAACGAAAAAAATTAAAGGCCAATTTATGAGTGGTAATTTACAAATGAAAAATACCTGCTGTACCAAGTAGTTTTTTGGTTCAGTTCAGTTAATTAATCGAATAAGGTAATTGAATGTGGTTTGGCAATGACAGTAAATAATGATGCTGTTTTGTGTACAGTACTTGAAGTGGAGTACGGTATTTTAGTTATTGATTGGTTGACATCCTGCAGGCAATACGCAATTAGTTTACGACGCTTACTCGGAGACTGCGGCTGAAATACAGTGTACAAAATACTATTAAAAAGGGTCTTTCTTTTTGGGAATAATTACTAATGTTGGTGAAAAAAACTGAATAAACAATTCCGAAACTGTTATTACAAGTTGTTTATTCGTGAGTGGTAAATAAGCCGCCACTGTGGTGTCTTACTGGCGTCCTCTGATCACAACCACGAATTCAGAACTTGTCCAACCGCAGCGGGTGATGTTTATGAGTCAGGTGAAATCGAGGCATTTTCGTTGAAAGCCATGATTTTTTACGTGAAAAGTTTTCAAACTTAGTTTTTTTAATCCAGCCCGCAACTTATCGATATTTTTAGTTCACTTTCTCTCCCGCTCCAACGAAACGTGCATGATGTAAAAAGTGCGTGGTGTACAGTGCGCAACAAACTAATAATAATAGTGTAGTAGTGATGCGTTGTCGTGTTGCGGTGTTGGGCGGGATGATGCGCTTACGAGCTGTGAACATGACACAACACTGCACTTACACAAATGCACTTACTACATACAAACGTGTACAACACACCTGAATTCACCGTGATTTACAGCTGAACATTCAAATACCATTAAAATAAAATAATGAGGTCGCATTGGGTTTTTTTGCAGTTTAGTAGACTGTCTGTTTCAAAATAGCCATTGAGACACCTATCTCAAGTTCATGTTTTTAATTCTTTCTTATGTTGCTTATTAGATGAAGATGCCCAAAGTTCGATCGAATCGGGATGCTTGTTAATCTGATGGGAACAATACAATATTTGACTGCAGGCTCACTGACCAATTATGCTTGATTCGAGATTGGTTGTGTATTGAATTGAGTGATTTGTACAGTACGCGGTTACACGCCGGATAACACCGTTCATTCAAATAAACATTAACGTGATCGCCGAGTGCCTGAAATCCGTGAGACGTTATTTTTTAGTACGCAATATTTAGGTAAGAGGGGTTTAAGGTCTCTGATTTACGAGTCTGTTCCCATCACAGTCGTCGTGCATGCATGTTTATGATGTACTACGTACTGGCGGCTGCCAACTTCAATATTAACTCATCGTAAACTATCGGGGGCGATAAGAGGGTGAAATGACAAGTCAGTGGCAGACATTTATGACAAGTCCGGCTACCGTAATCTGCTCAAGCTCAAATATAAATATATTAAAATAACTGAACATGATAATATTGCACAAAAACACCTCATCATGAGGTAACAATGTTCACAAAATAAATTTTCTTGATTATATAATTTGCAGGCTTCACGGCTTCGTTGTGTGAAGTGCCGGTTAAGTCGGCGTGCCAGATCAATCCCTGCCAGAACCATGGAACGTGTCAACTTGTTACTCTGGACATACCGAAATGCTTGTGCCCCAATGGATTCACCGGTTTGTTGCTTTGCATCATCATGTTGCTATCTTAGACTTAACCATTTTTTCATACTATATGTACAAGACGATGTATTGCATATGTATGGGTGCTTTCTCAATAGTACCTGCCTGTTCTAGCTAGACACCACAAATGAGTGGAATTCAGTGGTTGGTTGGTTGTTGTCTGAACTGCTGTGTTGATTCATCGGGAGGTGAGCACAACGCCAGTATTATGTAGTGTATTAATGAATAATAGATAAGCGTACAACAAAATATGTTTGGTTTGTTGTATTATGATTGTGGATGTTGGTCGGTAGCGGGCTGAAAACATGGTGGTAGAGATGTCATGTATTTTTTCTTACATTCTTATGTGGAGTTTAAACGTTTAGGTAAGCTGTTTATGTATAATGGAGTATCAAAGTTACATTGAAAATAATATTTTATAATAATAATACTCATCCGCTGACATTTTGTGTTTACCAAGTGCGGCTGTGCGCCTGATTAGTGCCGTTTTGATGGTGTGAAAAGTCAACATTGGCAGCCGTCGGACTTTGACAAGCTGACTGACTGACTGAACGCTGATATGGATTTGCAAACTGATTTTGCGTTGTTTTGACATACTTAGATTAAAATAATGGATGCAATTATGTCTGGCGTCTGCAATCCAACAAAAACTTGAAGGAGCTGACTTTGGGGGGGGCATCACATGATAAAAGTGAATAGGGGATTGCAAAAAAAACCGAACTAAATGTCTGAATATTCGGAGGAAATTGACTGAAATGCAACGTTACAAAAGTTTATTTCAGGCGAACTGTGCGAGATGCGTGACTTCTGTCACTCGGCGCCCTGCCTGAACGGTGGTCTGTGCACGTCAACACAATACGACTTCCGATGTACGTGCCCGATCGGGTTTACTGGTCCGACTTGTGCCCAGGACATTGATGAATGTCGTCTGCATCAGCCCTGTCAGAACGGAGGCATCTGCAGGAATCTACAGGGCAGTTACAGGTTGGATGACTTGATTATCAACAGTTTTTTCTTCATTTTTCAGGTTATCTGAGGGAGCAATGAACGAATAGGTTATATTGATGGAAGTTGTGTTGACTTGAGAAATATTGGATTCAACAAGTATTCCAAGAATCTTGATCTAATTTGTACTGCAGATGCGATTGTTCGCCGGACTACGCTGGTCAGAACTGTTCACGATTGTTTGTACCATGTCAACCATCGCCGTGTATGAACGATGCCACGTGCACTCCGCTCGGTCAAAAGGCATACCACTGCTCGTGTCGACCTGGTTGGTTGTCGTTCGCCGTATTTTTGTTCAGTCTGCTGAAAGTATCCGGTTATAAGTAAAAAACAACTCTTTGTTATCAGCATTAATATTATATTATTATTGTTAATCAATTAAGTGTAATATTTAGCTTCATTAGACGGCAATTATAATTGTGGAGGTATTTCAGGCTACACGGGTCGTCATTGTGACGTGAACATTGACGACTGCGAGGGTCATCGCTGCCAGAACGGCGGTCGTTGCCTGGATGGTCTGGGCACGTATTCGTGTCAATGTCCGAGTGGCTACATCGGCGAGTACTGTGAGCAGGACGTGGACGAGTGTGCCAGACATGCCGGCGTATGCAAACATGGTGGCACATGCACTAACAGGTTACATCTAGTCAAATAAGTCCCAAATAATTTTACGGCCTTAGTTGTTGAGCAAATTTTACAACATAAATTGTTCAGCAAGTTTCACAACATTAGGTGTTCAGCAATATATGTAAGCAGCATCCTGCAATAGACCAAGTCTTACTTCAAACGTAAGACTAAGAGTATATCATGATTGGAGTGTGTAATACACTGGTCTGTTTTGCTGGTGCTACCTCTATGCCATAAACTATCTCAATCATGCATTGAAATGTTAGAAGTTGTTACTCACGGCATAGTTGTATTGCAGCCCGGGTGGCTACGACTGTATCTGTGTGAACGGATGGGAAGGCAAGCACTGTGAGCATAACAAGGACGATTGCGAGTCCAATCCGTGTTTCAATGGTGGCACGTGTATTGATGGTGTGGCCAGACATACGTGCCAGTGTGCCAAAGGATGGTTCGGTTGGTGCCCTAACTCGAATTATTTTGTTTTATTTTGTTCACTTGTTGGTCAACTCAGTCAGTTGATTCAAAAAATTTCAACAATATTAACTACTAAAGTGAGGTCTTTAAAAGTGTTTGATAATGATGTTTAATATTGTGTTATTATGATGCAGGTCTGCTATGCCACTTCCCAGATCCTTGTGTTTCGAATCCGTGCCAGTCGGGCGCCAGATGTTCGGGCAACCCGGTGAATGGCACCCACACCTGCGAGTGTAAACATGGATATCGCGTTAGTACCGCGTTTCGTTGTCAAAACTTCGTCACTCTATTCTTTGTCAACATCATGACTGAGTTAAATTACAGGGTGCCGATTGTGGCGAGGACATCAACGAATGTCACGAGGCTCTTCTCACCGGCACGTCGTTGTGTGCCAACAATGGTAAATGCATCAATGTACCCGGTTCCTATCGGTTGGTTGTCGCTCAATTACTTACCTCCCTACTGTTTAATTTATGTTTATAGTAGGAGTAGGTGTTCTGGAATCACATTCTTTTTGGATGTTGTACGTTGTAAATGATGAATGATTGATGTTAATGGTCACGACATTCTAGGTGCGAATGTACGGTCGGTTGGACGGGCGAATGGTGCGACGTGAACATCAACGAATGTGCCTCGATGCCATGCCTTAATGATGCCACGTGTCTGAATGGTGTCGGCAAGTACACATGTGCCTGCATGCCTGGTTTGTGTGTTACAATAACTCTTAATCATCTTAATCCATGTTTAAACAAACGCTTTCAAAAGTGATTCAACTCTATTCGAAAGTCTAAAAACGCTAATGTGATCAGTTAATGTTTGTTTATTAGTACGTTATGTGATGATGAATTCAGGTTACTCGGGTGTTCGTTGTGAAACCGAGTTGGACGAGTGTGCGGCAATGCTGCCTCTGAACCCGTGCCAGAATGGTGGACGCTGTGTCGACCGAGTTAATGAGTTCGTTCCCAGTTGCCTTCCTTGAAATCTTTCTTCTTTTCATTTTATCTATAAATTTTTTACATGAGTGAATCATCAATTCATTTATAATTTCAGCTACATGTGCATTTGTCCTGTGGGCTTCACCGGCAAGAACTGCTCACACAACGTGAATGACTGTGCCGCCAATCCATGCCTTAATGGAGGCACATGTACGGACGGCATTAATGGGTTCACGTGTCGTTGCCCTGACGAGTATAGTGGAACAAGGTACACCATCAACCAATCACTCTTATATTATTATGTTTCAATCAACTTGGAATGATAAAAATGAAATGTTCTACAGTAAACGTTTGTCACTAGTTTATGAACGTGGTTTGTATTTGAGGTGCCAGCAGTACACGTCGAAATGTGCGAGTAACCCGTGTCAGCATGGCGGTCTGTGTGAGGCGGATCGAAGCATCAGTCTTGGTTATCGTTGTCGATGTATGCCCGGATATGAGGGCCACAACTGTGAGACGAACACGGACGATTGTGCCAGCCAGCCCTGTCTCAATCACGGACAGTGCGTCGATGCCGTTGATGCCTTCAAGTGCTACTGCCGCAGCTCGTTTGCTGGTTAGTATTCTGTTTTAATAGGGCTTTATTCGTAGTTCTTCGCCTATCTATTTTTTGTCGCCTGTCTAAACTAGTACGTAGGGTCCCAGTCTAAGGAACTGTTGGTCCTATGTTCGAAACCTGACTGTCCGTCAGTTTATTCAACCTCTTTGGTCCCTACGACAACACCATTCTGATATGGTATTTGTATACACTGTTGTCTTCCGTAATGAAAAAGTAGAAAAAAAACTAGTAAAAACGGAAGTTTTTTATCAGTTTTACTTCACCATGTTAAATGTTCAGGCGAACGTTGCGAGCACCCGGCCAATCCGTGTGCCAATCATGGTTGCTCGGCCAACTCGCACTGCAAGCCGACCTTTGATTACGCGTCGTACACGTGCCAATGCAAACCCGGATTCGATGGTACGTTCTGCCAGAACAATGTCAACGAGTGCCAGTCAAATCCGTGCCAGAATGCCGGTCAGTGTGTCGATACCATTGGCAGCTACAAATGCCTCTGTCTCAGTGGCTATGCCGGTAATGATTGCGAGGTAAGTCAACCAGTTTTGTGATCTAATCGCACACTTAGCTTATCACGTTACATGATAACAGGATTCAACTCAGCTTTTGTTGGTGAATTTACTGAGTTAACAGGATATGATAAATGTTATTTTGATGATTGAAACACAAATTGAGTTTGTTTATAGATCGACATAGACGAGTGCGCCTCGAATCCGTGTGCCAACAACGCACGGTGTGTCAATCTGGTCAACGAGTTCCGATGCGTGTGCGATGCCGGATTTGAGGGCGATCGATGCCACGAACAACGAAATGAATGCGCTTCAAATCCGTGCCAGAACGGAGCTCACTGCCATGACCTGTATGCCGGGTACGTGTGCACATGCAGGAAGGGATTCAGTGGCACAAACTGTGAACGAAACGATGATGATTGTATGCCTGGGTTGGTTCATCATAATTAATGTATCATGTATGATGATGTATGAAAGGTTGTGATGTGATTCATTGTGATTATTGTATTCATTCAGTTTATGTCTGAACGGCGGCACGTGCAAGGATGGAGTCGACGCTTACAAGTGCGAATGTCCGAAAGGCTACAGTGGACTCAACTGTCAGGTTGGCAGTTGTTACCCAGTTTTATAGTTGTATGAGGAAGATAATAATATTTATGCTCGAATAATAATTCATCCTTACCCTACGTTACACAGTTTTAATTTGCAGATGGAATTGGACATGGATGCGATCAATCGAACTCAACAGATCGAGTACCAAATGTGTGTGTCAATGAATTGTGCAGCCAAGGCCGGTAACGGACGATGCGATGCCGAGTGCAATTACTTTGCCTGCAATTATGACAATGGCGATTGCTCAGCCAGTTCGTTTTGCTTTCATTCAAACTTCAAACTCGAACTGATATGATATGAAAAAATAACTCAAATCTCGAACTCGAACTGATATGGAAATATAACTGGCTATCGTTGGTTTACAGAAACACCGAATCCGTTTGCGAACTGTTCGATGGCCAGCTACTGTGCGCAGGTGTACAAGGACGGCAGTTGTGACAGCGTGTGCAACAACGAACCCTGTCTGTTCGATGGGTTCGACTGCTTCGATGCCGTACCCAAGTGCGAGTTGGTGTCACATTTTTTTTACTTTTTCCAGATTCAGCGCAGCACAACTTCATAAATGGTTTTCGGTTACAACATAACATACATGTTTCACAACATAAGATGTTACAGTTACACAAACATTACATGTTATGAGTGTCGGTTACAAACATTTAATCGTGGATTGCAGCGAGTCAATCCGTGACCAGTGCATGCAGTCGTTTGGTGATGGCGTGTGCCAGGATTCGTGCAACAACGCGGCATGTGCCTTCGACGGGGGTGATTGTGGCACCAGTCTACAGCTCAGCGGTGACGTCATACTCATCATGCGTGTATCGCCACAACAGTTCATTCAGAACATCAGAAAGTTCCTCATGACCATTTCACAGGTATAGTTGATTTTGGTGGCTTTGTTTTTTTGCTGTGATATCAATTGAAGATGTTTTTAGTAACCTCTGCTTGACTAAGTCATCGACTAATTTTGAATAGCGTTTGATAGTTTACGGGAAACGGAAGCATAAGATACTACTAAAAAGTGTTCAGAAGGATTATTTCAAAGATTGTTGATAGAGTGACTATGTAATATAGTGAATAATTGTAACCACGTTCAGCTGCTGCACGTCACGGTGCACATCAAGTACGATGCTGCCGGTCTGCCAATGGTGTTCAAGTGGAACAGTCGTGACGGCTACGACCCTGAACGCGATCGCATCCTACTTGAGGATGACGTGCAACAGGATAAACGCGTTGTCAAGCGATCCGTCCATGATTTCTGTTAGTTACTTTGATGTAAAAAGCGAATATAAATAATATAATATTTAATTCATTGGTATTTAAAGGTTTATAAATGTTATCCATATACTGTGTTTAGTGGAGCGCGGTGTGTTGGTGGTATTGTCAATCGATGTATCGAGCTGCAAGTCGGGTGAGCACAACTGCTTCACGGATGTCGTCAGTGTGGCTGCTTACCTCGGTGCCAGTGCCGCAAAGGCTGTTAGTTGTACTTTATTATTACTATACTGCTCACCATAAATAATAATAATAAACTTGTGTCGTAGTCTTGAACATCGTCACTGTTATTTTGGACATTATTGTGTCGTTTATTATGAATTTGTTTGCAGGAGTTCGAAGCCCAATTGGGCTGGCCCCTGTACGAAGCAGTCGGTCATCGTCGTCCCGATGATGACTGCATTGAGGGTGAGTGCTCCACCGGGTCTACCGATCCATGGTACTTTATCATAGGTGCCATGGTGTTGATTGTGCTCATATCGGCCGTTGCCTATGTAATCGCTCGCAAACGCAAGATGACCATGAATGCACCGTTGTGGCGTCCTCCACCCGCGGATTGGAAGGGTTGGTCTTTGTTGAATAGTTTGATTGGTTGGTGTTTGCAGTTTGATCGGTTGATGTTTGCTAACTGTTTGTATTTGTAGGCACTCCGACTGACTACCAGAACCACGTTAAAAATCACAAACTGGAGCCTCCTATGCCCAAGCGTTCGTGCTTCTACAACCAGCAGCTCAACAACTCGGGCAATGCCTATGACTACGACAGTGACTACCATCCCGGTTCGTTTTTATTGGGGTTGATTTTAATTTATTTAAATCTTAGTTATGATTCGTTTATCAGTTTATGTTCGTTGTTTTTAAAACAGTTTTTGAATTGGTCTGATTCAGGTACTCTGTCACGTCACCCGTCAACAAACAGCACTTCGGCAACCGAGCACTACGTTGACTACCCGGGATGTGTCCAACAACCCGGCATGTATGACTCGCTGAAACGTGAGCCGGCTGTCAAGGGCGAGTGGACTCAGGTGCATCGCGTGGTGGCTAGAGGTCGGTAATTGGTCATTGCCAGTCTCTTACTATGGTACTACTGCTAACTATTGTGTGTAGACCATCCTCACATTCCACTATACAAACTATGGAAAGGTGATGATGATCCATGATAAATGGCTGTCGTTGGTACAAGTTATGTGAGAAATAGTTGTATCTTATATTCACTGTATTTAAAAGCAACCACTAAATTTGTAGGTCAAACGGACGTAACGCTGGGCCGTGACATGAACACACCGGGACCAGACGGCATTACGCCGGCTATGGTGGCTGCCCGAAGTGTTCAGGCCGATAAACAGCTCGAACGCGATCAGTTCGAACAGCTGATGAAACAGGGCGCAGATATGGAAGCACAAACTCTAACACAACGTTGGTCCATGTGCAAATATGTATTGAACTCTGCACACCTGTTGCTGCCATTTTTTTACTGTTACTGCCTATTTAACTTGAATTTATTGAATCTTCATCATAGTAGGGAAGTTTAAAAGCCCTGAAGATTCTAACTTTCTTCGTTCATAAAAACATTAATGTTTCATTAGGTTCTCTTTATGCGTTAATGTTTCCGAAATTGGTTTGAGCAAATGCTTTACACTTTTTTTTCATTGCAGAAGAAACAGCGTTGCACATGGCGGTGCGTCTGAACCGAGTGAACCCGATCCGAGTGATGTTGCAGCATTCGTGTGCTGAGGTGAACAGTCAGGACGCAGACGGCAACACACCGTTGCATGCTGCCCTAGGAATCAACTCGCAACACATTGTACAGGTACACACTTGTTGCATTTTCATTATGTAGCCTGTATAGTCTCGAGATCCTGACGCGTTGCTCTGGGGTTCCTTTACGAAAACACATTATGAGATGGTATTTGTGTGCGTACATTAAACGTACTTTTAAACGTGTATCTCATATGAAAATGCTGTTTATGTACTTATTTACAAATGAGGAAACCATTCGTTCCAGGTGCTACTGGAGACGCAATCGATCGACGTCGAGATCAAGAACGATCAGGGTCTGACCCCGCTCAACTACTGTGCCAAATTGGACCAGGGCGTGGCCATCGTCGAGATGCTGCTCAAACGCGGTGCCTGCAACAGCATCAATGCTCACGATAATGAACGTAAGTTTGATTGCATATACACTTTGTTTAAACCGAGGCTGGCTTAACGTTTTCGTGTAGATATATGTGGTGTGCTCTTCTCTCGGGATACATGATGTGTACACTGGTTGACTTGTTTGTAGAGTTAGCTTTGCTCGCCACAGTAAATACAATAGCATTCATATTTATATGTCACACATGGAACATATGCTCATTAAGACGTCTACTGTAATCCTAATTAATGGAGATATGTCAATTGTAGAACGTACGCCGCTGCACTGGGCTGCCGTGCACGACAACGTGGATGTGATGAAGTGTCTGCTTGATGCACAAGCCAACAAAGATGCTCAGGATGCCTGTGAACAGACACCCCTGTTCCTGGCGGCACGTGAGGGCAACGTGGAAGCAGTCAAACTGCTGTTGTCTTACGGTGCCAGCAAAGACACGTGCGACCAGCTGGATCGTGGACCGATTCATGTCGCTCAGGTTATTTATTATTATTATTAATTTATTATATAGAATAATTATATTATTGTTATCAATATAGTACATATATATTGACATAATAAACTGAAATTCACGATATGCTTGGAATACTTCGTCGACAACCATGGTGGCCAAAAAACCAGGCCCACCAATGGTGGGCCTGGTTTTTCGCCACTTTTACATAGTATAGCAGTACGTTATCATCTAAATTATACCTGATTGCAGGAAAACCAACACGAAGAAGTGGTGAACCTTTTAAACGCGGCGCTACCACCGGGTGCCATGTGCAACCTGCATCCCAACGTCATACTCAATCCCAATACACTTAACGCACAACACCTACAGGCCAACAACAACAAACCAAAGCCCAAACGAGTCAAAAAGGTTGCGTCACACAAACATTTTTTATTCCCAATGATAAAGGATACCGTAACCTTACTTTTCTGTCGAAAGTCTTATTTTCCTTCTTCAAAGAATTCCTATTGATATTTCTCTAAAAACGAAATGTTATTATGTTTACTAAATATTTCTAAACATTTTTGTTGCTGTTTATAGCAGGACGGCAAAGCGACCAACGGTATTGTTGCCGGGTCGTCTCGTCCGCCGAGCGCCACGACGAGTGGTCGTAAGCAGCCACCGGCCGTGGCACCACGTCAGCCTGTCGTGTCCAGTGCCCAATCCTGCTATGCCACTGTATCACCGCAGTCCAGTGAACAGTCCAGTGGCAGTCCCAACTACATGGTTAGTCTACTAACGTATGGATTTATAAGATGAAGTATATTCAATCAAACAATATGATACAGTTGCTGATATTATATTATATTTTAGATGCAAGTGGGCGCCTCGACCCCATCACCAAGCCACCTGCAGTACGCGTTGGCCCAGTCGACGCCGATGCACTCGGATGCGGAGCAGATGGCATCGGGCACCAGTTGTATGATGTCGCCTTACAGTGGCAGTCATGCGGGCAGCAGTGTCGGTCAGTTAACTACATTTTATTATACATCTATAATTATCTCTAAATGTATCTTTTCTATAAAATATCGGAACCCGTATAAACAAGCAGAACAAACCGTTTGGCCCGTCCAATACTACTTTGGAATCGGTATAATTTTAGGCGGTCAATCTCCGCCCACCTGTGCGCAGACGGCGAGCACATCAGCGGCGGCGATCCAGTCGCCCAATCAAATGGCCACTACCACGTACTCGGCATGTGCTCAACAACAGCAGCATCCTCAACAACAACAACAACAACAACAGCTGCAACAACAACAACAACGGCAGCAGCCAACGAGTTGTTACGGACAATTGCCGCCCCAAGCGTACCTACAATCGCAAGACATGGCGCAGCAATCAATGCAACATGCCGGCACTCAATCACAGCAGGGCATGACGTCATTATCATCCGTGCCATCAACCTACTGGCATAACAATCAAGATGCGTTGTGGTCACAGCAACAACCCCAAGTCTACTCATGATATTGATATATTGATTGTGGCTTTTTACATACCCGAACCATGTAGATTGTCCTAATTGTGGTAACGTACACACTTTACTGTACATTCAACCATCGGCCAGCTGAATAATATCAGATTTATTAGTTTATACAGTTACTATCTACAATTATGATGATGAAATCTTATCTATACATGTACATTTGTTGTATGTTTTAATGATGCGAATCGAACCAATGGCCTTACATCCATATATTTTACTGATTTAGCCTCTATTGTCGAGGCGTTCATCACAGAGTCATGAATTAATTTACTTTTTCAAAGTCAATATGGCGTATTGTGTACAGCCTTATTCTACCAGTTTGTGTCAATTTTGAATGCGTTTACATGTGTCTTGATGATGCTGCAAGCAGTTTTCTTTTGTACTCCTGTATTTGGCTATACTTTATATTTCTATCCATGTAACTTGCTATTTTTCCCAAACTGTTTCTTCTTTAGTGGTCTGTTATGAAATTTGGTGAGTTGTCATTGGCATCTAAAAATCAATTGAACTATAAAAACACCGAAATCGCGCATACCACATTTTTATATACGTTTAGCATTATTTGGGATTGTGTAATCATGACCCACGAATCGTCCAACTTCGTTCGCTATCCCCGTGCGATTTTCCTTGGGTAACATGGCTTTCTCTTTTCTATAAATTTTCCTCCTACTTTGTTATTCACACGTTTCTACTTATTTGTTATGTAGGATAGTTTTTAACATGTTATACATTTGCGAGTATCTCAGTGTCATCTGTTTTATCCCAGTTTTAAGGATTCTTAGTATACATATAGTGGTGAATGAGTATCTCTAAAGTGAGAATATTCAGCTTTCCTCGTGCACCAAATGTGAAATGCATGTAAAATTGTAGAATGCAACTTCTTCCCTGCTTGAATTAGCATTCCACAACATTACGAGGGTAAAGTTGAATATATTCACTGTCGAGATATTCAACTGCCACTATGGCTAAACTTATTGTTTTACACGCTCCACATTCACTTGCTACTGCTAATTTGCATCAAAAACGTGTCAGTTTGCCATGTTTTGTATATTAATCGTGTTTTCTTGGTTGTTTTCTTCGTTTCTAATGTCGAATATGAAAGGAACTTGACAATGGTCAAGGCAATAAAACTAATTTGAATCACGAGATCATGATTGGTTCATATACGTACGTTTAGGTAAACCGTATGTAAACTGTATTGTGAGCAAGAATATATCACACATTTGTGTAGCTGATAAATGAATGGGAAAATATAAATGAGTATCACACATGAGCTGATTTCTCGGGACTTGAAGCCTTAATGGCCAACGAAATACACCTGTAAACGGGCACATGGTCGTGGTTATCGATGGTGTGCTGACGACACGGGGTACGATGTTGCTCTGAATACAACATAACTACTATATATACTATCTTTACTTTATTATTATCACAAATGAATAAGTATATTTTTATCTAATCACTCAAAGTTATTTTTAAAGCTCTACCGCAAGAATTACAGTACAACAAAGTTATGACGGCCAACTTTGCGGTGTTCTTTGTATGCGTAAGCTGTGATTTGAGTATAGCATGGATGGCACAGACATTGATCGATGCGACATGAGTGGCGATACCTCGGACATGGACCGGTGAGGTGTCGTGGCCGCCAGATTCGTCTGCGTCATCTCGTACATGTTGAAGTCGAATGCACATGGCATTAACAGACCCAGGATTTGATGTCTGAATAGACACAACTACTGTATTTAATCCATCTATACAGTTATCTACGATTCGTTTTTAAATAGCGTTAAGAGGCCGAACCTGGCTTTATGATCAGTCATGTTTTTGCAAACTATACGTGCACGTTTTTAGTGAAAACTTTCGAAATAGCGAACATAATCAAACTAAGCATTCCTCACTCAATCATTAGTCAACCTGAAAGTGGAAGCGGTCACACTGTAAATGATCCAATTCACCGATGAATTGATACAAACACAAATCGTGGACATCAGTACCACGTAATCGGCGTTCGGCCAAGAAGGGAACAACTTCTCGACGATATTAACGGCGGTGGCGGGTAGATTGAATAC
This sequence comes from Daptonema setosum, assembly GCA_964036265.1. Classification (NCBI taxonomy): domain Eukaryota; kingdom Metazoa; phylum Nematoda; class Chromadorea; order Monhysterida; family Xyalidae; genus Daptonema; species Daptonema setosum. The sequence continues at coordinate 14,579,997 of OZ038447.1, forward strand.
AACGAATGTTATGCAGACCAGAGATGCTGACATAGTGCGTCGCAGTTCCCGTTTGCGTCTGACATTTGAGTGAGTGAGTGAGTGAGTAAGTGAATGAATAAGTGAGTGAGTGAGTGAGTGAGTGAGTGAGTGAGTTGATGAGTGAGTTGATGAGTGAGTAACTATGTAAATAAGTGCGTGAGTTAGTAAAGGGTTGACCAGTGGGTTGCTCAGTGATAGGGAATGAGTTACAATCGAATAAACATTCGATTTTAATTTTTCAGAAAAGACAGTTGATGCAGTACATGTACCATTAAAAATGTTATAGCCCAACCGTTGTTTATCAATAGTGATGAGCTTGAGCAACACTGAATTGCGTCTGGTGATCACCCTGTATACGATAGCAACGGTGAGAAAGATGATGATGAGCCAAGGTACTGTGAACATGAGACAGCTGTAAAGCACACTCGTGTACACGGTCGTATAAGTGGTGGACAACATGACTCGAGTAGGCAGCACAACACCCAGCGTTTCGTTGAAGCTCAGAGCAAAGAATGTCGGCAAACGATAGATTGAACCACCGAAGAAAATTCCTGAAATTAAGTGAAAGACTGACTTTATTATCTTTCTTATTCGTCATTGTCCACTCATTAACTAAGTGACTGAATAGCTCACGCACTATATGAGTTACAGTGAATGTGAGAGTCAAACCGACTCACCAATAACCACAATCAAGCATCGTGTCCGAGTACACCATCTCCTCCGACTTATGGGAAAGTAGACGACGATGAATCGATCAATGGAAATGCCGACACACGACCAGACCGAGCAGAACTGGCTGAGCAGCAGCAGGGGAAACGTCCACGGCAGTGACCGAATCAGGAAGGCGCAGATGGGTGACGCGTCCTAAACATAACATAATAGTTATATATATTTAGGTTCTGGGCTTTGAAGAATCGACCAGAGTTCGTTGTACCTCGCGCGAAACAAACGCAACTGTACAGCAAATGCTGCAACAGTAAAAACATTAATGGTGGGCCAGTTTTATTTGATTCATCATGTTCCGAATGCAGAACTTTTTCTCGAATAAATATTGACATCGTGGAATAAAATAATGAAAATATTCAATGCAGTGACAAATTCATGTGGCTTGTTGCCCTGAAACAATCAAATGTGTATGGTAGAAAGGTGCAGTAACTATTGTGCGCCACAACACCCGCTCACTCACTCACTCTCTCATATAACCAACTCACATGTATAATATGCGGACACACGTTTCTTGCAGGGAATATGGCTAGTGAAAAGAATAGCAGCAAGGCGTCATAAATGGACAGCGTCATCAGTAGCAGATCCAATGAAAATGTGCTGTTAAAATTTGCCCTTCGAGGTCGTATAGATCGGACGCGAAGACGACATGAGAATATAAAGGTGCTGAGGATGTTCATGACGATGCCGGGCACAGCGATGGCGGGTAACAGCAGCCCGTAACCGTAGTACGCGTAGGTGATAGCCACTTGGACAGACTCTTCCATGCTCTCGTTCAATGCCATTTCCATCATTTCAAGTCAACACTAGTTTCAGTCAGGTACTGGCATTATTATATAATAGTTGTCCATTGATTGCGTCGATTGAATCTGGAAAGTATACTTTAAGTAATTTATCGTTGTTTCAATTCCAAGATAAAACTTCATATAAATGTGTAGTCCCTTTTTACGAACCCACTGAAGCTTCTCACTTTGCTGTGTAAACCTTTTCCATATCGGCAATGGCTATTGAAATCGGAAAACAAGGAATTTCGGGGAGACAGAAAGTTTTAAGAAACAAAGAATGCTTAACTGGATAACTATAAAGTTTTTGGTACGATTGTAATCCACGTTATTCAAAACGTTAAACAAGCTGACTCAAGCCATTTTCCGTAACATTAACTTGTTAATCTGTTTAACGCGAAAAATTACCAGACTTAAGCAGATTGTTTTACGGTTCAAAAAGGTTGTATGTATGTATAATATGTACTTGTTGTAACTAGAACAATATATACCGATAACAGTGTCCCGGGGCTCAGTGATATTGCAAACAATCTCTGATTACACTCTTGTCCAACATGATGAGAATTTTTCATTAACCAATCCTACAGATTCCCATAGAAAGAGATGGCTTACTTGGCAGCAGTATGTAACTTGGGTTACGGTAAGTTAACGCATAACAAACTAAGCAACTGATTGCGTCTAAAACAACGTGATATTGTTTGTGCGTTGGTCATGTGATCTTGTTTTGGTTGACGGATTAACTATCACTATAAATATCCTAACTTCACACGATCGAGATGAAACGTATTTTTACTGAACAAAATGGTAACAAAACCAGCTCCACAATAGCAAAGTGAACACCAGTTTCCGACCGAACAGTTACAACGGAACGAAAACGTTATGAAATCACGAAATATGTATATGAAAAATAAATATGAAATTGAAATAAAAATCATATATACATATGTATTCATATATGAAAAAATACTTGTGTATCGAACCGAAAAATGGGCCAAGCTCAGAATTGAATGTGAGTATTATCTACTTCGATTTAAAGTTTCGGAAAGCCAGTTCGAAGTTTTTTTCTCTTCAGTGCAGTCAAAGTTTGCGATCCAATGTAGCTTACTTCGTTCATTATATTAAGTGTGCATTGAAAACCTTCATGAATATGTCACCACCGACTATACCTACATTTTCTATACTCCAACTAACAGTTAAGAAGTTCATTCTGAAAACTGTGAAAAAAATATAGCCTTCGTAGACGTATAATACATTTTCAACATAGGATATGTGTCGTGTCGTTCTATATCTTTTCAACTGAACCAATTTTCTTGGATGAACTACATATATTCAAAATTGTCTGACAAAGGGCATGACAGTTGTTCGAAGGTCATTAGGTTCGCTTCAGCAAAACCGCTCAAAAACTTCCACTATTGCATTCGATTTTCTAAAACAATGCCCATCCAAATATTTCTATACCCATGTCGTTCTCGATATTGCATTTGCTTCACGAACCCAGATGACAGAGGAATACTGAAACTAACGTTGATTGCATCAAGACAACTGTCGAGTAATCGAATGATCCAGAATCAGAGTTCTGAACGTCTCTGAGCGCTCCTGACAATGAAACCGTTCCAAGTCATATAATCCTGGGAAGTCCGACAAAGATTGAACAGAGTGTGCCTTTTGTAAGGGCTGATTCCACTCAGCAGCACGTTCTGGAGGAAACGTCACATGAAAACGACTGGCGGTACATGTACGTACAGTACAGTATGTGCCACATGTGAAATATATACATACAACCAGGGTATATAGAATATATATATAAAAGTGAGTACAAGAGTACACGACTAAAACGCAGGCGATTTGTCGCTGGTGCTCTTGGTAGACAAATCGACTGTAATTATTGAACGCCACTACTTCAGAAACACATTTGTCAGCCGTGTAGTGTGCACAATGCTTCTTGTTTCAACGGTTGTTCCGAAGAGACCAAGTTGACTTGTAAATGGGATACCCTGTACATTTGTATAGAACATTACATGGTTGCAGCAATCGAATTACGCTAATTATTCCATAAAGGCGGCAATGCCTGACCGGGTGCAGTGCAATGGGCCATCCGGGATTGGCGAATGACCTGTTTTGCGCATAGTCCGTTTATTATACCTATATTATATCGGTACTGTTACATAAACATTATTTTCAGCGAAAGCAAAGGGCTATCCATTATTCATTCTATTCAGTCTCCTAGTCATTTTTATTTGCATGAAGTCTTCTCCAGAAAGTTATAAATCATCTGTTAGTCTGAATAACCGATGTGGTTGGTTAATGTGTACAAGATTACGATAACCTGGAGCACATCTATGAAAGTATGAATACGTTTAAAGTTTTTTTTATGTTTTTAAGCAATGTGGAAATGTATGTTGAAAGTTTGTCATAACATAAAGCACTGAATTTCGACATGCAAATACAATTCAACGAGCAAACGTTTGACAAAAATAGGCAACTGGACAAAAATAGAAACCCGCTTTTGGACGAGGAAGTGCGAAGTAAAGTGTTTCGGTCACGGTCACTTCCGCTGAACAGTTTTTATTAGCATTACCAGAGGGATTTACAGTTTGTGAAGCACTGGAATGCGTTGTCAAATATGTTTGGCAAACAACTCGTTCAAAACACATATTCGGTGACTTGAGTTAATCAAGATGTGCATCAAAGAATGTGTGATTATGATGCATACTGTTCATGTAGAAAATTAATAAATATACAAACAAACAAATAATATTGCAACGACATAATTAGGAACAATACATTGAATAAGTAAAGTCATAAGTAAAGTTGATTTGTCATGTGTTGGAAATCAGAGTTACCAAAGAAGCTGGACTAGACCGCTGAACAAGAAAATGGACTTTACTTTATGTAACTCTATAGACATGTACGTGACAGAACGGAATATATAACGATGCCACTCATTAGTTAGATGGTCATAAGAAGGTGGGAGCGACAGTGCATCCATAATGCTAATTTAGGTAAGTACAATTATTTATGTAAAATAAGTATTACGTCAGATATGTAGCATTGACAGTCTTTGCTTGGTTTTGTATAGCCACCCGTGCGTGATTTGGTTCCACGACGAAGTTCTACCAGGATATTGTGATTTACATAGCTTGATCGTAAACGCGTCGAACACAAACATGTTTATTGTAAAACCTCACTCTTTCATCGAAGCGTATTCATGCACTCGCTCATCATTCCGTCACTCACACCCCGTACTTTTAATAACAAAGAAGCAAGCGGAAAAAAGTAATAATGTCGCCTACTTGACCAGCAAACATGTAATGAACATTATAGCATTACAATATGATCACCATATATGGTCATAATATATTATACCATTATCATTGAGGCTTAGGGCTTGATTCTGTTCACGGTCACACTGCAAATAGGTTTACTTCTGTTGTATTATAATTTAAAAAAACATCGTTAAGAGAAAATCATATTTTCATGAGAAACAAGAGAACAAATGTTTGATTCGTCCAAATAATATGAATACAGTATTTTAATACTGTAGTGTACAGTATGCATGTAAGTCGCACCGGTTGACATTGTTTGTCAGTTCGAGCCACGATAAGTACGATCGACGTACAATATGTTCTACAACAAAAACATTTGAAAACTATTAATATTCCAATCATCTGATTTTAATGGGATTTAATTATTTAACAAAACATTTGTGCTGCTATGATTGAGAAACCATTTCATTGTCAATCAAAACTAGGACTTATAACAATTGTTGTCTGCTAAGAACACCCGTATTGAATGTCGCAACCAGCCATATCGTAATTGGGGAAAGGAAAGCATATCATACTATGCTTCATTGAACGGCGGTGTTCTGAATGTTGTGAGTTGACAGTTGGAAATACATTTCACAGTTCCGAGATACTGTACCATATGATATAAGGAATCAGAGAAATAAATGGGTTCGTGGCACAACATGTCGTATTGAAGCACAGACGGAACCAACTGGACGGTAACAAATCGCGAGACATTATGAACGTCGGACGATAACTCAGCTTGTATAAGGACAGCTACAGTATATAAAGCCGAAAAACCGAGATATGCAACAAAAACGCAATCAGTGAGACTCGGCTGGACGCAGTGGTTTGTTTTTATTCTGTGACCGAAGTGCAATGTCATGAAAACATGGTGCACGTCAACGAAATGTGCTTTTCATCCATGAAGCGTCTGATCACAAATTGGCCGCATGTCCTTCCTAAACACGCAAAACAACAACAACAACGCCTATTATTTCTTATTGGCTTATTTCTTAGCTGTGGGCAGGGCAATCAACGGTTTCGTTGCATGTTTCTCGTTATGATTTATATCGGTACAACACACCACGATGTATTATGTGCTGGCAACGTCAAAAACAGTCAACTCGGTCTATTGTTAAGCTTTTTTTTGAAAAGCCTGCTGTTTGTGAACAACTAAGACATCACATTCTAGAAGACTTTCATGTATTAAAAAACCCCGATTGATGTAGGACTGCAATTGAAATTTACCTAGTTGTTACCTTTATCTCGGGTCTTGGCTTTACAAAAACAGAGAATTATGTAAACTTGTATAATACATGCGAAACAGGTAATAAAATTTAGCAGTAATGTGTCACGGAACTTGTTAACAATGACACAACAAATACTGTATTTTTACCGGGCAGGGGCAGTCATAATCACCAGTTATCAGTGTAAGAAGTTCACAAAGTATGTACAGTATGTATGAAAACTGAATCATGATTATAGTTACTGTGTGTGAGTACGGTACTGGCATGCAGCAGGTAGACGTGACAAGTCGGCATATTAAATGTGATCAACGAGCACTATATCCTGGTAACGTGAGCCCATAGTTACAGACAGTTCCGATTGTAGAATATTAGATGCACTAGCGGACGAGAAGGGGAGGGAAAAGTGGAATACCCCCTCTTAGGCCTTTTCAAAAAGTAGAGTTTGTTCCGTAAGGTGTAGGTAATATGGCATAATTTTTGCCGATTCCCCCTCTTTGAGGAAATTCCCCTCCCTTTGGAGGTTTGGCTCGTCCGCCAGTGATTAGATGTAATGAGTATAAAATATGAATTCAATATCCGCTTCTATCTAGTTATTGTTATATCATATAATGATTAGCCCAATGCCCAACACCAGCTTATTGAAAGAAATGTTCATCCTCGGATGTACAAAAACAAGTCCTTATAGAACATTTGAGAACTAACTGAACAATGTTAAACTCTGTAAAACGGTAGTAATTGAATAAGCAAATAGTGTATACGGCACGTTTTGTTGTGATCGTACGCAGATTAACCAACAATCTGGCTCAGAAATAATCCTAAGCAAACAATAATTAGAGATGTTCAACGCTTTTTCCTCAGTCAAAAGTACAAAAGTAAATAGTTGAAAAACCAGGCATTACCAGAAATACATCCTTAGTTCATTATTAGAGCATCCTTCCTTACTTAAATAGTTCAGATTTATCAATGCCACTTGAACCGCACTTGAAACACATCAAGTGTGAGTTAAGCCGAGCAATGCTTTAGCCAAAAAAGCAACTTGTGTTGTACTGGATTCAAACCCATTACACAATATACTCTACAGTTGAGCTTCACGGACGAACTACAAGCTTCTATTCGGTTCGTATAAGAAGATGCGTTTCAAACATTACTGGTTCAGATGGTATGGGCATAGCTGACTGACACAATGTTTGGTTTAAACGGCGGATGTTCCTTGCGTGGTGACCTTAGCAGTCTGACTCAACTCATTAATTATTACTTAGCCAAAAGCACTTTTATAAGAACGCACCAAAAACAACGCAACAAACATTTATCATTGCATCGTCGCAAACACATTGAAATCACACATTGAAATTTCCCCAGAGACTGTATCAAATAATTCAAGCGGTCTGTTCATGTGGTACAGCGAAGACGGGTGTTTGCTGCCTAATACAATCATTTTATTGTGCATTCTAGGAGCCAATTATATTGTGTTCAATATCTGACATCCGATGTATAATTGGGCAAGCTTCCGTTTTTTATGGTTCCCTTTTCTCAGATATGTACATAGCAGCATCTGTACTCTGATTGTTAGTGGATTGGATAGGATACCACACTTAATGAACTTGGTTTGGTTCCAGATAAATGAAGACTATGCGTGTGTAAAGCAGATCGGTGTCACTTAATTACTTGAGTCAAAACAAATTACAAAAAGCTTGTTTTTATTACGTCCGATAAATTGTGTGGTTTCGTTGTAATACAGTAAAAAATTGATGACAATTATAAGGATAAAACAAAAATAAAACCCAAAATTAGAAAGATAATACGCAAATCGGCTATTTCTTGCATCAACAAACTGCAGTCGTACAAAAGGTTATTTCAAATAGCTAATGTGAGACTTTTTTTACATTCCTATGCCATGCGAAGGCGTAATACGAACAGTAAGTATCACAAGACGCAAATTATAATTTCAAATGTAATACAACGTTCCATGTCATGCGATCACAGATTCACACGTAATTATGGAGGCAAAACTTGTTCATACGGTTATGATCAAGGCAGCTTTCACCCGCTTATTACGCCACCACTAAATTGTTAGTAATTTTTGTGCCCTCTTTTCAGTGCTTAGACGCTGAATAAGTAATTTTATGAAGTTAAAGTTTACAACAAGCCACCTTGTGTACCATGATGTTTGCGTGCATGCATATACCGCAATGTTATACACATCCTTTTTCAGGTCTGCAAAAATACACAGTGCAAAGTGTTAACTTCAAAAAATTACCGAGAGATGGGCATTCATTCAATGTCGGTTATTTAATAGAATAGTATTATACAGTATACAGAATTGTGTAAATAAGTTTTTAATAGGGGTAATTTATGATTACGTAAGTCATTTGTTGAAATGCAGCAAACATGACTGTCATCTAGACTTTGATAATCGAGTCATTTGTCATATATCATATATTATAATTGGTTAAGAATGTTTTGGTATGGATGAAATATGTATCTATAAAATATGTGAACTTCATATTCTAGACTGCGCCAAGTATCTGCGATTCGTCAGTCAGCTGAGCCTGACTGTCCAAGCTGTTCGACCGGCCACCGTCCATCTGTAAACACACATCAATTAATTTTATTTTATTTATTCGCCGAAATGAGGAATGGAAAGAAATTCTTATTAGTTGAGAAGTGAAAAAATATAGACAATGTCATGAATAATTGGTCTCTGTTTATCAGTGTGAGACAGTGGGTCAGTCAGAATGAACGTTTATCCAATCTGTTAGTTACATATTGTGTTAGATCCTGTATTCATACTTGAATTGAACTGACCTTGGCCAATTCCCTCATTTTCTCCATCATACGTTCGCGATGCATCGTCTTCTCGCGATCCAGCTGATTCAAGTTGATGATGGCGGCATCCATGCGTCCACCGACCAGAGCCAGCGACATTTCGGCTCGGTCCACACGTCGGGCCAGACTATAGGGTTCTCAATTGGTTAGCACACTGAATTTTAAGTTCGCTAGCTTTATGTACGCTCCTCAAAAATCACGGGGAAAATTGGCGCGCACTCACATTCAGTCTCTTAATTAAGTGATAAAGCTATGAAAATAATACGGTCCCATTGTGATTGGCATGTTTTACACAGATGTATACCATTTCTGTTAATCAATTGCGAAATTGAGCTTCAAGTTCTTTTTGCATTTGTTCAGCCTCAACTTGTACAAACGTAAGTTCATTTCTGAAGTGAAATAAGATGAGTGGTTAATCAAAAAATGACAGTCTAATTTGCGTCTGCAAAAATTGAAATCTGACTACAGCTTCCCGAAATAAGTTTGGTTGGCGAATGAAATGTGAATGGAATAACTGTTGTAGGATTATGATTATATAAAGAGTAATATTAATCGGGCTACAAGTACGTAACTAACACTTGTATCTCATTGAGACTGGCATGCTCATCCAGGAATCTATCGCGTTCACGTTCCACAACTTTCAGTTCGTTTTCCATTTCGGCCTGGATAATTATAGAATAAACTAATAGACTTTAAATTTAAATAACAACTATAGATTAGTATATTTAACTGTAAATTAAACCCAATCACTGCTTGACTGTCAGCTGCACTCACTTTCTGGTCTTTTAACTCGTCTTCCATAGCAATTTGCTCAAGTTCATCGAGCACTCCATCGTCATTCACATCGAACCGATGGAACGTTGCATCCACCATTGCCTCATCATATCCACGACTGCAAAACACGTTGTAATCCTATTGGCTTATCCGCTTGTTAACTAACAAACAAAACCATTTGAGTCATCGATTCATTTATCATTAATTCCTTACTCACTCCAGCATAGCCT